>OX104068.1:38366427-38948339 GCA_944474145.2 Dicrocoelium dendriticum
AAGCGGAGCTACGGAGGCGAAATGGACATAGAATAATTCTTCCCGTACCTCAAAGAATGCATGGACGTGTCGCGAGTGGAAGCCAGGAGAGATGGTGCAACGGGGTAGAAAACATGACTCATTAATATACACCCATGTGAGTGGTGACATAGCTTGTGATCCCGCCAATAAAGGTTGTGCCTTATTGTCGCGTCTTTGTCGCTACCATATGATTCCACTAGACAGGTGTTCGTCATGGCTATGTTGCTGGATAGGTACAGTACTCAAAGCAGAAACATTGAGGATATTTTTGTCTGATAACCATTTCACTTTGGACTGTAACTGTCGTTTCGTGTATGCTAAGTCACAAGAAGTGCCCGACAACATCTGATGAGTGAAACAAACAAATTTAATACTGTGATACATACTAGTGCTATTACCATCCACTATTCCAACTAGTGCACGTTTCGTGGAAACAAACCTGCGAGTTAATACAAACCGTTGAAACTGCAAAGACAATGAAAGTCACATAACTTTCACATTCACGCATGAGCATGACATATTCTGTGAAATCTGCTCCGTGCCAAACGTGGTCACAGTTACTCAATGGATGAGAAATATGCCTATTATTAATTAATTATTATTGAATGAAACCAGCCGGTGGGCAGTACACCATGAGTGTTGACGAACGTACGACGGCTATCTGACTGAATCTAAATGTGACGAACTCAACCTACCGTATTTGGGGCCGCCCTGTTAATTGCTCCTGCTGAGCTCTCATGTGCGTCATAACATAATGAGATGCCAGCTGTTTAGGAGGCTAAGCGACATTTACAGGCACCCCTCAAGAACGAATTACGAAGTCGAAAGCAGAAGATAATAGCTGATACTGAGAGTTCAGTGTGGCTAGTCGGAGTGTAGTCGGAATTACTTCACCTTCCTACTGGAGTAGCTATGGAAAGGCATTCCGGTTTAGGTTATTGCTGTTCCAACACTAACCGCATTTGTGAAACGGACTGACAATGTACATGGTCATTTTGAGCACGTGATATCTCATGCGTCCATCAGACGAGACACAACATAAACAACAAGTGTTTCAGACTTCCCGTGAAACTTGTATATACAGCTTGGCATCTGTGTTCAGCTAAACATTAGTGAGTCCACCTATGTGGACTTCATTTTATTAACCATATATTGATCCTGTAGTTTCCACCCTGATCAAAAGACGGGGGTTGCTGTTTCAACTTCCGCCAATTATAATAACCAGTTATTCTACGGCTCACATCGGATTCCACACTCTCCAGCTATGGGGACTTTGTCTACGCTGCTCAGTGGACAAAATCTTGCGAAATCGAAAATTGCTTTTGTGACTAGCAACGTTGACAAAGGTACGATGGTTCACTAAACCCAAAACAGACTTTGTGGGGAAAAGAAACTTTCATCCTCCTACCCAAGATGTATCACTATCAGCCAGATCCAGATGTTCTGGTAGTTTTTGACGTCCACCCAAATTGATGGCTGGTGCAGAGACATATTTACAGCGAACGTCAGACAGAACAGGGTTTGATTCTGAAAACGAGTCGCTATGATCGAAACGGTGACAACACAAATGCAAGCATTTCTTTTGGTCGCAATTTGGATCTTAAATTTCGAATCGATGTTACATGAGCATAGAATGCAATATTTTGTACAAAAGCTGTCAGCACACGCTAACCCGGCAATTCAGTGGCCCTAACAAGGTAACTGATAGTTCCCACTTGACAATAAGTACCCAAATGCCGATGTAAATTTCCTAATCTTTGGAACTATTTAGGACGCGAAGCTTACGTATGGAGCCATCCAAGTTCCCGTCAGTCTCCAATATTTGATCACTTTTTGCCCGAACTACTTACCGGTTTAAAGTTGGTCGCTTTTATCATTATGTGACAAGCTGTGCTTGACGTGTAAAAACAACCAAACACAATGAGATGCTTAAGCTTACAGAGACGAATAACAACCCAGTGTCCCGACGACATTTTTACTTGACACTCCGGGGTGTGTGACATTTATTACGGGATATTGACTATCAAGTATCTATTATTCCATTATGTAAAGCTTCACCAATGCGTCGTTGCGATGACTAAGAGAGTGTAGAAAATTAAAATCATAGAAACTACGTTCGAACCAGTTGATGTAGAACAAAAGATGTAATCCGCATCGCGTGTCACCAAACATCACTGAGGAGGTCACGAACTTGAACGAACCTACGTTGTAATCACTCATCTGTGAACACGTTTTGCAGCCGTTCTCAGTTGCATTTTGTCACACAAACGTGTGTTCGCACTCATTTGACGCTGATTCAACAGCGCTATCCAGCGCACTCCATCTTTCAGATCGAGCTTGTGTGGATCGTCTTCTATCTCCACATTGCGGTTTTGCGCCATTCCCACAATAATACAAAGCAGGAATATTCCGAATCACGAACCACACAGAAATATTTGTGGTCTCAAATGAAAGCCAAATACACGTTTCATCTGACGAATCAGCAACCACAGCTGTTGACCGATCATCAGAGTAGCTATCGTGCACGTTGTGTCCGTAATGCTCATTCGCTCAGTTTTCCGCGTGAACCATCTAGCCGCTTAGACTAGCCCCACCTGGGCCAGATGCACAGAACGTGACCATATTGAACATACAGATAATTCAGAGCACACACGACCCGCAGGAAACCATAAGCGCTCGGACCTCTATGGGATTACCCTCGATCGCCGCAATGGATTGTGGCGACCAATCGAAAGCCCATGTTACCGCATCCAGATCGACAGCAGTTTGTGGTCTTCTTTCATGCCATAAAAAAGGTACGGATTGGCATCCAGTTCAGTGGTTGCCAAGGCAAGTCCCATCGCAAATGTTCCAAGCTCACAGTGAACCAGTTGAAGCTACACAATATTAAACCAGATTCACTGTGGTTCTGTTCAGTAGGTATAGTCATCCCACTGGTAAAGACTGTACATAAACTACCGCTGAAGTACAAATACTAATGGCAGTCTAAACAAATGAAGAGTGCCAAATCGATTCGTTTGTAGAAAGCGTGACAGACAGTAAATCCTATCAAACCAAGCAATAAAACTGAAGAAGTAGACTAGACAGCACACCAAAATGTATCATCTGTGGCTTTAAACGGCAATACCACCAGTTGCTCAAATATGCCTGAAACAACCACCGCCAGTCCGATTGTAACGAGCACGGTCAGAGCCTCGTCTATCCTCCAAACGCTTCTGAAAATTCAGAAGGGCTTCGAAACCTGTGGTGGTTGAAGCTTGTTTGCTGCCAAAGGTGAGCGAAACATAGATCTTCGTCCACTTCCACTGTACCAATCGTAAATGACAAGACGAAGCTGAACCCTAACAGCCTCCATCGACTGTATACAGACCAGCTGGTCGTTTGACCTCAATCAGAATTGCCCGTAGTATACCAGCGGTAATCTGTACCCACGTTCAAGAATCGTTGTCAGATTCTTTAAAAGGAGAACAACTCGAAGACTTAAACCAGTGGAACTCCAAATGTGACACTACAGGTGTTGTAACTAAGCCCGTAAATTTGACACGCGTTGCCCGTCACCCAAACTCACAGTACTACCGTGAACCAAGACTTCTCTGAGTTTTGCTGACTTGTGCCAATGAAGCAGAAGCTGTCCTGTTACTGACAGCTCGCCTCCGGAATCGGTCACGTTCCATCCGCCTATTCCCGGATATTTTGTGGAGCGAGCGCAGACAGGCGAAGCACTACTTGGACGAAAACTGGTAGGCATCCGTAGCCAGGACTATCCTGGTACATGGTGTTCCCGAGACTGGAAGTCATAATGAGCGCCTAGCTACCACTCATCACCAAGAAAAATGGTGGCACATTCGTGAGACTCTTTCCGTGGAAAATGTCATAGCGCAAGCAATCTCGAGGCTGTGTCGATCGCCAAACTAAAAGGGACGTGGCCCGAGGATGGTGAAAGTGGTCATTAAATCTAGCCAAATGTCAGTGATGTTAGTGGAGGGATGGTATGCGCGCCCCAACAGCCTTCCTTCCGAGCTCCGGATCAAAGCAGCATCTGTTAACCAAACGCTCGTGGGCAGCCACTTAGTCAGCTAACTTACCAACAAGAATTCGAATGACCGCAATTACCTAGCCAAAGAAATGCGCAAACACACCCCATAAATATCATACAAAGGGAGAAGCAAAGAGGTAATGGTAGGATTCGTGAATCGGACACATGCGTTAGTCATCCCTCCAAGCAAAAAAATGATTATTTGCTGACTTATCACCGGTCGGCAGAACATTTTATCCAAAACACCCTTCCCACGATTCATGGCTAAAAACAGAGAAACTTTCCTGCATGTACACCAATGTACAAGGTCTCCTGAACAAGCTTGCCGAACTGAGACAAGGTCAAGCGTCACATGCCTTTGACTTCATACTCCTTACGGAAACCTGGTTGGACTCAGAAATTACCGATGCCGAAGTCGCGATAAATGGTACATCCCTTATCCACAACGACCAACTTAGCCAAGGCGTAACGACCTGCAGTGCGAACCGGTGGCCGATGCGAAAACGTTGCTCATAGACTCACACTGGTACAGTCTGCAAATGCGACGCAACGACACTTGCTTTGGACCGCTGTTTATCGTCACCCAATGTCCAATCCAGTGATGGACTCCCGTCTGGCATTATCCTTTGGAAGGGACCTGCGAGGAGGATACAGTCATGTTCTCATCTCAGCCGACTTCAATATTCATGATTTGGAAGTTCCCGCATCCCTCAACCAGCAGTTTAATGCCGATCTGCAAGAGTATATTGCAAGCATTCCGCTCTTCAGCTAAGTCAGTCCACCTACCCAATTCAGAGCCGGAAATAAACCATCTGTGCTTAACTTAGTACTTACGAACGAAGAGCTCATGGTTGAGAAACCAAAACTGGAGAGCCCTCTGCGGCGGAACGACCACGTAACAATCATTTACGACTTCGTGTGTGATGCGCCCACAGCCAGTTTTCCGTGTCGATTCCACTGACTGCGAATGTATGCGCGTGTGTGTGTCCATGAATACATGTGTGTGTTTCGTCCGTCCTGTCATTGCGCTCATTGGCCAAGTCTCTCCCTGTCTGATAGAGCACTGGATTCAGCACTCACGTTATTGACTTGCTTGCTTGCTGTTTGCTTCTATACCTTTCCTGTATGCACCGTTGCTTACGATATACTTTCACTGCCTCGTCATTGTTCTGATTCAGCTGGGTGTAACAAATTGGCGACGGAGGTTATTTGGATCAATTATGACAAATTCAATTACTGCATCTCAGCCATTTTGGAATTCCTCCGCGGAAAGGCCTACGACGCAGCGGTGGACGCATTAGAAGACCACTTTCACTAATTACGTGGATTTACTTGTGATTTTTGCCAATAACAATGCGATTGACGAGGCATCAAAAATTAAAGTACTGCGTTACCACCTCGGTAACGAAGGGTAGCAACGTTTTGATAGTTTGCAGCTACACACGAAACATGACTTGCAAACTGCGCTCTACTCACTTGACCGACTGCGCGGAGCAAAACTACACGTGTTCACAGCCCGGTACAAATTTAACATTATGAGGTAACAACCGAGTGACTCCTTACTGCCTTTTCTGATTGCGCCTATGACCAGATCAGGACAACTCACTTCGAGGAAGCAGTGTTTTTAAAGGCGCTGATCGTTGGTGTATTTGACGACAAAGCGCGCGAGCGTCTTTTGTCAGAAGACGAGAAGACCCTTAGTTGGGAAAAAGCTTATGATATAGTTCGACAACATTCCAATCTCGTTCAGGAACTCACGGAATTCTCTTCTTCCGAACAGATAATTTCCCAGGAGGTAAACGAAGTCTCTCAAACAAGGCGTACTCATACATTGTTTTAATCCGTGCAGCGCAGAGAATTGCGCAGTTATCGTCGTGACGAACAGCATTCTGATCCGGCTGATTGCCAGCATCTTCACTCATTATGCAGATTTTGTGGGAAAAAGAGTCCATATCCAGAAAGTTTGTCTTTTCAAACTAAATTCCGTTGTGCGGGAAGTCTAGAAACTACGAATCACGTTAACGAGGGTTTAAACCAGAAGTGGATAAACACCACAACAGTTTTAATCATAACATAACAGCGGAGAAACCGTTCATTTTGTCTATCCAGGTAAACGAACAACCTGTTGATTTCCAAATTGATACGGGTCCCGTAGTTACCCTGATACGACCGATGCCCTGTCGCAACTACCAAAACTTGTTCCCCTTACAATACAGCTACGATCATACACCGGACATTTGGTGAATGTGTTAGGTACCTTTGTTGCACGTATCGCCTACCGCCATTCGACGGATCAAATCCGTGTGTATGTTTCTCGGGGACTAGGTCCAAACATACTTGGTCGCGATGACATTAAACGACTTCCGGGCATCATGTCCAACGTCAACACGGTTGCAGCTTGCCTACCACTACCTGGGATTTTGCAAAAATACGCACCTCTTTTTCATCAAACTAAGCCAGGTCTTCTAAAGAATTACGCGGCCCAATTGATACTGAAACCACAAGCAACGCCGAGATTCTGGAAGGCGCGCACCATACCTTATGCTCTTCGAGACTGAACTGCGCCGACTGCTAGAAGAGGGTAAAATCCAACCTGTCCTGTATTCCGATTGGACTGCCCCTGTAGTGTCTGTATCAAAAAGCGATGGTGCTGTAAAGCTCTGTGGGGACTACAAAGTTACAATCAACCAAGCACTGCAGCCAGATCGATATCCAGTGCCTAAAATTGAAGACATTTACGCCTCTCTCGGTTGTGGCGATCTTTTTACCAAACTGGATCTGAAACACGCCTACCAACAGATTGAACTCAACGAGTATACACGTACTTCACCAAGATCAACACACACCTTGGATTCATTCGCTACATACGCATGTCGTTCGGAATAAGCTCCACACCGCCCATACTTGGACGAATTATCGACTCGCTAGTGAAAGACATACCAAATCCATGTGCCTATCTGGATGATATCCTAATTAATAGGCGCACAGCTACTGAACAGTTGCACACCGTGGATGTAGTTCTAAAAATGCTATTAGATCCCGGCTGATACTGAAGAAAGAAAAGGGTAAATTTCTTGTACCTAGTGTGCAATACCTTAGGTACAATCTCTCGCGCAAAGGGTTGTGTTCGCTAGAAGGGAAAACCAGCGCACTCCTTAAAGCCCCAGCGCCCAAAAATGTAAACGGACTACGCTCCTTTCTAGGAGCAGCCACTCAGTTCTCCAAATTCATACCAGCAGCATCAACTCACTTACATCCGCTTCACCAACTTTTGCGTAAGAATCAGCCGTGGAAATGGAACGCTGTTCAGGATAATGCTTTTACCGCAGTAAAGAAAGTTTCGGCATCAGCTGAGGTCCTGGTATATTACGATCCACCGAAACCTATTGTTCTCACTTGTGATGCTTCTCCTTACTGCCTTGAGGCCGTTTTGCTACATAAATTACCTGATGGCATGCAGCGACCTGCTGCCTACGCTTCACGAACCTTAACCGCAGCCCAAAAGAACTACGCCCCGCTCGATCGAGATGCAGGCGGTGTCATCTTCGGGATCAGCCGATTTCATCAGGGCTTGCTCGGCCAACATTTCGTGATCCACACAGATAATAAACTCCTTATCTCGCTCCTTGGGCACGAAAAAAGAATCCAACAAATGGCCTCCCCCAGAATGATCTGCTGGTCCCTCATTCTATTTGCTTACACATACCAGATCCAGTATCTTACGGGCAGACAGAATACCGCCGCTGACGTTCTCAGTCGACTCCCCTTACCGGAGGTCCCTTCAAAAGACTTTGCAAACAAGAACTTGTGAATCTAATTCAGCTCTTCTACAAGACCGATCACGTCCACAGATACAGGTCGCGAGACAGATAGAGATCCGATATTGGCGCTCGTAAGGCCCTACGTTCATTCTGGATGGCCCGACAACACACCTGCAGAACTTACACATTTTTGCCATAGAATGACTGAACTGAGCCTCCAGAGTGGATGTTTAGTTTGGAGTCCACGGATTGTGATCCCTAAAAGATTGCGATCAACCATCTTGAACCAGCTTCACGACGCACAGCTAGGAGTTGCTAAGATGAAGGCACTGGCCCGTTCCTATGTATGGTGCCCCGGATTGGATGGCGACATTACGGCGAAAGTTGGATGTTGCATGATTTGCCAAGAATCTCGAAACGCTTTCTCCTACATACCGGTGCAGCCTTGAACATGGCCAGAGACGCTCTGGAAACGTGTGCATATGGACTTTTCCGGTCTATTCGGAAGTCAAAAGATGCTGCTTATAGTTGATGTGCATTCTAAATGGTTTGGTGCTCACATTCTGTCCACAGCGACTTCAGCTAGCACAATAATCAAACTGCGCACTACGTTCGCTACTTTGGATTTCCTGAAACACTTGCGTCGGACAACGGATCTGTATTTACCAGCACCGAGTTTTCCACCTTCCTCACCACAAATGGAATTAGACATGTGACTACCTCCCCTTATCATCCGTCTTCAAACGGTTTGGCTGAAAGAGCTGTACAAACAGTGCAAAATATGCTGCTCAAACAAACAGGTGCGCCTTTGCATGTGCGTCTAGATCGTGCTATCTTTTGCTTACCGACATATGGTGAACGATACCACCGAAAGAAGTCCTGCGGAGCTTATGTTCGGACGCCATTTGCGTACTCGATTGGACTTACTGCAAGGAACTTTGGCAACTGAAGTTCGCGAAAAACAAGAACGGGTGAAGAAACGTTTTGAGACTCGCATCAGAAACAGGTTTGTAACAGAATCAGATCCAATATACATACGCTTGCCTACAGACGACAGATGACAACCAGCCGTTGTCAAAACGGTTAACGGGCAGATCCTAGAGGCAGAGACCGAGGACGGCAAAGTCATGCGGAGTATGCACAAGAACTTACTAACTTGTTTCGAAGAATCACGCACCACGACATACTAGCAGAACCTGTGGGAGATGCCAGCTGGGAGTTTCCGGAAGACTGTTCCATTGACAGTACTTTGTTGGAGTTTACTGGCAAGTCCAGTGGTCTAAGTAAATCTGCATCGGTCGAGAAGCCCCTTCGTTCTACAAGGGAAAAACCATTCATTTGGACTAGAACCCGGAAACACATGACAGTAAGAGACGCTGCTTGGTATGTGTATAGAGCGGACCTTAGCCCTGACAACTGGAGTAACTATGTTGTGCGCCATAATCACTGTACCACACTTGTACGCGAGGATAGTACAACAACAGAGTTCAGTAGAGAAGTTTTATGTTAACAAGTAGCTTCTATATAGACATGTGAACAGCCTCCGGAATGTAAAACATGGTGTTCCCCCACTAATATCAGCGGATGGATGTGCTCAAACCGCTGTGGATGCATCCAAAGTTCAACGGCTACCATATGCCCCAATTTTCCGACATGGTACCAACATTTGTAACATACTTGCCCCATTCTCCCAGTTGTCAGTATTTACACACGTCATCTTTAGTACAGCGACTATTTGGAGGAAGCTGCTGTCGTTGTGCCCGATAGTTCCCCCGGGGTTGACAAAATTCCCCCGAAAGCACTGTATGTGGCAGCCAAGAGGATAGCTGAAACATTAACGAGATTCTTCCAAAGATGCTTGGATGAACAGCAGGTCCGTAGCATATGGAAGCAAGGCATCATTACCCTCATTTTCAAAAGTGGTAGCTGTTCAGATTCAGCAAACTGTCGCCTAGTGATTCTCCGCCTGGTGCTCTCAAAGGTGATGGAGTCGATCCTAGCTGAGGCTGTAATGGGTTACTTCGAAAGGGCGAAAATCATAGCACCGGAACAAAATGGATTTCATCCGCATCTGTCATGGCTTGAAACTCCAGTGTTTATAACACAACTTAAACAATCTTCTTTATCTCTCACATCTATCTCACTATTTTTGATAAACATTCGTTCTCTTCACTCTAAGATCCACACAACGCGCTCATTTGTTTTATTGAATAATCCACGAATCTTGGTGCCATGATGGCATGTCTGACAATCAGTTAACTATTTTCGGATATAACAAGTTTATGAGAAATCGGTCTGGTCGTCGAGGTGGTGGCTGTGTAATTTATCTGAAAAAATCGCTCGCAGCAGCACCCTTCGAGAACCCAGTGCTGAAAATGTTCAGGAGTCATTCCAGCTTACGATATCTGCTAATCAGAAGCAGCTGCTTGTGGGATGGATATAGAGCGCGCTAAACTGCAGCCCAGAAGACCTTGAACTTTTAACGCTTGTATTTGAAAGCGCCGCCTGCCTACCCTCTTTACATAAGTTTATTGGAGGTGATTTCAATCTGCCTTCGATTTCATAGCCCATAGGAACCACTCCTTTGAAATACCAAAATCGTATCGCCTGTATCCAAATGAATCGTTGGCAGCAACATGTATCCCAACCTTCCAGAGGTGAAAGTACTCTGGATCTCCTACTTTCATTGGGCACACCTGAAATCAATGTTAACGTTCTTGATGAATTTCCAGGGAGCGATCATCGCGTGATCAAATGCCGCCTACGACTACGCATGGCCGATGTACAGAACACAATGCATTATCGTCTGTTCAGTTCTGTCAATTGGGACTCTTTCAAGGAGCTGGTTCGTTCGATGTATTGGGATGAATTCTTTCTCTCTTAATGTCCTCAACCTGCTACAGACCTGTTTTATAGTATAATTGGATTCCGCATCGATTCAGCAGTATCACTAAAAGGCGCTTACCAAACTAAACATAAATCCGATCGAAGGGCGTTGAAGGAAGCACGAAAGCTTCATAAGGTTCGGCAGAAATTCAAGTTAAATGCTGACTTTGCGCTATTTTTACAGCAGTCGAAGCTTGTCAAAGAACAGAGTCATCAAAATGACAAAACGTTCATTCGAAAAAGTATAAAGCTCTGAACGGCCCTAGCAAAACAGCTGAGCTAGCCAAACTATTCCATGCCCGGGATTCGAGTTGCGGCGACAATTGCAATTTTATCACCACACCTCATGGAACATACTACGACGCGCCAGGTGATATCTGTGAAGATTTCAGTGTTTATTTTGCCGAATCAATGCTCAATGAATCATCAGACAAACCAACACTTATCATGCCACACAATAATGCAAGTCTATGCACAGTGGAAATCACTATAGCGAAAATCACTGGTCAAATCTCTCGTTTATGCTCCTCAACCTGCGCGGGCCCTGCTGGGATCCCCTTGTTTAATAAAAAACAGTGATAGTGACTTGCTTCTGCTTATGCTCAACATCTGTACACTCCCTATTACCAACGGAGTACACCCTACTCAAGGGGAAACTTCTGTCTTTATCACACGACATAAAAATGGTGCTGACAACAAGGTTAAAAACTTTCGTCCTATCAATTACGCACCCATCGTATCTAGAATAATGGAAAGTATAGTGAAAGATGAACTATTTATATTCTTGAACAAAGCTAACCTCATCAGCAATTCGCAACACAGCTTCATGCAAGGTTGATCCTGCGTAACATGCCAGACTGACTTTTTAAATCACACAACGGCTGCCATTGATAACGGAAACAGTGTTGTAATTCTGTTCCTGGATATGCAAAAAGCCTTTGATAGAGTGCCTTACAGAAGGTTACTAAACAAACTGAAGGCTATAGACATTAGAGAACCGATGTTCACTTGGCTGTCTTCATATCTACTTGGTGGACAGCAGGTGGTGCGCATCGGCGACCAGTGCTCTAAACCGAAAGCAATCACTAGTGGAGTGATTCAAGGGAGTGTTCTTGGTCCTCTTCTTTCTCTAATACATAGTAACAATGTATTTCAGAGAACAAGAGACGGTGTTGCATTTCTCTTTGCTGATGACATTAAAGTTGTCTACTCACAACCACGTACAAATACCCAGGAAGCAGTACGTCTCATACAGGATGACCTATCTGCCCTTGACTCCTGGTGCCAACTGTGGCCGATGTCATTTCCTGTGGACAAGTGTAATATTTTGTCGTACAAATGCCAAGTACCGACAGAGTTTATTACTACAAGGTGCATATATCTCGCAATGCAGGGCATTTCTCGACTTGGGTGTGCGATATTCAGTCACGTTTAACTTTTGTGAATATTGTGAATTTCATGTTTCGGAAGCTATGAAGACCATCAGTTGCATCTGCCATCATCCTTACCTCACGAAATCTCGAATATGGCTTTACAAAACATATGTATTGCCGTGTATGAAATACCGTTCAATGGTCCAGTCTAATCTGCGGAAATCTGAGTAGCTTGCTATTGAGAGGGTCCAGAGACCTTTCAGGAAAAAGTCATGTGGATATTCCTCAAAGCTGACATACAGAGAGCGATATGATAAACTTGGATTTGTCCCATTTCGACTTCGGATAATGAAGCTGAACCTCAGTTTTCTTTACAGAATCATAAATTGTCAAATTCGCAGTCTTGATAACGGTGATCACATATCTTTAAACAGCAAATATCCAATACGTAACAAAGAGGTAAAGGTCGTGATTCCAAAGTTAATACGAGAAACAGAGAACGTTTCTTTCTGACCTAATACACAAAGATTTGGAACAAACTTCCAAGTGATATCAGAACATGCCATACACTTTGCAATGTAAAGCTTGCGATTAGTAAGCATTTAACCGTTCAAAACGTGATTAAGATGTTCAGGACATCACAGTTCCTAGATAACGCATTCGAAAACGGTATGCGTGGTGCCTGAATAAATTTTCGAAACACATAAACATAACATTTCCGACAACAGCCCCTTTCATTACATTTTTTCTCGGCCCAAACATATGTTATGTGATTGTGAAGAATCTTGGTTCAATGGCAGGAAAATAGCAGAACGATTCTGATTACTCTTTGTTACCTAATCTGCAATTGCGCCCATGTTAATTTCTGAAACAGTATTAATGCGATGTCATGGAAAAATTGTACCATTATTTGATCTGTTCCTTTTAGGGAACAGCTTCTCGCATCGTCAGGAATATACAATTTAGTTATATGTTTTTTTTCTACCAACTTACTGCTTGCCGGTGGCATTTGGACCGAGATAGCCGATAGTGGGACCGGCGCTGACGTCATCTAGCGAGATTTTTCCTAAGTATTCGACCGGGTAAATCACCGCATCCTTCTCCAAATGCTGCAAGCATACGGATTTGGAAACCCTGACCCTGGATTGGTCGAAAACTTCCTCATTCAGCGTCGTCTGCAGGTTTTTGTTCGAGGTTTAATTTCTGATCCAGATGATGTGGACTGCGGTGTTCCACAATGGTTGGTGTTGGGGCCGCGGTTATCCTTGTTCTGCATGGGTGTATACGTTTAATGCGAATAATCAGGTGTCTGTTCCGAGTTCGACGTGTACCGCTTTTACCGAACTCGATAGTCTGCAATGCGGCGTTGAAGAGGTAGCTCAACTACTCGCCAACCTTGACGGCACCAAACCTGCCGGACCTGATGGGCTTCACCCACTGGTTCTCAAGTCACTTTCAACCATCCTCTCTCCTGTCGTGACAGACCTTTTCAACAGGTCGCTGTCCGAAGGTTCGTTGCCGGTTGACTGGAAATGTGCGGTGGTGAAGCCTATTCCGAAAGGCGGCGACCTTAGCAAAGTAGACAATTACAGGCCAATTTGTCTGACACCTATTTTGGCAAAGGTTGCTGAGAAAATCGTGAAGAAGAGATTGCTGTAGTTGCTACAGTCAAAAGAGGTCCTGACGCCCGCACAGCACGGTTTTATGCAAGGTCGCTCATGCATTACGAACCTGCTTGTGACGAGGCCTGAGTGGTTGAAGGCAGTAAACATGGGGAAGTCCGTCGACGTGATATTCATCGATTTCAGTAAAGCGTTCGACAAGGTCAGCCATGAGGTTCTCCTTCACAAACTCAGCATGTGTGGTGTCGGTGGCTCTCTGCACCGGTGGATCAGCGACTTTCTTGTTGGACGAAAGTGGAGAGTACAGGTCGACGACCATCTAACTGACTGGTACCCCTCTACAAGTGGCGTGCCTCAAGGCACTGTGCTGGGGCCCACTCTGTTCCTGATCCACATAAATGATCTACCACAGCTTCTCCGGTCGCCGTGTGCCTTGTTTGCGGACGACATGAAGATTTGGAGAGAAATCGACGCTCCCGATGACTGTGGCCTACTTCAGCAAGATCTCAACCGCTTATCCACATGGTCTGCAGAAGTTCTTCTCCCGGTCAACCCAGCCAAGTCCGTATTTATGAGCCTGGGGAAGGGTGCAAACGGCCGAACCTACACTCTTGACGGCCAAAGGCTATATCCCACACCCTCCGTGAAGGACCTAGGTGTACTCTCACGCTACGATTTGAAGTCCGTGGACAACATGAAAAGGTTATATCAGAACGGACTGCGCATGCTATGGGCGCTCAAACGTAGCTTCGGAACATGGTCTGAAGAGGTTGCCACTCGCCTGTTCTCTTCTATCATTAGACCAATGCTAGAGTACGGTTCGCCCGCCTACTTTCCGATTACCCGAGGCGAGGCACAAAAGATCGAACGGGTTCAACACGTTGCTACCAGGCTCATCCCGAGTTTATGTGACTTGAGTTATGAAGACCGGTGCGAGAAACTAGGACTCTACAGCTTGTTCTACCGTCGGGTGTGAGTCGACCTCATTATGACCTACCGTATTCTACATCTCGGTGGCTTCACCATACTGAGGCCAATACTGCACTTACGAGGGCCATGCAGCACACGCGGACACAGATACAAACTTGTCGTGCCGGATATGAAATGTGTTCCCCACCCACTGTGCTTCGAAAGGAGAGTGGTAAACATTTGGAACAGTTTGCCCGAACATGTGATTGAGGCAACATCTGTGCAGCAGTTCAAAACGTTGTTAGATTTGTATTTTGCCTCTATTCGCTTCAGAGAACGGCTGCACACTTACGATGACATATCACATTTGTGAATCCTGAAATATCGTAAGTCGAGTATTTTAAATATTCCATGAGAACGATAATGATATTCACGGTTGACAATTTTATAACGTTTTTCGCCATATTTCGAAAGAGTTGTACAGAATCCATTTCTACTTGCTCTATAATACAGTATTCAGTATTCATATCCGCTATTCCACGCAAGTCTATGGTGAGTCCACCACAACGCTTTTCTCTTTATCATGCAATTGATTTCCGCAGTAATTTCCATCCTGCAGGACTTGTTAAGCAATGCTTTTTTTACCCGTAATAAACCATTGTTCCTTTGTTCCATTGCACTGACGACCTTGTGAACGTCATCAAGTCAACTTTCCTGCTTTGTGCCGATGGCATCAAGAGGTGGCGGGCAATCGATTGTCAGGAAGAGTACGATATGTTGAAAGGAGTCTCAGACTGCGCTCTTGAATGGTCGAAGGTAAATCTACTTCTTTTAACACGGACAAGTGCAAAACCGTGCAAGTGCGACACAAACCAAGGTACCTTGGAGACGACCATCGGAAAACCGCATCACAAGAGCAAGACCTTGGTATGGTGATCCAAGATGGCCTCGACTGTGCGATGCAATCCTTGAAGGCGTCTAAAACCGCGAATAACTTGTTGGTCAGTTACGGGGGGTGTTCGGGCAGTTCGACTCCTCCATCTACCCCCAAATTCTCAATGCGTATGTGAGGTCTCATGCATAGTAAACGATCCAGACATGGCGATCCTGGTGTAAACGCGACCTGTTTGCACTAGAGACCGCACATTGAAGGGCAACGAAAAATATGAAGGGGTTGTCCCACTTACAATGCCATAGGTGACTGAAAGCCCCGGTGACTGTACAGCGGAACATATCGCCGTCTACGTGATGATCTCATCCTGGTGTTCCGGCTTTTGAAAAATCCCGGTCGCGCTTACCGCCAATTTCTGAAGCTTAGCTGCAGAATTGAAACTTACAACCCAAATACAGTCAATTTGAGTGCCACCGGAACTATGTTTCCCTTCGATTTTGTCAACCGCGGAAGGCTCTTTTGACTTTTGTCATTTCCACGCCCACGCTACCCATTATTAAAAAACGACTAGACGGTGCTGTACACCCTTTACATTACTTGATCTGATTTATATTCATTGATTGAAGCAGACAAATATGTTGATCACTAACCCCATGAAATCGAGGTAGACAGCTATACCTATGTGTTAACGCGGATAATATGGTGAGTCCACAGACGTGTTTTTCACTTTTGTGCAAATCAACCTAACTTTATTCCCACAAACCATCCCACGGAACTAGTCAAGCCTTGGTTCTTTTATCCGTACTATTTAGGTCCTGTTTCACCACGTGTTTCCTGAACCTTCGAACGAAAAGGGAGTTTATTGAAATTGGATACGTTGTTCGTGTCCCATGCACTCGTGAGGAAGAAATGCTAACTCGTTACTCGGAGCAAGGAGTCAGAGTGGGGTTCATTGGATCCGTTCACGATGACAGTTCGCCCCTCTATACTACTGTAGCCAGGTACTGCGTGGTAGACTAGAAATCAATCACACATATGAGCAGTGAAATCACGTGAGTAATAAAAGGAGAACTAAGAAAGAAAATGAAAACGTAGGCCCATTTAATTAAACTTCAGTTTGTACGATAAGCCAAAGGAGTACGAAATGCTTATCTGACTACATATTCGTCAAGAACTAGCCAGTGCGATCCACAAATCTACAAAAACAAAAGAACCTAGTGCTCCTAAGTCGCGAACCACAAGGCAAAATCATGGTGCCTTAAGTCTTATGTGCACTAATGTTCCTGAATCTAAATCCAACACAATAAAGGGTAAACTGATAGACGATCGTAGTCAGTGGGATTCCATCTGTAGTGCCATCAGCATGCGCGCTGAACCCACTAGGCTGAGACGCATCGCACGGCACCCAAAATCCTTACACTATGGTGAGCCTCGACTACTTCTAGTAACACTACATTCCGCGCACGAAACTGAATCCATTCTGCTAGCTGCAAATCGATACCACAGAGCATCGAACGGAGTATGTATCTTACCGGATATTCTGTGGAAAGAACGTTCAAAGCATACGAACAATCAATAGGGTAGCAGAAAACACGAGCTGAAACCCGTCATTATTCACGGCGTCCCCGAGTCTCAAGAGTCATCACTTGAAGAATCTCAGGTACACGACCTGGAGCAATGGCGATAGATTCATGTGACGTTGTCTTTAGAAAATGTCATTGCTACCTCCCTGACAAGGATTCCCGTGTCACCAAATTACAATGGGTGTGGTCTTAGGTTGCTGAAGTTGGTCTTACCGTCTGAGCTAATTTTACACAGTTCTGGAGAACTGGGGTAACTTTCGGAACATTCTACCAACAGAAATTCGACTATAAGCAGCAGGTCTACGTGCAGAGGCTACTGGTTACTCAATGGAGAGAACCAACTCAGTGGGAACACCCGTTGTTGTAGAGTCCACCACAGCGACTGATCTGACAGCCGTCATAGCATCCTGCGAGACACCACAGGAGGTGAGTGACCATCAGGATCATCATGAACACGATGAACAATGAACGATGATTTATAACGGGTAAAGAAGGTGCTTGACATGTCCCCTAGGGTGGTTAGCGTGACAAAAAGATAGAGCAAGGGATAATGGAGTGGTCAGTTTGGGCGATTACAGATATAACTGCACTGTCGTACAAAGGGAATTTGAAATGAGAATGTACGCACACAAAGCAACAGGGGAGTGGTTATTGATCACATAACAGGCGAGAAAAAAATAAAAAAGAGAGCAAGAACAACGTTACTCGTGTGCAACTAACTTGGGTCGACAGGATACAGAAATCCATTTTCCATAGTAGTATTGTTTATCAAATTTCATGCAAGGCGTTTGGAGTGACTCATTCTCGAGTAAGGTTATGACACTATCCACTGTCTGTTGTGCATTAGTGCCTGCATCTGGTGGTCATGGGCTATAGCACGTAATGTAACTGTGACAGAATATCGTCAAGGCGTTTTCTGAAAAGGGATAGGGTGGGTGTATTAATTAGATGTTCCGGGAGGGCGTTCCAAGGCAGTACCACTCAAAGGGAGAAATAGTTTCGTCGACATTCCAGGCGACTGTACTGCGTGACCAGCTTAAACTGGTGACCTCTTAGCGAGGTGTTTTGATTGAGTATAAGAAGGGAATCGCATAGGTGCATGGGGTTTCTCAGGATCTGGTACACCATTATGAGATCGTTCCTTAAACGCAGATAACGTCCACTGTATATTTTGAGGGTCTTCAGCCTGAGTGGGCAGGGGATGCTGGTCAAACCTCTGACGCACTTCGTTGCCCTACGTTGTGCAGTATCGAGCGCCGTGAGATGGTGCTTGAGCCAGGGTTGCCACGCTTGGATAGCGTACTCCAGGTGCGGCCTCACGTATGCATCAAGCATGTTTGGAAAGACTGAAGGGTCAAACTTCCAGAAAGCTCTGCAAAGAAGGCCGAGGTATCGATTTGCTTCCTTAGCTGCCTTGTCAGTCTGCCTCAAACAACCGAGGTCGTCTTGAACTATCACATCGAGATCGCACTTGTGAGAAGCCCGCTGTAGAATTTGTGGTTCGAGGCGGTACTTGTGCTTACTCTTGGGCTGTATGCTGAGAACTTTGCACTTGGTGATGTTGAAATGTATCATGTTCTCGATGGACCATGTGTATGCTTTGTCTAGGTCCTCCTGTAACACTGTGTGATCCCCCACTGCAGCTATAGTGCGCCATACATTTAGGCCATCAGCAAATAACAAACAGTTAGAAGATAGCACGCTCGAGAGATCATTTATGAAAACCAAGAACAGGCGGGGTCCAGGTACTGACCCTTGAGGTACGCTGCACTGAACTTCGATGGATTCCGACAGGTTGCTTCTAACCCTCACATTCAAGTGACGTTGAACGAGAAAGTCTCCTATCCAGCCCAGAACAGGATCGCCGATTCCATATTTCCGGAGTTTGTGGAGAAGAATGCGATGGTCTATACGGTCGAATGCCTTTGAGAAATCCAAGTAGGCCGCGTCGACTCCTACACCAGCGTCTACAGATTCCGTCCAGCTTGCACGAGCAATCAACAGATTAGTGGTACAGGACCGATTTTTGCGGAATCCATGCTGCTCCGGAACCAGAATTTTGTTGTTCCCTAGGTACCCCATCAAAGCCTCAGCTACAATGTATTCCATAACCTGGGAGATCACATGAAGTAGTGTTATCGGGCGATAATTTGTTGGTTCAACACGACTTGCACTTTTATAGATTTGCGTGATGATTCCGTGCTTCCACATAGTGAGGAGGTGCATCTCGTTCAGACATCGTTAAAAAATTGCTAGTGGTCCTGACAAACTCATGACAGCAACTTTCAACGCCTTCGGGCGGATGCCGTCCGCACCCGGGGAGTTGAACTCGTGCAGAGACATCAGCCTCTTCAGTACAGCTGCGGAGGTAAACCATATGTGATTAAGCCCTGATGGCGGCGTTATCTGCTTAGGCAGGATGTATGATGATTGCGCGCTATGGAAGGTACGGCCAAATTGTTGTCCAAGGACCTTGGCCGCCTCTTGTGCGGTTTGGGCTAACCCGCATGCTGTGTGCAGACCAGGAATACCGCGCTTAACACGGCGCAAATTGTTTACGTGTCTGTATAGCGGTTTGGGATTGAAGCGTAACTTTTCCACCAGACCTTGTTGGTTCTTCAGTTTATCCTCCCGGACGAGTTTGACACAGTGGTTCCTGTGTATTGTGTAGACATCCCAGGTATGGTCGTTCGGGGAGGCTATGTAGGTGTGTCATGCCAAGTCTCTTAATGCGATGTATTTACGTGTCCTGCTCCTTACGAAAGGCTTCATCCTTTTAGTCCTGTAGAATTTGGTTTCAGGTGTCCTTGCTACGAGCCTGGTAAATGTGTTGACGAATTCACCGCAGGCCACCTCAGAGGTTAATTCAGCTAAGAACGACCAGCTGGTTGCATCAATGAGGTCGGACAGGTCGTCATAGTTGGTTGCGACATGATATTCCTCGGCAGGCTCTTTAAGGTTAATCCGCGTAGCACATGTAATTAAACACTAGAGTCACATGTTCAGTGCGGCCCGAAGGAGTATCGGTTATCACTCTCTCGACCATCAGTTCTTCATTGGTAAATATTCCGTCCAATATGGATGGCCTGTCAGTTCCCCTGAACCTGGTGGGCGTAGTGACGTGGCCATAAAGCGGGGAGTCTGAAACCAGATCTTGAAAAGCTGCTTTGAATTGCTCTCCTGGTGTGGTCCGGGATTCGAGAGCATGTAAGTTGAAGTCACCGGTGACTAGAATGTGACTGTACTTCCTGTTTACCACTTGTCTCAACGCAGCCGTCAAATTGTAGTCCATTTCAAGAGTAGACGATGGTGGGCGGTAAACATCAACCAACGGGCCAAGGTCGTTCCGTCTCAGCCGGAAATTACACCAAATGGCATCAGGTACGTCCGTTTCCGAATCCTTTATGGGTTCGCATTGCATGTTGTTACGAAAGTAAAGGGCTACCCCACCACCATTGCTGGTTCGATCTTTCCGGACAACGGACATGCCCGTTAGCCCAATTTCAGCATCCGTTCTCTCACAGCGCAACTGATTGCATGGTGCAGAAGGTTATTCCAAGTCATTCTCGTGAGACTAAGACTATTCAAATAAAAGAGTAACAGCCGACCTCAAAATGGTCGGCCATGTCTCAAACCTGTTATCTACATCCACAAACAACCTTCTAACATGCGAATCACTCTCCTGTTTTTATACCAACGCAAACTGACGGAGCTCCGTCTGCGTCAGGCCTCGATGTCAAGGGACCTCGTCATGATAACCGAGACCTGGTTGAATGAAACGATCTCTGATGTAGAAATCGCACTAACTGGGATGTCTATTCTATACAACGATCAACCAAGTAGAGGAGGTGGAGTACTACATTATTATCGCAGCGAACTACAGCTTAATCTCATCGATAACCCAGAGGTTTAGGTTGTCGATGCGCTTTGTTGTCGTCTTCATCTAACCTGTGGAGACGCACGTTTGTTGGGTGTGGTGTATCGCCCTCCGTCTGCTACTTTGGAAATGGACAACCGCCTAGTCTCCACCATGAAGACAACCCTCTCACAGTCGTACAGCCACATTCTCCTGGTTGGTGACTTCAATATTCACACCATCGAAACCCCAACCTGTATCAATGAACACTTCAAAATGGAAGTACAGAAGATAATTAGTGGATTACCACTCTACAATCACATCACATCTCCCACAATATTCAGGAATGGAAACAAACCGGGTGTCCTGGGTCTCGTATTCACCAACGAAGAGCTTATGATCGAAACAGTATCGATAGAGAATCCTTTGCACCGTAGCGACCATGCAACGCTCATGTTCGATTACCTCTGTTACGCAGAGTATTCCTCAGAAAACCCAGAGGAGTGCCAGCTCATTACGGATTACGGCGCTTTAATCAAACTTATAACTGCTACAAACTGGGCATTTCTAGCAGAAAGATCCCCCGATGTTGCCTGATCTGATTTTGCTCACCAATTCAACGCGTTAGTAACTAGTGCTTCTAGGAAAGACATTCGCGAGCGAAGACAGTAAAATCATTTATACGCAGCAGAACACGGAAGTGTATCGTCACGAGGAATTTACTCTGGCGAAGATACAGGGAGTCACCGAGTGCCGAAACATGGGAAGCCTACACTATCCAAAGGAATCATTGCGTAAATCTGGTACGCGAAGATAAAATACAGCACCAATAGAATCTAGCTGATAAATTCCTTTCTAACCCCAGGATCCTGTACAGGAACGTAAACAAGATCCACAAAGTGCAGCGAGGAATTCCTGCTTTACACACGTTATGTGGACTCGCACAAACCGCAACTGAGGCGGCCAACTTTCTATGTCAACAATTCGCCCCGAACTTCCAGAGCGCGACGTCGCCACACACACTCTTCCCGATCGTTGTACCACCACCAGGACTTAGCCACATTATGTTTACGAGTGCGGATGTTACGAAAAAAGGCAAATTGCCCTGCGCGCGCATACCTCTCCCGGTGTTGATAATATTCGTTCAAAAGCATTGAAAGTGGCTGCAGTAAACCTGGCGGACCCCCTCTGCAAGTTCTTCCAACGATGCCTCGATGAGGTGCGGGTGCCAACAATGTGGAAGCAAGGCATCTTCACACCCATCCATAAGGGGGGAAGTCGTACAGATCCGGCCAACTATCGCCCGATAACACTACTTCCGGTGCTCTCCAAAATCATGGAAGCGATTGTTGCCGAAGCGCTGGTGAACTACTTGGAGGAACGCAATGTCATAGCACAAGAACAACATGGATTTCGCAAGAACCGATCTTGCACTTCAAACTTGCTACTTGCTAGATCCAGTTGGACTGAGACCGTTGACAGCGGCGTAGGTGTTGACGCAGGCTTTTGACCGTCTGAACCACCGTATCCTCCTTCACAAGCTGTAGTGTTGTGGAATTGGTGACCCAATCCTCGGTTGGACAAGTAACTTCTTGCTTCAACGACATCTGAATGTATGAGTTCGCGGCGTCATCTCTGACCCAATCAACGTTAAATGCGGAGTGCCCCAGGACTCAGTACTTGATCCATGAGTATTCATGATTCACATACACGATCTCGCGACAGTACTCACCTCCAACTCCTTACTCTTTGCTGACAATCTCAAGATATGGTGAGCCATTAGAACAACCAGCGACAATGCAGCACTTCAGGATGACCTTGACGGGTTCTACGAATGGTCGACTCAGAACCTGCTTAAGTTCAACGCTACAAAGTGCAAGGTGTTGAGCATACGCCATAAAGCCACTTGCGAATACAGATTAGGGGATCAAATATTGCAGCGCACTTCAACGGAATGCGATCAAGGCGTGATAGTGCAGGAAGATCTGGACTGTTCCCGTCAGGCCGAAAAAGCCTCCAAAAAAGCTAAGCAGCGGAGGGCATTCGGGAGCTTTGATCCTTCCATCTTTTCTCAGATGCTCAAGGCCTACATTCGGCCTCTTTCTGAGTACGCCATCCACGCCTGGCAGCCATGGAAAAAGCAAGACCTTACCGCTCTTGAGCTGTCACAACGAAGGGCGACCAAGAACGTAAAGAACCTGTTTCATCTCCCTTACCGATTGAGGCTGAAAACCCTCGGGGTCTACAGTGGACAATATCGACGCCTGCGTGGCGACTTGATAACGACTTATACGATCCTGAGGAATCCAAACCATTCTTCTCGTCACCTACTAAAGCTGAACCGCAATACCACACTCAGAGGAGACCAGCTAAAGCTGGTCACACAATACAGCCGGTTGGACTGCCGCCGGAATTTCTTTTCCCTTCGTGTGTGCCAACACTGGAACGCTCTTCCAACATACGTTGTTTCTTCCCCAAGCTAAAGGGATTCAAAAGACGTCTGGATGATTCACTTATCCACTTACATTACGCTGTATAATCATTGATGTGTACGTCAACCAAACGCGAACCATCGGTGCTCATTCTCAGCTTTGATGTTTTACCACGCTGATGCTGTGGAATATCGTTCGGATAAACTACAACTGCATTCATCAATTACAGCAGTTCAAGAAAGCGACGCAGGAGCAAACGCTGTCGTTTCTTTTGTTTTGATGACTTACCTTCCCCATATTACCTCCCCATTTTACTATACAGTAACAATTCAATACGCTTTGTAAAATAGTTTAATGAAGCAGGGCATCTGAATCGCTAGAGGCTTAAATTGACGATTTACATATATGTTTGCTTTCACTTCAACCATCCTACGGGACTTAAAAAGCAATCCCTTTTGTAACCTTAATATATCATTGTTCATTGTTCATACCAAAACACAACTATTCACCAATGTACGGAACTCCGGTACCGAACCAGTGCTTTGCTTACGTAAATGGTTAACATAGAGGTAAACAACGAGAGCACCGAAATTGGTTAGACTCATACTGTGACATCAAGTATTCCATTAACCAACCAGTCACAACTATCAGTGTTATAGTGCGAAAACAAGCGCTTTCTCAACTAGATACAAAGAACCTAAGCAAGGGAAAACTGGACGCCGCATACGTGAGAGCAAAAAATATATGTGGTAATCTTCCTGGCATCCAAAAATATTCATGGCCACTTACTCCATCTCTGTGATTCCACGAACTAGACGATCGGTTTTCAAAGCCTTCTGTTGGAACAAGTGAAATAAGACTCCGGTCTTATGAAGAACGAATGAAAATGTGGAGCTAATTTCAGCAGTTCTACTGAGCAAATGGTGTCGTTTAACTGCGACGTTATCCGCTATTAACATTTTGTAAAAACAAAGTTTGTTACACAACCAACCGAAATCCATTAGATAACACTTGGGCTAATATTTGTATGCCTCGTTTTGCAAAAGTCCAGGTGTGCAGCTATAACTGACAACACTGACTCGTTTTCGGCTTGGACCTTCCAACCGGATAAGCTACTTAACCACAATGTTATCAGTTTAAAGCCCCAAAACGTCAGAAAATACTTGGGTATGTTGGGTGCAAAACGAAACTTAGTGACCCCATCCAAAATGCGTGTGCATTCAACTCGAACACATTTATACAAATAGACCTGGTTTGTTTTAGAATATCAATTCAGTCTCCTGATGTTCAGTGTTAGTTGACTTGTACTAACCTGTAGGAAAGTATGACGGTACGTATCCATAAACGACCTTGCGGGAGCGTTGACGTCACAATTTTTACTCTTCTCGGACCAGCTCAAGAGTTAACAGGAAGCAAGACAATGGATGACCATATAACACTGTAAGGTGATCTCAACAGAGCTTACAAGTGGTCTACTCAGAAACTGCTTGCGCATTATCCTGTTAAGTGTAAAATAATGAGCATACGCCGGCGCAGCACCTACGTAGATCAACTGGGTGAACATATTCTGCAGCGAGCTTCTCATGAAAGTGAGTTGAGCTGCTCTTGCAGAGTAATCTCGGATGAAAAATACAGGCCACGAAGGCAGTGAGAGAGCCAGCCAACATAGTGGTCTACTGGGGAAGGCGTTTGACCGGTTTAGGGCTACCTACTTTTTGCAAATGCTCAAGGCTTAGGTGTGGCCACAGGTAGATTACCTAATTAAGTATAGCATCCGTGGCAAATTACATGACCTCGTTGCTCTTGAGAATCCAAAACGGAGGGCGATAGCAGTGTCAAAAGACTACTCCACCTTTCTTACCAGTTTAGATCATAGACCAGGAGTTTTTAGTGAAGAATATCGTCTTCTGCTAGGTGATCGCATATTGGTGTGTCAAACCTTAAGAATCCTTTCTGTCCATGACGACCCTAATTGAAACGCAGCCACAGCACCTCACTGAGAAGCCACCATTTAAACTTAGCCAATCAGTATAAATTGTTAGTATGTCGCCGGAACTAGTTCTGCATTCTTACTTCCCAGCTGTGGAACTTACTTTTGCCTTCTGCTATCGTGTAGCGAGAACAACGCGCGGAAGTGGGCAGACCGTGTATTACCGCAAGAACGTGCCACTGAAAATTCACAAACCCTTACAGATTTGGACCGTGTTTCCTTCCGAGGACGCAACGCGGATGAGGATTTGTGTGACAGGCCATTCCATGTGCCTGCAAGGTTTGGCTTCGAGACAACCCCTCCATCTTCCCATCCCGTATCTCCGCTTCGCTACATCGGATTCTGGCCGGCCATAAGTCGTTCGAATGAGAAAGATTTGCTCTCCTGAGGCTGCGTTACTCGACTCGCGTTCACTCCTGTGGGCTTCGCTAGCGGCCTGTTTGTCTGTTTCATTGCGTTCTCGGCAAATCCCTCCTCCACTGTGCTGGGCCAAAGCTCGTTACCAGAAGTCGCTAGTAATCCGCTGTCCGCTCGATCCGCGACGCTCGCAGAGCTTTGTCTTCTCTCATCCATTGTGCCTGTTGTTAATTCTCTACAAGCCCGTTATAGTTGTCGTTCCGGTTCATGAGTAGTCATTGGCTTCCGCCGCCTTCCAATCGCTTCTAATTTACTGCAAACTCTTAATTCGACTTAATGGTGCATTATACCGCCTGCATTACGTGATTTAACTCAAGTTACTGGACACAGGACGACGTATTCAAACTACGTAGCAGTAGTAATAATCACAACAGTTTGTTGAATAGACATGGAGCCTATGAAAACCATGCAGATTAGCAGATTGGGGGGCAGAGTCTCCGCTTCATAATCGTCTTGACATAGTAGTTGGAGGTGAGCAACGTACTACAGCTTTTGTGCCGCAGGAAGAAAGAAGCATTTTGACAAAAAATAGGATGCACGGCGCTCCCAAGAGAAGACCTAACCGTGACGGCCAACCACTGTCCTCTGCATGGGCAATAACCTGCACAGCAGTGAAGAATGGGTCGGGCTATATCGCAGTTAGGTTTCAATTCATAGTGGTCGGCTGTCGTCCCTCATGGCTCAGTGGCATAAGCTGCTGGCTAGTTGGCGTTAGCCTCTAGCGGTCATGAGTTAGATCCCCCGTATAGGCCGATGCATGCGCAACACTGACGAGCCCTAATAGGGCGAAACGCGCGTCTGATGCTTTTCCGGATTGCTAGCTTGCCTATGCGGATTGGAATCTAATTGTGAGGAACCAACTCGAATCATACCCAAATGCGTCTACTCATTACTAATCAAAACATTTTTAATTTGCTTTTCACGCGCCGATTTTTCTCTTTTTGGTCATTTGCAATGTTTTAAGTATTAAACATGTAAATCAGTGCAATTCTGTACACAATTCTTACACTGGTTCCAGTTGCGGGCCATGCCTGTAAGCGTGTTAAGTCATTGATACTTCGCATTTTCAGGTCCCCATCCTGGAAGACCTATGAGTTTAACGGCGGCTAGACGCGACGTCAGCGATTTCATGTGCTGTCGCCAAGTGGAATGTTGACCACCACGCGGCCGCATCCAACCAGGTCCTTGACGAGTGAATAGAGCGCGACGCGGTAGACGCACAGGTACCATGCATAGGACGTGACCGAGCCATAACAGGCGCAGCAAAACCAGTTTGTTGAAATGAATATTTGCATTCCCCAAGATGCTACGTCAAACGTCATCACTGTGAACACGATGTTGCCATCAAACACAAGCGCTCCTCCTTAAGCAACCGTTGTCGAAGGCAGAAAGACGAGGCATAACTTCCACGGGAATTGACCAGCACTCGCTCACATACAACAATACTGAACGAACAGATGCGTTGTAAACCCGCCCATTAGCGAGAATGAGACGTCGCGACGACGTCACAAGTGCGTCCAATTGGTAAATGCTGATCGGACTTTAGCGATGCGAAGAGAAACTTCTTTGCTGATAGTGCCGTCAGCAGAAACAGAGCTCCCAAGTTAGACGAAACCAGGTACCTGTTCAAGTTGTGCACCTTCAAGAGTGGGCATGAGAGCAGGTGTAGGCCAATCATGGAGCAACAACTTGCACTTCAATGGGGAGAAGCTCATGCCATACATAGGTTTCTCACAGGTAATATCTGGCTTCGTTGTCAGTGGGGATTGTCACTGTAAGCACAGTGCTGGGGTTTTGCAATCGGGTTTCTGAAAGCCAGCATACCTCGATATCGAGGGATCATAAGGTGCGAGTTAGACCAGACTGCTATCAAATTTGTATGGTTGTTCGAACGTTGAAGCAGGCCAGACGGAACGAAGATCGGGGTCGGAGGAGAGGCATAGGTTGAACTTAATGGTTCGCGGCACAACCGGAAACGCAGCCAGATATTTGAACACATGAATTGGTTAACGGGGAGTAAGGATTGATAGCAAACAAAAAATTGACGTGTGATGAAGTCGCGTGAAGGTAGGAAGCAGAAACGGTAACCGATGATCACGTTGTAGAACAGTCTATGGTTTTGTGAGAGGGCGTGACACTACCGGGTTGCCCAACCCGAATTAAGGAACTGACTTAGGGAACCCCACCCCGAGCCTTTGGTTAAATAGCCTACCTGCAAAGCAGCGGAGCGAATCCAGAGAATCGCTGCCACTGAGAGTAGCTGATCGAATGTTCAGTTCATACGTTCTTTGTTTGGTAGATCATCAAACAGGGGTCCAATACTCCCCATAAAAGCAGCACAATTGCTGGACTACAATTACCCACCGAGGTGGAACATTATCGCCGAATACTTCGCTGGAACGGAATACACCCGAACCACCCAGCTGGCACCACGAGGAGGTTGTTCGGCAAACCAGCCAAGAAAACTATGTGTACATGATAAATTTGCAGAATGTCCAACGCTGCGCACATTGTTGATATAGCAGCGTTTATATCACTCTATACCCAAGGAAAACTGCAAAGCGTCCGCTTTTTCTATCCGTGATAAAACAGTCGTTCCATTATTCTGTATGATGTACCAGCTTGTGCTATCTAATGTCAACAGACTGTCTACGCGGCACCATAGGGTCAGTTGCCGGTTACGAACTTGCGGAACTCACCTATACCCAGCACATACCACAACTGAATGTGAACACCGTTAAGCAGACACCAGTAGTCAGACACAGTCCCTCATTTGATGTCCTCAGCTCACAGTGGCCATGTTTTCATCTATACTGAAACCAATGCTCTAAAAGTACGTTGGTCGTTGGCCGTTAAGTTGACTTATCGTCGCTGTAATTGCTTCAGGGCCTGAAAAGTTAAACACCGCTACTGTGTGTGTTGCTACTCTGCCCATTATCAAAACGAGGTGAGTGATCACCTCGCTGCTCATCTGCTGTCGTTTGGTGGAAATGGGTGATGGAACTTGCCAGCCTTGTACCATGGTCAATGGTATATTGCGAAAAGAAAAAAAAGCCCAGGCTTGATATGTCCCGCAAGATGCTCAGTTAGGGGTTAGCGTACTTATAGCAAAAAATAGCAAGAGGAAATAGGAAAAAACCACAAATTGCCAGCATGGCGGCTACAGTGTTCCCTGTCTGAGCGGTGCACACTTGGTTTTATGTATCATCCAAAGTTATCGTCTGCCGTTTCCAGACAAAAATGAAGGTGAGTTGGTTTTTTGGTAGTTCTGCTGTTTGTATGGATTGTTGGGGTTGCTTGATATGGTGTAGTACGGCTAGTGCACCGAGGACACGAGCTTTGAATGCGGCTAACGTGGAGACTGAAAGTACAGCTGAAATTACAGCGTGTGGCAAACACGCAGCTAGAAGAACTTTCTTCGGCACTCCAACTGACTGTATTGTTCTGCTAATGTGAGATGATGACCTCTCAGTTTGCTGTTGTGACTCAGCTTCAACAGGTGATGGTACGGGTGGTTAGGGTTGTTTAGCAATTAGTAAACCATGCTTAGATCCCCACACAGTGGCCGATAACCTCCGCTGAAATGCCTAGCACTCGGAGGCGCGGTTCATATGACAACTGACGCAGCCCCTTGACATTTTTGTTTGCCCGACGTTGCGAAATCTCCAAAACAGTGAGAGCTCGCTTTAACCAAGTGTGTCATGCTTGAATTGCATATGTTACTTAAGAGCGTATGTAGTCGGGACGTAGTTGGCGAAATACACACGGTTCGAAGTGTCCGAAAGGTCTGCAGAGAAGTTCAACGATTTGGGTCCCCTTCTTCCATACATTTTAGAACTGCTCCGAGCAGCCGAAAACCTTTACTTGAGAGCAGTGTTGCAGATCTATGTCTCACACCTTATAACTGTGAACGATTGGACGTCGTAAATGGAGCACTTGACATTTAGCTGCATTAAGGAAATGCGATTTTCGACCGATCATCCGTTGATCTTATTAAGGTCGTTTTTAAACTGGTTAAGGTCTTCTGGAGCTCTGGTCACTTGCCAAACTTTAACGGCATTTCTCTAGAGCAAACAGTTTGACTTAACTTGGCCCACTAAACCGTTTGTGAAGACCAATAATAGACGGAACCCCAGTACCGAACCCTGTGGCGCACCGTATCTGAGGTGAATTGGTCTGACCTGGATTCACGTACTCTCACATTCAGACGTTTGTGGGAGAGAAAAATACAAATCCACTAGAGGAGAGAGTCCCAAACGCAACATCCTTCAAGTTTGGCGAGAAGAATACGATGGCCCAACCGGTGGAAGGCCTTAGTGAAGTCAAGGTAAACCACATCATCTCCTACACCATGATCCGCCGTTTCGGTCCAGCTGTCTCTTGTTAGCATTAGGTTGCTAGTGCACGACCCATTCTGGCGGAAGCTGTGTTGCAGCCGAGCATTATGACCACAACCATATAGCTAAGGCATGTGGACCTCAGCAATGATAGCCTCCATAACTTTTGAAATGACTGGCAGAAGAGTTAGCGAATGATAATAATCTGGGTCGAAACAAATACTCCCTTTGTACTTTGGGGTTATTATCCCGTGTTTCCACGTTGCAGGAACGCGCCTCTCGTCAATACAATACTGAAACAGCTGCGCTAAGGTCTCGGCCAAAACAGTAACCGCCACAGTAAACGTCTTTAGACGGGTGTCATCAATTCCAGGACAGGCGTGCAGGCGCATGGATAACAGCGTTTCACCACGGTGTCCGTCGTAAAATTTATATGTGCGAGTCCTGGTGCAAGCGCCATAGTTTCCAAAAGTGCAGAAGACCACGGGATGTAATGAGACGTTGGCGTATATTGTTAATGCGGAACATTCGACGCTTCTTTAGCAGTCCGAGTTAGACCACCCGCTGTTTGAACACAGGAGAAGCCTCTTTTCCATTTGTGCAGGCTGTTTACCTGCTTCACAGGTAAGAGGCCCTAAGTGGAACAAGAAATTGAACATTTGCCCACACAAACGTCAAATACTGTCTGCTCGAGGTTGGCCGGAGAAGCCGGAAAGTTACTTATAGTGGGGACGACACGTGATATGTTGCGCAAACGACAGAGTCCGGCAAAATGCCCGGACTTGCGGCAGTTCCGGCAAACTTCACTCCTGGCTAGACATACTTGGCTATTTGCAAGATGTTCAGCTCTCCCACAGCGGTAACACTTGCCACAGTAACATATGGTGAAGACCTCAAGCGATCGATCTCAAAAGGTGAAACGGCGGAAATTTTTTTACTTTTTTGGATAGCGTCAACCTTCGCACGCACTAAATCGCAGACGCCGTCCCGAAAGAGAGCATTTCGGCGTCTTCCAGTGACAGGCTTTCTCTGATCCTAGAATCGGACAGGCCGGAGGTTACTTGATGTATAAGCAACGTTTCTCCAACCTTCTTCCCAGGAACATTACCATAGTCCTAGTTTCGCAAGGAACACACAAGACGGGATATGAAGTCTAAATGCTCGCCAGATATTTGCTTCATCTGGCTATATTTGTAACTGGAAAGGTGTGTTCATACACACTCCCCAATGCTTGTCGAAAGCCAGGAATTCTTCTCACGAATATTCCGGACGTTAAAGATACGTCGATCTTCAGAACGGAGATGCAGCCGAAGGAGCTTCAAAGTATACCCCAGCTTTAACACCACAGATGTGTTCAAGATCGGTAGAACCGAAATCTAATCCGAGAAAGTAATTCTCCAATCTTCCCAGCATTCTGTCGTCGGGGCAATTGCAGGATCCTTCCAGAATTGAGTAGAGGTTGTGTTGCGTAGGGGCAATAGTAGCCTGCGACGTCAATTTGTTGTGTCCGTGAAAGCAGAACAGTAACTCAGTGAAGTAACCGGATGTATGGACACTATTAACAAGTAACATCGCTTGTGACACTTAAACCATTCATACATGCCAATCAGAAGCCAGCATGCCTTCGTCCAATGGTCGTTAATTGGGGAATACTTCACGACCAATCAGTAGCGATTAGGGAGTAAAGAGGAACACGAAACATCACAGTACACAGGCTTATGATCTGAAGTAATTCTCTCTGCTAAAGCCTGTTGATATGCTACTTTGTCCTCGAGTACTAGTTGGGTAGTGTGTTTACGGTGGACAAGATAGGTTTTCTCGAACTGATAATCTTGCTCTCCCACGTAACATTAAGCAAGATGTTACGCTTAATGATAAAACGTTCCCAGACAGTATCGGGTGCATCCTCGGTTAAGAATCTCCAGTCGGTCGTTCAAACGAGTCGAGGTGTCGCAGCTAGTTATGGTCCTTGGGATTTACAGCGTAGCAGGTGTACATGAAATGCAAGGTTTCATGATCCCTGCGGCCTAGGGGAGTATCGGTTATCACTCTCGATCACGAGTTCCCCGATCACGAATATCCCATCCAAAACGGATGGCTTGTTTTTTCCCATGGATCTAGTGGGCGAAATGAGGTGCGTATAAAGCGCAAAATCTGAGACAAGATCTTGCAGGTCTGCTTTGAATCACTCTCCTGGTGTGGCCTGGGACTCTACAGCATGTAAGTTGAAATTGCCGGCGACTAGAATGTGAGTGGATTTCCTGTTTGTCACTTGCCTCAATGTAGCCACCAAGTTGTAATCCATCTCAAGTGCAGACAATGGTGGGCAGTAAACGACAGCCACTTGACCACGGTCGTTCCCTCACAGCTGGAAATTTTACCAAACGGAGTCAGTTTCACCGGTTTCCGAATAGTGTCTGGGTTCGCACTGCAGGTTGTTACGAAAGTAGTGGGTTACCCCATCATAATTGCTGGTTCGATCATTCCTGACAACAGCCATATCTGGTAGCACGATTTCGGCATCGGTTGTCGCACAGTGTAACCATGTTTCCGTGCGAGTGAGTGAGTTCCAACCACTTGACACATTTTGAAGTCTCAATTCAGCTTATTTGCTGATTAGGCCCTGGGAATTCGTGTACATGCTTTAGAACTCCTTGGATACCAGAAGCCTGTTAGGTGTGATGGACGACGTGAGCGAGTTTACAACTACTGATGATGTGTCGCCTGCTAATCGTGTTTGGATCGGTTGCACGCTGAAGAGAAGAAGTTCGGATGTATTCATCTATCAGATGCTCTGGATCCCGGTGAACCCTCGTGTTCTGTTGTGTTCCTTAGAGTGTTTTGACCACTTTTGAAACCGTCACCGCGTCTGATTCTACAGTGGGTTTTTCATTGAGGTTGGCACCCTCAGTGAATTGTCAATAGAAGATGGATTTGTTCCTGCTGCTTTCGTACAAATTTCTGTTGGCGGCCTGTTAAGGAACTTAATTCATTTCTCTAGTAGATTGTGTGCCATTAGTTCAGACTGTAACACCAGTTTCTACAACCTGGGACCGCGCCTTTTAGTTAAGTAGCATAGGGGGTTCTTATTAACTAGATAGCGACAATATAGTTGGGAGAAATGGCTTAACAGATGTAAAGCTATTGCAAGCGGTTGTGTAGTTGGCTATCGCCAGAAAACGAATCTGTAAGCTCAGGAACACCGCGAGCAAATCACAGCTTTCTTATCAATTTTTCGGTTTTCCACTCAATTATTGGGATCCGCTGAACGTTCCTGCCACGGGCTGTCAAGTACTATGAGCACTCCAGTTGTGTTGTTGCTGAGTTAATTCACAGACAGCAAAACGGCCTATGTTTCGTCCACCGAGTTTACTGTTACCTGAATTAATCGGGGTTCATCTTAATGCAGAAAGTTTGATTGACGCGTGATCAGCATGATACTGATTGTCGTACAGATGGAACTCCAGTGAGTTCGATAACCTATCAGCTTACTCTTAATTATGTTGGTGCTGGATTCGGGGACATTAGTGCACCATGGTTGTGCCTGGGGACTACTGGTTTTGGAGCCATAGTTACTCTTGCTTTTGGTGAATTTGTGGACGGCCCTGGTGGAGCCCACACCTGATGCGACTCTTCCTTTTTCCCCAGTGCTACCACCAAAGTTGCTGGTGTTCTTTCCAATGTTTGCTTGACCGTAACTGATGCAAATGCTGCCTGATTCCTCACCGTGGTGGGCTGACTGTAGGTTTGAGTCTCCTGTATATGGAATAAACTACTGGGTGCGACACAGTGTAGAAAAGTTTGAGCGGGCACGATGAAGACAAAAATTGTAGTTACGTGTGAGAGAACGAAGGAACTGAGGACTGCTGAAGACTTCAACATTGAGGTTAGGTTAGGACGCGTGGCTCTTTCCTTCCGCCTGAATGCGGAATTGAGGGTGTTTTTGAACACAAGTGAAGGTTCGTTTCCTACCAAAGGTGTAAACCTGTCGTTCACTAGTTGCTCGATTGCTCCGTCAGTCTTTTACTCTTATTTGTAGTCCAGTTAGACACATAACAGCTTGGATTGCACTACATATTCGAGTGCACCAAAACGTCACATTCCATCTATTATGGCGTTTCGTTTCTATCGACCCCTTCCCAAAACACTTAATGTGACAAGATTTCGAGCGACTGGACCACACTAGACCAGTCTTCACCTCTATAACACCTAATTCACACTCTTCACGTGAGACATGTTTGCAGAAGGCATATAGTTTTAAGGTCACGAATTTGTCGGATGATCCGTCAGTGCAGGTTTCCGCCTCGACGGTTAGCGTGTGTCGGCGTGTTGTGGCGCGTTTGCTGTCGCCTGTATTCTTTGTAAACACATGTTTCAGTGTTGTACTTCTCAAGAATGTGCGATATCATGCCCAATCCAATGACATGTTGCACAAAAAGGCGTGATCGTTACGTAGTTCGTTGAATGAACGTCTGGAGTATAAGCAAACCAAAAGCTGACAACAGTAAGCTTATTGATCGACAAGTTATCTGGCTGAATCGTTCCATTGTCACTGATGCAGCCGACAAGGCTATCGGTGCTGCAAATTCTAGCAAGCAAAGTGTGAAATTTCTTGTTGAGGCTTGTTGCTGTTTCCATGGGTTAGGACAGTTGGATCAAGACAATAAGTGTAGTACCTGTCTTTGAAGGCGGTTAAGGTAATGAGAGGAAAGATAGCGTTTTGAGGGGTCTAATCCCATCGCTGGCGGGCATATAAAAAGCATTCCCGACCGCATTTTAAGCGGCTATTTTGGTGTGCTAACTTGCGACGTTAACTTCTCAGCCAGCTATTATGGCTTGGCTTTAACAGATGGCGGTAAATGTGGTTCCGTCTATTTATACTCTGATAAACTGCGGTAATATCAATCCACAAACGCCGATAAAACCCACTGAAAATTCTTAGAATTCGCAATCTCTGCTCTTACGGCGAATGACACTGGCATTTGTTCACTGCTCGATGCTACGAAATCTCTGAAAATGCGTGCTCACGCCTCCACTTTGTGTGTAGTCGCATCCAACGGTCAATTGTGAGAAAACTGACGGTTCGAATGTTCCGCGTGTTACCGGTAAGAAACTCACATGCTGTATGACCTTATCTGGTGCTCATTCCGACTTGCTCACTCAAAAGTTGCTTTCTCGCAAAACACATGGTGGTATATTGCATCAAGAATGCTCTACGTTTTCTCATGGTTTATCTCTTGAGAGTGAGCAATTTGGAGCCGCGAATGGGGCATACCACATTTTGCAACGTTGAGTCTATGACAGTCAAGGAAAGGCCATCCATGAATCTTAACAAATCCGACTTGAAGCGGCATATATTTGGCTGCACCTTGATTCTTACGAGAAAAGCAAACTTAAATAGCAATAAGTTTAACAACATCAACAACAACAACAACAGCCGTCATCTCATTTAGGCTGGGACGGTCTAGGAAATACTAGAATATATTTGACTCCTACTGAGGAAGGCCAAGTTTTCGTTAACGATGTAGCTTACTTCAGCCGCAAGAGAACATAGGTATTTTAGAAATAGCATCCACCATGGCTTCTAAAAGCTTTGGCGTCATTGGATAATATTTAAGTCGATCGAAATGCTGATGTTGTTTAAGTTTGGATTCACTGCCCTCCGTTCCCCCATGGTAGGGTTTGTACGTCGTCGAAACATTACTGGAACCATCAAGCCTGATATTCAAGTAAAATCCCAGCAGCCGAATTATTGCCACAAATCAGATAACATCCCAGGAAGAGATGGATGGGCACATAAGCGTTGGTCTTTTCATAATGTATTCTTCCGTAAAGATATAGATGGAAAATGCTTCGGACCGAAGCTATCCTCCGTGGCCCAGTGGCATAAGCTGCTGACGGCAGTTCGAGCCGCTGGTGGTCACGGGTTCGAATCCTTTTGGATCCGATGCATGCGCACTACTGATGATGTCCAAGCGGCTGAACCTGCCGTCTAGTGCTTTTCCGGGCATGTGAAAGACTGCTTTGAAAGCTGATACGACCTACTCACAACTAATTGCATCAAAAACCCAAATACCCATGAATATGCTCATTTATCTGTTGGTCAACACGAACCGTGAAGAGTGCAAAGAAAGGGAATGTAAATCAAAAACAGGGTACCTGCTGCAGCTGATTCCATCACATCTTGGAACTCCCATGATACAAACTGTGTCTCACGTTCTTTGGTTTTCGCGCGCCTCAAACCAATTGACGACAAGCTATTCTATCTCATTCTTCGCTTGTAATTCACCGTACTTTTGTTACATTATAGCAACATCACATCATTAGCTTCTCAACGTAATTTTAGTATTTGATGGACCATACTAAGTTGACATAACAAAAGCATTAGTAGTCAAACCTAAAGTGCTTACTCACCCCAATCTTATGGAGGTCCACATGATATTAGGTTTTTGTTAGATAATTCAGGGAGTTAATCACACGGGAGGCGTTTCCATGTAGATAATCCCATGGACTACACCATGAAATGGACATGTCATTCAAAAATAAGCACGGTTGCCCAGCGCTGGGAAAAATGTTTGTATTTACCATGGCCACTACTTCCTAACTTTATACCGATCTAGAGAGGTGATGTGTCTGTCGCTAATCTCCGCTTACCAGAAGGGCAATGCGTTTGTCAACTGTTAAGTCGGTGAACAACGAACAATGGTTTGGTAGAAGGAGCGGTACAAACCGCGTAGTCCGGTCGCCTGAAACAAAGCCAGGAATCCTTGCGCAGTAGACTAGATCGACTCTTGTTCGCTTCTCTTGTCACACCGTTGGAGTCCATCAGCAAAAGTCCTGGGGAGGCCACGTTTGGGCGTCGCCTACGCCCGTCAAGCCAGGCGTTTGCAACAACAGCGAATGCACTAGAGTGCACACCTACGCGAGAAAAACCAGTCTGTTACTGGAACAGGATGGGTATACAAAACTCCCATATGAGCGGATTTGGCAGCCCTGAACCGTGCTGGTCAGTTCACGAACAGGAGCCAATATACACCTGGAAACCGGAGAAACCGTGCGCCGGCACAACGACTTTATTTGGCCCCCTGCATCCGCGGTATCAGACCCGGAGGATGGAACCTTCGAAACAGAACAAACTGAGATGACTGATAAAACCCAAATGCATGAAGCTGATCTACCGATCGCTGTTCGGAGGACATGACGTGCACTCAGACTTACAAAACGTTCTATTTTTCAACCATGATTTTAACTACCATGTGAAGGGACATCCACAACCGAAGCGTCATGCTACACCCACTACCAATACGCTATCAATCCCATGACTATAATGCATTCTGTGATTGGTTTCTGTTTCACATTGGTTCGTTTGGTCTTATATGTTTTCACTTGGCTCCGGTTAGGGGCAGATTACAGTTTCACACGTACCATCCGGCGTTAATGCTTTTCCTACGTCTAAACGGACTATTGGTCCATACACGGATTAGGAATACAGGCTCTGTAAGTAGCAGGACCCGTCCGGTGAAACTTGTACATTTCCTCTTGGTCGGTGGACTATTAGGATTTGCTGGCTAGAAAAAAGCAAGGGAAAATGACACAGTTAAAGTATCATCCTCTTGATAATAACCTATCGAGAGTCTTCTAACTGTCGCCTAAGCGTTGCACTTTCACTGCCCATTCAAGCTGTAGTGAGAGTCTAAGCTGAAAAACTGTATTAGAATAGATGCCCAAACTACTCCCGGATCACCTACGATCACGGCGCTCTCTACCTATGAAACTGTCGGATCCATATCTGGCATTCCCTTAAAGCTTAATACAATTAATTTGGACTAATTCTGCAAAACGATTTTAATGATGCTGCTCGGGAGAGACGGAGATGCGCTGGCAACCACAATGCCTGGCAAGGCAAAAGGATCTCCTGCAGGAGCTAGTTACTTGTGGGTTCCAATCAAATAGTCTCTATTCCATACCATATACTGCATCTTCGCGGTTCGAAAGGCAATTTTCTATCTAAATTGCTTCGATATGTAATCAACTACTAATCCAGTTTACATAAACTGTCACTAAGTTTGCATGGAATAGTTCTGATGAAAACCGGCATTTAAAGTATGTTCATTGTTCATCTACACACATATCCCAAAAACGTAACCTAGTTGACTAGGTAGCAGATATCACCTCCCTGCGGAGGGATAACTGGCCTCGGTTTCGGTACAGGACAAATGGCTTGATAAATACAGTCGAAAATCTCTTTGGAGACACAGTGCCGTGCGAGGAATGAATGCCAATGAGAAATTCCAGCTAAGCAACTTGTCACTGAGACAGCAAGTCAGATTTCGTTTACATATGAGTGAACAAGCGCACATGCATCTTAATCCATTAGCAGGTGAATATGTCCAAGAAAACAAAGCTTCTGAAAGGAACCAAACACGTGTGCTCCTGCGTACTGACGTACGAAACGGTGCAGGAATCTAATTGGATTCGATCAATAGCTTCTCAAAATCCATTCCGGAGAAGCTAATTATGTCATAATAAGAACTTCCGTTATCTGGCAATTGGACATCTGTCATCTGTGTCGAGCACTATTGATTATCTAGTCTACGAGCGCATTGCTAGCAACCTGCGCACATTCTGACACGCATAGCTCTATCGCTGACAGCGGTTATACAAAGGTCCCATGGCAATCGAGAAAATATTATGGATTGTGCAACTAACTCAAATGACACACTATGACCGGCTTGGCAGTAAAATATTGTAGTGGCATAGAATGCAAGATTACTGGCATAATGAACAAGCCGCAACTACTAAAGAAGATGAAAAGTGACGAGGACACCGAGGACGAAAGTCGACAAAGCAGCCGCAGACCTTCGGGACAAGCCAGAAATGGACAACGAACGACAAAGGATGTCACGCCCGGGCCGAGAAGACCTGGGGACGTGTTGGCGAACAGCCCGAATTTCCGGAGAGATAGGTGTTTGGTCGCACCTCCAGGAATAACCAGGAGGACAACGACTCAACCCCGATTAAGCAAATCAAGAACATTAGAACGATTCCAGTCCGGTCAGAATAGGACTTGAAGAAGCGAAGATACGATGGTGAATCGGTGAACGACGACTTCACTGACCGGCTGAAGTCGGAGCATGAATGTGACGCCGAGCGAAAGGACAATGTGTGGTGCGTGGTGGTCGGGAAATGTCCTCTATACGTGCGCGCGTGCGTGCTAGCCTGTGAACCTGTTGTGCGTTGGCAATAAAGACTGTGCGCCTCCACCGTTGTTCTTGCTACATGTCTCTGGTAAACGGAATTACTTATAACAGTACCAGTTGAAAGACTACTAACATTTTCTCTCCTCTAATCGATCCACAACTCAACCGATATTATGTTCCGTGACAACACTTCACTATAATTGTGCTTCCGGCGCTGATGAATATCCTGGAGCAGCAACCTGGATGGCTGCCTGCACACAGAAGCCTAATTAGCGCTCAGGTTAGTGATTATCACTAATAATCTCAGAACTAAAGCTATAGTTTACACCAGGCATGCGTAAACTTTATTCAACCCTGGCCCCAATTTTAACATTCCGTTTCTCATTCCCCCATTGATCACCACAATTTCAGCAATCCGTATCACTTAACAGAAGTAAACCTATGCTTTCCAGCGGTCAAATTAATAACTTTTTTATGATGGCTCAAATTCAAATATTGGCATAACGGTTCTTTCCATTAAAAGCATATTTTGAACAACTGCATCCTCAAAAGAACATTCATGTGGCAACAGGAAACTACACGAGAGTCCTCATTAACATTTAATATTGCATTTAAAGATGGTCGGCTTTAAACTGTAAAGCATGCGATTAATTAAGGTACAATAACTTCTTAACGATATTTTTGTCGAACTGTTAATGCGAGTGTTGAGCCTCACGTCCTTGAGCTAGCTTGCTTACATCCACTGTCACAGTTCTTCCAAAGGTGCTTTGATGAACAACAAGTCCCCACTATGTGGAAGTGGGGTATTATCACCCTAATTATTAAAGGCGGTAGCCGTTCAGATCCTCTAAACGATCGCCCTGTGACTCTCCTCCCAGTGCTTGCGAAGGTGATGGAAGCAGTCGTCGCTGAGGCTTTAATGGACTACCTGGAAAAATGCAACATCTTGGTACCGGATCAGCTTGGCTTCCGTCAACACCGGTCATGCACCACCACCCTACTGAATGAACGAGGTAGTTGGACGAAAGTGGCTGATGATGGGGTCGGAGTTGACGTAATCTAGCTGGACTTCTCCAAAGCTTTCGACCGCCTTGATAACCTCATCCTACTTCAACGGCTACAGAGCTACGGAATCGGAGATCATGTACTTGGTTAGATTGGCAGCTTCCTTCACCAACGGAAGCTTCAAGTACTTGTTGGGGATCACTCTCTAACCCAATTGTGGTGGAATGTGGTGTCCCACAAGGCTCAGTGCTGGGACCGCGCTTATTCTTGGTGTTTATCAACGACCTGGCAAGCGTTGTTCCCCCAAATTTCCTGCTTTTCGCCGATAACGTCAGGATATGGCGAGCGATTAGTAACAAGCCAGCTCACGCTCTACTCCAACAGGACCTAGATTGCATTTACTAATGGTCAAAGAGGAACATGCTTCAATTGAACATAACCAAGTGCAAAGTAATACATCTGCGTCACCAGCTGGTGAGCGCTTACAAGCATGGAGACCACACCTTGGAGAATGTCTCGCAGGAGCGTGACCTTTGTGTACTGGTCCAGGAAGATCTCGGGTGTTCAAAACAAGCAGAGAAGGCAAGGAGAACCGGAAATCAACACTTCGGCCTTCATCGCACAGCCTTCGGTCGATTTGAACCCTCAATCTTTTCCCGAAATCCTTAACGCCTACGTGCGACCTCAAGTGGAATATGCTATTCAGGCGTTGCAGCCGTGTCAGAAACAGGATCTCGTTGCTCTCGAGACTCGGCAACGACGGGCAACCAAGAACTTCAGGGACCTCTTTCATCTGCCCTATCAGCTTAGGCTGAAATCTCTAAGACTGTACAGCAGTCGATATCGGATTTTGCAGGGGGATCTCATAATGGTTTACCAGATTCTGAAGAACCCAAACCACATTTGCCGTCCGCTGCTGGAATTGAACCACAACACTAAACTAAGAGGTCACCCTCTGAAACTGACAATTCAGTATAACCGTCGTAGAAATTTCTTTTCTCTCCGCGTGTGCCAGCCTTGGAACGCCCTCCTTGATTATGTCGTCTCTGCTCCCAATCCGGCGATATTTAAAAAACGTGTTGACGATGCATTATCTCACTTAGATTTCATTTTATGACTTGTTAGCCAGTGGCTACAAAACGCAATCAAGCGGTGTTTTGCCAACCGCCTAACCAGTGGATTTATGGAGGGTGCTTAAACGATTCACTCGCAACTGTTATAATAGCATTAAATAATAACAAACCGAATCCTCTTCAACCTCGTCTTTTCCGGCAGTTGTGTAAGGAGAACGGTGAAGCTTTCTAGGTTCTAGTGTTACATACAGAACTTACATGGCTCTCCAAGGATAACTGTCTTCGCCGTTTTGTTGTACTCTGGGACAGCATCCTCACATGCCTTTCTGGAACTGATTTTAAAGGAAAACTGTTCTCAGCTAAACCAGACTGCTATATCTGGCTGGTATTTTGAAAAGCTCAGCTAATTAAGTAAAGCGCTTCAAAGCTAGTTGGGTAATCTCATCACAAGCAAAGAAGCCATTGTCGCTTTTCGTATAAAGCTGGAATTGTATTCTCAAAGCATCAAATGTCGGGAATCGTCACAGTTCTCAATCCTCGCTACAGGCACGGAGGAACTAAAGTATGAAGACTTGATTGTGTATGACAGTCATTTACAATAACCCCGAAACGAAATGAAAGACAGGTTTTCTGACCTGACTGATTTGGAAATCTCGATTTGATTTTAGATCCATTTTATGTACTGCTATGCAATGTTGGAGTTAAATTACAAGAAAGTCTCAGAGAGCTTCAAAGTGACATTAAAAAAATCTAACTTGTGCAATATAAAGGGGATTTTCAGATAACGACTGATTCCCCTAGCAGATATCCAAGATTGTGGGAAATATCTTAAATATATATCGTCGTTTTTCCATTTACATACTGGATTGAATGCGGATTCAGTAGGGTGGTTTCTCTAACCAAAAGTAGAAGCACATTGGGCATCACAGTAAGAGACCTTCGACTAACGCTGTCATGTCTGGAGCCGAACATAATCAAGCTTGCTCGAGGAAATCAGGCTCAAGGCTGGCAGTAACAAGAGCTGTTATTGTTCAATAAGTGCGTGAGAAATAAAAAGGAAACGACAACGCCCACTCGTTTGTTTCTTCATTTGACGGATTTGCCGTGTTAATCCAGTTTAACTACATCCAGGCTAATCACATGGACACTTCTGCATGTGTCCTCACCGCCACGTTGCGCAGAGGGCCGCTAAGCACATGGTTAGCTTTGCATTGTTTCGTCCTCCAAGTAGAACGGACTATATCAAGTAATGCAAGTTTGAAAGCGTTTCATCAAGGCGTATTTTGAATAGCGTTAATGTAGGGCAAGGATAACGTGAGTCGGAAGGGCATACCAGGCATGGGGGACACATGGAGAACGAAAACGCTTCGTCGACAATCAACTCGATTGTAGTGTGTAGCCAGTTTGAACTGATGGCCTCTCAGGTAGGTATTTTGGCTCAGCTGCAACAGATTGTGACATGGATGAGTTGGGTTCGTCAGTATTAAGTAAACCATGATTAGGTCTCCTCGTTGACGTCGCTATTCACCACTGTACAATCCCAGGGACTGCAATCTGCTTTGGTAGGAGAGACGAAACAATCCTCTAACGAGTTTGGTCGCTCTGCGTTGTGGGGCTTCAAGTACATGGACGTCGCGCTTACGCCAGCGATGCCAGGCCTGGATCGCATGTTCCACGTGAGGCCACAGGTAGGCGTTCAGCATTTCCGGAAGGATTGATGGCTCAAAATTGCCGAAAGCCCACAGTAAGTGTCCAAGATGTTGACTGGTTCTTTTTGATGCCTTTTCGGCCTGTCCCGAGCAACCAAGGTCGTCCTGCACGATCACCCCGAGGGCGTTTTCTTGAGAAGCACGTTGTAACTGCTGGTCCCCAAGTCGATATACATAGATAAGCTGATGGCGTATGCTTACGACTTTGCACTTGGTCACGTTGAACTGGAGCTTGTTGTCGGATGACCACGCATAAGCCCTGTCGAAATCGCTCTGCAATGCCATGTGATCATCCGATGTCCCGATATCGTGCCAGATTTTGCTATCATCTGCAAATAGCAAGAAATTCGACTGCAGGACACTGCCAAGATCGTTAATGAATGTGAGGAATAAATGTGGCTCCAGTACAGATCCTTGAGGCACGCCACACTGGACGTCAACTGGGTCGGAAATGGAGCTGCGGACTCTCACATTCAGCTGACGTTGAGTGAGGAAGTTGCTGATCCAACCGAGTATAGGGTCACCGATTCCATAGCCTCGAAGCTTGTGAAGGAGAATGCGGTAGTCCAAACGATCGAACGCTTTCGAGAAGTCCAGGTAGAAAAAGTCGACTCCCACTCTGGCATCGGCTGACTCTGTGCAGTTTGCTCGGGCTAGCAGCAAGTTTATAGTGCAGAATCGATTTCGACGGAATCCGTGGTGCTGTGACACTAGGATATTGTTGCTCTCAAGATATCCCATTAGCACGTCTGCAATTATACGTTCCATTAGTTTGGATAAAACTGGGAGGAGAGTGATTGGACGGTAGTTCGAGGGCTCCGAACGATTATCACTTTTATAAATAGGAGTGACTAGTCCATATTTCCACATTGTGGAAACCTGCATTTCGTCGAGACAACGTTGAAAGAACCGAGCTAATGGTTCGGCAAGGTTCATGGCTGCTGTCTTCAAGGCCTTCGGTTTGATGTCGTCCACACCAGGTGAGCTGTGCACGCGCAATGACATTAACGTTTTCATCACACTGGCTGCCGTGAACGATACGTGGTTTAACCCTGGTGGCGATGGAAGCTGTGTCAAAAGCGGATGAAATGATGATTCACTCCGGAAAGTATGGATGAAGTGTTGGCGAAGCACGTTGACTGCATCTTGTGCGGTTTGCGCAAGATCATCTGTTGCACATAAAACCGCGATCCCGAGCTGCACTCTGCGGAAAATGACGTGTTTATACAGCAACTTGGGATTTGTACTGAATTTCGCCGCTAAGTTCTGTTGATGCTGGAGTTTGTCTTCGCGGATCAACTTGTCGCAGTGGTTTCGTTGAGTTGTGTAAGCACCTCAGGTCAGGTTACTTTAACAGACTTTGTAAGCGCACCAGGCTGAATCCCTTAAGGCCATGCATTTTCTAGTACGGCTCCTCAGGAACGAATTCACTTGCTTCGAGCGAAAGACCTTGCATTCTGACGCATTATCCACTAGCCCAGTGAATTGGGTAACGAACAACATCCAAGCGACATCGGGCGGCTTCTCGGCCAGGAAGGACCAGTCAATTTCTTGAACGAGTTTGGACAGTATATGGTAATGTGTAACGACATAGGTTTCCACATTGTTCTCACTGATGTACCCCGAGTAACAGATGTAACGAAATAGCAACATCGCGGGATCGCTACGGCCAAGTGGTGCATCTATGTTCACGATGTCGACCATTAGTTCCTCGTTAGAGAGTACAAGGTCCAAAACAGAGGGTGTGTCACCCGTTCGGAATCGAATGGGAGAGGTAACATGATTGTACAGAGTTGCATCCGCGATCAGCTCTTGCAAACCAGCCTTGAGTTGTTCGCTGTGCGATGCTGGAACTTCGATTGCCTGCAGGTTGAAGTTCCCCACCAGAAGGACGTGACTGTATGGTCGTGCGAGGACTGGTTTCATCGCAGAAGCTAGGCATTGATCCATTTCCAAGGTGGACACTGGAGGGCGGTAAACTATTGCTGGTAAACACACATCACCATGTCTTAGGTGTATACGACATCAAAGAGAATCGACGACTTTCGTTTCTGAGTCCTCAATGACATCAACATGCAGGTCGGATGGATAACGCAGAAGCACTTCCACTCCCCTGCTAGGTCAACCGTTTCGTAGGGAAGTCATGTCGGGTAGTGCAATCTCAGCATCCGTGATCCCCGTGGTCAGCCATGTTTCGGTAACCATAACTAGGTCCCAAGTCGTGGAGACCTGACGAATACGAAGTTCGGTTAGCTTGCTGAGAAGACCTTGTGAATTGGTATCCAAGCAGGTGAGGGCATCGGTGGTCAGAAGCGTGTTTGTGAATGCTGATTTCCGGTGAGGGTCTATGCCGACCCGTATGGGGTCAGCTGCCGGTCGATCTTTTGTAGGACCGATGACACAGGCCCTAGGGCCAGTTCAGTTTGTTGTATATGGTTCTCAGCGCCAGAAAGAAGGTGACAATCCTGTTCTCCCTCAGCTGTCGGTGTGTCTTGGCATTGTTTCCGTTCTATGCTACACGGTAACAGAATTGTATTGGTAAGTTGCTTGCTCAGTGTTACATTGTCTAGCTGTGGCCCGGTGCCTATTGCCTTTATATGTATTTCGGATGGCAGCATTTTACGCTTTTTGTGCCACATTTTGATCACATGTTCTGCCATCAGTTCGGAGTGCAGTGATACTTTCAGCACTCGGGAACCACACCCTTTGTATTTAGGTGAGAGCGGTAACCTTGAGGTCGTATTAGCGACAACATTTTCGAGTGAGAGCACTTCACGAATAAAACGCCATTCATTCCAGTCATGCGCTTTGACCTCTAGCTCGCTTAGTAACTGGAGCTGGGGGACACCGTGAACAAGGATGAATTTCGCGTCGTCTGTTTACGGAAGTCATCCGGATTTTGTTTCCGTTTCTGGCGTTTGCTCTAAGGAGCATTTGGAAAAATTCGAACGGTGCATGTGGTGGTACGGAGGCGAGTGGCTAACAAGAGAACTACCTCTGCATCATTACATGACTGAAGTGTTAACTGGGGTAATGGCGGTTCACCGTACTGTACTGAGTTTGGATGACGGACGAGACGCATCATACTGATTGGTTTAGCATGAACCCCTATTAGTTGTTACAGGGAGTCCCACTGTGTTTTGTCGTCTAGTATCTCATCTTTTATGGAGTTCGCCCCGGATTCAGTCACATTAGAGCATATAACAGTCAGAGATTTATGGTAGTGTTTCATGTTCTCCTTTTTGGAGGGACCAGTGACTGCTTTCTTCGGTTGGACAGATGATGTGGTCTTGAGTCTCGTGGTGGTGTTGGTAGTATTGACTCGTTTGGCAGCTGGCGGGGTTACGATAGGAGGTGGCACCGTGACATGGGTAGTAACAACGGCCGCGTATGTTGTCGGCGCTCTATCAGTGTTTAGTGTGGCGGTTGATTCTGTTGTAGAATGTGTGGCGAATGCATCTTTGTGAGCAGCCGATTGTGTCGGGATAAGCCTGGATCATTACTCATACACTGTTCGGGATTGGAACTTGATGTTGGGCATCGTGTTCGAGGCACTGATTTATCTTTTTCATGTGGGACAGCTTTCACGGCTGCTGCCTGCCCTACAATCTTTCTCAACCTATCGCACTTCTGCGCCAACGCAGTTACGCATCTGACGAGTGGAAGAGCGGGTGGGCTGTTCCGTATTCGGCTTTGCTATTAAAAGCTTAAAAGGCGCATATAAGCGTGGAATACTGTAACCCCGTGAAATCGATCAAATACATTTGTAAGTACTTGACTAAGGGCAGTGGCAGGACAGCTTTTGGCCTGAGACCACACGTATCTGATATGAATACGGCATAGATTTGTATGAAATAGCTCAGTATTACGCTAGATGCAACAAAAGCAGCAATGAAGCTGTATGACGCATTCTTCCATTTCCCATACATGAACGAAGTTCAGCTGTTGTTTACTTGGCAGTATACCAAGAAACGAACAACGTGTTTATTTCACAGCTGCAAATATTCCCCAAATGTCCTAAACCCACATGCTGCAACGGTAACTGTTTTCTTTACGTTATGTCCAAATGCATCGTTTGCGAAAAACAGTTGCATTCCGAAGTGCCCACGTATTGCATGTGGAATGCGAGTAGAAAATCATTTAAACGACACACATGAGGAGTGTGGATCGACGACATCCTGGTATTTTCGAAGAAACTGCAATAGGCATACTGTACACCGTGCATCCAAAGCAAAATGAATGTTTTTTTCTTCGTATGTTGTTTGTAAATATGCCTGGTCCAACGTTTCCTAGCAATTGAGAATTGTCAACAGCGTTACACTGGCCACTTTTCGCAGTGCATGTTAATCTCTAAATTTATTGGAGAATGACTGACACTGAGATTTATAAAATAATGACGCGTGCAACACATCATATCCTGATCAAATTCGCCATTGCTTGCAATCCTATTGACGGCCTGCTCTCCATTATCTGCAAAAGCTACGGAAGCAATATAAATCGCACATGGCTGAAAATATTTCCCGTCGAATATGCAAGGAAAATGTCGATAGAAACATAGAAGTTCCAAAGGAACTTTACAACGAAGCGTTAATAATGCTTGAAGTCGGTTTGAAAGTCTGAGGCCAATTGGAACATCTATCCCGCGAATGTATGGACTACCAAAAGTTCACAAAGAAGGTATACCTCTACGCCCAATATTATCCATAACAAACTCCGCAAGTCATCCAACAGCCCAGTGGTTGGCAGAATTGCTGGAGCCAATAAGAAAACGAATTGCCCAACGCAGTATTCCGGATAGTTTTACATTCGTAGAGCACATTAGAGATGGGAACCTGAAGGAGAAGAAGATGTTCTCACTTGATGTAGCTTCTTTATTCACGAACGTCCCGCTACTAGAAACAATAGAATATCTATGCAACTATGTGCACGATAACAGCATTCATTAAGTATCCCCTTACCAAGACTGAAAGAGTTACTTCTGAGATGCACCTACAACGTTCAGTTTCTTTTCGACGGCATAGATTATCGGCAGAATGATAGGGTCGCTATGGGGTCCCCACTCGGACCAGTGATGGCAGATATTTTTCTTGCCAAACTAGAAACTGAATCATCGGCGCCATGGATAGATCGTTTCGACCATTACTATCGTTATATGGATGACATATTTTGTATGACCCATAAAGATATGTCTCTGGAGGATATATTGGCAGAGTTTAATGGTGCGCACCCGGCGCTTAAGTTCACCTACGAACTTGAACATGATGCTCAACTCTCATTTCTGGATATACACCTTAGTAGACGAACTGATGGTCCCATATTAGGGAAGACCAACAGAAAGAAGACATGGACCGGTCAGTATACAAATTTCAATAGCTTTGTACCGCTTAAATACAAGCGTAACTTAGTACACTGTCTCACCTCAAGGGTGAGAAAGATATGCTCAGAGGACGCTATGGAGCATGAGATGAAATCCATCCAGAACACTGCGTGAAAGTAGGTATCCAGAAAGATCCATTCAGCGTAACATGCAGCCCAAAATAACACCGGTCGTCAAGGACGTAGTCGAGCAAAAGGCCCTCTTCATCCGCTTTGGTTTTAAAGGTACTACAGCTAGTAAGCTTTTAACAAGAAAACTGACGCAAGCTATAGGGAACACCTTTCCGGCTGCAGAGTTACGATGCATCTTCGCCACGAATCAGCTAATTCCTGTGTGCAACAAGGACGGACTGCCGAAGCTGACCTCTTCTTACGTTTTCTATCGATTTGAGTGCATTTGTGGGGCAACATACGTTGGTCGGACGGCTCGTCAACTGTCACGTCGCATTAAGGAACATAGCCCTAAATGGTTGTTGAACGGGGCACCGGAGTGCTTACAAGCGGCAGCTTGTCTCATCTGCATGAATCAGGTCACCAGATTAACCTCCCGAATGCCTTTACTGTGAGATATCAGGTTCCAGTGAGCAAATCGAAAGGTACGCGGATAAGGATGCTCGCCACTGCACAGGCCATTGCGATTCGCAAATTCCAACCCCCGTTGCGCTCGCAGAAAAGTCTGTTCAATCTCTATACCTGCCCTGGTCGAACAGCCATCAGCCTAGCCGTCACCCTGACATCGGCTCAGGCATTGTGATTACGTAACCCACAATCGATCTGTGTGCGTGAGACGGTGGTGAACTATTCGCTGTCTAATCATTGACTGAGTCAGTTCAAATCAAACCCCCGAACCAATCACTATCCATCCCTTTGTAATTTAACCTTATATGATTGTAGCGGCCCGCAGATGAATCATTGAGAACAATTGTTTGCCTCAGACTGATGTTCTTAATGCTTGAAAATTTGTACTCAGAAATCGCGAACAAAACTATCAATCAATTGGAAACACCACCACCGAAATGATCTACTGCTGTTTCGTTCGATGTTGAATTGCGTTGTTAACAAATTACAACGCCGGTGATCTTTCGTCGTATGTGCAATCCACTATTCTAAGGCTAACACTTGAGCAACAAACTATTTACGACCAAATAATTTAAAATGTCAATAAGGCAGTTGGAGCAAGCTTCTTCTTGGATGCGCCAGGAGGAACTGGTAAACCGTTCCTTCTTTAATTACGTCTTGCAACAATTTGATCCAAAAGTAACATAGCTTTAGCTCTTGAGACCTCCGGACTGGCTGCGACATGACTATCTGGGGAAGGAACGGCACGTTTCGCTTTGAAATTGCCATTACACATGCGATTCATTAAATACTCACATGCAACATTACTAAATCTTCCAGGCACAGGAAAAGTATTTCAGAAAAGTAAACATATTGTTTGGGATGAATGCACAATGGCGCAGAAAATTCATTCGAGTTACTTGATTAATCATTGTAAGATCTGCCTGGAAACGTCAGAATATTTAGGAACGCGTTATTATTGGCTGCAGGAGATTCCAGATAGACTGTAGTGTCGTGAAAGGCAGCGATCACGCAGGAGACCGGAAAGGCACCAGAACGAGGGAGGACCGAAACGGGCGCTCACATTATGGATGAGATCGGACGGCGTAACGCCAACCCAACAATATGAGGGGAGAGCGGATCGCGTGAGCAATGAAAGTGAACATGTCTGAACCAAAGAGTACAGAAAAGGGATGTGTCTATAGGCCAATAAATCAGACAGAAACACCTTTGTCAATGCACCCTGGAGTAACCCCAAGCCGAGTAAAGCAACCGAGAGCGAGCAAATCAAGAGCTTTAGAACAACTCCAGGCTGGCCTGAATGCGAACTACGGAAGCATAGCTACGAAGTCAGAGAGGCAGCAGGGTCTTGGAATATTCCGGCCGACGAGGCACGAACGTGACATGTGATTGCTTATGTATGTTGTGTTGTGGGACAGAAACATGGTCGATAAATGCACGCGTGCGCGCAGCTTGTGAAAACCGTGGTCGCGTGCAATAAAGATTGTGCTTTCTTGCCGCTTCGTTCTTGCTACAATATCTTACCAGTAATTATTCGATCCATACCAGCGGACCAAATACTTGCTTGCCTGAAATACTCTACTTTGTGGCGGAATGTAAAGATGTTGAAAATAGCTCCAAATATGCGTGTCATGTTACAGCGTGATCAAGCAGCTTAAGTATTCGCGTTTCATTTACATTGGAACAATGATTTTTACGAGTAAAATTGCTGTGACTTATCAGATCCGTAAGAATGATCATGGTGCAAATGCAAATTATGAGAAAATTGTCCACATATTTAAGTCCATACGGTTGGAATCACTGCAGTATTCGTAAGTATACGTCTGCTCTAAGTCAGGTTATCTTCGATAACACACATATGTATCCGTCTACACCCGCATACATATCCGTTGACACAGATTTTGTGAGGGTACTGTTGGCACTGCGTGAAAATTATTCACCTCAGATAATGCAGACGTAATGCATCGTCTATTCGTTTTATTTTAAAGACCGTTAGCGTGGGTGTAGAAAGTAAAAAAGTGGATATAGTTTTCCAGGGGTGATAAATTCGAAGAGAAATATGGTTCCGACGGCATTCCACCATACTGTATTGCGTAGCCAGTTTCAGCTGGTGGCCCCTTTATCTTGTGTTGCGGCCTAGTTTCAGGACGTGGCAGTAAGCTTTATCTGGAATACTAGAAGAGGTCACCCCGTGGACGGCCATAACTTCCGCTGTACACTCCTAAATTTTTCAGTCGCAGACGGTAGGGCAGGTGGAGGGTTCCCTATGAATTTTGGTGGCAATTTGTTTTGCGGTATCCAGTGCAACCAGATCGCGTTTTATTCAAGGTTGCCAAGCCTGAATCGGGTACTCCATATGGGGCCACACATTCGCATTGAAAATTTACGATAAGATGGTGGGGTCGAATCTCCAGAACGCCCTCTGTAAGAGACCAACCTGTTGGTTAGCGGTTTTGGATGGCTTCAAAGACTGCGCCGAAGAGCCAAGGTCGTCTTGCATCACTACCCCATGATCACGCTCCCGTGAGGCGGTTTTCCGCATGTAATCTTCAAGCTTATATGGGCAAGTGGGTTTGTGGCATACATGTACAGCCTTGCATTTGTTCACGTTAAAAGAAGTAGATTTGCCTTTGACCACTCAGAGACACGGTCTAAATCTCAATGATGCACATCGTGATTGTCCTGACAACCGATCGTCCGTCATATATTGCTGTCATCAGCAAATAGCAGGAACTTCGATTCGATGACACTCACAACGCCGTTGATGTAGACCAGGAATAGGCGCGGCCCCAACACCGATTCCTATGGGACACCGTATTCCACACCAATTAGATCGTGAAATGAACCCCTAACCCGAACCTAAAGTCTCAGCTGAAGCAGGAAATGTCAGGTCCATTTAAGGACCGGGTCCCTAATCCAATAAGTTTGCAGCTTTTGGAGAAGGATTCGGTGATCTAAGTGGTCGTAGCAAAATCTGTGTAGATGACATCAGTGCTGGTCCCACCATCGTATATTTCGGTCTAGCGGCCACGCGCCCTCAATAGACTGGTAGTACATGACCGATACTGACGGAATCCGTGTTGTTCCTGTGCTAAGATGTTAGGTCTTTCAAAGTAGCCCATTAGCGCCTCAGCTATGATTGACCCCCTCATCTTCTGGAGAAATGGAAGGAGAATCCCTGGGGGATAGTTGACGGGCTCCCAACGGATGCCATCTTTGAAAACTGGGGTAATGATGCCTTGCTTTCACATGTTAGGGAACAGATTTTCATCCCGACATATTTGCAAAAATCGATCTTATACCTCAGTTATCCTCGTAGCTGCTCCCTGAAGTGCTTTTGGGGAAATGTTGTCAACACCGAGGGAACTATTGGTGCGCAAAGATATCAGTTTCCTTAAAACGGTCGTTGAACTAAAGGGGACCATAACTGGATACTGTGAACGGGAAGTTACCCGCTGGTCTGACCTCAGAAAGAATTTCATTGCCTCATAACTTCTGCAATTTTTAATATCACAAGAACTGGTAGCAAAAATGTTTGATAATATTAACATCAATTATCAGAATCACGATTGGCTCAGTGAACGAGTCATTCTTGCAACCAAGAACAAAGAAGTCGACGAATTGAACTTTATTATTCAGCTTAACACTCGAAGCAAACTAGTCGAATGCAAGTCCGTCGACATTGGATTGGAAGCAGATGAAGCGGTTGATTATCCAACAAAATGTCTGCATTCGCTTGAGCTGCCAGGAATGCCACCGCACGTAATGAGATTGAAATTCGGCACACCAGCCATCATGTGAAAGTTCAACCAGCCGAAGAATTGCAACGGCTCGCACCTTGCAGTAGATGGGTTTACGCAGCAAGCATACAAGCAACAATCTTGACCGGACCTTTCCAAGTTGAAGGTGTCTTCATTCCTCGTATTCCGATAATTCCTACAGCTACGAGAATTTTGAGTTAAGACCTCAATTCCCAATTTGTTTTGCCTTTGCAAGGGCAATCAACAGGACTCAGGGTCAATCTTTTGAATTGCGTGGTTTAGATCTGGGCACGGACTACTTCTCACACGGACAAATAAAGCGTTTAGTCACTCAGTTTGTCGCCGAGCTTGGCAATTTGGTGGCAAACGTTTCATCATCAATCAAGGTGACATACTCATTACACACTTGGAGGTAGCTTAGTCGTTACAGCTTGTACTGGGCAAGTCCAGGAACGTGTCGTGGGTTATAGAGTCGGCAAACCTGACAGTCTCTATATCTGAACTGACAAGGTAACCACAAAAAAATTGTATACTCACAAGCATTATGAAACTAAATATATTAGAAAGATGAAATTTTTTTCTTCTGTTACATTTAACCACATTGATTCACAGCAATGTGTGACATATATCTCGACTTTGCGAGAAGCTGATTCCAAGCAAGATAAGATCCAATCTGTCACAGATGTTTCATGTTAAATAAATATGTCCAAGTGTAAATGTTAAATGATCCGGGGGCAGGTGTATAGAAATAATGTGAGAATGGCAGTATACTTGGATTTCTTCAAGATATTGTCATTTATTTACTTTCCTGAACACTGTTGGAACTTTTGAAAGCCCATTTTTCGCTCATTCAGTTCTGAGGTGGAAGAAATGGAAAAATTCACCGAAGTTACTGGAAAAAGAAACTGACTTATGTATTGTCGGTATATGGATAGGTCGGCATCGAAATGCATGTATAAGCCTGGTAAAAAGATGTCTAGAATTTTTGAGTAACTCTCCAGGAATTGGGAAACTAATATCTTTTTGTTCGCATACATCACACACTAAAAACGTGCGTTTTGACTAGCGGATTGTGATTCATTGCTAATTTGCGTGAGGAAAATAATAACATTAGACACGCACATAGTGGTCATAGTAACTTTAGGAGAAGAAATTAACCTGCGTACAGAGACCTAACTATATGCTAATACTTATAATATTCAGCGATCAACAAGCTTTAGAAAGTAAGAATTTATAAACTGGTTCCTCCTCTATCAACATTCTTTTATATATCGAGGCCGCGTACAATCTAACTTAAAGAAACCCGGACGATTTGCCGTAGCAGCTCAGTTTGTTTCCCCTTTTGGATTATATGTGGACACAAGAGCTTCGAAGTGGGCGTGACCGAATAACGATGGAAGAGAAAAAGGATCAAACAGGAGGAATAAAAACCCGGTTTGGTTCTCCTCCTCCTCACATTCCATATGGACCTGGAGGTCGCAAAGAAAGTATGGCTCGGTACCAGAAGACAGTTAATCTGAAAGTGATTTTTCTAGCTTCTTCCAGTTTGTTATATTACACCGTTATCAAGTACTTCATTAACTCCTCCGGTGCGCTCAGCATATTTATCACAGTATTCATTGTAAATTACCCCTGTACTCTACTTTTAAACATCAAGCGGTTTAGTCCACGGAATGTTTTCTGGCAACTTGCTCCATGACTTGGAATACACTACAATCAAATCTGTCCAAGGCGACCATTCAACCAACCGTCTTGGACAGGTGATAGCCAAGGACAGATTCATGCAAAAGCAACGCTACTCATGATGGACTCCACATGTGTGAAAACTTCTTCAAATCTCGAACTAGATCTGTAAACCGACGTTTTCCACGATCAATTTTAGCTTCTAACTAAGGCAACAACAGTAGTAGTGTATAATGTGGAATATATGAATAATAAGTAGAAATCCGTCACATCTAGACTCACTCAGAAAGCCGCCACACGCCCGGAAAAGCTCTGCACGCGCCTTTCATCCTTTACAGGAATCATCAGCAGTACGCATTCCATCGGACCCTTGGTAGGGCTCAAACCCGCAACTCGACTGTTGCCAGTCCGTGGTTGAGACCGCTGAACTACGGGGGACGGTAACGACCATCGTGAATAAGTTACCAGGTGTGATTTAGCGCCGCTCACTATCCTCACTATCATCAGCGCACTGCTGATGGTTCCCGAAAGGATGAAACGCGCGTACTGCGCTTTTCCGGGCGTTTGGCGGCTTTCTGAGTGAGTCTAGATGTGACAAATTTCTACCTATAACATTCAACTCCCCCTAATACTCTTCTGTAATCAGTACGCAGACCAAACTGCTTATAACGCCATAAGTTAATTGGCGGCCTAAGTTTGGTAAGCTCATCGCTTGGTGAGGTGGCTACCCTGTCCTCTGCACGGCAGTAACGTGTAAGTCAGTGGATAGTGAGCGGCGATATATCACATCTGGTAACTTATTCACGATGGTCGTTGCCGTCCCCCGTAGCTCAGTGGTCTCAACCACGGACTGGCAACAGTCGAGATGCAGGTTCGAGCCCTACCAAGGGTCCGATGGAATGCGCACTGCTGATGATTCCCGAAAGGATGCAACGCACGTACAGTGCTTTTCCGGGCGTGTGGCGGCTTTCTGAGTGGGTCTAGATGTGACGAATTTCTACATATACCATTTAACTCCCCCCACTACTCTTCTGTAATATGAATAATAAAAATAAAATAAAGTTACTGCTTATGAGTCAGCAGTTTAAAATCTGAGCTGCAAATCAGCGAGATCCATGAGCGTGGGCGAAATGGTACGCACACATTTCTATTTTCGTAATCATTTTACACCAGAGGAAAATAAGCAAGTAGCGAAGTCTGTTGTTTGGTGGGGGAAATGAAAGAGGAATTTAGTTTTTCCCTCACGTTCATGATAAGTGCAGGCATACCAGTGAGTCGACTAAATTTCAACAGCACCCTATGCGTACGCGAATGTATACTTTTTCAAAAGTCGGTAGAATCCTGTTCCTGCTATTCGTCTGGTTCATTATTCACATCCTCAGTTGCTAAAATTGATGTTTGAGGCAGGTCCCATTTTATTTCGGTCGTGTTACAGGTTTGGAGATAAGAATCAACCATATGCCTGTCAGGCAGTTGGCATTCAAACAATTACTACAAGAGTATCCAAAGCAATAGATATTGCAATACGTATAATTTGTTCATGTCGCGGGTCCATTTTGTATTGCTATCTCAGAATTGATGTCTGCAGGACAGGGAAAGCCTCCTTTACAAAAGTAGATTTTTGAGTTCTCTACATCCTTCCACCCGGCAGCCATCCAGAAAACGACGTCTAATTAATTTACTCATTGCATGAGTTCAGTTCCGGAGATATATTTCTGGGATTCCATGATCGTAATAAGATACTGATACTGATACTGATTAGTAGCAGCGAGGAGAGCACACTCTGTGTAGCTGCATCAATTGTCGCTCTTGGATATTAACATATTAATTATCATTCCGCTCTTTATATTTTGCCTCTGCGAAATGTTTGTCTAGAAGCTTTTTAAATTCGGCCACTGAATTCGCCTCTATTACCGACTGCGGCAGGTTGTTCCAGGTATTCACCACTCTATGTTCGAAACAGAGTTGGTGAGCTACCCGCTTCAACTGCGGTACGATAAGTTTGTACCGGTGTCCTCGCGTGCACCTTGGTGTGCGCAGATGAAGCAGTTGTCTCAACATGGGGTAATCACTCAGATGTAATATCCGGTGGGTCATGATTAGGTCAACCCTCAGCCGACGATATGTTAGGGTGTACAGCCCTAGTTTCTTACATCGGTCTTCATATGACATAACTCGTAAGTTGGGAATCAGCCTAGTGGCTACATGCTGCACCCGCTCATGCTTTTCTACCTCGCCTAGCGTGATGGGATAATATGCGGGAGAGCCGTACTCTAGCATTGGTCGTATTATCGAGACGAAGAGGCCAGTGGAAATCTCTTCTGACCAAGTGCTGAAGCTGCGCCTGAGCGCCCAAAGCATCCGAAGGCTGTTTTGGTACAGCCTATTCGTGTTGTTAATGGACTTTAGGTCGCAGCGTGAGAACACACCGAGGTCGCGCACGAAAGACGCGGGATGCAGCGGTTGACCAGCCACTGTGTACGTTCGGCTGTGCTCGCATGTACGCAACCTCATAAGTTGCGACTTAGCAGGGTTGATCGGAAGGTTAACCTCTGTAGACCAAGTTGAGAGGCTGTCAGACCATGCTGAGATGCAGAAGTTGGTTTTTACTAAACAATTTGAGTGCCTGAAGGACACACTTGTCGAGGGGTTGAACTAACGCAGTGGTGTTGGGTGGTAAGAACTGAAATTTGACATTGAGTAGCTGGAATTTGAGGTGGCAAGTGACATTGTCAATGAACAGTATGATGTTGCGTACTTTTTCTGCATTTTTCGTCAAATCTTTGCAGCCAATCTTCGAAAATAGCTGTAGTCATCTATGCCTTTTTGTTATTCTTTTAAACTACCGGTAGTGTTTTCATGCTAATCTTCTAAAAATTCTAGGGTTGATTGAGTTCCCAATCACTAAAGCCGGATCTCACTCCCCCAACTTGTTAGTGTTCAGCATAACTGTGATACGCTTCTTGTCCCACTTGCACAGTTAAACAAATAACTAAACGGTACATTTCTCGACATGCCAGACACAGGCAAAATAGCTAACTGCTTAATTGGTACAACAAAGTTGTGTAGTGGAGGGACTTTTCAGGATCTGTCACGTTCTCATTTAAGTGTTTGAGGTGCTCAATCATTTAAAGGTAATAAAATATGGATAAGTTGAGAGTGGGCATAACATTAGCTATAGCCGCCAGGTCAAGTAAAGTAATATGACCCGTCATAGAACCGTCAGTCGGAGACCTCCATCCACACTTCACTTCCACTCCTCATCTGGCCATGTGCTGTTTTGGCTTAAAGCACGTAGCCAATGGTTTTTGACTCGTTTTTTCTTGTTGGCTGTAGTCACATGCAATTTTGTCATCATCATCGTGACGCACTATACACAAATATGTATAAATTTATGTCTGTGCCTGTGTAATCTGTTAGGCTCTGCCCATCATACAGCCATCAGTTAGTTAATTCGAGTCTAGCGCTTTCAATATTATGCAGTGACTCCGTGGCAAATTGCATTGCATGAGTGTACTGCATTTTTGGAAGCATTTATCCATCACCTCCTGAGATCGGCCCAGTCGTGGCCAACAGTGGTAGGAGAGAAATAAACAAATATAAAAAAGAATAGGAACAGTACCGAGAAGATGATTGGCTTTGTCTGAATTTGTCCGCTACAGATTGTACAAATGCTTACTGGAGACATTAGCCGTCAGAAAAGTAACCGTCTTAAAAGGAATTTAAAGAGGAAATAAATAGTTGGTTCCAACTGTTGTAGGAGATCCAATTTGGGAGATTGGTGATGTGAAATCAATTTTTATTACCCTGGGAAATGTCGTAGGTGCACAAAATTTTTTCTCCTAGTAGGGGGAGAAAACCGCATGCAGTGTAAAGCGTTTAATGTCATTCCAGTAGTTTAGCTGTGTTCTATAAGAGGAGAAGTTGATTTGAAAGAGATAAGCTTTCAGTGTGATCGTAAAAATAGATGATGCTGGTACGTTTTCAGATAGTGCCCTCAGAGGAATCCAGTCAAAAGCGGATAAGATCTATAATGTTTTCGCGAAGAACGGAGCACTGCAGCACGTGCTTAAGGGGTGGGCTCCAACAAAAAGTATAGAATAATTATTGAAAAATGCATGTGAAGCCATTTTCTAGAGAGGAACTCTAGGACATATTTCCGCTTTGATACGTGTAAACTTCATGGTAATCAGGGCACTTTTATCTTTAGAAAACAGCTTTTATCTACTAATAGATATGGGGAGGGTAGCAAGGTCTGGCGGCAACAGAAAGAAAAGGTATCCAGCTATTGAGTCGACATCCATTTTGCACCAATTTCGTATGGGGATTCATTTTTCATGGTAGATCGCAGTATACCAATCGCTGTTTCTACGTTTAGCAATGAATGTATAGCGTGTCGGAACTTTATCCCTGACTGGATTTCACATATTTCAGATGGAAGTCTGTTCCATAGTATGGAGTATCGGTGAAGGGAAAAGTTGGCAGACCGCTTTGTTCCTGATCCCTTCACATTTAGTTTGTTGTCATTATTATTATTTCGTGTGTGATATGTTGACAATTCTGCTCGTTGTATGGTTGGGTGTGAGGAGTGCATTGTTTGGTAATTGGATCAGAACAGATTCAAAGGTTATTTTCAATTATTTTCAGTCACAGTGGTTCATGTTTTAATGCAATGCAACGATCCAAATAAGCAAGGGTGGTGAAATAGCCTAATAGACGCTTAGTAACTGATCCTTGTACACGTTCCAACGCCATACGATTACTCACGATAGAATTACAGTAGATGTTGGAGCCATAATCAATTAATGGACGTGTTTTAGTTTTATACAAGTGCTGTTTGCTTCTTTCAATTTGAATGTTTTGAATAGAAGCTCAATGCTACAGCGGGTTTGAACTGAACTATATGCGGCATGTTTAGGTAAACTTAGGGGTGTTTGTGTAGTTGATCCCTAGGTCACGGATAGTGTGGCAGTGCGACAATGGTTCACCATCAGTAGTAATCGAACTTGGTATGATGTCATATCTGTAGGATACTACGTGGCATTTGTCATCAGTGAATATCACCATCCAATTGGAGCTCTATGAGTCAAACGATTTTAAGTCACGCTGGATTTCGCTTAACATTACACTGACCTCAGTTGGATTAAAAGTGTGAACAATTTTTATGTCATCGGCATATAGGAAAGGTTTGCCGGAGAAAAAGATGTCAAAATATCATTTACATATACTAGGAATAAAAACGATCAAGCATACTAGCTTAAATCACACCACGGGGGACTGGCTTTGGCGTGCTGGTTTTGTTTGGAGTCTGAACAAGCTGGGTTCTCTTTGTGAGGTAAGAATCAAACTATGAAAGCAGGGGGTTGCCTATGCCAAATGCAGTTAGTTTGTGTGGTGTTGTCATATTACTTCCTACTCTTGTTTATAGCTATTGTTTGACCGCAAATCATATGTCCACTTAGCGGTCATTGGTCTAATGCGTGCTTGCTGCCGATTGGCATGTGTGAATGATTTAAGAGTCGTAACCATTGTTACGTGTTGATTACATCCATACATCCGTTCAGTCTACCGAGTTCCTGTTCTACTTTTACGAGCACAACAGATTGGCCTCGCGGGCTGCCAATGTCTCTACACAACACAGCCCCTATTCAATTCTGGACGGATTCTGCCGTTACCCCAACGACTACGAAATCAGATATTTACTGGGTGGTGCTAATAAGGTAGCCGATGCACTTTCTAGTTTTCCACTATTAAACGAAGGGGAGAATGCCAAAGTAGATGAGATGAAAATGATTTCCCATCTTACGACTAGTGCACTCATTGCTATAACGCTCGACCGGACACGTGAACATACTGACGGAGATCCCAGCCTTATGAAACTTAGGGAGTATCTGCATAATGCGTGGTCTAGTCACGCTCGAATCCAACCGGAATTACTGCCATACTATACTCTTCACCATTAACTTTCTATAGTGGGCAATTGCATTATGAGAGGGGAAAAACTCGTGATACCTCGTAGTCATTCCGTTATTGTGCGAACGAAGGCCAGAATACGCGACCACTACTTGTGGTTGAAGTTAAATTCCAGTGCTGATTTTGCAGGTCAAAAGTGCAATGTTTGCCAACAAACCAAGAAGAATGCGAAGCCTTTGGAACCTCCAGTTCAGCCAAGTGAGTATATTATGAAGCCGCGCTAAAATTGCCATCGATATTATGGGTTCATTTACCAACACGCATTCTCAGAAACAAAACGCACTGATTGCCACTTGCTTTTATAGCAAATGGCCAGAAGCTATCCAATGCGGAGAAGTTACTACAGGACTCATTGCAAAGTAGCTGCAGCATTTGTTTTCAAGGTATTGGCTGGCAAAAGAAATTCTTACTGATAATGGGCCCCAGTATAGAAGTAACACGTTTGCTGAATTTTGTCGGATCAATGGCAACAAACACGCCAGGACGGCGCCTTATAATCCGGCAGATAATGGAATGGTAATACGACCAAATCAGACATTGGAGAAGTCTATAAAAGTCCTACACCTCTTGATGGAATGTTGGAAGGATGCCTTGGTATTAGCTTTGGCTATATACAGCACCACAACGCATACAGCAATGGCCAAAACTCCACCAGAACTGATGCTGGGAAGGGTAATTTAAACCCGGCTATATTCAGTCCATAAATTCGAAGAAATTACGGACCCTGCTGAATATGAAGGACGAGCTGATTACCAATCCACAGACGAGTAGGAAAAGCTTGCCCTCCAGCGACCCTAGTTCGTGTGTAACTACCCAGTTCCCGGAAACGGGATAATAAATTCGGACCTCCTACTCTAGTGGAATCTGTGTGTTCGCCAGGAATATAGAAACTAGCACATGGGACGCAAGTTAATGCGAGACGTTTGCGTACGTCACTTTCTCAAAGTACTTCTCTACCAGCGGCTACATCTACTGCAGAGACATCACAAACAGCAGAAAGCCTACGAGTGTCAAGCCGGATAGGGCGCCTTGTCGACCGGTATATTTTGATGGGCAACACAAGGTGATGTCTGCTCCATGTGTATGTTCTTTACCACCTTATGCAAGCAATCGCTTAAACGCCCACACGAAGTGATTACATAGTTAAAAAAGTGGAGGGGACAGTGTGGTGTTGTAATATCACTTCCTACTCTTGTTTATAACTATTGATTGGTCGTGAAACAATGTCCACTTAGCGGTCATTGGTCGAATGCGTGCTTGCAGCCGATTGGCTTGTGTGATTGATGTAAGAGTCGTGACCATTGTTACGCGTTGATTTTGTCCATACATCCTTTCAGTCTACTGACTTCCTGTACTGCTCTCACGGACACAACAGTTTTGAATGTGAGGTAGTTATGCGGGACACGATCACATGCCTTGTGCATATCGAGTTAGATGAATTGCTGATGAACCGCCATCTAGCGCACCAGTCAGAAGATGTAAGAAGTCGATCTGACATGTGTTGCAGAATCGCGTACTTGGGAAACCGTCTTGTGGTGTGTTGAGAAAATTTAGCGTCATCATCAAGTCAACAGTTCTGGACTTCATGTGATGCACCATCATGTTAGAGAGTATAGATATATGGGTTATTGAGCGGTACTTGCTCATTTCGTGCGCAGAGCCTGACTTGTAGCGAGGAATGACTACAGCCTTCTTCCACCGTAATGAAACAGTACCGGCTTTCATAGATAGAGAAAAAAGATTCAGAGATGACGGATCCACCGATTTTTCCAAGTGCTGGTGATATATTGTCAGGCCCAGCATACCATGACAATTTCGAAGTGGAAATATATCGATTAATATCACGGAGTTCAAAGGCAACTATGCAGAGCTTGTCATCAGTAAGCAGAGGGAGGATATACGAGGTAACCTCAGCAGTAGCGTTAAATGTGGAACAAATGTAATTATTAAAACCCCTGCTTATTATAGTTGGATTGTTAGTTATTTGCTTACCATAAATCAAGATGATTGGGGCTTCCGTACTCTTGTTTCCACTTTTCATTAACTAGGTATTTTCAAGGTTTTTATTATGGCCATTGAGTGCGTGTCTTAAAGCATTTACACTCCTAAGAAGCCGAAGGCTTTGAAGTTCTGCGATGACTGTTTGCTGTTGCAATACTAGGGATAAGTCATTCGATTTCAAATAGCAGTTTCGTCGCCTTTGAGTTTGCACGCAAAATTTTCGGTGGTGAAGACTTATTTTGATTTACTGCGAAGACGTCAACACAACATTAGTATTAGAGCGTCTAGACAAATGAGTACCTTACTGTAGTATTACAGGATTTGAAAGTCATTTGTACTGGAATTCAGAGGGGAGTAAGTGCAACCAAAAATCTTCGAGGTTTTACCTAGAGCAACATGTACAGTTATGCTGTCTATATTACTATCTTGAAAGGAAACGCATAACAGCAATGCTTAAAAGTTGTCTTACACATATGATGCAACCACCACCGAGGTTCGACAGGCGAGAAAACTGATAATGGTCAATTTGGAAGTAGGATTGTGACATTTCGCTTATAAAGCATGTCTCTGTCACTAAGATAAAGTCAGGTTTAAAGAGATACACCGAGGAGCGAAGAGTGGGCATTTTATTTCGAAGTAAGCGGGTATGGAAAAGAAGCGATTTAGTGGATAGTGTCTGGATAGGTAGACACGCTAACTGGTTGAATAAGTTGGGGCGGATATCTGGTGATGTGTCATTATAAGTTAAGGACGAAGGGTTGAGTTAAGTTTGAGCAAGAATGGATTTTATTGATAGTGTAGGACTAATTTCTAAATCTATGTTTGGATCATTCTGAGAAAGTTCAGAAAAATACTGTAGGCTTGATGGGGAGTGATGACACTGGGTTTCCTCTCCAGGTCTCCAGAAAAAAAGACAGTTTATTTAGTTTATCAGGGATATAAGTAGGATTTATATTGCGGAAAGAGCCAGTGGGCATATATGGTTTATCCAGAATGGAGACTTCAGAAGTTTTCGGATAGACGGAAACATAGGGTTGAGCAAGTAACTTACTGAAGTAAACGCACGATAACTGATGGACTTTTCGGATGGCATTTAGCTCGGTATTAATCGTTTCCAACATGCGCTGGTCGACAGAACTAAATCTGACTGGTGCCGGGTAAGCCTGTATCATTTTAGGCGCCCTAATGCCGTTTAGCATTTGAGATTTCACGTTAGCTACTTTACCGAAAGGTATAACGATATCATGGAGATAAGTTGAGTCAGGTGTATTGAAAGCAAGGACACTGATAGTTAATGGTTTCTTAGGCCGTATGGGGTAGTTGGTAATTTTATGCGGTCATACTGTTTGAGCTGGCCAAACCGCTGGAACTGGATGTGTGGTCGTTAGATTATATGAAGTAGTGTGGTTCTGAGTATCAGCCGACTCGGGTTATTTGGGTGTAAGAGTAATAGAATCCACGTTCAGAGAGCATGGGGTGCTGGATACCTGATTTAGGCCCCCAGCTAGTGGAAAGTTTGCTAGCGGCGTACCTATTGTAGTTGGTCTTTTGTCATCACAGGAAGCAATCAGGTCGCAGGGCACTGTGACGGTTATGATCAAATGGACAACCTGAGCGTTATTGTTCTGTAGCTGCATTAAAAAACTGTCTCCTGGATGCGATTTCACCGGTTCCTAGCAAAGGTGGCGCTAAGTTTTAAAAGTCGAATGTTTTAGGATGTTCGCTGCACGTAGCCTCATCGCTAGAGTGTCGGGAGGTTTTAATATATTGATGGACTGGTTATGGGTGACAACGTGGACTGGTACCCATTAAGGTAGGGTGTTAGGTTGGCAGTTAGGAACGAGACTAGCTACTGTTGTGGGTGCGACCACACTTGAGGGCAATTTTGGATGGCGCCTGGGATAATAGTCGGTAATTAATGACACGTAAAAGAAATGTCAAACACGGGAGAGTATAGAAGTTGTAGACTACTGAACCCAACGTGTATTGTGCAGGGTATAAAAAAATAGGAAACGAATCAACCAGCGAGAGGAACGGTGCAGCAAGATACTCACCAAAACACTTTGTCTCAACGGAAGTGCTGTCAGTAAAACAAGTGGATGTGTTGAAAATTAAAACAGCGGTAAACTCCAATGTTGCAATATACTGGAAGAGCGTGTTTTCCGGTACACTACAGCAGTGACTCGCGTCGTACATTAAGTTCAGAATCTCCATGCAGGAATAATCTTTGCAAAGGTGTTCTATCAGCGACTACTCTCGGGTCTTAAAGATACTACTGGCAACTATTTCTCACGACTATTTATAAATTCACTAGCAGTTAAGGCACTAGGAACTTGGAACAGGATTGGACACGAATGGCACTGGACTTTCTTTGAGTCTGCACCCCGTACCAACCATGTTTCCAGCTTTAAGTAGAATATCCCGCAAAGCTGCAACCGGAATATTATCCGGGACAAAGGATACATGTTGCTGACTACTACTGCGGCGATCGAATCGATGAATGATCCTGCTCCGTTTTGGGACTCACTGTCTTCGGCCGTAAGGCAGTTACAGGCTCTAGTGCAAGCAGAACAGATAGGGAGCTATCGATCGACAACGTGTTGACTTTAAGCCGGGTATCTTCATCTTGGACGTTTTATAAGTTAAAAGGCTGAACTGGCACGGCAGCTGGACACAGTTTTGCTTCAGTTTAATTATCAGGTCTTGCAGTTATAGAAGTTATCGGAGCTTTGCGAGTCTTAACCATCATTTTACGCTATGGTAAGTTTAGCTTAATGGCAGACGATTTAATAGAAGTTGAAGCGTTAGTTTCTTTATTGTTTGGGCTTGCTTTTAGGCATTCCTCTTCCTTCCTTGTAGTAACGCTAGAACTTGTTATTTTGGCGGTGCTAACGAGGATTTTCTGATTTAACCCTATGCTTCAAGGCTTGTAAAAGTTAGTTAAGGCGATTGGGTAATAGACAGTTGGCTAAAATGGTCGCTGCGTCGGATGCAAAGGTCGATACAAACCAAAAAGGTGTTTGTCCCCGGATTATCTTAAAGCGCACAGGAGTGCCCTTCGTTAGTCAGTCTGCACAAGTTAGCTCTGAGGTCAACTCTGCGCCGTGCCCTGTTGCGTCGATCCGTTTGTTCCTGTGCGCGCACACGTTCTGTTCAACCAGAAAAATAGTGGGACGACTGACCGGCTTGACAATTTCGCTCGGAAGTTAGACTTGGGAGATAGACCAGTGGTATGCTGTCGTCAGGGAAAGCAAGGATGAAAGATGTAAGTGCTGGTGGCCGCTTTGTAGAGCTACCGGTTTGATTGGAATCGGTTTTGATAGATGGGTCTCGTAATGTACTTTACGACGATTCTACGAACCTGCATGGCAGTAATAAAGGCGTTGATTTTTCCCACTTCTGTTTACGCCGAAAGGCCGCAGAAATTTGCAGTCAGAGGTAGAAGATGATCCGTTATGAATACACACCAGGCAGTTTGCGCACTGCGTAGGCCTGACCAAGCCTGACCGAATGACTATACTCGGGTGAATATGCGATAATATCTAACTTCAAGAACGATGAAAAGGTACCAGCAAAGAAATCTCACAGGCAGACGACGACCATGACCTTCTCTCCTTTGACAAAAAATGTTTTATCCGAGGTCACTCAGAATCACAAACCAGTTTCTTGTAAATGACAAATGTCTTGAGCCGCAGCGAGAACATATTTCGGGTAATTCTGCTGTACAGTCGAATGCAGCACACGTATCTGAGTCACCCCTTTCGCTAGCTTGCTTGCCAAACACAAGGTTGTGTCTACTGATGAAAGCCTGTAGCCAACCGTTCGACTCTTTATAGTCTGGGTTTTACAATTCTTTAGCGAAGTGCAATACTCGTTCTTGAATCACGGGTCCAGATAATGAAATTCTCCTCGTCAGTGCTGACTGGCACCATTTCCAGCATAGAGTGTATATGTCTTAGTTACCCGTTTTTCTACACTGCATTATTTGCTGGTTTGGTGTGTTGTCCTCAAAGTCATTCAAAACTCGGCTTTCCTCTTTAAAGTAAGAAGAATTTGTCCTTCCCACCCCATAATTTTCCGCCAATATCTTCCAAGTTTTTCCCTCTTGACTTTGTCGAATCACTGATATCCATTCATCAAGTGTTAACACTTATGGCTCTGCTGATTTGGAACTAACCATTTTGTACTTCGTAGAAATCTTCAAAAATAAAAAGGAACATGAATATTCAGTAATTTTGTATCTCGAAAAAGCAGCAGACCAGAGCAGCACCGGAAAGTATGCATGAAAAAACTGTTCTCGCGTACAGTTAAATCGATAGACGTCGAACTGTAACCAATCAAATGCAAGATAACATGACCGGCCAACGAGTGTTAAGTGTGAGTAGGATAAGTGAATCGAGGGCAGAAACAAACCAAAGTATTCGAACACGACAAGTAAAGACTTATCTCAACAGTACACGCTCAGTGATGAAAATCGACTGGTTAGACAGTAAACGAATACACATAGAAAGTGATAGTCACAGTACATGCTACTGTTCAACAATATCACAAAACTCAGCTTGCGCAAGGGAAGTCTTTTTGAGTAAGATGTTGAACAACATGGCTCTATCCGATTGGTTTACTGCGCAGCCCAAAGCGGGATATATGCGTTAGTTACATAGGGTGATATCCAGTGAGAGTTATGTCTCACTGGACAAGTCTGGTGTGAAGACAGTGTGACCCCTGGGGCAAGCATAAAGCATTGGTATTGGGGAGTTACGCAACGTGAACTGGTAAATTGCGACAGCAGAGGTGTTAACAAAACTATGGAGAATCTAATAAGGAGACACGGAATGCATGAACCTGGGCGATAATGAAACAGTACAGGGCATATTGTGTAGTTTCTGGGGGCAATTATGACACCTTGAGACGAAGTCTAAGCTATCTGTGCGATATGGTGTCAGATGTACATGCCACATCTACTCACAATCTCGGCCAGTCTTACTAGTGTTGGTCGCATTGAGCAGGTGGTAGAACGCTTGGGGACCGCATTAGCTTGGGCGCGCTTGCGTTGCACAGGTGGACGCCGTAGACAAGTCAAGACCAATGAGCAAATATAGGAAACTCGTTGTGGATGTTTTTGACTAGTCGCCATGGGCAGGTGGTCACCATGGGCAGGGGTTCGCAATGACAGATTGGATTGTATCAGGACGAAATTCTCCCTCGCCATCGTGCCGCGCATTGGTCCGAGAAGCTTCGTCGCATTACTTCTTAATGTGTACCATTCACGGAAGTTTATGTGCACGCCATCGACGTCAACTTGCACAGAAAAGTTGATAAGTCGATATAGATTCAAGGGTTGATTAGCAGTCTCCACAACCAAAAAAGATCAAGACGAAGTTCTTGATATGGCTTGCTGTAGGTCACAATAGTGTAGTACCCTGGTAAATACGACGTGAGACGCCCCTGCACCCTATCAAGAGCTATTTTAGCACACTTCCGCATACTAGTGTTAATAAATGAGTAACATGCCGATGTAGGTAGCATATGTGCGTTGTTTAGCTTAAGCGAAAGTTCACAGAAGGCGAACGATCTGCAGATGGAGCCGATTGTTACTTTTGCATTTGATGTCTGATAACTGCATTGTTCAGAAACATCAAACGTAGCCAATTATCGCACATCAAGATTTAGAATGGAACTGCATTGTGTAAGCTGTTCATCATGGATTCTGAGTCCGTCAGATGGCAAGTGACATCCACGGAGTAAAGGTTCCACATTTGTCTGAAGCCAGTTCGATATCTCACACGTGGCACCGGGATATTAGGGAGAAAGATGATGCTGAATACATTCAAATGTTTGATGGGAATCATTCCTACTGAAGGAGTAGATGGTATTCATGTCCTTCGCATCTAACAATGCAGTTCCATGTTTGATATTTTAAATCTGTCACTGATTTAGTTAGGAACAAGGATGGGACCCAGTACGCTATCTTGGATTTCCCCACAAAAGAACACGTGGGTTTTGAGAAGTTATTATCGATGTCTACCATTTGTTCTCAATCGGTTAAGTATGATTTTAATCATACTGAAAAAGGTTTTAATTCCACCAAATCAATAAGCATGTATGTGGAAAGCTAGGACAATTCCTTTCCTAGTTTCAATTGCATGTGTCACATTGTTTAGAAAGTCTGTTTGACAGACCACACATGATCGTGAATTTATAAGCCCTTGCTACGACCTCCCATTTAGGTTTGCAGAAAACAGGTGCGCCGTGATCCGATCTTGTATTATTCTCTTCATTAACCTAAGGGCAGTAGGCGTGTGATTATTGAGGTAGTATATTTCATTACTCTATGACGTCCCACACTTATGCCGCAGCCGTATTATCTCCGCATTCCACTGCATAGGATAATGTACAAATTTATTTGAAAGTATAAATCTTTTGAGCAACAGTATGTGAAAATATGGGCCTCCGTAACTAAGCACCACCGACAGGGCCCTGAATATATAAAGCTTTTAGTGGCGAGATCAAAGAGGAGCTCGTCCTTGTATCTGCTAAGATTCGCTACCCTAGGCTTATCCTGATTGTCTGAACTTCGCTCAGCGCTGAGTGATCGATTAGCGGACATCTGTGAGTGCCTTTTTCCATTCTGGTCAGTTGTACCTTCTACGTGCCTCCTTCGGTATGCTTCTGTTACATCTACGTACTTCTGCTACAACCGTGGCGTCGGGGTTACAACCATGAATCTTTCAATTCAACCTCCAACGGCATTTTGGACTGACTGTGGAAAAAAGCCTACGTCAGAGGCGTGGATTCACCGGAAAATTTTCCTTCCATAATTATTTGGATTTAATTACCGACCTCAAGTCTCCAATCAGCGAGGAAAATAAGTTAAAACTGCTTAGTCAATTGCTCGGAGATGATGGCCAACGACAGTTTGATGACCTGAACCTCCATGGATGCAAATCAGCCGATGATGCATTCAAGCTCTCGATCGTAGTTGGGGCTCCCAAATGAACCTGTTCACAGCAAGGTAAGTCTTCTCCCAAATGCAACAGGAGCCAGGTGAATCTCTGAATGATTTCATTACTAGACTTAATCGTGCAGCGCGGCCCTTCAAGTACTCTTCTATTCCGTAGAAAAATACTGAAGGATGCATGCTGACGCAACAGTTGGTCTCTGGAGTTGCTGATAACCGTATACGTGCAATGCTGCTACAGGAAGACGTCCGAACTCTGACCTGGGATTGAGCCTGCGATTTAGCCAGAATGAAGATGGTGGTTGCTCTGCAGGCGAAAGAGTTTTGTGTAGGTAAACTGACCGATGTGGCAATAATACAGTCTACTCATCCCTCACCAAGTCGTAAACCATTCTGCTACTGCTGTGGTAGTACCTCTCACAAGGCTAACTTCTTGTCCAGCCCGCAGTCTCATATAAAAACTGTGGAAAATTTGGACACTGCTCGCTGTTGCCGACCTTAACTCATCGCACTCGTTGAACATGATTCCGTTCCCGAGCACGGCGCAGCCCATTCAGCAGAGCAACATGTTTATTCAAGTCACTGCTAATCTCAGTAACTTGGGCAATGTGATGAGTTCTGTTGTTGAACCGAAATTTCCCTCTGCAGATATTCGAGCTGTCTTGTTCCCTACGTACAGTGGTGTTATTCCATTAGTATTCTATTCGGATGCTGCTTCTCCTGTTACTAGTGTGCCCTCAAGTTTCTACAAACGCTACTTAGCTGAATACCCTTTAAAGCCAACTGCTCAATCATTCTGGAGTTAGAGTGTCAAGAATGTAGCCATTCTTGGTTTTCTTATCGGACCTGTTCAGATTGACCTGGTAAGGGCGCATGTCGCGGTATATGTTTCATCAGATAACAAGCGGCCTCTGCTTGGGAGGAACGCAGTGGTTACGTTAAAAGTAATGCCACCTTTTGATCGTATGACTGTTTCATCCAATGGAGTATCATACTGGCAAGAGCGCTATCCAAAGCTTTTCAACCTTCTATCAGACGTATATCATGTGATGTTCATCGCATCTAGCTAAAGCAAGTTGCGAAACCTGTTTCCATTAGTCATTCTCGACCGATTTCACTTGCGAAGCATCAAGCAATATCAGCAGCCCAGCAGGAGATGTTAGTGGAGACTCTAATAGAGTCAATCGATTGCTACGTGTGAGTACGTCCAATGATAAGTGTTTTGAAAAATGGCAGCACCTTCAGAATAGGTAATGATCTACAAAATCTAAACAGGTAGATAGTCGTCCAGAAATCTGTGCTACCTTCTTGTGATGAGTTAACAGTTCGCCTTTCCGGTGCAACAGTTTTCTCAAAACTGGATTTAAGAAGTGCGTTTTTCCACATGTATTTAACTGATGACTCCAAACCCCTTAGCGCCTTCCTAGCCCCTGATGGATTGTTTCAATACAAGGTTTTGCCGATGGGTCTGAGCGCAGCACCTGCTGCGCAGCAGAAATTCAGGACTCAAGCACCGCAATGTATTTACGGACAGGTTGCCTAATTGCATGACATTTGTGTCTTCGGTCGCTCACCGGAAGAGCATGACAAGCGCCTATATAAAGTCCTTCATGGATTCAGTGAACTCGTTCTCCGCTTGAACACGAAAAGGTAAATATGTAACGCTCCTGAGATTCAATTTTTAACACACATCATTTCCTGCAGCGGCATTCGCCATAGTAACGAAAATACCAGTGCCATAGCTGACTCCCAGATACCTAGCAACTCAACGGAACTAAAGTCTTTCCTGGGTATGTGCTCTTACAACCTGCGATTTGTCTGTGATTTCGCAACAATGGCAGATACACCACGGAAACTTACAAAGAAGGGGTCACTGTTTGTCTGAGAAAGTGAACAATGACATGCCTTTGATAGACTTAAACGACGGGTTTTCTCCGCCCCATTAGTTGTCATCTTAGACGAATCATGCCGCACTTCTGTGTCCGATGTCCGCTTCGGTGCTGTGCTTTCACAACTACCAAACAGTGAAGAGAAACTTAGTGCCGATGCTTCGCAATGTTATCAGACTCCGAACGTCACTAATCCGCCGGCGAAAAGCAACTTCCCGCTTGTGTGTGGGCTTGCGAGAAATGGTATCCCAATCTAGAATAATAATAATAAAAAGAAAAATAATAGGACTAATATCAAGTATAATACCAATACTAATAGGTGTATTTCTCATCGAATGAGAAAATACGGCCATACTTGACACAGATCATACTTTACAGAATAGGTCAGGCTCACGCATGAATGTTAAGCAGTTATGTGATTTTCATTGCTTTTACTGTTTCAAGGGTTTGTATTAACTCACAAGAGTGTTTCGACGCAATGTGCACTAATTGGAATAGTGGATGGGAACAGCACTAAAGTGTGTCACACAGTAAGAATTTTTTGTTTCAATCATCAGATGTTCTCTGCTCCTTCTTGGTACAAAGCAAGAGCTGATCTCTCCCAATAGAACAAGGTCATAATCCTGTTCAAATCTAGGTAATTGATGAGATTAACGCGAAACGCGGTTGCGCTCTCACACGATCTGATTGTGACTGGGAGCTTATTCCACAGGACAGCATATCTGATAAGAAAAATGTTAGACCGCAGACTTACCCTGCACCTAGGTACACTCAAGGCAAACTCCTTATTGCGTAGCCCCTTTGTCGAGCTATGTCGTAGTTCTAGGGAGGGCAATTAGCAATGGGTGTTTTGATGAATCATGTTGTACAGAAGCATCAGCTTATGTTCCAATATTCATAGTCCAAGCAGATTGAGCTGGAATTGTTGGGAGCTCTCCCGATAGTTCTTAATGGATGTTTTGTCTAGCAGATGTGTGGTAAATGACCTTTGTATTTTTTCCAAACACACTGTCAGATTTCCTCATGCTGTCACAAATGCTACTGATGTATTCCAACATGGGGCGAGTGAGTACTTTGAACAGTTTCACTCTGGCTTGGGATAGGTAGACATTACGTAATATATTAGCTATTGATTTTCTGGCCCTAGCCAGCTGATATTCCACTTGTTCGGAAAAGTTGAAGGTGCAAGTATACCTGATTCCGAGGTCGCGGTTAGACAGCTGTACACAAAGGTGTTCGCCGTTGATTGTAATTGATCCCTCAGGTATCGAACAACTGCGATACATGACGCTAGCTTCTTCCGCTAAGAACTTTGTCATCCGCGAACACCATCCTCTCTTTGGTCGCCGTTTCATTTTGCGAACAGACCTAGCTGCTCTCCCTATCCTCCTCAGGAATGGATTTAAAGGGTACCGCCTGAAGCGAACCAACTGTTGGTACACCAGACTTCTCAGTTACGATTTCCAAATGGTCTACCTGTCAGGATGGCATAATCAGATCGCGCATGGATTATCCCGCTTACTTTTGGAACTGGAGGATGGAAGAGAAGCACTCAGAGAGGCGGCAATGGTGTCTAGTCTTGGATCCGATTTGTCCGCCCTGACGATTAATGAACTACAAACCGAGAATGCGAGAGACGCGACGCTGCAGCAACTCGTGGCTTACGTTCAGCATGGATGGCCGAAGAACAACAAAATTTCCTGTGATTTCCTTCCGTACTATGCAATTCGAGAGGAGCTTTCAGTCGTAAATAGTTGTCTAATGCGAGGACCAGTATTTGTAGCCCCATAGTCGCTAGTTAGCAAGATAATTGCCTTTGCTCATGAGGCCCATCCGGGTAGTGCCAGAACTGAAAATAAAGTCCATCACTTTTGATGGGCACGAATTGCATCAAGTATTGAAGCATTTGTGAGGAACTGTCAAGCATGTCGAATAACAGGTAAAACTTCTCTGCCTGTCGAGGCTCTTGTGCAACCGATACCATACCCGATGAGACCGTGGACCAGAATTGCAATTGAGATTATGGGCCCCTTCGCCACTGTTCCGGGGGATAAGCAAAATCTACTTGTTTCAACCTGCTTTTACAGCAGATGACCTGAGTTTCATGAATGTGACCAAGTGACCACTTCCTTAGTGTTGCGATGGCTCAGACATCTGTACAGTCGTTTTAGATTATCAGAAGAATTGGTTACAGATGATGGTCCCCAATTCTGTAGTTACCAATGCGAAATCTTCCACCAACGACATTACGTAAAACATTCCCGGACTGCCCCCTACAATGCTGCAGCGAATGATATGGTGGAGCGCCTTAACCGGTCGCTCAAGGAATCATTACAGGCCAATCAACTAGGAGGGGTAGAGTGGGAAGAAGCTGTCTTAACCGCGCTGCTATCATGCAGAAAATGTGAACACAGAGCCACAGGGAAAACGCCTGCCGAAAGGATACTAGGAAGATCATTGCGCACCCTAGTTAATGCTGCACACAACGTGCCCTTTTCTGTAAGTCCCGAAGTGTCAAACCGCATAGCAACATACCCAAACATAGCAAACATACTAAAACCTCAATTCCACTGCATACCGGATCGTTTGTTCGGATGAAAAAGAGAAGTATGGTAAATGGTCACTCATTTGTCTGTACCGCTGAGACACAAACATGCATGTGTGTGACCCTAGGACATATCGATTAGAACATGGCTTGATAGTCAACGCCCATCGGCGTTACAGCGCAACTGTACCGGCCTCGCAGTCTAGCCAAGGTACGTGTGAAACAGCCCCGGGCCGTCCCGTGAACTGCGTAAATCCAGCCGTACACCAAAGATGATCGATACCAACCCGCATGAAAGAAATTTTCCGATGGGGCGAGTGGTGCTGTGATTCGCTACTCTAGGCTTATCCTGATTGGCTGAACTTCGCTCAGCGCTGAGTGATCGATTAGCGGACATTTGTGAGTGCCTTTTTCCATTCTGGTCAGTTGTACGATCTACTTGCCTCCTTCAGTATACTTCTGTTACACCTACGTGCTTCTTGTACAACAGTATCCAAGTCTAGATCATGGAGACGAGGACTCTTGAATGACACAAAGCACAACCGTTTTGTCTATGTTTCCGTAGCTATTGATGTCGCGATGCATGGACTAAATGCTTGGTTTACATCGACAGTGTTTTCAATGCAGGTTCTAGCAAGCATTATTACAAACTAGATTGTATCTTTTCTGCTGAAGGTTCGTGCGCGAAAATGTCTAGAAAGGCTCTACTTTGTTGCAGGCTGTAAAAGCCTTGCGCACCTCAAGTAAAGCTTGACACGTGATCTGGAGCCTGACCCCTTCTACGATGGCTGAACACTGCGTCAGCGTAGAACAGTTGGAGATCCGTCTGAGTTTCGTCGGATTAGCTGTAACATAAGTAGAATCTGCTTCGCAACCCTGCTGGATCCCCGACTGTTGTATTCCTTCGTCTGTGGTAGAGCAACTCGCAATGCATTAGTGAAAGTTATCCTGAAAACAGTTTGCTGTTTACTCGGAACTTGAGGACATTAAGAATCGTTCCCAGTCCTTAGTAAGGCAGGAAAGCTATCCCAGTCAAGCAAACAGAAAGGGCAACGACTTTTGGTTTCTCATGAACGTTTCAAGCTCAATTTTAATCACAGTTGACCATTCGGTGATCGCTTCCAAAAGAATATTCCAATGCGCTTTCCACTATTTAGGGAATCCCCAGCACATAAATTAAAGCTGCGGTGTTTTCCTCTTTTGGGTTATTTAAGTTGTTTTGGCAACCACCAAGACGTATGCAACAGAGAAACTCCCGACATCTACCTGATGCAGTGCGGTATGTTGAAGTCCTCTGCAATGACCTTGTACTCAGATGGCAATTAGGTATATGAATGGAAATACCTAAATGGGATCTGCGCCTTTGCATAAGTTTGTCACCCACATTGTGTGCAAATAAAGTGCACTAGCAAACGATAGACATTGTTTTGCTTTATTTTACCTACAACCATTGTAGTTGCATAATAGCCACTCTGTTACTTTGATCACGTCGTTTATTGAAACAACAAATGGGATTACGGCCCGGGGAATGAGGATAAACATCCGAGTCTGCACTAAGTGCAAATCAAACGAAACACACCGAAGAAGGAAGTCTGTCTGCTTAAGTGATGAAATGTATCCCGTCGACTGGATCAATTAGCTCTCCATACCACTTACCTCGCGAATTATGCCACAGAAATAAATCAACCCAGTGACAAGTGAAATTGATTATAAAACCATGGGCTGAAGTTGGCGAAATTATTTGTTTCGAGTAATTGTGTGCAGCCTACAATGCTGGCACAATTCTTAGGATATGAGAGATCATTGAGGGAATATACTAAAACACTGCAAGCCCTTCAAGGTTAGTGTTTGAAAGGTTGACGAATGCGCTTAACGCAGATTTGTGGCCATGGGAGTATGATAGTTTGAACACGGCGCTGCACTGACATATGTGCAGTTGAGGTGGCCTGATTGCATTTATTACAACTGTCTATAGATCATAGAAATGATGTCCTGGTGAATGTAAAACACGGCGTTGTGAGCGGACAACGTCCAAAATTAATGGGTTTCTGTTACTGCTCCAGTGACCGAATGGAACCTTCTGCACTTTGAAGGAAATCGCGATCCCGATTGAGATTGCTCGTCGAAATCTATTCACAAAACCTGCACCTCAAAAGGAGCCCTTCTGCGGTATTCTGCGGACGGTAGTAACCTATAAGAATACTGAAATGAGTAAGTCCCTGGATGCGGTGTTACTTTGCTCTGTGATACCAACTGAGCAGTCCTCAACTTCTACTGTGGGACAGCTCCACCTTCATTGATTTGCAATACCTACAGTACATGTTTTAACCAACAAGGTTTAGGAAGAAAAATTGTTACCACAGGATGCCTCTAAACAATGGTCAACGCTCTGTTTCCAAAATACACTCCCTGATCCGTGGAGTTGTTGAAACTCGTACCAGTATACAACGTCAAGTTTCTAGGCTTCTTTCAGCGGTTGAGGTGATTTCCGAGGAGTTTGAACAGCAAGAAACCATTCGTAACAAGTGATTTCCATTTGAAGACACGAGACCATAGGTGAACAGGAGATTTTTTGATTCATCCTCAAACCATTACAATCATATTTAAAGATTAAAAAGAAACGAAATCGACTTATTGGATCAAAGTACACGGTTCATTTGCGGTTCAGTGTGGAAGCCTAATAGTTGGCTTTTGTTCTACTAGGTCGATTGCATAGTATCGAGCTTCGTCTGGGGCAGTGGACCTCAGCATTGTTCCTTCTCGCTGGTCAGAAAACGTGAATGGCATGGATCAAGCTCTTTTACGAGCATTTAGCAGGTTGACAAAACCGTATGCAAGTCGATGCAGCTGTCGCGAATGCACGGAAGCGCAAACCTCTGCATTTAGGCTTGGGGACCTCATAAATTATCCTAGAGACACGCGTTAGATCAATTTGGTGCCCAGTGTCGACAACAGGGGCCAAAACGGCATGGCTGATGGCCTCAGTTCAGCCTTGAAGCAATCAGCGTGGACAGTGCTCCTTCACGCGTTTGGACAGGTGCCTTGCCTTTCAACCGATATAAGTAGATCACAGGCACATGTGAACTGTTAAATAACCGTAGACGAGATCAGCATTGGCAACATGTCCCTTTTTGTGAACAAACGATTGGTTCAGTAGAAAATGCACACTAGCTCTTCTGCTGCGAATGTCGACTTGGCTACCGCTTATAGACTTTTGGTTAGATGTGCTGCGTGCGATAACTCACAGCACTACTGTGCTTATTGGGATAAAACAAGGTGTCCGGTAATGGTATCCCTCTTTGTAAGGTACTCTAATAAATAACTCCTTTATCGCGGTCATCAAAATTGGTACTGGCCTGGGTTTTTAAAATGCTCTGCAATATATTTATCAGCGTAACCATTCTCGTGCAGCGTGTTCTGTATAAAGGCTACTTCATCATCCAGTGTGTCCTGTGAGCAAATTCTACGTGCTCTTGAAATAAGACAGCAGATTAAGTTTCGCTTACATTCCAAGGGGAGAAAACTGTGAACATTTGTGTGCTGACCAATCCATGTATCCTTGCTGGAGACTTGCCGCTGGGTGGATCCGTCGGGCCATCTTGTTTACAAGCCATCGAAATACGGAAGCCGATTGCATGTTTCTATCTCGTAAATAAATTGCAGTGCTATTTGAGCTCGATTAAAATGATCGAGAATTGCATCCAGATTAATGCGTTTATCACCTGTTACAAAAGTATCATCCAAATAGCGGTGGCATCAGGCAAAATTTTGTCTCCGCTTGCAATTGGGTTCGCTCCAATTTGACCATGAATATATATGCGAACAACGAAACGAGGGGACATTCCATGGCTACGATGTGCGTTCTCACGTATAAGATAATATTAAATAGGAATCGCAAATTCCATGTGCACCGTAGCGATAAGCATTGCAGCCAAAGCACAGATTCAAAAAATATCATATCGGATTTCGTTGTGTGCACGCAAAGATGCACGATGGCTTCGGGCTACGGGACGTTAGAGAAAAGCCAAAAAATATAAAAGAAGAGGAAAATATTCTCCCCGGATTTAGCATCCTTAGAGACCTCGATGAACTGAAAACTGTCCGCTGTCTGAGGGAAATGCTCCTGCCTCAAAAACACAAAAATTATACAGGAAATTGGGCAGCCGCGCGAAAGGTGGAGTTAATAAATACCATTCGAAGTAATATGCCTGTAGGATAAGACTGAAGGAAGAAGGAAAATTAGCGTTCATTGACCTACCCTGCCTCGCTTATGGTGAACGCCGGTCATTTACGGTTGTTGTCCCCAACATCCAATAGCCATCCAATGTTTAGCGACATTCGCAACCTGCTACTGCGCGTGCAGAGACATGAATTTCTGTCTCACCTTAGCGGTGCAGACGTATGGAATTCTCGGCAGATGAGTAATTAAGTGCAGGGCTCAGCTAAGAAAAAGCGTAATCTCCAAAATCACACCGACATGAGGCTGCTGATCATCGAGTGAGCCACAACATGTTTCCGGCGCTCGTTAGCTGTCAGCTAACTTCGCGCTGAGTGCTGAAGGTTATGGCCAACCGTAGGCGTTTGAGCGATCGATGGTTATCTCTGTGTGTCTCGCTGGCTACGCAGCAAAGTCGGTATAGGAAAGCAACGTGAATGTGCGCACGTGATGGCAGCTCAGCTGAGGACGAGGTTAGGCATTGCAACTCTTGTCAATGTTATTGAATCACAGATAATGGAGCACGAGCAGACAATGTAGTCGGGAGCACGTAACGTTCCAGTTACTCAGCGCGCGCTGATTATTCGGCTGTACCGTGAATGCGGTTTAAACGCCACCTCAGCTTCAAGAAAATACAGTGCAATGAACGCAGGAATGCGTCCCGTCACCGCCCGGTACGTGCTTAAAATAGCGAAGAAGTTCGAGCAAACTGGGAGTGTGTGTGATATGAAGAGAACCGGACCGCCTCGTAGCATCAGCTTGCGCGGTAGTCAGTGAAGTGTCAAAAAGTCACGATCTCAGCATTCGTCGGGTCACACAGCACTGTGACATAACCCGATATGCGATACACCGGATATTACTGAAACGAACGTTGGGAAGATTCCGTGCACTTCAAGTGCAGGTTTTGAACCCCTGCGGTCCGGAGAAGCGGCATGAATTTTGCCGCTAATATCTAGATCACGAGGGTATTCGTTCTGTTATCTTTACAGATGAGGCGTTGTTTCCTCTGCATGGAACGACAAGACATTACTGTTGGGCTACCAGCAACCCACGAAAAGTTAACGCATCACCTATGAACCACAGTGTGTAGCTGATGGCTTGGGCCAGATTAACAAGCCAGAAAATTTTGGACCCATATTTCTTTTCCTGGAAAGTGGCCGGTAGATTGTTGTTTTGAAGTACTAAAGCCTTAGCTTTTCCTAGCATCCTAGCAATTTGTGCTTCCCCAGTTGGAGGCCGAAGGGGCATGCACTACGATTTGGCGGCAGCAGGATGGTGCACCTGCACATTCTGCTAAAACGGTGCGTGCTTACCTCGCCGACAGATTTGGCCACCATTAGATCGGACGCGATGGACCAATGGAGTGGCCTGCTCACTTACCAGATTTAAACCCCATGGACTTTTTTCTATGGCGTTATCTGAAGCGGCGAGTGTACAAAACAAGGCCGCGTACATTGGACTAATTGAAAGAAAGTGTTGTGAACGAATGTCGCGCGATCACGAGGGATACATTGGAGAAAGTGCTCGCCAATTGCATCAAGCGGTTTCTGCACTGCAAGCAGAACGCCGACAAACATTTTGAACATATCCTTCACTAGTATAGATGATGGTTCTAATACATTTCTGTTAATATACTTACCCTCTTTCACAAATGTGTTAACGACTAAACTGGTCCGCTGACATATGGTGCTAATGATGCGTCCGGTCGGCTAGAATGCTTAACTTCCAGCTTGTCGTTGAACACATAAACAGCGTAGGCACCGAAACGTTCGATGGCCACTTATGGCAGAATCACTGTGTCGCTATGAGCTGACGTACGTCCAGCCTCAATGAAAAGCCGACTGTGTTGTTGACACAGTTTCAGGCTATTGCCTATAAAGTTGGTGTTCGGGATGAGTTGCAGTAGGTGGCAACATGTGTACGTGGGGTCGTTCCGTATCTGGTAGACTAATATGAGGTCTCCATGTAACCACTTGTAGCGTCTCCTGAACACTCCGAGTGCTTTTAGTCGCTGATGTTGCGAAAAGTTGCACATATTTTGACATATTGCCATATTTTGTTGCTCGATCATGGTGAGTTTTGAGCGCTGCAAGGTCACGGTTTAGCCAAGCGTGCCAAGCCTGGATTGCGTATTCGACATGTTAATGCACCTAGGCATGGAGCAGCATAGAGAAGATGAATGCATCCAAACTTTCGAATGCCATCCGCAAGCTAACAACTTGTTGGTTACCGCTTTTGAAACGGATTTCAACTGTCTGGAATCAGCGAATCCTCCTGCACCAGCACACTGAGGTCAAGTTCCTGAAGGCTTGCCTGCAGGTCATATGCCCCAATTTTCTAGAGATAGGCTTGTCTTTGGCTTATGTCGACAATGTGTCACTTGACCACATTTAATGGCAGCGAATTCCTCACCGGTCATGCCAGGTCCCATCTAGGTCTCACACGGAGGATCTTGTGGTTGTCCATTTTCTTGATCCCTGACCAACTGTTAACGTCATCCAGGAAAGTAAAATTGTTGATGTGATGGCTCTCACAAGATCGTCGCATTCCACTAGATTAGAGTCGGGCAGAGATGTTCGGACTCTAACCTAGAACTGCTGTTCACGGAGATAATTATCAACCCATCCTAATAATGCATCGTCTACGTTTTCCAAGTAGCCCATCATTACGTCAGCGATGATAGCTTCCATGACATTGGAAAGAGCAGAGAGAAGTGTTACCGGACGGTAATTGGTAGGAGCAGACGGACTTCTCTGAAAGAATCCGGCAAGTGGCTGGGCTAGATGAATGGCTGCTGCCTGCAGTGCTTTAGGGTGAAGGTTATCCATTCCAGGAAACCTGTGTGTAGGCAAGCATAGTAGCTTTCTTAGAACCATTTTTGCTATGAATTTGATGCTGGATAACACTGATGGTGTTGGGACAGAAGCAAGTATAAGGTTTGAGGCTAGTACCGCTTGGAATGTAGGCCAGTACTGGGCAATGTAGGATGGTCCGCCTTTTTTGTTGTGTGTGTTTACCCACCAATCGTACTGAGTGGTGCGATTCCACGCTGCAACTTTCGAAGTGCATTCACGTGTCTGTGGTTCGAAAGGAATTGTTTCACTAGCTCCTGTCGGTGTGATAAAATGTTATCAAGACCCAATTGTGCATAATTATTGCTCAGAGCTACGTACACTGTCTTATTCTCCGCGTCAGGATTGTTTATGTGAAGTCGCCGTGTGTTCCCCCAAGGCCATAAATCTTTATGTTGGCTTCTCATGAATAAGGTTGGTTTCATGGGATGGCGCAAGATTTTTGCTCCTTATGCGGACGGATCCAGATAATGAGAAATACATTGCTTTTTTGGGTTCTGAAGTCGCTGGCCGAACAACCTCCTCGTGGTGCCAGCTGGGTGGATTGGGTTTACCCGTTTCAGCAAATAGTTCGGCGGCAGTGTTCCAGGACGTGGTGGGTTTCCGCCTGGCAAGCGTTCTCCCTATAAAAAGCCACAAATGTCCGCTTAAAAACACTGTGACGTGGCGGTTGTGACTCGCCACCAACTAAAGTCACCCATTGCTTATCCGGACGACCGCTTCAAGTCCACAGCCATCAAGCACCCATTTAACACTGGCCACACGTTCAAGCACGATCAAAAAGACTGGAATACATTTACGAATTCCATAAACACGGCTAAACACGCCCACATACACACTTACATACATTTATATATCAACGTATGCGACAATCCCATTGATCCATTGTACATTGATTGATCACAGTTTGTACTGTTGACATGATCATGTCTGTGCAGACGTGACTCGCTTAGTCGAGAATAAACATTTTATTTATTTATTTATTTAATAAAATAAAACCTTACAATTCCGTTATCGTAGCCATTTGTTGTGTTTCTAAATGTTAGTTGGACATACGTGATTGAGCGCACCTTAGATATAGTCTGGGAAAATTGGTTGAAAACCACATTTTTCGTCACGAATCATCGGAGCATTAATCATGCACCATCCCATGAAACCAACCTTATTCATGAGAAGCCAACATAAAGATTTATGGCCTTGGGGGAACACACGGCGACTTCACATAAACAATCCTGACGCGGAGAGTAAGACAGTGTACGCAGCTCTGAGCAATAATTATGTACATTTGGGTCGTGATAACAAGTTATCACACCGACTGGAGCTAGCGAAACAATTCCTTTCAAACCACAGACACGTGAATGCACTTCGAAAGTTGCAGTGTGGAATCGCACCACTCAGTACGATTGGTGGGTATACACACACAACAAAAAAGGCGGACCATCCTACATTGCCCAGTACTGGCCTACATTCCAAGCGGTGCTAGCCTCAAACCTTATACTTGCTTCTGTCCCAACACCATCAGTGTTATCCAGCATCAAATTCATAGCGAAAATGGTTCTAAGAAAGCTACTATGCTTGCCTACACACAGGTTTCCTGGAATGGATAACCTTCACCCAAAATCACTGCAGGCAGCAGCCATTCATCTAGCCCAGCCACTTGCCGGATTCTTTCAGAGAAGTCCGTCTGCTCCTACCAATTACCGTCCGGTAACACTTCTCTCTGCTCTTTTCAAAGTCATGGAAGCTATCATCGCTGACGTAATGATGGGCTATTTGGAAAACGTAGACGATGCATTATTAGGATGGGTTGATAATTATCACCGTGAACAGCAGTTCTAGGTTAGAGTCCGAACATCTTTGCCCGACTCTAATCTAGTGGAATGCGACGATCTTGTGAGAGCCATCACATCAACAATTTTACTTTCCTGGATGACGTTAACAGTTGGTCAGGGATCAAGAAAATGGACAACCACAAGATCCTCCGTGTGAGACCTAGATGGGACCTGGCATGACCGGTGAGGAATTCGCTGCCATTTAATGTGGTCAAGTGACACGTTGCCGACATAAGCCAAAGACAAGCCTATCACCAGAATATTGGGGCATTTGACCTGCAGACAAGCCCTCAGGAACTTAACCTCAGTGTGCTGGTGCAGGAGGACTTCGCTGATTCCAGACAGTTGAAATCCGTTTCAAAAGCGGTAACCAACAAGTTGTTAGCTTGCGGATGGCATTCGAAAGTTTGGATGCATTCATCTTCTCTATGCTGCTCCATGCCTAGGTGCATTAACATGTCGAATACGCAATCCAGGCTTGGCACGCTTGGCTAAACCGTGACCTTGCAGCGCTCAAAACTCACCATGATCGAGCAACAAAATATGGCAATATGTCAAAATATGTGCAACTTTTCGCAACATCAGCGACTAAAAGCACTCGGAGTGTTCAGGAGACGCTACAAGTGGTTACCTGGAGACCTCATATTAGTCTACCAGATACGAAACGACCCCACGTACACATGTTGCCACCTACTGCAACTCATCCCGAACACCAACTTTATAGGCAATAGCCTGAAACTGTGTCAACAACACAGTCGGCTTTTCATTGAGGCTGGACGTACGTCAGCTCATAGCGACACAGTGATTCTGCCATAAGTGGCCATCGAACGTTTCGGTGCCTACGCTGTTTATGTGTTCAACGACAAGCTGGAAGTTAGGCATTCTAGCCGACCGGACGCATCATTAGCACCATATGTCAGCGGACCAGTTTAGTCGTTAACACATTTGTGAAAGAGGGTAAGTATATTAACAGAAATGTATTAGAACCATCATCTATACTAGTGAAGGATATGTTCAAAATGTTTGTCGGCGTTCTGCTTGCAGTGCAGAAACCGCTTGATGCAATTGGCGAGCACTTTCTCCAATGTATCCCTCGTGATCGCGCGACATTCGTTCACAACACTTTCTTTCAATTAGTCCAATGTACGCGGCCTTGTTTTGTACACTCGCCGCTTCAGATAACGCCATAGAAAAAAGTCCATGGGGGTTAAATCTGGTAAGTGAGCAGGCCACTCCATTGGTCCATCGCGTCCGATCTAATGGTGGCCAAATCTGTCGGCGAGGTAAGCACGCACCGTTTTAGCAGAATGTGCAGGTGCACCATCCTGCGGCCGCCAAATGGTAGTGCATGCCCCTTCGGCCTTCAACTGGGGAAGCACAAATTGCGGCACTTCCAAGTACGATGATGCTAGGAAAAGCTAAGGCTTTAGTACTTCAAAACAACAATCTACCGGCCACTTTCCAGGAAAAGAAATATGGGTCCAAAATTTTCTGGCTTGTTAATCTGGCCCAAGCCATCAGCTACACACTGTGGTTCATAGGTGATGCGTTAACTTTTCGTGGGTTGCTGGTAGCCCAACAGTAATGTCTTGTCGTTCCATGCAGAGGAAACAACGCCTCATCTGTAAAGATAACAGAACGAATACCCCCGTGATCTAGATATTAGCGGCAAAATTCATGCCGCTTCTCCGGACCGCAGGGGTTCAAAACCTGCACTTGAAGTGCACGGAATCTTCCCAACGTTCGTTTCAGTAATATCCGGTGTATCGCATATCGGGTTATGTCACAGTGCTGTGTGACCCGACGAATGCTGAGATCGTGACTTTTTGACACTTCACTGACTACCGCGCAAGCTGATGCTACGAGGCGGTCCGGTTCTCTTCATATCACACACACTCCCAGTTTGCTCGAACTTCTTCGCTATTTTAAGCACGTACCGGGCGGTGACGGGACGCATTCCTGCATTCATTGCACTGTATTTTCTTGAAGCTGAGGTGGCGTTTAAACCGCATTCACGGTACAGCCGAATAGTCAGCGCGCGCTGAGTAACTGGAACGTTACGTGCTCCCGACTACATTGTCTGCTCGTGCTCCATTATCTGTGATTCAATAACATTGACAGGAGTTGCAATGCCTAACCTCGTGCTCAGCTGAGCTGCCATCACGTGCGCACATTCACGTTGCTTTCCTATACCGACTATGCTGCGTAGCCAGCGAGACACACAGAGATAACCATCGATCGCTCAAACGCCTACGGTTGGCCATAACCTTCAGCACTCAGCGCGAAGTTAGCTGACAGCTAACGAGCGCCGGAAACATGTTGTGGCTCACTCAATGATCAGCAGCCTCATGTCGGTGTGATTTTAGAGATTACGCTTTTTCTTAGCTGAGCCCTGCACTTAATTACTCATCTGCCGAGAATTCCATACGTCTGCACCGTTAAGGTGAGACAGAAACTCATGTCTCTGCACGCGCAGTAGCAGGTTGCGAATGTCGCTAAACATTGGATGGCTATTGGATGTTGGGGACAACAACCGTAAATGACCGGCGTTCACCATAAGCGAGGCAGGGTAGGTAAATGAACGCTAATCGGCCTTCTTTCTTCAGACTTTCCGTAATTGCTTGCATCGGCTGTAATGCACAAGCTACGTCTTACTTTGCTTTTCACCGATAACCCTTTAAGCAATTTTGACCATCTTGCTTCCTTTTATGGTTACGAGATTCGGAAGTTGCCGTAAGAATTTCACTGTTACCTGCTTTTTCACTTTCTTGTAAATTGGCCTGGCTTCCCTGCATCTCACCGTTGCATTGAGACAGGTCTACCTAATACGGATCTAGCCTTGATAACTTGATGAAGACCGTGGTTTATGCCACTGGAATGAGGGCCACTCCAAATTCAGAAATCAAGGTAGGCTGCTTTCCAACACTTGTTTGGTCGCGGAAGAAATATTTTGGTATATCTATCGGTTAAATTCTGTTTCCACCAGCATAGTAACCAAATATGCAATGCCATAGCACAGGTATGAGAATATGATGCATTGCCTTGTACGGAATTACCATGGCGGACCATATGTCTGTCGTCCCTCCGGGTAAACGAAACCGTGTTATTCGAATTTATGCATGAAAATTTGAAGTAAATGAGGCTTGACGGGGAAACGCAAACTCTGCGAATGAGCTATGTATTTAAGTCATATGGTGTTTAGTATCAACAAAATTGTCTTAGGTTAAGAAGCCAAGAGTGGGCAGGAAAATGGAGGTGCAAGCTAATGAAGTTACCCGGTGAGTGTAGCCGAAAGGGGACAAGTACTGATCGAGGTTATAGGGTCAGACATTCAGCTGGTCACAAACCAAGGGAGATTAGAACATTCCGGTAATGGTTCGTCGGGAATCGATAGCTTAGCTCTTGCTCAGTTAATATCCGTACACACGCGAGCTGTTAACCATAAATCTGTGCTTAAACAGTTTAGTAGATCGACTTACGCGGGCAACGCGTATAATCAAAGATATCTTGTTGTTACAACCTGAAGATTCCCCGTAACGAACAATCAACTCGCGGTTACTAGCTTCTGCTCGTAGTCGAGCAATTGTATCGTCTTTGGGAGGCAACCACAACAGTAACTGACGTATATCTGAACCAAACTTAGCCAGCCGTTAAGAAAAATGAAGTAGGGTAAACCAGGTCGTGCAGTACTAAAGCATTAGGAGTACTAGTATGACCCACGTTAGCACCTTGTATGCGCTTGGCCCCATCGCGACGTGACTGAATCAAACCATGGTGCAATTGTTTGAATACCTCCGTGATCCGTTGAGCTGCGCTGGGCGAAACTTTCTCAGTGCCTTCCGAGCTACCCAAACCGCACAATTTAATGGATAGGAGTGCATCATCGGTGGACCGTCGGGTCTGCAGCAATGGGAAGGTCCTGTCGGCCTTTTTTCTGGACTAGCCAGTTTTTTTGCAGTCCGACCAGCCCGCCCCGACGGCCCACCGATGATGCACTCTGGTCCACACGATCGTCATAAATAAAACTAACGAAATCCTGGACCCAGCGAAATCTGCTACACACCCCATTTTGGAAGCCCTTGCAAACATTCGCATCAATCCTCACCTTCCGTTCCCCCCACTAACAGCTCCATCGAAGGCTTCAGCCTTCTAGGGGGAGGCCCTTGTAGTGCAACAGAAAACATGCTCTTTCAGTATTTTGTAACATTGGATTTTATGGTTGTTTTAACCTTCGAAACGTCCATTTGTTTAACTGACTGCACATCCGTTGGCACAAACCGTTTTGGTGAGTTCCTCGCTGCACATTTCTCGCTCTGTCTGATTCGCTTCCTATTCTTGTAGCCTGCACAATATACGTTGGGTTCAGTTGCCTCCGACTTCTATACTGTCGTATTTGGCACGTCTTACGTGTCATTGCTTACCGACTAGTATCCCAGGTTCCGCCCAACAGTGTCAGACAAAATCAATCTCCCAATCCAACCCTCTTTTGAGGTTGAGAAGAACTGGATCGCTAATTCAAATAAAACATAGCCATGGGAGACAACGGGTTTATAGGCTCTGAGGGTTATAGATCGATTGGCATAGAGCACGGATGCCACATATGGGCTCTGACAATGAAAGGGTACGCCCTTTTTCTCAATGGTTATCCACCACCCGCCTTAATCCTGGTATCCCCGGTAGAATTCGCTCAGATATGCTAACTCCCACTGGCGGCTGGCGTTGGTCGCAAGTACGAGATACAATACCGTCAAAAACATGTGTGCACTGTTCTAAATCCTCAAAGACCATGTATGACAAGTTTCCGGTAGATCCCATTAGGTCCCTGCAATTACGTTCCTGAGCTGAACTTGCTCCCAACTGCTTTGTGGTTCATACTATTGAGCCAAAGGCTCTGGGTGGAGTCCTTCAAGCGAACCTCCTTGTCCCACAATGCCTTGCGGGTTAGAACGTTGTGTCAAAGACTAGAGACTGGGCACCACGAAAATCTCTCTCTCGAAATGGGCAACCGGTGTGTGCCACGTGCTCCCTGGACCCCGTCGACAATACTGCCTCATATACTTGTTTTTCTCTTCCCAATCCCCTTCTTCCCTGTCCATTGAGCACGAGACTGCCGATGACCTCGCAGCTGATGCCACCGATACATGTAGCTAGTCTACCAAATCAAGAGAGGATTTAGCATTGATTCTTTTGACGTCCGCACTCTGATCAGGTCGTATGACATGCAGTACTAACTACTACTCTTCACTGTCGAGTTATTGTTATGTGCTATGTCTTCAAATACGTACACAAGATAACAGCGTCGTGACTAATCTTCGACTCCCTGTTTCCGAAACTGCTGACAATGACGACATTGCTTGCATCTCTGACGATCCCGAGTTAATGGATCCAGGAATTTACGGTGTTGGAATCTCAATCATTCAAAATGCTGAATTTATTACCCTCGACTGGATATCAGTGAACACCAGCATGTGTGCGGTACGACTTCGAAACTTCTCTTTCGGACTTAATAAGCACTGCATGCTTACTACGTGCCTTCTTCTGGCCTCGTTTATTCCCCTACTTTGTGCAGTTCGGAGGGTATCAAACAGAATTTCTAACACCACTTTTCATCTCTTTTCCGTATGGATAAAATCGCTGACATACTGACTTTTGCTGGTGACTTAAATGACAAAGTGTGTTGTCTTTCGGATTCTGGACAAAAGCAGGCTTCTTCGAGGTTCATACGCACCGAACAGACACGGAGATCGCTTCCCGCAAATATCTGCCTACCACATCTGTTATGTTAGTAGTCATGTTTTCCAGTACGAACGTTCACACAGCGTCACCTGGCGTCCACAGTATTCCTTGATGAACTGGAATCGCATCGGCCATGTTTTCTTCAGCTATGGGTAACACAAATCAGTTCACGACTGTCGGTCAATTTGGAACACATACGTGGATTCCGACCACGCTTTAGTGCTCGCACGCCTGGCGTTCACACCCCGATACAAAGAAGCGCCTAACTTCTAGCCTACTAGCTTGCAAATTAAGCTCACAGTCTGCAGTTCAATAATTCATGACGAATTGGCTTACTACAATTGTCATGGATGAATTAATTTGGTGAGCCCCGTGCTGCCCTAACGAATGATTTTGATGCCTAACATGCGTCTAACTTGAGACGTTTGAATTGTGAATTGACCTTTGGGGCGTCGATCGGTTTGATATAAGCGCGGAAAGTGGTTCCAATGGGTACTGACTTTCAGCCTGTCCTAACGCCCTGAATCGACCATTGACAAGGATTCTTAGAATTGACAGGAATGTTGGTGATTGACAAGGATCGGTGAAACAGAGAAATTCAGCCGAGCGCTGTTCCAGCTCATCCAAAACACGTGTCCTAGAAATCCAGCAGCTAGCTAAACAATAGCTAGGAAAAGGAACTATTGATGCATTTGCAGATCCGTCGACTAGCCGTTGGGTTGGAACATGATGAAGAGCAACAGGCCTGTCGGGACACTGCCGCATACCGAATCACCTGACCCGACGTGGGAAGTAGATATCCGAACTCCCACTTTTAGAGCGATTCGACATGAGATTGCTTTAATGAAACGAAACAAAGCTCCTGAACCCAACGACCACCCACCTTTTGCGGAAATACAGGAGTGACTCTTTGTTGACGGGACTTGTTTCTCTGTTTAACGCCATGTAGAGAACCGAAGAGGTGCCTTCAAACTGGAGACTGTCGTGCCCAGCTTCAAGAAAGTCCAGCGTACTTTGTACAAAAATCATCTAAGTATTAATCTACTTACCACTGCATCCAAACTTCTCACGGGTGTCATTCTTGGATGACTTACTGCTCCACAAGTGGGCTTCCGCTCTGGTCGTGGTGGGATAGACCACATATCTATTCTTCGCCATGTTTAAGAGCAGACATACATACAGACAAGCGATTATGTTGGTTTTTCTTGACTTGAAAGCAGTCTTTGACTCTGTTGACCGCGCCATATTATGGCACTAACTATCCGTAAACGGCGTGTCAGCTAAATTCGTGTCCATTCTGAAGTCCTGTTAAGCTGACTCTAGAAGCTGCGTAAGTGTCAATGAAAAGTTGTCTCTTGTGTTCTCCAGGAAGTGTGCGGTCCGGCAGGATTGTCCTATATCTCCTTTCTTCTTCGATTTTATGATCCAGATGATCATGAATGACTCGGATCTTTCAGAATTTAGCAGAATGAAAGTTTTGCTAGATGATCGACTAACGTTGAGTACGCGCATTAGGTAGATTTTCGTGGGCTGTGCAAACACGGCGGGAGAGAATGGTACGCAGCGCTGCACGTTTCAGCAGGTGCTTTACACCTACAAACTACAAAGTGTTATTGAAAGACTGAAACAATACGTCGCCGTTCCAGGCTGTTACCAGCCAGCAACACGATCTGGTGGATAAGTTTCCAGTTATTGGTTGCTATGACATCTCTCGTTGTCACATCGTTGAAGTTTACTTCGCCTATCAGCAAACCCTGTATACCTTTTCACCGGCTCTATCATAGACGGTGAAAAATCGGCCTGTCAGTGCATAACGCTGCGATAGATTCAGCGTTACTCTATGGATTAGAGGGCTGGCCATTTCGCAGTGAAGACTTGTCGCTTGGCAGTGTTTGACTATCTGGGCTTGTGGAGTATTTCTCACGCCTTGCAGGAACACCGGGTTAATAAAGCTGAGGTCCGCCAGTTGATTTTGGCAAGAAATTCTGGTGCCTTAGTCTAATGTTTGTGTAACTGCCTATGTTGGCTAGCTCATATCCTCGGTATGCCCGTTGACTGACATTCTCGGCGTGAATTATACACCTTGGTTGCGTCAAGTTGGGCGAACGTTCGCGGTAGCCGGTCGATGACGTGACAAAGGGACATGCAAAAAATTGACCGAGAAACGATCTGACTGGTGCGTGCCTCTTCGTGGATGGGTACCTCGGGATCTCCCCACCCACGGTTAGAGACCAGAGCAGACTTGGCTTAGCTGCGCAGTCAGTGAAGCTTCTTCATTCTTTTTTTACATATAGTAGTTCATTTTCGTTCCATCCGGATTAGTCTAACACACTTCCTTCTTGATTCCCATATCTTTTATTCTAGTTGTATTCAACATCTTTTTCCTGCCTTTGTTAATGATTGTTCTGCTGGATATGCGAGTCGTAGCAACTGTAGCCACCACCTTTCAATGCTCGAAGCACAGTTGTTTAACTGGAATAAAATGCTTGGGGGTCCGCACTGAGGAAGGTAATATTCATCACTTGAGTTGATAACACAGTGAGTAGTCGTGTATACTGACTCGGACTAAGGTTGAACCCCTTTACAGTGAACAAGGAGGATGAGGATTTAGCGCTATGCGTAGATTTGTTACCCTTCACTCATTGTATTCATAGTTATTTGGTCCGGTACTAGATAATCTGGGATTTGCTCCCTAGTGACATAATATGGATAACTCAAATCTGTCAATTTAGGGTAGCTATATAACGTCAGCTAACTATAAGCCACAGTTAATGTGGCGCTAGTTTACTTTTGTACAGCCTATTCTGTTTCAGTTTCGCCACCAACTTTCTGTACTGCTCAACTCGAGGCTTTCTTGTCCACATGGAATCTGAGAAGAAAACTCCGACCGATTATCATCCCCAATCCTCCCTCCAATAGTATTTTCTGTCTCTACTTTGAGATCTCTGTCCTGACCATCTCAATTTGTCAGTTACCGAGGAGAGCCACTTTTAGTGGTCCCATATATTAATGACCATTTGAGCAACAGGGTACTATAAGCACGGGTGTGTGGTTTATTGTCCTCACCTCTTTTTACCTACTCTATACTTCTACATTTCCACATTAATTTTGTGCCCAAAAGTATTCCTTTTTCATCCAACTTGGTGACTGCTGTCCTTATACGCTTACCGCACTTTCTTTGAAAGGAATGCGAGCCATGACGATGCTGTTTCCAGAACTTCCAACAAACTTAGGGCAGCTAATTTTATGGCTATTCTTAGTTTTGCTTACGTTCTGATGCTGACAAATAAGTATACGGCTTACGCAAATAATTTTCTTTTACTTTTAACTTCATTCAGCTGTTCCACAAAATGTATCACTGATAACATCTACGAAGACAATGAACTGAGTACAAGCATTTGAAATTTCCAAAGAAATCTGTTGTGCATAGGAAAGCTGAGTTATAATGTACTGCATATTGCAGAAGTCAGTGCTTCAGTGACAAACGTTTATTCGGCAAAGACAATTCGGCAAAAATTACAGCACGTTTGGTAGGCCAAACTCGATTTAAATTACGCGTTCACTTTCATAACTGCGACCTGTCTGAGACAATGAGATTCTTCCTTTGACTCAGTTGAGCAAACGATGATTAAATCACATGAATGTCAGCCAATCCATGTTCAGCAATCAAATCAGTTGCACCCGCCTCTCATTGGCTATCTGACTCGCTCGTTTGACCGGTCCTTTTACCCTGGTATGACACGTCCATCATCTCCTCCATTTTCCCGTCCTTTTACCGCCATATTGCTATACACCCCGTACGCCTTGCTACTCCGCGTCATCATCATTTTATCTGCGATCATACTGTCTTGCCCCACGTCATCGGGCGCTCTGCTCTCAGTCCACCTCGTTGTCTCCGGTGTCGTCTCAAACGCACCCGATTTCTTCAGAGCATTTTCCCTCCAACATCCGTGCAGCGGTTCAAAAGATTGTTAAATTTATATTCTATCACTATTGGTTTCAGAGAACGATTGCACAATTAAGATGACATGTCACATTTGTGAGTCCTGCAATACCGTGAGTTAGATATGCTAAATGTTATATGAGAACGATAACGATATTCAAGGCTGACAATTTTTATAACGTTTTTCACCATATTTCGAAATGTTGAACAGAATTCATTTCTACTTGCTCTATAATACCGTATTCAGTATTCATTTACTTCAGATGACCTTGCACCGACCCTCGCAGTCACCACACCTTTCTTCCACTGCTCTTGATCATCGGGTGCTGGTTGAACCCACACTTCCTCCCCCACTGTTAGCTCAGGTAGCATCCGGTCGTAGTACGGTTTCTGCTTGGTCATTCATCTTCTCAGATTGTTCTGTAACCTCCCATGTTGTGGCGAAACCGGGCGTAAATGTGTGACGCCGCACCGGACTCAAGCCGATGTCTGTTACAGGTGTGTTGCGATTCTCCAGTAGCATGAGGTACGGATCCTCACCAGTTGATCTAGCCTTTGATAACAGTACTTTGGCCTGCTTGACTGATAACTATACCTTTCCATTCGATTTGCTGTGATGTGAGCTGGTTTTCTGATGCTTGAATTCCCACTTGGTTGCGAACGCCTGCAAAGCAGCGCTAGTAAACCGAGGACCACTGACGATGACCTACTCTTCCGGTATTCCGTGCCGCGCGAAATAATATCTGAGCTTGTTGATTACTGCTTATATAGTAGTAATGGTGAGTAAATCGGTTTCAGAATAATCATCATAGTAATCCACCTTGGGTAGATAAGCCTTCTTATTGTTACAGAATAAATCCACCGCCACCTTCTGTCACGGTCGATCAGGGACGTAATGGAACAATATCGGTTACCTCTTCTGTTGGATTTCTTGTGAACGGAACTCCACAATTCGACACATGATCTCTGATTTGACCCCACATTCCTGGTCAAAAAGAGCAATTCTCTTGCTCGGTTAATGAGATAGTTGGCAACTAAGTGAGCGCCATGAAGGTATTTCAGCATTTCTCTCGGAGCGATGACGGAATAAGAATACGGCTTCCCTTGAACAGCAAACCAAAATAGACAGTGCGTTCATCCCGAAAATTGAAGTAGGCTATTAGCTCCTTCGGCTGCTGCCTCTTCGTTTCTGGCCAACCACCTATAATAACGTCTAGCAAAACTGCAAATTTTGCATCTTCCTCTGTGTAGCGTCTTATTGCATTCAGAGGATCTTCCGTCACTGCCAGACCTTGTACTAGGCTTACCGCTTCTATCATTTCTGGATTATGCTCAGGTACCGGTAGATAGGCTCTTGACATCTTGTCCAGAATGAATATCTCTGCACCAGGAGTGTACACAATATTTACGTAGTACTTTTAGAGCCGTATAAGAATACGCTGAAGACGACTAGGAACGAGGTGCAGCCCTTTACTGGCGACCGACACAAGCGGTTTGTGATCGGTATACACAGTTGTCTGTCTTCCGATAGGAAAATCGTTGAAAGGCTCCATGGCATAGACGGCCGCTAGCATCTCCTTCGCAATCTGCACATAGCGCTGCTCGGTCACGATGGGTGCTCGGCTGCCGGAATCCAAAAGTTTTCTATTCTGTAGGAGAACAGCACCTATTCCGTCCTGCCTAGGATCACGCTGTAACTCCAGTGGCTGCGCTGGATCGTAGCTTACTGGTCTCAACAACGGACTAACAACTGTCGAATTGCGGGTTCGAGCACTACCAGGGCCGGATGGAATGCACACTGCTGACGAATCCCGAAATTAGTGGTCAGAAAATTCCAGTTGAACAACAAACCGCAGTATAAGCATATCAGCAATCTTCGTAAATTGAAGCTTAGCATCCCTCCACTTTTCACAACAGGCGGTAGAGTATAAAGCGTCCAAGAAGGAGCTAATGGCCTGCGGATCCAATACGCCCCCATTCCCTAACTCGTAGCATCTACCTGGCCCAATACATCATGCACATCACCGACTCCATTGTTCACACATGTGAGTTTCAACCCAGCAATTGTACTAAGGAAGTTACTCTCACTGCTCGATCATAGCTCTCCGGGAGCAGACAAAATATGAAAGCGTGGAATTATCACCCTAGTTTTTAAACGCGGTAGATTTTCAGCTCCTATAAACTATCGCCATGTGACCCTCCTCTCTGTGCCTGCGAAGGTGACGGAAGCGATCGTCCTTGAGTCTCTTATGGACTAATTGGAAAAATTCAACATCTTGGCACTGGAACAGCATGGCTTCCGTCAACACCGGTCATGCACCACCAACCTGCTGCTTGCATGAGATAATTGGATGAAAGTAGCTGATGGTGGAGTCGGAGTCGACTTTACCTGAGCTCACGACCGCCTCTATCGCCACAAGAAGATTTACAGGCTGCAAACATATGAAATAAAATATCCCGTTTATGGTTGGATTGGCAAGTTTCTTCACCAACGGATACTTCAATTACGTGTTAAGGGATTACTCTCTAACCCGATGAAGAGGGAATGTGGTGTCCCATAGGGCTCAGTACCGGGACCGCGCTTGTTCCTGTGGTTTATCAACGACCTGGCAAGAGTTGTCTCTTCAAATTTCCTGTTTTTCGCTGATGAGGTCAAGGTATGGTAGACGATTAGTAATGATGAAGCCAACGATCTACTTCAACATGACTTTGGGCGCACTTATGATTGATCAACTAGGAGCCTGATTCAGTTGAACACAGCTAAGTGCAAGGTGATTCATCTGAATCACTAGCGGATGAGCTTTTACAAGCTTGAAGAGCACACCTTGCAGATGGCCTTTCAGGCGCGTGACCTGGGTGTATTGGGACAGGAAGGTCACGGGTATACGGAACAAGCAGAGAAGGCGGCGAGAACCGGAAATCAACACTTAGGCCTATTTCGCAGAGCGTTCGGTCGGTTTGAACCCTCATTCTTTCCCTAACTACTTAACGCCTACTTGCGACCGCAAGTGGAATATGCTATTCAGGTGTGGCAGCCGTGGCAGAAACAGGATCTCGTTGCTATCGAGACTCCTCAACTAAGGGCAACCAAGAACGTCAGTGCCTCTTTCATTTGCCCTGTCAGCTTAGACTGAAATCTCGAAGAATGTAAAGCAGTCGAGATTGGCTATTGCAGAAGGATCTCATAATGACTTACCAGATTCTGAAGAACCCAAACCACATTTGCCGTCCGCTGCTGGAATTGAGCCACAACACTAACCTAAGAGGTCATCATCTGAAACTGAAGATACAGTGTAGCCCGCTTGAATGCGGTAGCAATTTCTTTTCTCTTCGTGTGTGACAGCCTTGAAACGCCCTACCAAATTTCGTCGTCTCTGCTCCCAATCTGGTAATATTTATAAAACGGTTTGAGAATGCGTTGTCGCATTTACATTTGCATTTTATTATCTGTTAGTCAGTGGGCTACAAAACGCAATCAAATGGTGTCTTACCCAACTCCCAACCAATGGAATTCTACTTTTGATACGCATGCATCTCTGCATTTCCACATAAGTCCATGGTGAGTCCACCAAAACGCTTTTCACTCTATCATGCAAATTTCTTTTCGCAATAAGTTCCATCCCAGGGACTTGTTCAGCATTGCTCTATTACCCTTAATGCACCATTTTTCCATTGTCCCCGTGTAATATCCGAGTACATGCTTGTTGTTGAGACGGTTCTTGACAGTTGTAAATGCGGTTTCATCTTCCTTTCATTAACAACACTTTATTCTTTTGTGTGTTAGCCTCCTGCTTGGTGTCATAATATCAGCGTACATAGGCATAAAACGGCTCAAATAATTCACCAGGCCGTATAGACGATGGATTCCTTTCACTTAGTTAGGAGGTGGCGTCTCTCACAATACTTTGCTTTTTCCTGGATTGACCCGGATCTCCTGGGTGGTTAACACATGCCCATGAAAATCACCTTGTCTTTCAGAAGCTCAATTTTCTTGCGTTTAAGCTTGATGCTTTTCTGCATACAACGCTACAAGCAATGGTGGAGATTAGTGTTATGCTCTCCTTCCGTCGAGCTGTAAATCAAAACATCGCCTTCCACACATGTTACACAATCTATATCGTCTACCGCTTGCATAAAGCGTTTTTGGAAAAGTTCAACCGAAACTTTCAGACAGTATATTGAACGCATCCAACGATAATGCCCAAACGATATTGCAAATTTAGCAAGGAAACTGGGTGCTTCATCTAGAACCCCGTGCCAGAACGCAGAAGACTTTGTGAAATACTTAGCTTTGGTCAAACGCGGCAAAATGTCTTCTAGAGTAGGTAGAACGCAAGGCTCTCTACGCAAGGCCTCATTCAACGGATTTTGGTCAATACACACGCGCAGCTAGCCCGTCTTCATCGTAAATGATTTAGACCTGCCTAACCCAGTTGGTTGGCTCGACAAATTTGGCAATCACACCCTCTCTCACTAAGTTGCTCAACTCAGCGCGGAACCTGTCACGCAGTGCAAATGGGACTCTCCGGCCCGGTAGCGCTGTCGGTTGTATCAAAGGATCTAAGGACAAGTGAGCGGTTTCCTCCAATCTTCCCAAACCCAGGATAAACACAGACGGATGTTTGTCACTAATGTCCTTCTCACCCTGGCAAGCATGCACAAAACGATCATGATTAAAAACAACAAAACCGAGAGACTGGATCAAATCAATGCCGATAATTGGCGTGAGCTCCTCATTCACGACCACAAACTGCAGTCGATATGAGGATCCTTCTCCTAGGTTTATCAATTCAATTGTAGCCTAGCCCTTCAGATGAAGTCTGGAACCATTCCACATGCGCAGACAATCTTGATCGGGTCGAATGCACACTCCGGGACAATGTTTCCTTTGTGGAATATTGACCATTGGAGTGGTACGGCTTTGCCTTCGACCAACTGAATTTCTGTATCTGTGCATGACTTGTTAAGTACGACTGCACTCACATTGGTTGATCGGCAGCAACGAGCAAAGTGGTTCCTTTTTCCACATCTGAAGCAATTCCGTCCCCACGCCGGACACTGTTCGCGGGTACCCGGGTGTCGCGTGGAATAAAATTTGCAGATCTCTTGTCTCACATTAATAGCCTTCGCTGCGTCGCCCTTGGAAACGAACATAACTCTGCGTCAATTGAATGTTTTATATGTTGTATTGATAGGTGGTCGAGGACTGAATGTTGCAGATATTAATGCACTGCTGGAGAGATGAGTTGCTTTGTCGCAAAACCCACTTGGTCGAACTTTAATCATTGATTACTAGAACGATCCGATGGCGTATGAGACTATCTCCCAAGCAAGTACATAAATTTCAGGATCGGGCTAAGCTCTTCTGTTCAGTGATGTATGGGTCAACGGACCCGTTTGGGCCTCTATTGCGTGCAAAGATGGCGTTGATAACTCTAGTTGGTTGGACCTTCACAATATTCACTGAACTTTTCCATGACCGTCTCCAAATTATTTGGAACCTAGCCTTTGTCGTAGTGTAATGTCTCTAGCATACGATGCGCGCCATGCAGCGGCTGCGTGTCGGAACATGACCAAGCGATACTACATCGCTTGATCGTCCAGAAGTAGTAAGGCGTAGAAATCCATATGCTTGCTCCTCCATAGACGCCAAGTACTCGCCAACTTCGGCTTAACCATGTTCAATCGGGTAGCCATCTGAGAATACTCGCTGGTGATCCAAAGAGCATCCGAACCCTGCCGGTGGGCTACGTCTTTGTCTTCTCTGACCATATTGCAAAACTCACGGCTTCAGTGACAAACGTTTATTCGGCAAAGACAATTCGGCGAAAATTACAGCACGTTTGGTAGGCCAAACTCGATTTAAATTACGTGCTCACGTTCATAACTATGATCCTTCTGAGGCAATGAGGTTCTTCCTTTGACTCACTTAAGCAAAACATGATTAACTCACATGAATGTCGGCCAATCCATGTCCAACAATCAAATCGGTTGCACCCGCCTCCCATTGGCTATCTGACTCGCTAGGTTGACCGGTCCGTTTACCCTGGTATGACACTCCTATCACACTGCAGATATTCAATTATTCCTCCTCACCTCCAACCTTTTAATACCCGCCCCTATCTCTTATAGTTTGCATTTAAACATTCGTGGTTAATGAAGCAGATGGATAATGGGCGTTGCCTGCCCAACACAACCTTACGCGATGCGTTTGGTCTTTGTTTGATCACATCAGGTAGAGAAACCAGGTCTCGAACCCGGGACCATTAGGATGTTAATTGGAACCTCCACCACATTATGCCCTAGGCACGACGGGAAACATTTAGCGCAACGTTAAATAATTGTTTGGAGGATCAATTTGAAGAACACGTTGTGCGATTTGATAGTGACGTGCAATCTTATGGTGGAGCGTGATTTGCATTGAAGTGAACCTTCGGTAAATAGTTTACTAGGGTTGCAGATGCTGAGGCAGTTAGACATTTAATTTTTCCCACCCGAATGCACTGCATTCAAAGATGTGATAACTCGGCGGCTAGCGTGGTACTAATTTCGGCTAACAGCGCAATTATATAATAGTAAGAATATTATTAATAATAATACATGTATTTCTCATCGAGTGACTATGGCCAAATTTGGCACAGATCATATTTTGCAGAATATGACATGCTCATGCATGAATGGGAAGCAGATATGTAACTTATTACTTTTGCTGTTTCAACGATATTTATTAACTCGAAGGTGTGTTACAACGTAATGTGCACTAATTGGAATAGTGGATGGGAACAGCACTAGGGGTATGTCACAGAGTATGAAATTCTATTTTTACTCATTAGGTGTTATCCGTCCCTTCTTGGTACAAATCAACAACTGAGCTCTCCCAAGAGAACAGGATCCCAATCATGTTCAAATCTAGGTAATTGGTGAGATTAACGCGAAACGCAGTTGCGCTTTCACACGATCTGATTGTGACGAACCTTATTCTACAGAATAGCATATCTGATAAGGAAAAGTTAGACTGCAGATTTACCCTGCAAGTGGGTACACTCAAGGTAAACTTCTTATTGCGTAGCCCCCTTGTCGAACTATGTTGTAGTTCTAGGGAGGGCAAATAGCAATGGGCGTTTTGATAAATCATGTTGTACAGAAGCATCAGCTTTCAATCTTCGTAGTCAAAGCAGATCGAGCTGGAATTGTTGACAGTGCTCCCGTTGTTCTTAGCGGATGTTTTGTCTAGCAGAATTTTGGTAAATGACCTTTGTATGCTTTCCAAACATACTCTGCCAGGTTTCCTCATGCTGTCACAAATGGCACTGCAGTATTCCAACATGGGGCGAGTGAGTATTTTGCACATTTCCACTCTGGCTGAGGTTATGTGGATCTTAGGTAGCATATTAGCTAAGGATTTTCTAGCCCTAGACAGATGGTATTCCACTTGATCATAAAAGTTGAAGTTGCAAGCATACTTGCTCCCGAGGTCGCGGTTAGACAGTTGTACACAAATGCGATCGCCGTTGATTGTAATTGATCCCTCAGGTATCGAACAACTGCGCTCCATGATGTTAGATATTTTCGCCAAAAATCATCATCCATGTGTCACACAATTTCTCAACGGAGTGGAGGTCTTCCTGTATGAGCAGTAGTGTATCTTGAAGTTCAGCTCGTCGGAATGCGTAGACTATCTTTATGTCATCTGCAAATAGGAAAGGCATGCCATGTCTGATAAACACACTAATGTCATTGACGTAGAGCAGGAACAGTAACTGACCAAGCAGACTTCCTTGGATAACACCACTAGTGATTGGACGTGGTGAAGAGTGGTGCTGGTCTATGGAAACTACATGAGAACCGCCGCTCAGCTATGACAATAGTCAGTCTAGGAGTGAGTCCGGTATTCCACAGGAAGCAGTCTTTTTCAGCAGTCGTTTCTGAGGCACTAGATAGGGTGCCTTTTTCATCTGCAGGTACAGAAGTATGATTGCGTATCCTGAGTCAAGTGAATCCGAAACATGGTTTAGATAATGCAATTGGCAGGTTATGCATGAGGGTTTGTGCAAGAAACCATGCTCAGAACTGTCTATTCCCCCAGGTAATTGATGGATTTCATCCCAACATACTTAACCAGTTTCTCTAATATTCTGGCTACTACATGGGTGTGGTAGATTGACCGGTAATTATTAAACTTTTTGAAGCCACCCTTGTGACGGGGTAGGACCAGTGATGTTTTCCACTTGTATGGAAAGTAGCTTGATACCAACGAAAGGCCAAACATGTTCAGCAATAGTAACGGCATGTCAGGCCCTCCTAGTTTATTGACGGCAGGTGGGATACAATCGGAATCCGGATGGGAAGACGGTTTAGTAGAATTCATTATATGTTGGATAGTAGTGATAGAAAATTCAATGTTACACAGGGCGTTGGTCTTTTGTACCCCAATGCATGCATTTAAAGGGGTCGTCTCCAATCCATTGCTGGTAGCGGAGGTTGAGCTAAACGCTTCGCAGATGTCGGCTGCATTATGAAGGGACTGTCCGTCTGCATTAACCAGTCCATTGATCAAAGGGTAGTGGTTATTAGTTCTGAGACGCAGAATTTTAATAAGTTACTTCGTTTTGCATGTCCTTCGTAGAACCATTTGCTCTTCGTATGTATGTGCTTGAAGCTCTCAAGCTGCCTGTTGCACCCGATGGCAGAAATAATCTATGGCATTGCACACATTGTTTGAGAGGAAGAATGCGTCCCAATCGGTTGATCTGATAAATTCTTGGAATTTCTTCCAGTTTATCCTCTGCGTTTCATATTGCGTAATAAAAGCGTGTTCGGTGGTCTATTTGAGGCAGAAAGTGAATCGTACTATCTTGTGGTCACCACAAAAGAGTGTGTCTAATACCTCTGTTTGTGCACTTGTGACCCCCAAAGTGAATATGAGGTCGAATATACTGATCACTCTTGTTGGTTCAGTAATCCATTGTATCCACCCACCAATTCTGAGAGAGGAAAGGAAAGCTGTATGAGTAGACGAGGATGCTTGAGAGGACCACTTATTCTGTTGTATGTTAAAATCACCAGTAATTATCTTCTGTCTGTGTGGCATCTCAGCAGCAAATTCAAAAGCTGAAGTGATGACGGTAACACCCGCGGTTGACGCAGTTGGTGGGTTGTAAGCACATCCGTGGAAACCGGTTCCTGAGACGGACAATCAGAGAGACTCTGGAACATTCGTTAGCTGTGTATGATCAAGAAGTTCTGCTGCAAATGTACAGTTTAGGTATATCATGCATCAACCTCCTTTGCCTGTTCCGCGATCATTTCGGAAGAGCTGATAATTAGGAATAATGAAGATGGAGTGTGATGTATCCACGGAGCACCACATTTCAGTAACGAGGATTGCTTTCGGGTCATTGATATGCGCAAGCATATCTAGGAAGTACAATTCGTTGTTAAAATATCTAGCATTTAGATGTACAGGAAACGAACCATTGGGTTTTGGAGTCAATGTGTAGCGGTTCGTTATTATATGCGTTGTTATAGTCAGCTACTGTGGACGCAGGAGGAGATACATCTGGAACTATAGTGGGGTCGAATCCATTCTTAGCAGTCGTGGTGTTATGGTTAATGAGTCATTTGTGAATGCCGATATTGTTGTGGTGGATGAACATGCTGATAAGAGAGACGTCCGTTAGCAATTTGCGCAATCATGATTAAGAGCGCATCCCAAGTTTTCGGGTTCGTATGCAAAGCTGTATAACCTAAAGCTAGTGGTTGATGTGAGTCGATAAAATGTGCTTACAAAATAAATTTTTCAAACGTGTCAGAAGAAGTGCGGCAGAAACCCATCGAGTGAATACTCCGCACAGAAGCAGGTCCCCTGGGGACGGTTCCATGATTGGTAATATTTTTACTGTACTTCTGGCTAAATATGCATTTGGTATTGTTACCATTTTCTTAATCACTGGCTGCCAAGCACTTCTAAAACCACGTGGGATTCGTTATACAAAACAAGCGGAATTAATAATTTCATGCGATTGTGCTGTATTGAGCAGGCCACTCAGTTGGACTGTGCCTCGCAACGTTGAGGAATAAATCCTGTATTTATCGATTTATTTATGTACACCCTATAATACTGGCACGTAAAGTCGCGTACTGGCACTTTATATTTTAAACTACTTCTAGTGGTCACAAATACCTACGCACCTGTCACTACCAACACTGATTGCACGATCCATACCGGTGTTAAGTTTAAAATGCAAAGTTACTTAATTGAAGTCGCAGTTCATTATCTAAATATGTAGGTGTTGTCATCCTTTCAATAGAGATTTCTCCAAAGGCCATCAAACCGGTCGAAGCAGAAGCAGCGGGTTACCTATTTTGGAAACTAGGAGAAGCTATGACTTTGTCAGACGTTCCGTTTTGCTCATTGAGTGTGGAGCCCACCATGGAGTTCAGGCAAAAATTCACCGCATCGTTTATACTTATCACAGAGTGATCAATCCCTTCTGCATAATTTACATAATCTAGCTATATTAACTATGTATTTCTAGTATTCTAACGAGAGGTAGCGAGATATCAGATCATTGCAATCTAACGTGCGATGAGTTTCGGATGGTGTTGAAACGACGGAAGTCAAATCACTTTCTTCTACTGACAGTTCAGGACCCACAACAGAATAATTGATCCAACTCTGTTGTTTTCGTCGAACCAATTTTCACCAAACAATTACTTTAGTTGCATTGTTTCGGAGTCCAAATGATTAAGTTGGCGAACTTGTTGATCGAAATTAGAATTGGTCGTCCGGTGCCTTGTGGTTTACCATCCTAACAACGGGTGCGTACTAGCTGATTCGTCTTAGTTAAGAAAAGAAATTAAACACCTTTGAATTGATTTGGGCTGCCAAGCACAATCATAACACACCTTCGATGTAATAATAGACACAATGTTCACAACCTCATCCTATTTGTTCTAAACTTTTTTATCTTTCTTTGTCAGAGATCACCTTCTTCCGCAAAGTGCCTGAGAAATCATCGTTGCGGACAGTGACACTAGTCATAACTTCATCGTAAAACGCACCCGAGTTAGTATTGGATCACCTTGGAGGAAGCAGTGCTGATAAGCCCTAAAACCGAGTTTCATCCATTCTGACCCGTTGGCTAACCTATCAAGATCAGCGCATAAGGTAAGCGAACAGTGTGTTCTTTTTGTTAACATGCACCACGCGGAATTACTGAAGTAACTTACACCAACACATTGGTTTCGATAATACTTAGGCAGTTAGCACGATGGTAACTAACGTTGTCAGGCGCTACTACAGCAACATAGTCACAGGCCTCCTGCAGTGTACCGGCGATTACTTGAAGCTGGTCTAGGTGAAGGTTTCGTGTTTCCAAACCAAAGATAAGTAACCAAATATAAAACGTGAGTTTATAAAGATTTTCTGCTAGGTCGCACTCCTTTCAGAAATAAGAAGCTTTATGAGGGTGGAATGCATCATGAGGGGAAGCGATTGAAAGCGCTACCTTAATGGGCTGACGGTCAATCCTCAAAAGAAGTACGTTGTAATATGAGCTAGCGCTCGACTAACTGCTGGTTATCCTAAATATGCATGGAATGTTTGATAACGAAAGTGATTCTACTTAAAACGCCTGTGTGATAGAAAGAAGAACGGGCTTTCAATTACCATTTGCCGGATGTATGTCTTGCATATTGTAGCATGCCGCCATGGAATTTAAACTAAACCCACCCAGCAGTTAACTTATCAAACAGCTAGCAGTTGGCCTTCAGGCATTCATAATACTTGATGGTGCTGGTTAATAAAGGGCTTTTGGGTAACCAATCGGTTCCCTTTGTATTTAAAGTTGGGTTCGCAAGTCAACAGGTTCATACTGCATGCAAAGAGAATCTTTTTTCTAATTCCGCTAAGTTAACCGTTACAGAAGCTGGGAAAGAGTCATAGCACAAATATGATTGCAAACGAGCACAGAAACAGAAAATAACCATGCCACCGCACTGCAGGCAACTAATATATTTTTGACTGAAATACTCAGACGGTGTGGAGTGAGGAATGTCGCAGCGTAAACATTTTGCACGACTAAGAGTAGAGTGAAGAGTTGAATCTGGTGTTGGATTTATTATCACAAATTACCTTGTCATCTCAGCAGCTAAGCTGCATAATAATCGCGATAGGCATCACCGAGTAAAGCAGAATGGTATCTTGTCTTTTCTTCATAAACACTGATTAGTTCGAGACATTTTAATATATAAGGTTGCAACGAAGTTCCATATGCTATCGCCTTACAATATCAGTGAGACAAGACAGTCTGTCTTCCGAGGAGTAGAATGCTTCCAGCTGCAAATTAATGATGTTTGTATAACAACAACCAACTTCACAGCGATGTGTGCTTGGGGATGATAAAAATATAGTCCACATGTTAGGCGCCTAAAAGCATGACCTCCTAAACTCTCCCTTGTTCCATCGTTACAAATCCATTAGATGCACAGTGTCATGCTGATACCGCAGGCCGAATGTCAAGTAACTAGTATACACCGCGTAAACATCACATGGTAAGGGTATTAATTAGGTAACTGATCACCCGCGCAATACCGATCGCTCAATATACTGAATACTGAGAATAGAGAGCGAGAATATAAAAATCTGTGCCGCTCCATCGCAGGTGGATCGGGCACATGCACTGAATCACGTCGCTGATTCTTGCGCGTTGGCAGCATATGGTAACGGCACTACATCTGATCCGGATGCGATGCGCTCCCTATACCTGTAGTCCACAAAGTGAGCCTCAAGGAATCTTTTAAATTCTGACACCGATTTCGCCTGGAGTATTGTCTCAGGCAATTTGTTCCAATATTGCACTACTCTACGCTCAAGGCCTAGAGGGTGAGCGATAAGCTTTAAATCCGGCATTACTAGTTTATATCGGTGTCCGTGTGGGCCGCTTGGCGCGCAAAAGTAGAGCAACCGTCTCAGTATGAGGAAGTGGTCCAGGTGCAATGGGCGGTGCGTCATAATGAGATCAATTCGAAGACGACGATATGACAGGGTATACAGCCCTAGTCTTTTACATTGGTCTTCATACGATATACCCTGTAAAGTGAGAATCAGCCAGGTAGGTACATGTTGGACCCGTCCCAGTTTCTGCGCCTCACCTATTATGATCGGACAATAGGCGGATGAGCCGTACTCAAGCACCGGTATTCTCATGGAAAAGTACAGAGTGGTGGCAATCTCTGCAGACCAAGTGCAGAAGCTGCGTCAAAGTGCCCAAAGCATGCGTAGTCAGTTTGCGTGCAGTCTGTTCGTGTTGTTGACAGACTTCAGATCACATTGTGAGAGTACGCTTATATCGTTTACGTAACTGGTATGATGCAGGTCGTGACCGTCCAGGGTGAAACCATGCCCATTACCACCCCGCCCCAGGCTCATAAACAAGGACTTGGCCGGGTTGACCAGCAGGCCACCGGGATAGGCGATCGAGGTCCTGCTGAAGGACGCAGTAGTCGTCGGGTGAATCAATAACCCTCCAAATCTTCAGGTTGTCTGCAAGCAGTACACATGACGATCGAAGAAGCTGAGGCACTCCGCTTATGTGCATCAATAATAAAGTGGGCCGCAGTACTGTGCCTTGAGGTACACGGCTAGCGGTGGTGGCCATGGACCTGTAACCAATAAGGAAGTCACTGATCCACTGGTGCAGTGCGTCATATTGTGGAGCAGGACCTCGTGGTTTACTTTATCAAAAGCTTTACTGAAATCATTGTAACTAACATCCACTGACTTCCCCAGTTGCAAAATTTGCAACCATTCCAGCTGCCTCAACAGTAGGTTGGTGACGCAAGAGCAGCTCTTCATGAAACCTTGCTGCTCCGGCTTTAGGCGATAGTTCGACTTTACCAGCTGGAGAAGAGCCATTTGTACAATCTTCTCAAACATCTTCGTCAACACGGAGATGAGACAAATCGACCGGTAATTGTCCACATTGTATAGGTTACCGCATTTTGGAATCGGCTTCACTGCCGAGCACTTCTAGTCGCTCGGCAATGCACATACTGACAGCGATCAGTTGAACAGATCCATCATGGCAGGTAAGATGATTAGCACTTATCTCAAATATGTATTGGACTTTGGCACCTGATTTATTCCCGTAATTTGTAATTGACCGCGCAAGGCGTACAAAAAACGCACGTAAACTGGGTTGGAAGCTGATAATCGGAGGATTGTGTCCCCACGTCTAGCATCATTAATCAATGCATAACAAGGGATCCACTAAGAATCCTAGGCAAGGAGATAGCTTTCTTGTAGGGATAAACAAATTTGTTAACTACTGCGCTGATCAGTTGATGGAGCCTTTCATAAATGTGATCGCTTTCTTTATATGTATTCGCCTACTTTGATCACATTAGTAGTTGGAGTTGAATATAAATGGCAGACGAACGGACGAGAAGCATGAAACCAAGGCGAATTTTCAATAATATGCGCATAACTGGAGAACTTAGTGAACCACAGTGTGAGATCGGCAAGACAGTGTCCCCTAATTTGAATATGACATTCTGATAACTGAGTGGCGTACACTCTTGGCAGTCCCTATTAGGTACTGCGTTGTGCCTACATTGAGCAGATAGAGATCAGATATCGGAGACGATATCGAAAGCCGTTAGCTCTAACTGTGTAGAGTTGATCAGATGTTGAACGAAACTTAGGATGAATAAAATATAAGCTTGCAAACACTCCTCTAACTAATTCTAACGCAGTGTTATAAGATAACTGAGCCTAATTAGTACTTTTCCTTTGATAGCTTACAGAGAGTAGATCCATCATAGAAAAGCTTTAGTTTATTAGCGTGACACCACAGGTTCGGTCGGCGCATGTCATGAGTAAATAGCATAAGCCATATGATAAATTTGTATTCGAAATCAAGGGCACTAACGTAAGACGGGGCAACATCCGAACATTAAGCAGTGATGCGGCATTTATAATACATGGAAGTGGATATCCGGAGAGACGTTTTCAACCCACCAATCTTCTACTCGCACATTGCTGACGATATCAAACATTCAAGAATGGAGCAGCACAATTACAAAGACAAACTACACAGCTACATACACACGCATACAATTACATACATACCCGCCTACACAACCATACACTGTTATGGCAAACATATTGGATTTTTGGCACATTCGTGATCACGCATTGTTATGTCAAAATGATCATGCCTGTAAAGACGTGTCTCGACTTGTCGAGCAGAAAAGCTTTATTTATATTTGGTGACGTTTTCTACCTCCGGTTGCATTGTCTCCACGTTTTCGCATTTTTGGGTGCAAAACTCCATTTGACAGGTGTCAGTTTTACTCAACCAGACACCCAACAATTGAAGAATTGGCTTTGGTTTTAATTAAAACCTATCATCACACAAGGAGCAGTTACAATTTCATGTAATCTGTTCGCATCTGCAAAGCTCAATTTTCACTTTCGTCTCTCTGACAGCCGACTAGAAATCTGCTCCATTGACCATGAGCCATCCGGCAGAGAGGCAAGTGTGGAAACTAACCTACGACTGAAAGCGCTGAGTGTAAATCGGCCGAAAAGTTAGTCCTATACTACTACAATGGTTTATATCTGGTTGTATGTGTAATCATAGGACGCCAATCCTCCCTGCAAGTAAGCTGCGTAGATAAGCGATTGTGCAGTGCGATTGTGCATCTATTTTAGTTTTGAGACGGCGCGCCCTCTTTCACTGGAATCCAAGACTAAGTACATTGATAACGAACGTAGAAATCTATGCTAACATGCAGACATTGGTGGGAGCAATTATTTTCAAATGTCGATGGTATGGTGAGACTCCTTCTGCATTGCCAAGTATGTTACTATCTTCCATAGAACAGGTATACCGCCCATCCCTAGAGACACGACATCCCTAGCTAAGCAGCCAGTTACTTTATGGCGTTATCTGTCTGATATAGCTATTACATAAGGGCTGCTAAAAATGTTCTTGGCTCGACATAGATAGATGTGAGCTATTTAAGTCATTTATTTCCATTTTGGCATTTTAACAATCGAATGCAGCGGTGTTCAAACATTGCTGTCCCTGTGTAGAAAAAGGTTGAAGACTGCCCCAGTAAAATTAGTTCCACAGCAAAATCAAGACATCATTATTGGTAGATTTGCTCAGTCGGAGGTGCTTTATAACCTTAGTGAACACATAAATGTTCAATGAGACCAGATTTGATGAACACGAGCGGTGTGACAGCAATTAAAAGCCAAATATAGCTGTCTCTGACACGACGACTTGGGAATTGTGGACAGGTACGGGGTCAGGCAAAAGATGAATCCTGCTGCTTATTTCTCCGTATTCTTTGACTAACAGTTTCTTGTGGCGTAATTCTGAAGTGTAATACTTACCTATGGGGGTCTGACATTTCAGCAAGAATTCTATCATGCTTACATCCGCATTGTCCCAGGTGAGAGACAGCATCACACTTCTCGCGGATGTCGCTCGACGAAATGTCTTTGAGAGCGTGGATGGGAACCGTTGTGCTACCTTTAGTTATTCCGAATATATGACTCTGGTACAAAGTGAAAAAGACATGTCAAAAGTTGCTTCGGATTTTCCAGCTTGCTCATTTTCTGAGTGAACGTCAACGTTTTTGCGCCCAACTTGCAGCCCGCGTTCCCATTCCCTAGACATTCGTTAGGACACTCTGAGCTGAATTGTAACTGGCGCTCATAGTCATAGGTTTCCAAGAGATTGATAACCTTCTATCGTTCAATACCATTCGGTGAATAGCTTCCACATGATCAGCACATATCTGAGGATTTGGACGTCAAGACCGTCGGACCTCTTCAATGGTCATCTTGCGCGTCTTAATATCTGCATCCCTTTCTTAACAATAGAATATTAACAGGTAATTATCATTAAGTTTCTAAACCATGTTAGAATGGATCTCCTTTGGTGGTATTTCAATTTATTTATTTCTCTTACTGCAGGTACTTAATCCCAGCTCCGCCATCAAATTTACCCATTTTTAGAAAACGAGCAGCCTAGTTCGGTTCAACGCATCACTCTCTGCAAACAGATAATGATAGAGACTTACGCTGTTGAACTAATACCTCCAATACATAAACTTGTTACAACCTAATCGTACTTGTTATTTAGTCCGCTTACGTCTTAGTTGGGCGGAGAACTATTCGACCCTTATATTATCAGAGATTAGTAAAGATTTGTAGTGTTCCTCTAGAAGTTTAATCGCTTGGCCCCAGCTAAAAAGTATCAGTTCGTTATGCTTTTGGGGTGTCTTATTTTGACATTGCTGTAGCCGTTTACCACATAGATACGAGTAGTTTAGCCGGGAAAGTTGACGACGGTAGACTGCAGGGAAAGAGTAGACTAGGATAGACTAGCAGGGAAAGTTACAAAGTGCATAGTGTTTACCACAGCCATAGAACTATCACAGTTGTCGCAACGTGGGAAGTTTTCCAGGTGAACTCCTGTGAATGCGAGCGGAACGACAAGTTAGTACTTCTGCAAATGGTAGCAAATGAGCAATTGAGGTCGATTCTGAGAAAGCTACTTAAGACTCCATTTTCTGTTCATCTAGCTTGGATGATCGAAGACAGCTATGGTGTTCGTGGCAAACAATTCTTGCCATTTAGACCCCAGAATATTTTATTGCACTTCAAGCGAACCTCTTCCTGCGGATCTGCTACTTTAATACTTGAAACTAACTGCACAAACTATGGTTTGCCTGCTGAAGCAGTGTGTGTGTACCTTACACAAAACTTTGGTGCTCTATCCATGAAAATCTACGGTCGACTGAAACAATTCCATGGTTGTTTGATATGCTTTAGGTATTTGCGTCAAAGTATTCCAATGTGGAGTCAGGCTCCCCATGCGTAGCACACTGGGTGCGTTAGAGGACCTAGCCCGTTCAGTGCTAATTCAAAAGCACTATAGTAAGTAACAGCGCTCGAAGACCTGCATGAATGTTCTTAACGGATCGAATAAGCATGTCTTAATGGTGTATAACCTCGAAAACTCTGAACTTGCCCCGTTTCATCTTAGTGGTTGATATTTAGTTTATTTAAAAACCATGTCTTCATTGCACATGAGTATGACACCCCGGTAGAAAGCAACGATCATAACCATGATTGACTCCGAGGTATGTTTCCGGATAGTATCGAACAAATGGCAATACCAGTTAACCATTCATTTGGCCAATGAATGTGGCTTACTAGGCCCAACACATGATCGTCAATTAAATCTAATTCACCGATCCTATGTGCATGATCGACCTTGAAATTCTGGCCAATCACAAAGGTTAGTAAAAGGGAACATCAAAGGTAGCGGCTTATCACTGTTGTCAAGTGAAACATTAGTTGGGTGTGCCAATTTAAACATCAGGCTGTGGCTTAGCTGTCAAATGTAACCAAAAGTGTTTATTGAGACAATGTGCAGGGAAGCCATAAGATTTTGCTACTTTTCTTGGATTAATGTTGAGAAATAATGTAAAGTTTGTCAGCGGAAAATGAATTGTGTACCTTGTGTCAGACAGTCAAAGAAAAAAGTGAAGGCCGAACAACAGCGAGCTGAACTCATCCACCCAGTCGTCCGGAAGAAGAAATTTCACCGGTTATTCAAGTTCGGTAATCAAACAGTTCTTCGAAGCTGTCGGCCTTCGCTAGGGTCGTCGAGTGGAGGATTTATGCAAAACATGAGAAGGATTTTCATGCCATCACGAGCTGGCGAATGTGAAAGTGGAGAAAGTGCACATAAGTTAAAAACACCGGGTGATTTTCAGTCTAAGGATTGCTCCAAAAATTCCTTTTCATCGAGGGGTAATATAGCGAAAGTGCGAGAAAACATAAGTGTGTCGAGCGGCTGTGACGGGTTTGCGAAGTGCGGTTTATCCAGCCAGATGCTCACGGTGAACCGACCGCCAAACTTTCACTGGGAGTATCGGCAAACAAAACTGAAAAAGCTTGGCTTCCTTGGAGATCCACAAGTACCAGATATGGAATTGTTGTCCTCCGAAACCAGTGAGATTCTGCAGCAATCGCAATTGGACGAAGTGATGGCTGGCCATGCAATCAATGAGTTAAAGTTAATAACGACAAAGAGCACTACTGATTATCTCAGTTCACCCGGTAGGTTATTTGTCGAAACTTTTCATAAGAAAGGATCTGCTTTGCATGAGCATGAGGTACTCGATACGGTTGAAGCAAATCGCACTACTCCGCTCGAGCGGTGGCCATCTGAACTCAGTCAGCAAACGGCACTTAACGACATTAGTACTGGGATTTTAGATTCAAGTGAATTAGGGCAACTGTCCACAAATACCGGCTCATACTGGGCTGCTTTGGTGCACAACAAATTAGCACACTCACCTATACATCATGAGACCGGTGGAAACAACAGGAATGACCACCTGCCACTCTCCAAGCCACAAGTCTTTCAAAGCATAGGACTATCTGATGATATTCCGACTTCAGCGTGTTCACATAAACCTGATAGCTATGAAGAGAGGAAACATAGTAACTGCGCGCCGCAAATACTTTTGTACTCCGATGTAAACTCAGCTCATGATACCACCCTATCGCTAACAAAAAGTGTACGCGATTCGCAACGCTGCATCAATTCTTCATTGTGCCTCCCTGAGACAGAAGTAGCACAGTTGCAAGACATCTCGAATTTCACCCTTCGCTTAGACACTGGGACAATACAAGAAGTGGGTTTGTCTACGGGTGACAGGAAAGGCATTAACTGTTCACCATTTGTTAACGATTTCTTAAAATATAACACCGGTCCAAGTGAACACACAAAGTTCATAGCTGACTACGCGTTAAAGTTGGTGAAACAAAATTCCTCTCCGGTAATGTTCTGTTCTAAGCAAGTGGATCCTTCTGACCTCTCTGACCTAGTGGATCACGCAAAAGTACTTGGAAAATACGCGTCTCCTGAGTCACGAACTGTGTTGCTTGACGCAGAAATGAAGCCTGAGCTGTGCGGTTTGGGATCAGACGACTTAGGGATTATGCGTGGGTCACGGAGAACTGTTCGCATGCAGTACAGACATTTGCGCGTGGAACAAAAGCAGCATTTTAGAGGTCACTTGTATCTTCTTCCTGTTGTGAGGCGCACCAGAACATCGACGAGGTCACTGCGATTGGCAACTGATTCTGATAGCTTGCTCCTGTTACTAGTTCCATCTTTAAGGAGGAAGCAACCTGAATATCGCGTACACCCCTCCATGAAATATTACATGGGCTTGGAAAAGGTGAAACCATACAGGATTCCCATTTGTCTCAGCATCTCAAGAATGTCCACCCAAAGTCAGATGATGAAATGTCGTTTTATACCCGGAAAAGCTGTCAATCTATGGATATATGACAATAGAAAAGATATGCATGACCATCATTTCAGATACGGGAAGTTAAATGTGTACAGTGACCAATGCACTTATAATATGCCTGTTGAACTGAAGGACTTTTTGAGCGCTGTGAAATTTAGGACGGTCTGTGGACCACAAAGATCAACAGCACAAATCCATTATACAAATAGCCTGCTTTCTATGCTAGGAAAGCTTGGTAGGTTACTTAACCTTCTCATCTTCACAGAACTGGTGCGAGGTCGATGCGTTTTGGTATGTGCCAAAACGAAAGTTTTGCCCATTCTGAATAAGCCTAACAAAGAATGCTCATGTTCTCCTGTATCTGCCAATACTGAAGTTGAGGAAGGAGGTGGCGTTGCTATAAATATGAACAGTTTCACATTGACCAGTGAATCATTATCGAAACGTGTGATCGATGTGGATTTCACATCCAAGCACAGAGACCACGACATGAAGTACATCGTCCCAGAGAAGTCTCAGACTAACTATTTGGTTAAAACGACAGACCAATCCAGTAAAACTACGCTTGCCGCACAGGTAAATGAAGACCTCCTTTTCCGCGAGTTTGAGCATTTATGTTGTTCATCAGTAGAAGAGAATGGGGCCAAAAAAGGTTACGTAGATGACAGCATGCTCAGTGCCTTATCCACCGATGAAGAGTTGCTGAGAAGGTTAGTTCGGAATCGACTAAACAAAGAAGGTTCAAGGCTTAGCAGGGACCAATTTGAAAATTTCAATCTTGCAGTTCCTGCATATTTTAATTCAAACAAAACGAGTAGGCAAGTTTTCCATACGACGAAAATTGTCGGAAGGAGAAAATGTAACGTGTACAATGGAAATATGCATTCTAACGCCGAGACAGGCACTTTGCACTGGACAAATCGAACAGTGTCGCTTCCTACTCTACTGGTGAGTGTAAATAGTAATTTTGCTAAATTTTACACATTTCATCTAGTCTTCACCGCTGCTACATCTGCACTCAACCTAAGCAGCTACTTCATTTGAAGACCAATCGCTAATGTCGGTTTTTTCTTACTTATCCCGTTAGCAGTGCTGTTTATTTTAGAAACAGACATCACATTATCAAGTATAGCCTAATAAATGCAGCAAAAGGCTAAAACATATTTAAATGCTTGGTGTTTAAGCAGTCATTACTAAGGCACTTATTGTTTCTCTTGCGAAATTTCGTCGCAGCTTGACTCCGTCAAATGGCGACCACACATCCAGGAAAGTGTTGTACTACTAAATAATGTGTGGATGCGGGACTTTTCTACTGCTGTGGGCAATCGCGTCATGTATAAACTAGTCGATAGTATATCAGCATAAAATAGCTTCCACACTCACACCGGTCTCTGACTTCAAACATGACCCGGAAGTTATACTTTGGGTTGTGCGAAGCTGTCGTAGATCATTCCAGTAAAGCTTGGAGAGCGGCCTACCAATACACACACGGGATACACGGAAATCTACGGAACCAAAAAGACCGGTTCGATACTGAGGCTTTCATTACACATAACTAATTGATCAGAAAACTTAATCTGCTTGAAAAGAAAGGTTTCCGGCGCTATACTTCAAGTGAATACCACTTGTACATAATATTTAGTAGTATCTCGGCGAACCACTACGGTTTAGTTGTCGGCTGATGTTCCGGATCACAGACATAGGTCTTTAGACTCTAAGACTGATGCGATTTTACCCAACTGTGAGATTAAGGCTGTTGTCCTAGTTATTGCCCCTAACTAAGATTTCACAAGTAGAACTGCATCGCTATTAAGGAGCATAGGTACATTTATAAGGTATGCGAGGATATATTATTATCATACTTTAGACCATAATCTTATAAGAATGTGACAAATATTCCGAAGTATCTTTTGCCAAAATATTCTGAAGTCACGGTCTTTGTTGGTAATGTATTTGGCGCCACAGATTTTTCACACTAGCTTTATACTTTATTCCATTCTGGAAGAAACCATTTGGCGATTATCCCGAGGAAAACATAGCCATCATAGGTTTCCGGATCGGGAAACTTCCAATTTGAGTCTGGTGTTCTTGTATTGACATAAGACTGGATAGTAGATGATGGCTCCTTCCAATGGACAACGTATCTGATGAGAGGTTGGAGGGTACACCACTACTTGTTCTTCGTAAAATCATTTTTCAAGTCTTATTGTTCCTTTTTCGCAAGAAGCTATTCTAATCTGAACTGCTCGTAGTATATCTTCCGTTTTATCACTTTATGCATCAAAGTCGGGGTGTTTCAGTCGTCAAAACCAGAGTCCCGAGCTGTTGTCAACCCACATGATAGCAATTTATGAGGCGCACATACAAAAGTACCCATGAGATCGGATGAATGTCAACTGTTGCCCGCTCGCATTATTGCACTTCGTCAAGTACAGTTAGTGAGTCAAACGAGTACTTCAACTTACCCTTCCCCCCACGCACACATACACTTTCTCATTAACCCTTGTGGTAATCCTTGCCCACGCGACTCCGCGGCTTAAGCTTAGAGGTTTCGGGATGACGTCTCGTCTGTCCTGAATTAGATTCGCAGTTACGCCAGCACTACCTGCGAAGTGCAACTAGGTGGGAAACCACCTTTGTAGTGGAGTGCGACGAGCGAGTGTGCGGGTTGATCCCAACATTCAGCTGCGGTTCCAGCAGCCGAAATGATCCAGATTCATTTCCTTATGTGCTGGGATCCAGATTGGGATTCCGTGCCGCAGTCCATTCACATACAATGACTCAAGCGTATTCAGGATCTCACGCGCTCTACCACAAGTGCTAGTTTTCTATGGTTGAGCATGGCTCATTAAACCAAAAGCAAAGCTATGACATTATGCTGGACCACATGTTGGATTCTATGATACATGAAGATTATACCATGAAAGGATACAGGAAGATCGAATGATCGGAGGAGATGGCTAAGACGAATTACTTGCAATAGAACAATAAATTAATATCCACTGTGAGCTGGCGCATCGCTACTTGATGGCAGCCGCATTTCCTACTGTAAATGTGGATCCTATCAGGTTTGTTTGCAAGCCTGATGTCACCGGGGTGAGCACCATCGTCAGCACACCATAGAAATTGCTCCACTATAGAAATCGAAAATATCCAAACTCCTGTGCAGATAAGTTTTTATTACCGGCTGGCTGATTGACAGAATAAACATTAATGAAGTGGTAAGGAAGCTTCGCTCAATCTTCGTTGAGTACACAAAAATATCACCAGCCGAAAATTCGAAGTGGGAATCACAGAATGTACCTGGAAGAGGAAGTGATCATACATAGTATCTCACTGGTCATTTGAGCGGTCAATTGTCTGAACTAGTGGGGCTATGTGTGTGCCTTCTCTGTTTCAAAACAAACAGGGAAACGCAACTTGAGTGGGGTTTTCACCGTTAGACCATCTAATAATATGATGCGATTTTATTGTATATGGATGGCGACGGCTACTCGTCGAAATCGACTACATCAAGTGTTGTCGCATCTTTTGCTTAGAATAACAGTTTTCGTTTAGGTAATGGGACCAGCTTTTGTGCGCCACCGTGATCGTAGCAAAACTTGTAAGCGGTCATACTTTTAAAGTTCTCGTAGACTCTAAGGGAATTTCTAGGCCGCAGCAAATACAACTTACATAAATAAGTTTCACCCGATTGAACAACTTGATTGCAATCGATATGTTCGCTAAGGAACCGAAAGACCTGAATATCAGCTGAACAGTGTCGGCTCCGGAGTCTTAGCTGAACCACTGTCACATGGACATGGCAGAGTTGTTTGTGCCGACCACAATTTTGGATGTGGTCACGCGTGCGAAGTTTGCTCAATTTGGAGCCCAGTTTACTGACATCAGCTACATGTGCTGCACCACATTCCCTTCGGCGGAACGCGTGGGTATTCCTTGAACCAGTCGATGATGATTCAGGCCCAACATAACAGTATTAAAGCCGACATAAAAAGGATTACCTGACTAAGCATTACTAGCAATTTAAGGTTCATATTACTTGTTGATAATGCAGGTCATTCATTCCACTATCAACTGACCAAATGCAAATGAAGCTACAAAGCTTTCGAGTCTTTCGCCATCACATCCTTTCGAAAAAGCATTTCCTTACAATAGTTTATAATTCTGTTAGCACAAATGGCTGCCGAGGTAATGACTACTCCGCTTGAAATTGTGGACAACATAAACGGCAGCCAAATGCTTTGGTTGGTTCAAGAGCAGCAAAATTTAACGGGCTCCATCTGCTTTGTAGCGTACTGTATGGTGGAGCGTCAATATTGATAATAACTGCCATAAGATGTCAATTATTGGTAGAATGATTGTGATGAAAAATTTTGACCCCAAAGAACAATGAACAATAGTTTATACGGGTTAGGAAGCACGGTTTTACAAACCCCATTGGATAGTCTGGTGGGTTATTGAAAAACCTTAATGAAACAATGCAGTTAGTAGCTCTACTGTCAAAATAATGGATTTATCGTACGTAACGCACTCCGAGTGTTTCCATAGCGTCAATGGGAGAAAAATTAAATCTAAGTTATTCTGCACCAGCAGGATGGAGTGCAACGCCAAGTACCAAAATGTAACTGGCGGAATGCGCGTCCAACGGACTTTCAAATATGGTTAGCGAGGGTACAGAAACAACGGATTCGCAGCGAGCATTCCATGCTTGATACACACGAATGGAAAAAAGCGTCCTGGCATACCAGACGGCCGTACTGTTTCGCTAATTTCAACGAGTGGGCGCCAAGTTTGGTGTGACTGCTGAGTAGAAGTAAAAATCAGCACACATGATGTGATCGTGTAAAACAAATACTCCATAAACAAGTCCCCTCGTGGTCGGCCATACCGCTTGCTGTATACTCTCAAACGTTTCAGCCGCTGCTCGTATGAAAAGGGGAGCACTCCAATAACTTATTTAGAAGCCCGACTTTGAGATTGCTCCAGAGCAGAGAGGTCATGCTTCAGCCATGGATGCCAGGGTTCAATTGCATTTTCGACATGGGGGCAACATGCGCATTCAGCATCTGTCTAAAAACAGAGGTGTCTAGTTTTCCGAACGCCCGTCGTAACAAGCCGAAGTGTGAGTTATCAGTTTTCGATGCCTTTGTGCACTGTTTGGAACAACCCAAGTGATCTTGAACAAGGATGTCAAGGTCGCGTTCGACGGATGACCGCTCTTAGTACTCGCGTTCTCAGCTTGTAGAAATAGCTACTCTGGTGTCGTATGGAGAGTCCCTTTCATTTGTCCAAGTTGAACTGTAACAGATTTCGGATTGACTCATGTACCATCTCAAGGTCACACTGAAGTAAATGCTGATGGGCATCCACCTGATCCATGGTGGCTGCAACGGGACGTCCACGTGCCTCTATATATATATATATATATATATATATATATATATATATATATATATATATATATATATATATATATATATCATGATCGACGCCGATGAAGCATACAATGTGCTCCGCTTTCTCAGTCAGGCTATACTCGACGGACTGTCTATCGGAAGTGCCCTTGACACATGAAACCTCTAGTGCGATATGCAATACCTGAATGTGTTTGATGTGAGTGTTGAGAAAACGCCAACCTGTTTAACATCCTCCACCAGGATTACTGGCCCCATGAGACTGAATCGTTGCTGGGGGAAGGGGACACGGTCCTCGTGACGGTGATAGGCTCATAGTGTGGTTCCGTCCAGTGTGGTGTGGACTGCGTTCTAGCCAACGACTTGTGTACGTCTGGTACGCATGGTTTCCCAATTAGGCATGAATGCTTCAGCTCTGCCCTTTAAGGGGTGTGTACCGGCTCCGTTGATGAAACGTGGTTCCCATCCACATGCCTCCCGGTCTTCCTCCTTTGGGCTTACACTAAATACTGGGTGTGTGGATGGAGCTGTAGTTGGTGCAGCGCAAGCCACGCATGGACTCTCATTATGCGCAGGCGTCTCTGTCTGTCCTATGAAGGCCACAGTGACAGGCAAATCCGGGACCGGATGATGCCAAACATATGTGCTGTAAGGCTGTGGCTATTTAGGGATTTTGATGGCAAACTCTTAAAGATCATCCACTCGCTGTTGCCCTAGTTCTGCCGTTTACTCATCCCCTGAACATCTCCTCGTGGCGACTGCTGGGTAAGAGTTGGGTTACCCCGTTCTAAAGACAGGATACATCCTCTTGAGTTGCTTGACTAATGACCAAGTTTCAGAGGCCTTTCGGGAGCATATTTAATGAAAGAATTTGGCTGAGGACCCGAGTCATCCTTTTATTCATGTGTGAATGCTCTGACGGTGGATCAGTTCAATCATAGACTGCACAACTATAGACAACCTGATGCTGCATCGACCGTTGTGCGACGGGGAGAAATAGCCACCTTATCTGCTGAATACAGCGGGGTGGATAAGCGGAAACATGCTACCGCTGGCGGCTATCTTAGTCCTTCTTCCCTATCCACTCAACATTCTCCCCACCCAATCCCCATTTACTTGCACCACCCTAGCCATCCCAACCCCAACTCCCTCCCTTAACGATTGTCAGGCGCAATTGTATACCTTGCTCAAAGCGGGCAAGGGCACTTACTTTCAAACCGAAGCACGGATCAGCGCCCAGAGCCCTTCCCTGCATTGGTCGAGATGAAACTCGGTCACTACGGCCTTGTTTTTGTCGCACTCAATGACCAAAATAACCTGCATGAGGATGGCGCTGGGTACACGTTCTAATGTGTAGGAAACGTCGCCAAAGCACCACGCGCACACGGGGTCGAGTTGGAACTAGCCGACCACCCGAATTACAACCAGGTGGGCCGACCGGCATCAGCCTAAGAATAATGATAGTTTGCCTGTGCTTCGGAAGGGGTAAGTTTGCAAAGTTTTTAACACGCATGATCCCATCCTGTGTTATCCAAATGGTAACAAGGTGCAGCTTTATTTTCAGTTGTTCTCCGTGATGTGGTCCGTGCCGATTAGCAATCAGCTATTCTTACTGTGTAATTTCAAGGCGCGCACGCTCCACGTGATACCGTAGTGTAGACAGACATAATCCACCTGCATTCCATTGGCCTACCCAATGGGAAACGTGACCGCATGCTCTCACTTTATGTCACTAATCTTTTGGCGATCATGATCACGCAGTTTGCACTGGGTGCGGATGATATAGCAACTTGGACACATTCACAAAGTGACCACGCTCATCTGCTCGACAATATCATCGGTACCAGTCTGACATGCGTGAAGCGCGCAAGACGGGAGAATTGCATGGAGCTGAGTGTTGAACTGATAACAACTTGCTGCGCGCCAAATTGCACATATATTTTCGTACATGCATAGACTGTACTACTGCCGTGAACCGGCGAGTATTTAACGTTCGCTGTCTATGAAATGCTGAGAAAAATCCCCAACTGGAGAATGCGACAGCTGCTCGCCTCTGCGATGTCAACTCCATCCTTTCAGTCAGCGACATGTGGCATCAATCCCAGTAGCAGGCGACTGTTGCGACTGGGAAGACGATCAGGAGCGCAAACTGTAAGCATTCCAACAGGTTCGACTAGAATAGTGCGGCCATTAGCGCATTGGTGTCAGAGAAGAATTTAGTTTTCGCTGCTCAAGCTGAGGATTCCGGTAACTGAGGGAAGGAAGTTAACTCTCGCAAAAGCTTTCATCGATCGACTCGTGAGCTCCGGCAAATCATAAGGGATGTTGAACAGATAACGCGAAGCAGATGCAGCGCTATGCCGAACGCCGTCAACATAAAATCCTTGAAGGCAATGTAGGGACCTGCCTTCGAGTCTATTAAGACGCTGGTAGGCACAGCTTCTGACGCTGTGTGTACCTAGTCAGAAGACATCATGCAGATGGGGTGAAATTACTTCGATTTCCTCCGGAACAACCGTTCAGAGATTGACTGGCCTACGTTGCACGGACCGCAACTACAAGTGGTGAAGACGTGTAGTGCTGACCTACCGACACTAGATGAGATGCAGTGATCACTTGCTCAGTCGCGAAATAGCAAATATGTCAGTACCACTGTGATAAGGTCCGAAGTGCTGAAAAACGGCAGACTAATGCCACAGGTACTGCTGCACTTGGTAGAGTACGTTAGGTTTGGAGAACAGGGGTACGCTGAGCGGAATGGAGCAAGCTGCTTTGGCAGGTTGGTTGCCCGGATTCTGCTCAATTACCTCGATCCACGTTTTTGAACCAAGCGGGACTGCATAATAATACAGATTCCGTTCGGGCCACAGCACGATAGATATAGTGTCCACGGCTCTTCAGTCGCAGCAGTAACGGTGAACCACGATTTGCTGTCTGTAGAGTTGGGTAAAATTACATGTCCTGGTAAATATATCCGTCTAATAGATAGCATTCACAGTGGTATGCGGGTAAGGGTATAGCTCTGTGGAAAAATTTCAGATGACTTTGAGGTTATCTCTGGTGTGAATCAAGGCCACATTTTAGTCTCTACACTGTTTAGTGGTTGCTTAACTACATTCATGTCCTGTGTTTCCAGTGCTTTTTGAATAGGGTGTTTATCTCGAGCACCACTTAGATAGTGGGTTGCCGAATATCCACCAAATTGAAGCGAGAACCGGAGTGCCTGCGAAAACCATCCCGGTGCAGTTACTTGATGACGACTGCGCATTGCATGCACACAACGAGAAGGAGCTGCAATGTATGACGGCAGCTGTCACTTCGACAGCGGGCCTAGTTTAAACTCACCACCAACCCAGGCAAAACTATTTGTCTTTTTCAGCCGTCAGCAGGAATGAAATCCGTGAGCTGCCCACAAATCAAGAGTACAGATACAGTTTTGATGATCTCATCGAAATTTGCTACATCTGGAAGAGGCTGCCGACCGACATGCAGATGGCCAGTGAGTTTAGCATCCGCGTATCGAAAGCGAGTGCTGCGTGTGGTAAGCTGAAACACTGGTTATCGTAAATTCGGCAGCTGACCGTTGGGACAAAGCTAACTGCATACAAGTCGATGGTGCTATCGGTTCGTCTAGGCAGCAGCGAATCATAGAAGCTGTACTGAAGAAGTATTTGATATCTGAATGGATTTCAACACTATTTACTACGTCGGACGCTGCACCTCTGTTGGTTTGACACAGTCCTTCAGACAAGAGCTTTCCGTCGAAGCAGTGTGTACTGCGACACCTGAGGTGGCTCGGACACGTCCGCCTAATGAATGCCATCAGGATACCGAGCCGCTTGCTGTACGGCCCACTGCGTTCAGGAAAGCGAAATTTAGATCAACCGACGCTACCTTAGCAAGACATTATCAAGGTGAGTCTAGCCAGCACTAAAACTGGCTTTATGTGTTCGGAAAAATGGCAGTGAATCGGTGTCAGTTGTGTGACCATATAAAGAATACCGTTGCTCAGTTACATCAAGAATGACTATTGCATCAGGGGAAAAGCACGGGATAAGGAAGCAACGGGTATTGATGGAGCCTAGTCCATCCACTATCATGCACATGATCCTTTGGCACGTGTTCGAGTGTGCCTCAACCGATCCGGGCCTTTAAACTATCAGCATGGTCACGAACGGCCAATCCTGAAGAAACATGCATGATGTATCTGCGGCAAGCTAGAACTGCTTCTTTTGTGCCGTCCTTTAAGTTCAGATGAATCAATGACTACATTTATTACTTCGTTTCGGTTACATACTTTTCGCACGGGCATCGGTTGGTCTCAGGTGTTGATATTTAATTCTTACTTTCCACAGTTGCACTTCGGCATTGCTGATTTGCTGCTCAGGATTTTTCAGTATACAGGTCTTTGATCTGCCACATATAGTGTAATAAACTATTCAGTCTAAACATACCTTATTACAAAAAGATCGGTGTACATCATCCAAAGCAGCTTAGGAATAAGGTGGCATGCGAAAACACAGGGATCCCACCTCAAGCCATTGTGAGTGCAGACGATACCGTCTGCGCTTTATGTATCTCTCAGGTGTGTGGCTGTTGGGCATCGGTACGTCTAGTGTGACCGTCCTCCTATAACCGATGCCAACATCGCGTGGACAGCCACCTTGCGTTAAACGCCTCTCATGGGAGTTGACTTAGCGATCAGATGACATTGGGTTTGGTCACATAATCATTGGCTGGCGTTTCGTTGCTATTAAGACACAATGTGAGTAACTTTCCCTAACCTACCGCAATGAGACTGCATCTTAACAAATTGAGATAATTTGCGTACTTCCTTGATCCACTGACCTACGCTGCTTGTCAAGTTCCCAGTGTCTAAGAGCGATTCATACTAAACAACTCAATGAATAGGGGTTTGACTAAATCGGTCTACCAATCCAATCCTCTTTCGAGCTTGGGTAGAGGTCGATGGTCTCATTCAATTAAAACATAGCCAAGGGAGACAATGAACAATGAGCAATGATTTACCACGGATAAAAAAGCATGTGCATGAAAAGTCCCGTAGGATGGTTGGAGTAAAAATTAAAATGTAAAGGATTATCGAATAAGTAAATCGTTATTTTGAGCGTCTACCGATTTAAATGCACTACTGCATAACAATAGTTTAAAGTGGGAATGGGATGTGCACACACAAAATATTATAAAATATCGTTATAGTTCAGTAAATGCGTGAGAAAGAAAAGTGGAAACGACAACGCTCACTCATGTGTTGCTTCATTTGACAGATGTGGTATCTTACTCCAGTTTAGATCCATCCAGGCTACTCACATGGACACTTCTGCATGTATCCTCACCGTTACGTTGTGGAAAGGGCCGTTAAGTACATGGTTAGGTTGGCGAGTTATAAGGGTTACAGATCGATTGGCGTGGCGCACGGGAGCCATGTTTTGTCTTCGACGATGGAATGACACCGCCGTGTGCTTAATGGTTTGCCACTGCCCGCCTCAAACCAGGCAGCCCTTGGTCGAACTGGCTCAAACCCACAAACTCCCACCTAGGACTGGCTCTAGTCGCAGGTGAGTAATATGGTTAGAGGGACCTGAGACCGGATCCACCTGTCATAACAGCCTCCATAACACAGCCACCGGACGCCTGTACGTGATGCGCCGAATACAACTCCATTCACACACCCCATATCCAGTGCAAATCCGAAGGAACAAGACCGGGAGGTATGTGGATGTGAGCCACGTTTCATCAACGGATCTGGCCCACACTACCAACATTCACAACAGCTGCAGCATTCCTGTCTATTTATGTGGCAATCATGCGTAGCAGACGTTCACAAGGCGGTCTCAGGGCCGTGGCTAGCTCCACACCGGATGGAGCCATATTTTGAGCTCCGCACGATTATAATGACTGTTCTCTCCGGTTGTCAAGGCAACTACCAACTGTTTCATAAAGCTAGTATAATCGAGGCAGACTGCTTTTCTCCCCAATCATGGTTGCTTCCATCGCATTAGCACTTTTCGCCAAATGTTAAAACAGAAACACAACCACGGGCGACCAACTATGGTTTTCTTCCTCGACTTAGAAGATGTATTTGGCTCTGCTAATCGCGCCAGCCTATGGCACCGCCTATGCCAGCTAAATGCCATTCGATTCTGAACTCTCTTTACCGTGAACCCTGAGGCCGGGTAAATGTCCAACAGAAGTTGTCTCTTGAGATCCCCACTACAAGTGGGGTTCGCCAGCGTCGTCCTGTATCTCCTTTCCTATTCAACTTTGTGATCCAAATGATTATAAGTGATAGGGTTTTTTCGGACTCTACAGGTGTGATAGTTCTGCTGGGCGACCGACTGACAAGCCTTGTGTCTGCGGACGACATAGCTCTCTTTAGGTCTGACATAGAGGTCATGCAAACATTACTGAACGTAGTGACGCGTAACCTTGCACGCTTCGACATATGCTTTGCACCTTCAAAGTACAAAATACTACTTCAGGACTGAAGCGACACATCTCCAGTGCTAGCTATCAACGAATAACCACTGGAAGTGGGGGATCAGTTCACTTGGTTGCTGTGTCACCTCTTGTGGTCGCATCACTAAGGAAGTTAGTTAGCGTACCAGCAAGGCCCGTGTGGCCTGCCAGAAGCTCAAACATCTATGGAGACGGCGGGATATCAGCCTGTCAGTGAAAGTCTGGTTGTAAGACCCTGCAATAAGGCCGGTTCAGAGACTTGGCTAGTTTGCAGTAGAGACCTTAAACGTTTGGCCGTTTTTGACCACCGGTGCTGAGGGAGTATTGTTCGCACCGGGTGAGCAATGCTGAGGTCAGCCAGTTGGTTCTCGGCAAGAAAACTTCTGGTGTTTCACTCCACTATTTGCTGAAGGTTAACCACTTACGCTGGCTGGGTCATGTCCTCCGTATGCCCGTTGATAGTCTTCCTCGGCGTGAATTATGCGCCGTGGCCGAACCAAGTTGGACGAATGCGCGAGGTGGTCAGTCCATTAGTAGTGTTTGGCGCAGTCGCGCAGTCCGTGACTTACATGCATTTTCTTGCATCTAGCTGTTAATTTTCATTCCATTTGCATTAACTTAAAGCATTTCATTCTTCTTTTTATTTCCTTCGCGTGTTATTTGCAGTCAACCTCAGTTTCTTGATGTCACTGTTTCTTATTTTTCTGGCAACGACGGTGATGGCAAGTGGATTCACCGCTTTTCGGCACCCTGGTCATAGTTGTTTAACCGAACTTTATTGAACTGAACCAAACTGGGCTTAGTTTTCACTCATAGAGCTGAGCACATGATGTGTGCAAATTTTGACGCCTAGCTCATTTAGCCCATCAACTCCGCATCCCCCAGGCGCTCATTTTTTGACTCCGGTTGCGAGGTCATTTACGCCAGTGCTGTCCAGCAGTGACTTGTCATATTTGTTGTAAAGCGTCCGATAAGCATGGTTCTTTGGGCACCTGCTTGTACAACATATGTTTAGGACCTACATGTTCCACACACATGAGATGCGTTTCTTGCCGTTATTGGCCAAGTACCTGCTCATCTGATGCCTCAGCAAGACCAATGACTCCAAGTAAGGGTCAGTATTCTCATTCAGGTTGAGAGGCGCAGCCCTCGTTTAAACGTTGATTTCAGCATGTGTCCCAATTACGCGAAGAGTTGGGTCCTATTTAACACCTTGTATACATGCGATGCGTATTGTTCTCCCAGTTTTACAACATCGAACAGTTGTCGATCACCTTTCCTTAAAGGTTACACATCTACCTAAGTCAAGTATGCTGCCCCCCTGTAGTAGGACAAATCTAACTTTTCAAATGTTGCGAAGAAACGTCGTTTCATTTGATGGTGTTTGTTTAGCCAAGTATGATGCTAGTTTTCGCATTGCGAACTGCCATTGAACAGTTACCTTTTTCACCCCACGTCTTCTTACCCTTACTTTTGTTCTTACAGAGTATATTTATCGTGCTTTTACAAGCAGCTATAGACGAGGAGACTTGTACTGCCCAGGAACACCATATAGTTGCTAAGTTTTTGGGCTAATTTGCAACGTCACGGAGAGGTAGCTTCAATGCGATGTTAACAAAATATGTACCATGTTACTACTTGATTTCTCAATTAATCTATTGATCTTGACCTCACTTCGTTCATCAGATGATACTCACTTGTCCATTTCTGAGTACCTCCCTTGTCTATCTACAAAAAATGTGTTTAGTCTATCCTCCCTAATATCTATCGTGATGGTTTTGCCCCTATTCTCTCATGGGATCACTAGCACATAGGTCACGCAAAGGTTCCGTGGAAATCCGTTTTTTCGTATTTTAATTGGATGCTTCATCCTTCACGTGGATCTTCAAACTACTCAAGCGGTTTACCCGGCTTGGTACATAGAAAACGCATCCCTGAGTTTAGTGCATGTTAAGCATGTCACTAGTTTAGAATTTCTGAGCCGAAAATATTGCATACCTTTTACCCGATTCGCCAGGGTTTTTAGATGATACGGTAGATAAATTCTAGGGTTGCAGTAAACCGTTTGGTGCTTTCACATCAACAGCTACCTTAACTGGCCAACTAGGTAAAGCGTTAAGGCAGGCGACTTTTCTTCCCTTTCACGTAGCGCTCATCCAGCGCTGATAATAAGATAATCTTTAGTCGGTAGATCAGTGGATTGATTTGTTGAGAGTAACTTCCACAACGCATTTTGCCAACTATCACATTATCCGGGCAGGAATGACACCTTCAGATCCGTACTAAGTTGTGTGAAAATCAAAGGCGAGTGTTTATTAGTTCTCTTCCGTAGCAAATGTGACGTTTCTGTCGGTTAGTTAAGGCTAATAATTTGCAATAGTTAGCTAGGCCAAAAATGACACCCTAGATCAACAGGAAAGCATCTAGTTGCGAATGACAATAGGATATTAACATTGTATACCCTAACGTCTTATTTATTGGAGAATGCTCAGTGATTAATTTGACGTTAACAATCGCAGCCCGAATTATCATCTACCTTTGCCTTACTATACAGACGGATTTTGTTTGCAAATGTGTGTTGGTTTTACAGTTGGTAGACGTAGTCAACCAACTTTAATGTACGGGAATTAAGTGTCCGTTCCCAAGACCATTTTCGGGCTCCAGCAGCATAGTTTATTGAGTTTCATAATGCCATTTTTAATGCTACCCTCAGTAGGAGTGCAGCCTGAAATATTTCGAGCCCGCCTCACGAATTTCGCACATGGCACTTTGCTCCGCAAAGGTGATTTTAGGCCTCGCTGAAGCGTGGTTGTCAGCATGCATCCAGTGTTGACGCAGATGAGTAAAATAACCAATGGCACATTTACGCCATTCACTGACACGACTTTTATGAGAGCTACTTGCCAGCAGGAGTGAGGAAACCGCAGACAGCGGAACCACGGGCTTGAAAATACCTTTATCTTAAATGAGGAACCATCCCATGACAAGCAAACAAGTGTACTGTAAATGCAGGTGGATGACATGAACCTAGCGAATTGGCTCACAGTCGTCATCAGTTATTAGAAGTACTAGGCTGTGCTTTTAGCATGATGTCGCACGAACCGAATGATCGGCTGGCTTTCTTCTGTCCAAACTGCAGATCCAACTAACTAGTTTCAAAACAAGCCCTTCGCTGTAGTAACATATACAACCATGGGAACCTAGAGTTTAATACATACGCCGCTTAATATCCAATACCTGTAATGTTTACGGTTTCTTAGGTTTTGTAATCCACGGTAATGCGAGTGACGCAGGAAGCAGTGCCACTTTATATACGCCTATCCTTCGCTTGATTAGCTGCGATATCGATCGGTGAAACGGAATCAGCCCAAGCCCACGCACAAAAAGTGCTGGGAAAAAGAGCTACAGCTGGTTGACGCTTTAACCGGGCTTACTAAATTCCATACGAATTGCCCTTGTAAGGCAATGACCGAGACAAATGAGTGACTTCGTCTAGCATACTCAATACCGTGATCGTGGTACAGTGATCACCGCATTTTTCGTGATCAGCAATTCACGACACTTTTCATGAACAGCTTACGACGTACTCACAACTTGCCCTAAAACCAAGCCAAACGGAGATGATAAATTAAGACGTTTCTAAATAGACCAAATCTAAAACCCAGTTGGCGCTCAACAATTTCATCCGTAAGTTGATGCCCTACCTCACAAACAACCTACTGTCCGTGTGTTTCTATGAGACCTCAGTACACTGAAGAGTCACGTAAAAATCCGTAAAATATAGGTTGGTGGTTAAGCAGAATGACAAATGTTCGCCCTATATGCGTCAAAAATTAGCCTTCTTACAAATTTACGAAAGAACGGTCGAACGAGTCAATTTGTTTTTCCAGATATCAATAATATATTGCAGACAAAAGAGCTGCAGTTTAACGTGTCCTGTAAGCTGATCAATGATTCCAAAAGAAAACAAAATTCAACCATAAATATTGAACAGCCACAAAATTGAACTTGTCGATCAAATATTTGTCCATATGATTCGTTCATATTTGATTTTACGCGCAGCAAGTTTCCGCCTTTTTCTAGCAATAGGGGCTTGGGCTGAAACATTTTGTTTTTCTGATGTTTCGTCGCGCATGAGCGTTATATGTTGTTGCGAGCCGCGGCCAGCGCACTATCAATAAGCTCTTTGAACACCTTTAATGTATGTGATGGAAAGAGGGAATTAAACCAGTTGCAAACACGTAACAATATCTGCAGCCTAAAAGTAACATACAGTTCCCAAAAATACGTATACTTCAGAATGGTGGTACACTTATAGAACAGCTGGCAGTAGTATTTGTCTTGTTTCTAGACACGACAAACGAATTTAGCTCTAGATACGTGGTTCGCTTTAAGAAACAGAATGGTTTCTACCTTGGGTTCCCTCAGCAAGCTGTTTGCTTACGTGTTGTTGTATCCAATCAAAGATGCATCATCGACTGCAAGACCCATAAGTTTGATTTCGGTACATAAATGTTGATGGCTTATAGGAGGCCTTCTAATTCATGGGGCTCGAAGCTGAATGTTCACCGATCTGAACCTCACTGGTTGAAATTCATATCAAAAGTATTTTACCTAATACTTCGTTAACCGGATAATACAACGTATTACAAAGATTATGATGTGTTGCTTCACACAACAGGCCACCGACCAGCCTTTAGTTGCTTCTCAGAAAATAACACAGCACAAGTAATCAAAAATCGCAGCAAAATCTTTGTTTTCACACAGCAGTTTGATTATTATGTTTCATCGATGTGCATACTGAATGCTCCATATTTATAGGTAACGTGGCAATATGCAACTGCGTACAACTATCGATAAAATTGTATGCAATTCGTATTCTTTCCGCGGTATCCCTGGCAAAAATTAAGATGTTATTATGTAACGAATTATGGGTTCCGCCATACTCACAATCAGATATATAACTGCACCTTGACCTTTGTTAATGGCACCGAGGAAACAATACCAAATGCGTGCATCTAGCGGCTTTCGTTTCTTACAAACCGTTGAAGAGAACGAACTGCTTTACAGAACTCGATCGCAACGGAAAGGAACACAACTTCCTGTTTTACTGGTACTAGGCGTAAGGTGACGAACCTTATGTGTGTTTCCATCAGTCTTTTAGTAGTGAATAGTAGGGGGATTTATGGGGTTTTCGATGAATATTCGTCGCAGCTAAACTCAGGCAGATAGCCAGCACACATTTAGGAAAGCGCTGGACCGCCCATAGCACAGTGGTATAAGTCGCTGGTTCGTAAGAGTGAGATCGGCGTTTCCAATCTGACATTATTCGGGGTGTGCACCCTGCTGACGAGTCCCAAAAGGACGAAACGTCTGTCTAACGAGTTCCTGGTACACACACACTAGATCCTACACAGTATAATGATGCATAATAGTTTCATTGTGCAAATTTCCGTGGTAGCTGTTGGAGATTTTAAGGAATAATGGAGTTCCCAGTCGAAGCAGAGTCGACCGGAGTCGGCTAACATTTGTATGACGTAAGTTGTGTTAAAAGACTCAGTTTAGGTTGCCTCGAGTATAGTTAATGTCCTACTGCCCTAAAATGTAGATAGGTCATACGGTTGACTTTATTGAATTTTGGACTAAAGCCTTTGAGGGTCTTATACTATTTAACTCAAACTGAAGTCACATTATTTTCGCAGCTATATTCTATGAAGCCACCAGATATTGTATCAACCGCTTCAATTTGGTTGAGAACTTTGAGTGACATAACACTTGCTCAGAATGGTGCATTAACTAGATAGCTCGCTGGAATAAAGGAGACAGCTGATCACAAATGGCTGTAAAGTTAAGAACAAGTGTTCCTCTGCCTCGCTACCCTGCAAACAAAAGCCATCGTACCTACCAGCTGTTGCGGAGCCCGAGTTGCATATTCCAGTAGATGAATCATATTCATCATGGAAAATCAGGTGGCTTCCGGCTTATCTACAGATCGACTGGATCTAAAATGCATGTGCACTAGGAAAAGCCAAATGGCCAGCTAATACATTTTTTGAACGAACCCACCTTTCACTCAACTAAACTATTTAACATACAGTTTCTCCACAAAGTATTGTGCTCGGTACCAATTTCAAAACTTAGTAAGTAATTCATCATTTTTCACCCAAGTGGCCACTGGCTATCTCTTCAGTGCGGAACTAACATGTCAATTTAGTCAGTTTCATTTGCGGCTCAAATTCAATGTATTATGGAACGCCCTATACATCCGGACCTGATAAAACCTCATTGCGCATGTTTAGCTATCAGATCGTACTGAGTCCGCTTCTAAATCGCGAAGTTGACAAGGACCGCAGGCGCAAACTAGTTTACCCAATGCCCCAACATGTTGAACATTTCTATGTGTGGCCATAAAACCCCACTGATTGTTATCAGTTTGTGATAAAACAACTACACTTTATCGTAAGTTTTATATCACCACACTCTTGCCTGGGGTTCTAGCATTATCAAAGCTTTTTTGCATTTTCAGCCTAAAGTATACAGCTTAAACCTACCTCCTGCATTTAACTGGCATTTTATACGGAACGATTCTCTCACTTTCTTTTAATGTAGTGAAAAGGCAATACCCAGATAACATTGCAGAATTCACTACGCATCTAATGACAATAGTCCGCGCCTTTAGCATCCGCAGAGAACCTCGTAGTTATTGTTAAGTTGCAGTGGCGCTCGAAGTTACCGCTGAACCAATGACACTTCGCACGTGGGTTATGTTCACTACTTTCACTTCCTAAGCACCACCTGACTGGTCGTATAGTAAACATGCTATCTGTCACAGAGTTTTACGTCTTCCACTTCACCTAGGGCAGTCATCATACACTCATTCAAAAAGGCATAACCCCGTGTTCAGTGGGCATATTTTTGGGGAAGTAGTACCTACGGAAAGGGATTTGCGCTACACAAGTTGTTTTAGCGCGTCATGTGATTCTATCCAGACGCGCCAATCTGTATTTTAACAGTTTTCATCTCTACGATACTGTGACCGATGAAGAATTCTCCGAGCTATCTGGTGGTGCTAGAATTACATCCATAGGATTATTTCTGACGAAGCTACGACTGAATCTGTGCTTTCAATTGCATTCGCCCATCGCCGGCACTTTCCACTGTCAGCCACTCACTACAAGCCACTTCCAACGGCTTTGTCCTGCAGGATCCAGTGTGAATCAATAAGCTAACCAAAAGCTGCGTACGGGTGTCCTCGTGGTGCACATCCGCCTACGGCAACCGAGGTCTACAGTGAGATTCAGACAAAGAACGCGAGCGTAACTCACCTTCTACCTCACTTGACCAGACAAGGGCAGCGTTCGTTTTCAACAACGGCCCTCAATGGAATTGGTTCCACCTAACCCAAATGTTGGAAGCAGGAGCGTATACGAGCAGTTAAGCGAGAAATTATTTGGGAATTTTGCAGCCTTCCGTTCCACCCCTTCTGTGTTGGTCTAAGTCAACTACAATACAAGAGACAAATCAACCTGACTGATTCGCTCTGGTTTTCAAAAAATGCAGAAAATTCCCAATAGTTAAATGTATATCACCCGAGAAAAAGTGCGAAAACCTGTCTGAATATGTCCAGCAGATGGAGAGTTTCAGGACTTCGCCATTAGAATCTAACAACACCAACCTTGCTCTACCACAATCCCCTCACAGCTATGTCCCTAAGTCGAAGGCTAAAGTCACGCTTGCTGACCGTCCTACGTCCTCTGCGCTACATATTCAGACAGTTACTAACCCTTTAAGTAAGCAAGGCACATCCAGCGTGGTTGCCATTAACGCATCCCTAGACGTCATACCTCACGAGTTGGTCACAACACAGACACAGCCAGTCCAGAGCAAAGTAACAAACACATCGATCGCCTCGATAAAATAGCCTAAAGAGACACATGTACGTCCAGTTTCTGGACCAAGCACAAGCCATGCGACGTCGTTTTCTCTGCGTTCTTTAGTGCCCGCCAAACAATCTAAGTTAACAGCTACAACCCACAAACCAACATTCGCTAAACAGAACCATTGTGCGTTAATGGTCGTGTGCACTAACCTTCCTGCGTGCAGTTCTGGAACAACAAAGGGTAAGTTGGTAGATGGTCGCAACCAGCAGCATTCCATCTGCGATGCGATTGGTGTTCGGGTTGAGCCAACTGGGCTACGACGTGTAGCGTGTCGCCCAATTTCAGGGCACTACGACGAACCTCGATTACTTCGAGTAAGCTTGAATTCAAATGAGGAACACTTTATCTTCGAACTCCTCGAGTGGTCATGCATACTACCCGCTATTCCCTGGAAAGGACAGTCAAGGAAAATAATAAAACGATGGCGGCCTTTCTATGAACGAAAGCAAAAAGCCGTATTCGTTATTGGAGTTCCTGAAATGCTGGGCTCTCCTGAGCACGAAGCGCAAAAGCATGACTGAGAACAGTGGTGTCACATTCACGATGCACTTTCCCTGGACCACGTTATCGCTAAATCACTCAGCAGAATTTCTTCATCGCCAAACTAAAAGGGCTGCGGTTCAAAAATATTGAAAGTTGTGCTACACGCCAATGGAATGACAGAAGTCCTATTTGATAGCTGCTTGAAGCATCGCTCTAGGTTGTCTACCGATGTTAGACTAAGGATGGCAGGCGCACGGCCGCTTGCGATCAGCAATTCATTGAAACATGAAACAGTAAAATCTTTGTCTCTACCATCCTGCAAGGTTGTAGACAATATGCTATTAGCGACACCTGACGGGACTAGGAGACACATGAAGGAACATCTAGATCTGGGATACTATGCAGCCTGACTGAAATTCAAGAACCAAAGACCCACGCATAACACGAGTAGGGGCCGACCGACGAACGGTTGGCTTAAAAATAAACAGGAATTTGTTGTCCACTAACACACTTCTAACATCAACCACACTATCATCTTTTTATACTAAAGCCCAAGGTCTTCTTAGTAAGTTGGCTGAACTTGTAGAAAGCCAGACATCACAACCGCGGAATCTCATTATGGTTATGGAGACCTGATTAAGACTTGAGATAGCAGATTCTGAAGTAAATTTACCTATTATGTCAATGCCACGGAATGACAGCGGTGAAAGAGGTGGTGGTGTAATTCTGCATTACAAGGCTAACCTCCGATGTGAAGTTATTGACCACTCAGACATCGGTGCCCCCGATTCGTTTTGGTGCCGGCTAGGGTTACGGAAAAAGACACATGTCTTACAGCTGGGATTTATCGTCCAGCAAACTCTACTTGTGAAATGGTCTCCAAACTAAACAACGTTCTTCAGGTTGCTTTGAGCAAGACATACAGTCACATTCTCATCGCAGGCGACTTTAATGTGCACGATCTGGAAATAGCGGCGACCGATAGCATGCAGTTCAAAGCCTGTTTACAAGAGGTAATTTCCAGCTACCCTCTGTACAACCACGTGACCACTCCCACCAGATTTCGAACTGCTAACAAGCCGTCGATACTTGATCTTGTGCTCACCAACGAAGAACTCATGGTAGACGGAATAATTACAAGCACACCACTGGGTCGCAGTGACCATGTGACTCTACTGTTTAACTATGTATGTTATGCGGAATATCCTGAGGAAGAGGACGAGAAAGTATATACGGTCACGCACTACAACGTGCTATCCGCGCTTGTTAAGGAGGTATCTTGGACCTTCTTAACGGAAAGCCCCCAGAAATCGCCTGGGACACTTTTACAAGGACATTCACCACACTGGTAACGCACGCGTCTGAGCAGAAATCCTTCCATCGTCAAAGGAGAAGGAAGTCATTTCTGAGGAGCAGAACACGCAAATGCATGTCCTTGAGGGACTTAGCATGGAGAGCTCACAAGGACTCCCCGAATTCCGAAACCTGGACTGCCTATGTAGTACAGCGTAACTTCTGTGTGAGTTTGATCCGCGAGGACAAGTTGACGCATCAGCAGGAGTTAATGAAGAGATCCTGCACGAACCGCAAACTCTTATACAGGCATGATAATGACCTTCATAAGGTACAACGCGGAATTCCAGCACTGATCACGACTGATGGATGCACGCGATCAGCAACGGAAGCAGCCGATCTCTTACGGTTCCATTACTCACATACGTACCAGATAGTAACAGGCCCAACGATTATCCCTGTTTTATTATCCCACCATCAGCTTTATCCAATATTACTTTTACTGCAGAAAGTGTGTCAAAGAAACTGTTGTCCCTGCGTATCCACAGCTCTCCTGGTGTCGATAACATTCGACCGAAGGCTTTACAGGCAGCAGCTATTGATCTGGCGGAACTGGCTATATTCTATCAGCGCTGTATGGAGGAGAACCATATTCCAACAATATGGAAGCGTGGGGTAATCACTCCTATTCATAAGGGAGGTAGCCGCACTGACCCAACCAATTACCGTCCTATAACGCTACTCCCTGTGCTTTCCAAGGTTATGGAGTCTATCATCGCTGATGCACTCATGCAGTATCTGGAAAATCACAAGATGATAGCACCAGAGCAACATGGCTTCCGACAAAAGCGCTCATGCACTACGAACTTGTTAATTGCACGCAACAGCTGGACTGAAGCAGTTGATGGTGGAGCAGGAGTTGATGTCATTTACTTGGACTTCTCAAAAGCGTTTGATCGCTTAGACCACCGAATTCTCCTCCATAAACTTCAGCTCTATGGCGTTGGTGACCCACTGCTGCGTTGGATAGGCAATTTCCTGCACGAACGTCGGTTGGAAGTGAGAGTACGAGAATCCCTGTCCGACGCAATTGAGGTGGAGTGCGGCGTACCACAAGGCTCGGTGCTCGGGCCCCGTCTATTCTTGATTTTCATAAACGATCTGGCGAGGAAAATTACTTCCGATTTCCTATTCTTCGCGGATGATATCAAGTTATGGCGAGCGATCAAAGAACCGAACGACCACGAAAAGCTCCAGCGTGACCTCAACACGATTTCAACCTGTTCAGTTTTGAATACCCTACCGTTCAATGTGAAAAAATGTCACGCTGTTCAATTGCGCCATAGACATGACTACGTGTATAGGCTTGGGTCACATGTATTGCAAACAACTTCCCAAGAACGCGACCTTGGTGTGCTCATTCAAAGTGATCTTAACTGTTCAAAACAGTCAGAGGCAGCTGCGAAGAGAGCAAACCAGCACGTCGGCTTGCTGCGGAGAGCATTCGGAAGATTCGACCCATCCATCTTCCCCATGCTGCACAATTCTTACGTGTGCCCTCACGTTGAATACGCCATCCAAGCTTGGCAACCTTGGTTGAAGCGCGACTTAGAAGTACTAGAGAAACCCCAACGCAGGGCCACAAAGAACGTCAAGGGCCTACGAAATCTGTCCTACCATCAAAGGCTGAAGTCACTGGGAGTTTTCAGTGGCAGCTACCGAAGGCTACGCGGCGATCTCATATTAGTCTACCAAAGATTGTTTGACCCTAATCACGTATGCCGTCACTTGCTAAAACTCAGCCATAACACCAATCTCAGAGGTAACCCTCTGAAATTGTGTGCACAGTTTAGCCGCCTGGAATGCCGGCGGAATTGTCTTTCTTCTCGGGTTTGCCAACCCTGGAACTCTCTCCCAAACTTCGTTGTTTCCTTCCTCACCTAGGATATCGTCAAAAAAGACGATTGGATCTTGCCCTTAGCCCTCATCACTTCGTTGCCTGAAGTGTGCAAAATTGGAATATAGTAATTATCCCTCCAAACCGGATAAGCATGTTACGTAAACTTGAAGATGTGGGACAGAATTGAGTATTCTTGTTTTTACTTTTCACATGTAATACATCAAATATAACTGTCATCATGTTGCCACGTCGTTCACACACAATTTTTACTTACACTACTAATATGCAGCAGCGTATCTGCTAGATAAACGCTCAAACAGACAACTTACCTATCGTCTGATAATTATAGTCTTACCCCACCATCCTGCAGGACTTATCAAACAACTGCATTTTTACCCGACATAAATCATTATTTATGGTCGTTCACTGTTCACAGATAAATTAGACTAAGCGAATAGGCGACGCTTGTCATTTGCTATTGTTAACAGAAACAGCCGCCGAAACCATTTCACCAACCACTGAGTGCCAACGTCACTGTTCTAGTAGAAAACCCCTTTGATACCCGTACATTTTCGCACAAGTAAGCCAGGCTCTTTTACGTTTTCAAGGTGCCAAGTTTATGAACACTGACAATTTGGTTTAAATGGATGCAACTAAATGAATAGACCAGACTTTCTTAAGAGATTATAAGATAGTACAACCTGATTCAACGTGTAATGAGACTCGGTGAATAAACCTCACAACGACATATGGCGTCGACTATGATAACGCAATTTGCAGAAATCTGGGTGGATACTGTATCTCAGACACCGTATCTCAGAAACAGATACCTTTTTTCTGTGTTAATTATTGATGTAATTGACGCACGTTCTGTCATGGTGCCAAATGTAGAATGGTACTCATAACCACACTTCACCCATTACTTTTTACTCTTCAGTATTTATCTGAAACAGACTGGCAGTTAGCCATACCTGTTACCTAAGTATCTGGAGAAAATTACACTTGTTTTCTGGATGACACTTAAATGGAAAACAGTTATGACTTCATGAATGGGATTTAAATATATCCCACTTAGAGCTTTGCTAATTTTGCTGATATAATTCACCTTCTGTTTTTGAGACCCACTTCAGTACGAGTAGGAGTTACGAGTATTGAAACTGGCGTTAGGATTTCAGGTAGATAGTACCTTGTCGAAGGTAAACGGATGGGTTTGATGAGCTGTTACCCGAAAAGAATTCTTCACACACAATTCGATTTATTATTTTGTTTATGAAGAATGAAAAGGCAATTATGTTAGTTCGTGTACTTGTTTCAACCAAGTCGGTTTGCCAGTAACTTGTGAATGCCAGTAGAACAAGATGTATGATTAACCCACGTGATTATGTCACATTCGAAGCTTACAAATCCCCAAAACTTTGGACACCGATGGACTAAATACCGTCACCCCGTCTTTTAGTTATCCTTTAGAATGTGTCCCAAACACCCTCCTGTAGCTTTGGTGAAGTCGATTGTAATCGCTGCCGCAAAATCCCTGTAGATTCAACATGTCATTTGCCAAGTTGCCTTACTCATTGAATTGTTGCTTAGAAACGCCTGCCCTTCTCCCCCATTTACTTGTCTTGTCAATATACTCTAACTTCGTCATTTGCCTCGCAGGTTAATCTAGATTTCTTACGTGATGAAATTTTCACCAAATTGACTGTACTTGTTTTTATGGACCTCGTAGTTTAGTAATCCAAAGGGTTGGCCGACAAAAAAGAATAAGTAGTTAGGTAAACGGTTTCAGATAATCTGCTGATTAACACATATTCATATTCATTCGGTGGTCAACACACAAGTACAAAATTCATGAGGCGCATATTAAATTGTCTGTTGGCCGTAATTGCGAAACAGATAACTGACCCCTCATTCTTCATTAGAAGCTACCGACTATCACCAATGACAACTGCTCATAAGTTGTAAATTAACGCTCGAGGTTTGTTGTCGCGCCACGTAATATCCTTCTTTGGTTGCAATTACGCATGAATGACTCCGACCCCTACAGTACTGATAGACAACCACCAATTGCCATAACTTACTGAGTTCTGTTTGACTGAGTTCATCTAACATGACTCCATACACCCCAGGAAATTCAGTTAACGCCTCATTGTCAACCAATTACGAAAATCCTCGTTGATTGTTCGAAGTCGTTCACAATAACAGTCTGCATCCGGTTGAGCATCTGCTAGTGAACAGGCCGCTATTTTCTCTGACGCAGTACAGCTAGACAAAAAAGGCACCTGCGCCCACACCACTCTGGTGTGCATTCATGCAAAGGAACAACTACGTCAAAACTCGTTTTGATCATGTGCTCATGTGCTGCCATGTGGGTTGGTATCGATTAAATTGAATTTTGATCCATAAACGGAGATGCAATCCGTTGTTACAAGTTTCAATAAGCTAGTCCGTGCTTTTACGCATGCTACCAGGAACTACCCTGTGCCTTCCACCCGACACTCATTTGCTGTGTAAATATGTTTGCTTTTACCCCAGTGAATTCGAGCCAGTCTCTGGACCATTTATGGTTTGTTAATGCACACCAGGACGAGATACATAAAGCGGATGCCTTTTATAACGTTCAGTTCAGATGGGACTGGAACGATAGGAGAATCCCGTGTGTAATGACTCTCGAGATACTGCTATTCGTCGAAAATTGAGACTATGCATTAACCGAGAGAATATCGTTAAACTTTTCCGAAAAAAGCTGAGGGAATCATGTTTATTCCACCTGAATCTGCTAGCTAAATAACATTGTGTTGGTGGTGGGATTTACTTGTGGCCTATCAGCTTAATAGAGAAGATTTTTAATATATGTTTGGTATAGTGCAGTTTGGCAACAATTGAATTCCAGTTTGCAGTCCCCATATTATTAACTTGGTTTCGTGGCTGTTGTGTTGCTGGGACCAAGTGTTTTCACAGTACTGTGACCTTGGATAAAATGAATCACCGCACCACCGAAGTGCTAAGCGGCGATGTCGACTAAGAGTGAATACAGAGCCAACAATGTGCCAGAAAGAAGTTGTCTATTTGCAACACACTTGATATGTGCACCACCAAGGTTACTCCATTTGATTGAATAGACGGATATTCGCAGTATTACTCGACAAGCTGTACAACATTACGGAGAACGGTGTGCACTTTTCTACTGCATGGTCTGTATCGGTCATTGAAGTCCCAATACATATAGTCGTTTCCGAGATGCATGGACCCAGCTTTTAGCTGGACAACTACCGCTACAGTTACCTATTATGACGCCTTAATGGTTACGCCACGCTCTGATGAGCTGGTAGCAACAACTCTCCTAGTCGGAAGAACGAATGTGCCTTGGAACTGTATTCACACACAACAAGCTAACCGACAAAATTCGAAGTTTGTACGACCCGTAAGACTTAGGTGCAACACAGTTACTACGAGCTCCGAAACCGAACGTAATTTCACATGAAACTACCGGAACCCGAGAGAAATAAGACAACAGACAGGTCTTTCTCAACAGGTACTTTTACTGGCCAGGTTCAAGGCGCTTACAGCGCAGTCCAGCTTTGCTTATATACCGCGATTGTGAAAGATTTGGATTTACGCATAGAATGGTTTACGTAAATTAATCCTGGAAGTAAAGCATGAGCAAGTGAATTTGCACTGTGCGCATATGCCAACGGAACGTATTGAAAAGTAAATGTTGGTAGATGCGGAGGCTGGACTGAAAAAGTGAATGTTTCTTAGACAAAATGGCCGAAGGATTTATGATTGTGGAGGTTGGTCGAAAACAGGAATGTTTCTTAAGTACAAAAGCTGATCGGAAAGTGAATGTCTCACTAATTGGAAGGCTGCTCGAAGCATGTGCACTGGTCTGAATACGAGTCTCATTGCTTTCCGTGGTTTCAGCTCGTGATCTTGTGGAAATGTTGGGTCCACATAATATTACTAGTATTCGTCCCAAATATGCGATTCCTACTCTGCTCATCCAGTTCCATCTAGCTGCTTTGCCATCTCGCTTTTTTGATGTTCTTACTGGAGTATATTTCAATTGTGTTTCACTTGGTACACGGTAAACCACTCCTTACTGGTGACATTTTTGTTCTCCTGAAACGTAAATCAGGCAGCTCCTTCTTCGGACATCCATGGAAAATCAAATGCTTCGGACTCCATAAACGCTCAGCTACCTCAGGTTGAGGTAGAACTTGAGGAAGGTCCCGGCTTCTCATCGATTTCGCAATACGGTGAGCAATTTACCATAACTAGCGCAAGTTTTCATTGAGCAGTGTTGCCGTTGCTGTTTCCTGTTTATTAGATTCCCATCACTCGATTGGCTTCGATGCATTCCATTTGATCACTATATATTTTGATTGTCCTCTAGCTTCCGAATAGTCGTGGGTAGATAATCTGAGGTGACCGTCTGGGTTGGTTCCATTATACAAACTTTTTTAGATTTGATCACGCTGGGTGTGCAGCCTAAGAATTGTTTGCTTTCGTTTAATTGCGGAAGGATTTTATACTAGCAAAAGTCTAATTTTTCAGTTTAAACTCCGATGCGAACGGAAACTTGTTACCCACTAAAGGGCATTACATCATGCACGTAACAGATGGTGCAGCATTGTAGAGACATCATGTCATCTTCCGAATTAAATGAGTTAGTACAGCCGAAAGTCGTCTATCTGCTGTTACTTTGAAGTGGATCTAACCAACCCCACTCACTAGCCTCTCCTCATCTTTCCTGCCACAGTACAGCAAGCCAGGTTATGAACTGATCCCCCATACCTTCCACTATCTTGCTCCTAGGTGCTATTTATAGGCGTTCGGCTAAAATGGAATTAACTCAGGCTTTTCAGCATTATGCAAACCATGCCGTCGCGGAGCAACGTGCCTATATGATTACTCGTATGAAACCATTCTGAAGGCATCATCAACTTAACCTACTTTGAGTTACGGTTTGGGCGTGAGCCCATTGATTAGTACCTACATTTCCTATGGAGTAGGTAGAAATCCATGCCACCTCTGTCAGACATCCATCACCTGCCACTGAAAAGCACTGCATTGCCATTCTTTGTTATCGGAAAACATCAGTAGTGCGCATTCCATATGAGCCCTGTGGGTCACCAACTTGAATTTTGGCTGTTGTTAGTCTGTGGTTGAGAACACTTGTCTGCAAGGGACGGCAACGACCACTGTGTCTAACTTACTTGATGTAATATAGCGCAGCTCACTATCTGCTGACATGTACCGTAGTGCCGTGCAGAGGAGAGGTTTTGCTATTTACCAAGCGACAAAGGTACCAAACTTAAGCCGCCTATTAACTTACGGTATTGTAAGCAGTTTGGTTCGCGTATGACTACAAAGGAGCAGTAGGCGGAGTTGAATGGTATAGAATTGTATAGAGTAAACACCTAAAGACTAAATCAATGTAGGCTGCCTGAGAGCATAAAATAAGTGATGGATTGATACTTAACGTCAAAGTCCCGTCCAATACTCCCTTACTTTTAAGATATCTTAAAGGGTCCGACCAAAAATGGTTTTGTCAGACTAGCAACTAACATCCTGACGCAGCCGAATTTATGATTCAAAGGGAAGAACAATCGTGATGTCGTAGTTCGAGGAAACAGCTTGGTTCGTGCTGTAGCAATTTAGTTTCAAGGCATTGAACTACTCTTGCTAGTCTAGCATGTGTTCCACACCCTAGGACTCAAGTTTTGCGGTTGGTCGAAGCCAGCAGTGTAATGAATGTCAAGGGGCTACGGTGCTGATTAGCAGCTCTCATTTACATAGGACATGCGTCTTAGTTTTGTAGATTCCCATTTGATTAATAACAGTTGGCAGCGTTATATAAAATACGCTGGTCCGGCTGTATCCGTCTAACGAAACATAAACTCTTTGCGCTAATATGCATATATTGTCCTTAAGTGGCATATCATGACCAGCTTTAGTGCTGCCCGCTTCCAAAGTTCAATTGTGCCATTTGTAACGTCCATTGTTAAACAGATTTTGTGTCCATAGATTATCGCTATTTCCGTAGAATAAGCTGTCTATTGTAACGAAGGGAGCTTCTTCCTCTAACTCTTCCCGTGAACAATCCTCATGGTTTAACTGTTGGAAATGTGAGTTGACAAAGCGAAAATTAGATAAAATCGGTGGCATATCATTTAAAACCAAGTCAAGAATGCAACTCTATGCACCCACGACAGGTGAGTTTTCAGTCGTAACCCATTCTAATGGTACGATAAAAAGTAATTCAACAGCGCCACAATAAAAGCAACAAAAATGAAGCCTCAATGGTAAACGACCTTACTGTCAAAACACACCGGTCACTGCTTGGATACTAGCGTTTTGGTTAAATAAAAGTCTTGTTAGATAGGGAGTGACTGACGAACCATAAACCATCGCGCGGGCATATATTGTTCCATACTTTTGTCTGATTGACAATAAAGCTATAAAATTTGACAGTGCACTGCGAAGAGGGTGCCTAATATTCGTAATTTGGCAGCAAGTTTTGTGCGTGACCACGGGCGTTAATACAATGGTTTAATCCAAATTTGACTTCGGAATACCACTGCAAAGAGACAGGATTTTTAGCAACCTGTCAGGTAGCTTAAATGCTTAGACGGTAGGCAGGGAAAATATCACAGGAGAGCAATAAGTCCAGGTAGATGATCTTCAGAATCAAAGTGTATGGATCACAAGATGATCGAAATAAATTGATGTTGGACGGAGGCCGCCCGACTTCGGTGAATATTTGATGGCTCAGTGTAATTCCTACAGCAGCTTAAACCGTCACTTTAAACCTGAAGTTTTGTATATTACGTGAAATGTTTTTGATAAGGAGCTGCTTTACGAAGTGAAAACAGAACGTCAATACATTTAGATGGGTTCAGCATCTGGCAGCTGGAGTTCGACCATTTCACTAATTCCTCCAAACAACTTTGCAGCTTGGTTGAGTAGACAAAGGTTGGATGATGCATGGCAGTGAGAACCTACTCAATATATTTCAGCAAAAGGGCTTATTCTGAGACAAGTGTAGAGCCAACCTAAGTAGAGAATGAGAATGATGACAAAATAGTTCATTGAAGGACACCGAACATTAAGTGGTGAGGAGCTCTTGCAACAGCAATTTACGGCCACAACAACCAAAAACATTGCTGCATTCAAGGAGACAAACACGTGTAGATTTGATCTTACCGTCTAGAGACGATAACGCTGCATGCAATAGACAAGCCACTGCGGTTTATGTGGAACTTCTACAATCAAACTGAAATGAGTCATTCAAACTGAATCAGGCCAGTATTTTTTGAGAATACTTTTCAAAAAATTCTTCAAAGCCACCGAGATGGATGCATTAAGCGGATATTTACCCGTCACTTTCTTCGATACTCCTGTTATGCTAACCATCCTCCAACCATCCGCGACCTTTGCTTGCTTTAGCCCTATTTTGTATAATTTAGCCAGAGGCTTCGATAAGGAATCGGCACACTGCTTGAGGACGACAGGTCAGTTCGGCTTGTCTTGCTTGAATGCAGCTGGGTTAACTTCTTGTGCAGTGATGCAACGTCGACAGGCAATGCGTTCGTAGACCAATGAAATGGTGCAAAGCATGAATCAGAGAGTGAGTCAGCGCTGGTACAGCAGAACTCAAGATTTACTTCTCCTAAGTTCACGTCAGGATTTCTGTTATGAGAAGTGACTTCAGTGAGTTACTTTCTCATCTGCCAAATCTCACGACAATTGGTTCCAAAATTGTCCGATGTAGACACGATTAAGATGGTGCACTTCTTCATTAACAGGAGCATAAATGGACTTATTAAAGCATGATTCTTGCTTTTGAAAGCTCTCTCCTTGAGTCTACGATGCTGCCTGAGGTGCGGCGAAGAACAGCCGCCTGCACGGATGGAAATGGTTTATATTAGACAACAGAGCTTAAAACAGCAGTTCAGAGTACCTGTCATGTGATCAAAGTATGTAGATAAATCTGCGACGGAAAATAAACTAAAGCCTGAGGGCAACCCCTTCTTTCACTCGCACAAAATGTGAGGGAAGTGTTTGTACGCATATCCAGCTATGATTCTCGTCACAGAGAATGACATCTTGGTAATTTCTTTTACTGTAGACAACAGGGATAGCTCGAGTATAGACTGCACTGAGCTACCAAGTGGTGCTTGACTGCTGACCGAACATATCTTTGTTATTAAATCCTCCAGAGTTACCTACAGCTTGGTGGGACACTTACTATATTCTGTAGTCCGACAGTTGTTAAGGAGCGTGGTCTCGACTCTATTGAACTCACCAGCAAATATATACAGGGAGTGGCCGATTTGCTCCATAATCACTGGTGAAAAGTGATAGTCACATTTGTCTGCATATGAATTTGGACAACTGGAGAATAAATAGAAATTGGCCAGTAAAACTGGGCGGTACTCACGTTTATATTTTGAGTTAAAATTTGGGACCAAGCAGTCGATACGTTATGACGAGTAGCAGAAGAGGATTTCACTGCAAAGTACCAAGGAGTGTTGGTAAAGGCTATGACCTGCCGCCATTATTCCGGTAGGCGCATAGGCGATCAGTAAGAAAACAAGTAAACGGTCAATTGCAACAACAGCATTTTCGACATCTTTATGGAGTCCTGTCGCTTGCGGCATAATGATTCCTAGCTGTGCACGTTCAAGACAGCTGATAACGCTTCCAAGGTCCCTCATTGTTCTAAGAAGCGAACGGATAACAGCGGTTAGAAAGTCGGTAGGCTCAAACTTGTAAAGTTTTTCTTCTTGATAATAACCACCCACCCGGCACGACGCTTTTTATAGATTTAATCATGGTTTTGTAGATTATTCGCAATGTATTCTGAGATCGTTGTTAGTTTGCGCGAAAACACATAACGAGTTCAGCATTTCGCGAGCATAGGTTATCATGGTAATGGTAGTAGAAAGAAACAGTACGTATGTGAAATTGTGGGTTCTTAAAGAGTATCCTCCAAAGCGTGTGTTACTATTTAGTTGAAAGTGTTACATTTTCACGTTTTCTCACTATTCCGAATTAAACACCCAAATGTTCCTCCGCAAATTTTCTAGCACACCCGAAGTAAAAGCAAAAGTCCAACGACCATGACCACGAAAATGTGTTAACCAAAATGCTGCCAAACATAGCCAAAACGCTGTACAACTACGCCAGGCCAACGCCAAATATATAGTAGGCTCAATGACCTTCGACGTCTAGAAAACGAAAGTCAACTGGTAACATTAGCTGCCTCCTTGCCAAAACTCCGTACGCTGGCAATCACTGAAGGAATGGATGGTTCCGGAATCTTCGAGATCAATGCAGGATCCAAGATAATTGAATGATTGCTAAAAATAATAGGTTTTCTTTTAAGCTTTTACCTTTCTCCGGAGACATCCCCTCCTGTAACGGCTGCCGCGGTGTATGATGCTAGCCTGGGATTGACCTAAATCCTCCTGGCAGGGGTTCTACGCCTATCGGTCCATCGCCTTAGCTGTGCTGTTCTGGATTCAAGTTCCATGCTCTGTGGTCTGGTATCATTCTTGTGATCACAAGGTTCTTCCACGGGCTCTTTAGGCAAGTTAAAGTTGTCGGTCCACGGGGCAAATGGAAGCTCGGCAGATTCTGTTACTTGTGGCTGACACAGTGTTTGTCGCAGTTGGTTTGCATAGTGTACCCATACCTGCGTTCCAACCAGCACGTGGTAAATGACGTTCCCGCTCTTACCCTGGATCATGCTTGGCCTCCATTATGCGTGTCCTTCCGGGTAATCACGTACAAGCACTAGCTGACCCAGATTAAACGAACGTCGCTTAGCACCATACGGCCGATTGAAGTGGCGTTCTATCTTGAGATTCCTGTGACGAGCTGTGGGCTCTGAGGACGGTCCGAACTGCATCAAATGACATGCGAAGCTTTCTCTTCATCATTGTCTCTGCTAGTTATATTCCATCAAGCGTTTGTGGATTTTGTGTAGATAGGTACAGAAAAAAGAAGCGGTCGATCACCTCCTCTATGTTTCCCTCCCTCCTTGATTTGAGGTGAGCGTGTTTGAAGGTATCCACAAATCTCTCCGCTTAGCCTTTGATTGTGGGTGGAATGGTGGAGACCGCACGTGCTTGCGGCCGCAGCGTTTGCAGAACTCCGTAAATGAGGCCGAAGTAAACTGTGCACCATTTTCCATCACCAATGTTTCAGGGTAGTCGAACCTACTGAAGATTTGTTGCAATTTTAAGACTGTTGTGCTAGTTTTCGTGCTACTCATGAGGGACACTTCTGGCCACTTGCAGTAAGCGTCTACCACTATGAGAAAGTTCTGGCCGTTAACTGGGCCTGCAAAGTCGACGTGAACACGGCACCCAGGTTTAGTTGGTTTAGGCCACGGTTGGAGTTCAATCTTCGGAGGTACCCTTGAAGCGGTAGCGCAGTTTCTACAACTTCTAGCTAGCTGCTCCAGCTGTCTGTCTATAAAGGGCCAATATACATAACCTCTGGCAAGGGCTTTCATTCAGCTGAGCCCTGGATGTCCTGCATGGAACTGCCGTAGCACTCTTTCTCGCAACGACTGGGGGATAAGTACTCTCTCTGAGAACCTGACGCAATTGTTCACTTTGGAGAGCGAATGTTTTCGCTGATAGAATTGCCGCATTTCGGCAGATGAACAAGAACGTCGCCAGCTGGTTCCGTGGATGTGTGGAACCTTCTTCAGGATTGGATCACGAAGCGATTCGGCCCGCACAGCTTCGGCCCTAACTAGCTAACCATGTAATGCCACACACACCAGGAATTCGGTATCAGGTTTGATCTCAACTGAGGCTATGGTGATGTCCTCGTGTTTCTACTGCTGGGAATCAATGAGGCGTGACAACGCATCTACCTGGCCCATCGAAACCTTGACTGATAACAAATTTCAAAATCATAGCCCAGCAAGCTGAAGGCCCATCTTTGGAGTCGATTGGCTGTAAAAGCAGGAATTCCCTTCTTCGAGCCGGAAATGGCCAGCCGCGGCTTGTGATCCCTCAAGAACTTAAAGCGGCAACCGTACAGCATCTTGTGAAATTTCTTCACAGCAAACACTATGGCCAGTGTCTCCTTCACGAACTGACTGTAGTTTCTTTCGGCTTTAGTCAGCGTCCTGGCGGCATGTACGATCGCCTTCTGTGATCCGTCTGGGAACGTATGGGAAACCACGGCACCGATCCCTAGAATTGATGCGTCTATGGCGAGGACAATTTCTCGGGACGGGTCAAAGTTTATCAGAAGGAGCTCTGAAGCCAACAATGAATTGATCCGCTTGAACGCAGTCTGGCATTCGGACGTCCAATTCCAGTTTTGGCCCTTGCTTAGCAAGTTGTACAGCCAGGCACACGGACGATGCAGTTCGGGCAGCAAAGCGCTGTAATGACTGATTAAGCCACAGAATGAACGCAGCAACTGCAAGTCCTCAGGCGGGGATATCTTTTGAATAGCTCGGATATTTGCTGGATCAGGGCGATGACCGTCCTTTGAGAAAATGAAGCCGAGGAACTTAATGGTTGGTTTAAAATATATACACATCTCTTCACGGATACGGAAACCATATCACTGGATGCGTTCAAGCAGTTTAGCGAGCCGCTTAAATAGTGCTTTTACCGTCTGACCCACTAAAACGATATCATCCAGAAACTCCAGCTAGCATGGCGTTCATCAGCTGTTAGAAGATTGCTGGTATTGTTTTCACTCCAAAAAGGAGGCGGCTGTATTGGTATAAGCCACAATGAGTGTTGTTAGTTAGCAATTCTCTCGAGCCTTCATTAATGTCGATCTGGAGGTAGGCAACGGCCAAGGCGAGCTTGGTGCAACACTTCCAACCATTCAGCTTGGCGAAGAAATCCTCTGGTATTGGAAGGGGTTAATGATGGTCGTCCAGTGTGGCATTCAGGCCAGTTGAATAATAGGCGCAGACACGCACTTTACCGTTCAGCTTTCTCACCGCAACGATCAGCGAGGCCCAAGAAGAATATTTCACAGGTGTGATGACACCGGCTCGCTCCAGTCAGTCGAGCTCCTGATCAAATGCTGCCATGGCTGTATCCGGTACCGGGCTTTTTGCTCTGAAGACTGGTTTGGTTCCTTCGCGAAAGCACAACATTGCTTTGAACTTAGTTCAGTGACCGAGACCATCTTCAAACAATAAAGAAAACTTCTGCTTTAGCTTTCTCGTCATGTCTTCTATCGACATTGATGCATGGACTGGATCGATTTGGACTCTAGTGCAAATCTGACTCATTGGAATATCAAACAGTTTTAACTTTTCCATTCAGTCAAGCCCAAAGAGGTTCAAGTTTGGCCGGTCAGACAAGTAGCAGGTTCCTGCCTGTTCCACTCTGTTGAATGCCATTTTGCAAATTATTTCTCTTACCAGCTTCAGCACTCCACTGGAGGCGTTGTGGGCGATTTGTTGGAATCAACCCTCTTCGGCCTCTTTAGGTGCTTCCAAGAGTAAATGTTCGTCACTTACACATTTGGAGGCACAGCTACACAGAGATCGTTTCTATCAAAACTGTGTGATTCTAATTGGTAACAAGTCTTATTCAACTAAAGTAACGTTGGCAGCGGTTCAGCTTTCATTAGCTGTCTATTGACGATCAGTGAATAAGTTTTCAAAAACGGCCCGTCACCGTATAGCATATATGATAATACATGACATAGGGATGATTGCACGGCGATTCGGAATGAACAAGACTCAATATTGTTTTCTTGAATTGGTTTGGAGGTTAACTCAATGTTCGCACAAGAGTACCTTGCGACGCTTTGCATGCACACGTTCTAGTTACCATTCCATAACTACTACTAAGGTTCTTTTTTAGTTGCTTAATAATCACTACGCAGTATCTTCTAGTTGTAAGTACACGGCAGCGAAGTAAGATTTCTGGTAAAGTATTACCCAAACGCAAAGTACTTAAAGGACCATGAAGAGATCATTCCAGAGCACACGTTGTGTGAATGAATTGCGACGCGCATTCTCTATCTCAGCAACGGTTGACTTTGAAGTGAACCTCCATCAACTTAGTCCCTGAGGTTGTATCTGAAGCAGAAAATGTTTTGTTGATGCAGGCTCACAGCACGGTACTCTGTAACCGGCTGCGTACTCACTTGCCCTCAACAGGTGGAAATACCAGGACTGCAATTCAAATTACAGACCTTTGGGGGATGTTAGTTGAGGTAGCAACAGATTAAGGGTAGAAGCGAATGGCCCCGATAAAGCACCCACCAATAAGATGTAGTGGACGCCCATTACTTTGCTGAGTGCGTTGGGTGAGGCCATCAAACTGGGAACTTGATGTTAGGAAAATCCCTTACAGTTACGCCAGAAACCCCCTCTCCAGCTAATTATTGGAAGAAATCTATCTGTCCGCTTAATCTCAAAACTTTTAAGACATCGGTATCATAGTCATTAATATTCGCACAATGAACCGCTGTCTACCAGCATCCTGTGTAGAGGTCAGCTGCGTCTAAGACGTTACGTGGTAGTCACCCGATCCGGCTCACATTCAAACCCGATCCTAAGTTGCCATAGTATCTATGTGCTCCATAGCGTGTAGGAATTAGATTGTGCTTTGGGACCTTGAAGGCACCTGAAAAAATTAAATCAAGTGATTACAAGTTAAAATAGTTTTACTACGTGCTTGTTAAGGTATCCACATAATTAACTACGCAGCATTTTCGCTGCAAGTATAGTCCCTTAGCCAAATGACCTCCAGCAAACAGGTGCAGCGCTTACTACGGCAGTGGGAGCCTCGATGTTTGCGATCTAATGAAAAAGTGCTTCTAATACATTTACCTGCAGTCTAGTATGTTTATTTATTGTTTGAGGTAACCCAGGTCTGCCTTACGAGAAAAGACATCTCAGCCGAACTTTACCACAGAACGCATTTTGGAAGCGGATATCTTTGTACCTATAAGCCTCTTCGGTGGACGGCTTGTAGCAACTATCTAGTAGCAATGCTTAGGATGGTAGCTGATCAAGAAGGTCTACCGAATACACGTTGAGACTCAGTTTGAAAACCTACTGGGCCAACTATCCACATTGGCCTCGACGACTAAGAAACAATACAATTGGCTCAAGGTTAATCTGATTGACTTTACAAACGGTTACATCTTGACCCCGATGCACCAAACCTGTTGTATATATAGAAGTCACATCAAGCCCTACGTGATCTGAGGGCAAGAGTGCTGTTGATGCTAAAACCTGACAAAAGCACAGGGGTTGTAATTATGAATATGCTTGCTACAAAAACAAGATGTATGAGATCCTGGGAGAGGAATCCAAATTTCAGGAAAACCAAGGCGAAACCACTGTAACACACATGTAAAAGAGGGTGACTAATCCATTAAAATTCACGCTGTAACAAAGAATGATAACAAAAGCGACGTACAACTCTCTAAAGCCAATGGGGATGTGCATCCCTCAAATGTACGGCTTACCGAAAATCCACCAGGCCAACACACCTTTAAGGCCTGCACTATCCATGTGTAACACGCCATGCCACGTGTTGGCGGGTTGGCTGATTGATTTGCTTACACCGGCGAAAAGAATGATGACAAAGTATGCTGTAAAGGACACATTCGACCTGATTGACTGTGTGCAACATTTGAATATTGCTGACAAGGTAGTGTGTTCAATGGACGCATTCATTAACATTCCGTTAAGAGAAACGGTGGATTTCTTATTTGAATTCATCATGAGTAATAAAGTAGTGTTACTGATTCCCGTGGAATGTCTTAGGGATTTGCTGCTACTGTGCACGAAAATTTGTGCATTTCTTTTCTGAACACAATCCGTACCGAAAGGGGGATGGCGTAGCCATGAGAAGTCCGCTGGGCCCGGTATTGGCTAACATCTTCATGACGACGATGGAGATGAGATGTGAGCCGCACATCAACCAAATGTGTTTATACAGGCGATACGTAGATGACACTAGTGATCGTTCCAAGTGGAGACCTGCTCTGTCTCTTCTCAATGTGCTCGATAAAGCACCTCCAAACGCTCGTTTCACCTGTGAACTGGAGGACAACATTTGCCTTCCTTTTCGGATGTTTGATGACCAGACGAGAAGAAGGCTTCAGAAAGCGTTCTGTTCACAGGAAATCTACATGGACAGGACTGTATGAAAGCTTCAACAGTTTCACCTCTATTCAATACAAGCTTTGCTTAATCAGAACGCTGTTCAATCGAGCCCGCAGAATATGCACTGACAACTGTTTGGAATCGGAATTGCTCTTCATCACACCTACCTTACAGGCCAATGGATATCCAGAGGCGTTTATTCGATTTAACGGTCAACTGAAGGAAAACAGGCAGAGGGCAGTTATTGTGACCAAACTGTCTTTCTACCTTCAGTTACCTTTCAAAGGTAATATCGTGGCTGCAAAACTTGAAAGACGTGTGCATACAACGATTCGCTGGACATTCAATGCCGCAAAATTTTACCCCTTTTGGGAGAGCAGGAAGTTGTCGATGCCTCCAGTGAAGCCTACTCAACCGATCTCCGCCACAACCCAATGCATTTACCAATTCGTTTTAACTGCGGAAATAGTTACATTGGCAGAACAGATCGACCCTTGGACAAGCGCATTGGTGAGCCTATCCCGAAACGGATTGCTAAGCTATCGACATAGTAAGCAGCGGAACAAGAAAAAGTATCTAAACTCCCGGCATCATCTATCGCAAGATATCTAATCGAAACAGGTCATCAGGTTGACCGCAGGTCAAAATTTACAGTTATCTATCGAAATGAAAACCCCAAAGCTTTGAGGTTTGCCGAATCTGCGGCGCTCAACCGGCATCACACTATCCTTTGTGTTCAGAAACAATTAACAGTCTCCCTAAAGCTTCCTTGGGGCTCATAATCTTAAGGCCAAGGTAGTTGATCATTTGTTCTTGCGTCTACGTAATTTCCCTTTGTGACCGATTTCCAAGCCTCGATTTTGCTGTCAGATAACACGAGATGGTTCTATCTTGTAATGCCAACCTTCTCATTGTCTTATCTAGTTCAAGATAGTGTCCAAGTTGTGCCAACTTGCGAACTATTGGAGCACATATACACGCTCCCGTATTCATTGTGATCGACGCTCAGTGCGTTTTAATTGTGTCTGAGAATGGAGCACATAGTTTTTAAAAAGGCCCATTGGTGACGTGCAGATGCTCCTCACTGAAAACTAAGTATGGTTAGCAACGTTAGCAGATGCTGGTTGTCCGCAATTAGCAACATACCGAAAAGAAGTGCTTATAGAGTGATTGTGCATATCACAACAAAGCATCGCAGAGAGCAGTGGATACTTGGAGATTTCGAAAGCTTGAAGTCGACCAAAGCGTACGTATGTACAAAACACGATACTTTCAACTACTAGTCAAGGGCTAAGAGTTGAACATATAATGTATATAGAATAAAGCACGAGATGCCGAAGCCTATGGCAAATAGTATACTCAGAGGGCAGTTACAGACAGCTTAGAACTCTACGACGTGCAGTCAATCAGTGTCACCTCGACCATCTCGAGGGATTTTATGATACCAAACAAGTGCGCATCCATTTTGATTTATCTGTGGTCACGGACAATCACGCGATATACAAATGATACAGTGCTTTAGTACCGCCTGTCACGTTTGTGAACACTATTCAAGTAGCTCACGTGCTGCGCATGGATGCTTAACTAATTTGCAATTAGGCGTGAACGAAGGCCTTCACTAACCGCCTAGCTGACAGATGCAGCGGGACAATGAAAATGTGTCTATGATGGGTAAGAGCACTGGTTGGAATATGAATTGTAGCGGCTAAGATCAGATACGTGAACAAAACAAAATCGTATTAGTTAGGCAACAGCACCACAGTACATTAGGAGACAGCGGTATGTACAGCTGTGTAGAATTTCCGCGTAGCTAATTCTGCTACTAAATAGCAATCATATCGCCTACTCATTTGCACTGATTTTTATGTATAAAAGTGGGTTACTATTTCGCATAAGCTAAGACACAGGAAAACAATGTACCTTAGTCGCTGACGCACTATATTGCTGGGTGATGGGCGTGATTTCTAGACGTTTTCTGAGGATGCTTGAAATAGGGATACGACGACGGGATATGGAGCAGCGATTCTGGGTTGGAAGACCTAAATGTCAAAGTAATTCTGTCCGCACTCTGGAAAAGTTTGTAGCTCTGTTAATGTCAACTAATTACCTCTCAGCTTCATGTTTGGGCTGAGCATCAGAAGAGGACGGCAAATATGATAAGGATTGCTTAACATATGGTTTGGCACTACGAGATCCCCGTGTAGTTGCTGGTATCGTCCACTACATAATCCGAGTTTCCTCAGTAGCCGTTGGCACGAAAGTTGGCGCAAATCATTCACATTTTTCTTTATTGATAATCATGTGATCTCAAGTGCTACGGGTAATGTCGAGTCTCTATTATGCAACAGGAACATGGAAGAATCACAACTCCCGAGTACCCTATGCTGGAGGCCACCATGACGGTAGCCTCTCTTACTTACGAAGATAGGCGAACTAGTCTTCTGCCTACATATTGACGCCGCGTTTCTGAGACGCAGTGTGGCATTCGTTGAGTTAGAGTGCAAATTACATGTCTGTTAACGACACTTCCCAATAGTCACATAAATAGAAAAAAACCTAATCTGCGACATACAATTGGTTAAAATGATTTGACTGCTCAGTCGGTATGTTAGAACGATGCTTTAAATCTCACGGAGAGTCCGGTCTAATCAACAGTTCCTTTTGGAATGACGGATCGCACTTTAATTTAATACTATTTAGTTAAAGTTGGTTTTATTGATCGTCATTTTACTAAATTCGGAAACTAATAATTTGTATGGAAATACAGCATGTCTTCAGTTTTAAGACAACATTATGCGACAGTATCTGAAGGAAAAAACACTTTGCCTCAAATCGGTTTAACGGTGACTCACACACCCAACACACTTTACACGTTAGATCGAGGTTGGAAACACCTCAGCTACTGTGCTGCAATACCTAAAAGAAAAAAGTGAATAAAATGCAACAGGTACAAGCCAGCTGAGCTACCGGTAACGGATGGGCATCGTTCCGATAAGCTACCAGCCGGCTACTATGCAGCAGGAAAAAATAATTTACCATGCAAAATTATAAGCTGCTAAACAATGAGATCGTGGTTGGAGAGGGAGGCTAAAAGGGATGGGGTGAGACAAAAAAACTCACAGCGCTAAGGCCACTGAGATTGGCGCCTAGCCCTATCAACAAGTGTATACAGCCTAACGTTTTCATCGTCTTTCAGCCCCAACCAGGGAGCGGAGACGCTCCAACTTAGGCCAGCTTCGTAGTGGTCTTCATTCCTCTCGACCAAGTCATCGCTTGGCCACCCATCCTCTCCTTCCATCCACACCCCCGGCGCGCAAACAACGCACATCGTGGGTGTCAGTGGGCTGGCATGCGTAACACTTGGTCGAGCCATCGGAGCCTGGTGCGTGAAATAACGGCGCTGAGCGGTTCATTTCCTTTTCCTGTGCCATAAACAAGGCGTCGAACACGCTGGTTACTCACGCAGTGTTCCCACCAGATGTGAGCTAAATTGCGAAGGTACTGGTGTACGAACGTAACTAGCCTCTTTATGTCCGTTGATCTAAGGGGTTCGGTTTCGCAATCGTACAGTAAGGTCGAACGTACTGCTTCATTGTACACTTTGCCCTTCAGGGCTAGAGGGATGTCGTGCCGGTGCCATAAGTGGCGAAGATTAGCAAAAGCGCCTCGATCTTTTGCTATACGGTTCGTGATCTCATCTTTAATCCCCGGGGCGCTGATACAACTTTGTAGGTAGTTGAATTATAGAACGACTTCTAGCTGATCCCCACCAAGGGGCAACGAAGTAGGCGGTCCAGACCAATCTTGGAGGAAAGCTTTGCACTTCGATGTTGCAAAGCAAAGCCCGAAGTGACGGACAGCCAGCGCTAATCTGTCCAGTGCCGCTTTACACGTCTGAAGCTGTCACAGAATAGGGCAATAACACCAGCATACTCCAAGTCAAGTAATCGTTCTCCTAATATCAGATCCACACCTTCTCACTCGTGTCCTGTAAATGCGATTTGCATAACTTCCTCAACGGCGAAGTTGAAGACGAAAGGTTACACCTGGCATTCTTGTCTCACACCGCTGGAGATGTTAAAAGGCGGCGACAGCTTGCCGTGAGCCCTCACTCTGCCTGAGCTACGCGCATATAATCCTCGGCTAATATTCACATATTTCTCAGGTACATTTTTCCTGAGTAGACAGTCCCAAAGTGCATGTCTATCCACCTAATCGAATGCACCTTTGATATCGAGGAACACGACAAGTGTGGGCCGCCAATATGTGTGACGGTGTTCCAACAACTGATGCAAAGTGAAGATGTGGTCAATGCCGCCACGACCTCGAAGAAACCCGGCTTGCGCTTCACGAACATGGCTTTCACAAGTGTCAATCAGTCTGTGAAGGATCACAGAGGCAAGCCATTTGGAGGCGATGTAGATCAGACTGATTCCTCTATGGCTGCCGCATGTCGATCCTGATCCTCCCTTGAAAATTGGGACCATGATGGATCGGCTCCAGTCGGTTGGGACAGTTTCCTACCCCCACAATTTGACTAGTAACTCGTGTAAATCATCCACAAGAACAGGTCCCCCGAATTTAAAGAGAGCTGGGGGAAGATCGTCTGGTCCCGCGGCTTTATTTAACCTCAACAGAGCGATCTCACGTTCGACTTCTGAGCGAGAGGGTGGATGCAAAAGGACAGCTCACGGAGCAGGGCGATCAGTGACCGGCGAGAAATCTAACAATTCCGACCGATTAAATTGCCTTTCATAGTGCTCAGCCCAACGCTCCAAGCGTTTTGACAAGTTGCGGATAGGCTGTCCACTCTCGTCACAGATTGTTTCATTAACACCAAGTCTTCTGCTACCCGTTTCCCGTATCAGTCGGAATAACTTACGATGGTTACCAAGGGCAGCGGCCATCTCCATCTCTGTTGCACGATTAGACCACCAGGATTCGCGGTCTTTCTTCCAGCTAGCACGGAGTTTTGCCCGGAGCTCTTTGCGAGTTTCATTGTGTTCGCTTCCAGCCGGAATATGCCGACGAGCATCGATAAGTTCCAGAGACTGTGAAGAGACCCAGTGTCCATGTTGGCGATTAGACACACCACATGAGGATTTTCCTGCTGTAAGCTAGGTCTGGTGAATATGAGACCAATGAGCTTCAAGTGCATCCAGTGAGCGTTTATCCAACTTGGATGACAACGTACTTTGATACGCATTCAGAGCATCGGGCTTCGCCAGCTGGCTGGTGTCAATGCGCTCACAACGTCGTCGTGGCCGTCCGCCAAAACGCATCCGCAGGTCAGCACATACAAGTGCATGGTTGGTGTCTACACCTGTGTTCCAAATCGAGCGACAACTCTGGATGCAGCCTCTCCATCGGTAACTTACGGCAGTGTGCTCGATTTGCGTCCAAGGCTGGTTCGAGGCTGGTGGGCGCCTAGTCACCTCCGGCGTGTGCTGTGTCGAAAAGTAGTGCTCGCAAGAAATAAGTGAGCTTCTTCACACAAATGAATTAACCGCTCACCGTTATCATTACGGGAGCCTACAGTATGTTGGCCGCCTAGATGCAGTTCATCAGTGGATAATTTTCCAACTTGAGCGATCAGATCCCCAGCCAGCATTACATTGTCCGAGCTTCTTCTGTGGCGAAGGATCTCGTTCAATTGGCGATGTAAGTCGTCTTTTACCGAATCATTGCTAGAGTTTGTGGGTGCATAGGCAGCGATAACGCATAGACACCTGTTAGTCCCGCGCGACTTCGAAGTCTTGAACGAGCCAGCCAATTGGACAGCACACAACCGGCTACTGATTGGAATCCAGTCAACCAGAGCAGCTTCAGCCCGGGGACTCAGGGCAATACCAACACTGGCTTAGCCGCTGCTCGAAGCGGCATTGTCAGCGGATAGGCGCAATGAGAAAGTGCTGCTGGTATTACCTGAAGGGGATCGCAGAGTGAGCAAAGAGCCCGGATCATGCAGGTGACTACAGTATAATTGCAGGAAATTGTTAGCACTTTGAATAGCTCTCAATTTTGATGTCTCTGAGGAGATGGCGCAGAATGTTTTTAGACTGAATCAGTCCGGTGCGCCTGCAGAAGCATTCGGTTTTGCTTTATTTCATGTTCCCTGTTGAAATATTTGAACTGAAACTTATATTTCTGGTTGCTACGACTGTTCCCATGAAGGGAGAGATAAATGGGCGCAGCTGCTGTTATCGCGCAATCGTTGTATGATGTGGCAGTGGAATAGTGAATCGGTTTATTAACTATTCTGAGTTTAATCTCCGTCTTGGTTTAGATTAGTTGCCCATGGTTTCTTTTGAGCATTTCGTGATTCAGGATGCAGCTACTTTCTGATAGTTCGGATGCGCGGCACTTTGTACTTTCTCAGCGAATATCCTGTTTTGACGTGGCTGAAGGTATATGAATGTAGAAAAGGTGTAGTGTATTTGGCTTATGAAAGTTTGCGGAGAAGGCGCTTAGTAAGTGGGTTTTAGGGAAATGGAAGATAGATGGGGCAATATTTTCCGGTTATAGCAATTAAGTACACACTTGTTATAATGCGTTATGACGCGACGTATTGATCACACCTATGCTTCATTATCGCCTTGCTTGTGATGTTCACGTGAAGAACGTCACAAAAAGGGAAGCCTCATGGACAGATTTGGAGAAGGAAACATAGGTCGGAAATTTCTACCACGTGCACTTTGTGGCTCGTACTTGCATGATGTCATAAGAGAGAAAATGCAGTTGAACGCGGAGCATACGTGTTTATATGGCAAACTCCTATGAATGAGAACATGCAGTTGACACGGCCAACTAAGAGGAAAACAGAAGCTAAAGTTGCACAGTGTGAACGTCTTCTTGGTTAGTTTTTCATTAGCATACACTTGTTGCTGTTGGTAAAAGGAAAACAGCAGATGAGGACAGCGAACGTTGAGGTGTTCGGTTTCCGTTTCCTATAAACACACGCTCTTTGGTGTAAACAAGTTGCCCGTATGCTCGAATTGTTGTTATGTGTAATCCCAACAGGTTTGTCACATTTTGCACAATCAAACATTTGTCTGTCCTTCCAATTGCAAACACGTATTTCAGAGGAAAATTTGTTTTCGTCTCTTACACACATGCCAAAGAAGAACTTTACGGATCTACTGTTAGTCGACTTGCTTTCATCCACTGAGTTGACCTCAATTCATGCGTATTGAACGACTGAATATGCAAATCCCATAATACGTAATAAACACATGCAGTTTGGTGTGTAGTACTTTAAAGAACATGGTTAGGTTTCGCTTCATCCGCTCTATCCAGAAAGGGTCGGGTTTGTCATATCGTTAATAATTTCTGACTTCGATGCTACACTTGTAAGGCGTTTAATGAATGCGCCAGACACTTTCTTAAATGCAATGCAGCCGTTTTAATCCAGTTTGCCGTAAACCATTGAAAATTACCATCTCGTACTTGTCCAGAGAGTTACGTCAGCATGAATATCCCAGTCGCATACCCCGAGTGATTCAATGTGTAATTATTGACCATGTATAAATGCATACTGCTAGATGGCATTGCGTAAGATTTCTTTGTGGTGAGCGACATGTTCAATTTTGAGTACCGCGTCTGAAGTGCTTACAGTTTGAGATGGATCATGTCAGCAACTTCGTATATGGTATCAGGGTGAAAAGTGTACACGTATTTGATGCTATCAGCGAAAATATATAGTGTGCTGAATTTTACTGATTTGTTGGAAGCGTTAGCATATAGCGAAACCGATAGTGGGACAAGGACCTTGCCCTGTACTAATGCACCATTAACGGTTGTTGTTTCAGATGCTTTCTTCAATCTATACCACTTGTATGATGTTTGTAAGGTCTAAATTAAGAAATCAGTCACTATCTGATTACAAAAAAGAGCAACCCGGACGTTAATTTTCCATGGGGCATTCGAGCCATGGCTTCGTGCATGTCAACCAATGGTTGCTGTCAAGCGGTTGTCATGTGAGGCCATTACTTGATTTAGGAATCCTAAGTGGCGGAACATTTGAGAAACCGCACTAAGAGTGATTAAATAGCCTTCGCGACAGTAGGCACTCTACGGTGGAACTCGGACATATAGTCGTACCACTTTTGGTAGAATGGGCTGCAAGTTATTGGGTGCTAAGTTTTTGTTTTGAAAGGAGAACATACTTTGTTTTGCGGCATAACTACCACCACATTCTACTGTACCAGTACAGTGCCATATTTCATGGATTTATTCTGTAGTGGCGTGGGGATATCGACTTCTCCTCGTTTAACCCATTCGGGCGGTAAATTGTGTTGTTCTTCCAAGCAAGGTAATTTTGTGCTTTTTATTAGTTTGTGAATGTAACTACGCTCCAACTGGACACGGTTAAATTAGTCGTCTGTGGGTGGTGATACATGCAAACGTGGGATTTCATTGTCAACGTTAAAGGAGACGTGGTAATATCAGTTAATAATTTCACTAATGTATGCATGGCCAGCTAGTTTACATTTACGCGCCGTTATAAGCGAACGCATGCTTTGATTCCATTTGTATTCCTGCACTTCAGAAGACTGAATATTTTACGATCTTTGCATTGAGCACTGATGGCTTGTTTGTCATCAGTGGTTCGTGTGGTGTGACATGCCAATCGTATAGTTATGGTAGGCATTTAGCATTGAAATCAGCAGAAGAACTCATTTGTTTTCCGGCTTGCCGTTAACAACCTTTTGAGGTTTTTGGTTATTCTACGCGATATATACTTTTGCTGTTATTAAGGGGAATACTAAGGGTTAATTGGAGACAGTACATCAAAGCACCGATCATTCTTGCTGTAAAGAATAACTGCTGAAGCCTATGGGTCACCAGCAAGGATGAAGCTGTTCCGCTAAGCAGACCTCAGGAACTTGGCAAATGGCTTTAAACAACCTGACAGATATTGGCGATTTTCGCACAGTCAATGTCGGGCCACGTGTATGATTGCAAAATGAAACAATCAATACTGTGTATTCAATATCAGGAAAGTCTTCCAAAACATCGACATGTGCTGGTGGCATGCCCATAGTGAATATTTGCTGAGATAAGATTCCTTCCAAGTGGGGGTTCGTCATATTTGATCTATCCCTATGAATATAGGGAAGAGATCATATTTTTACACTAGATATGGACATAACCCGGATTCTATTATAAATGAAGCAAATTGTAGCCTTTATTCACTATTTGCACTTGGCTGATTTCTCTTCATTACGACAAAAAAGTTGTTCTATTGCGTTAATATTAACGGTACTGGGGTTTGAGAATAACATGGGGTCTTTAATTTGCTCACTTGTAACACGGAATCGTCAGCAAAATTTTAGGAGGAGCCCGTATCCGCTCTAGTTAGGTGGTGTAGCCACTTTCTAGCCTGGACTGGTATTGACTTGTATTGAATGTTTTAGAATGTGATATAGGGTAGTTAACCTGAAATGTATTCCTTCAACCATGCTTACGTCGACGATCGGTTTTGGCACCAGAAAATAAGATAAGTGCGCATAAGAAGTCGATTTTTGTTTCTAAGGAAGCTTCCTGTGAGTTTCAGAATAAGCCCGATTTTTGGTTGATATGGCAACTACATTGCTTGTTGGAATCGCATGGACTCAATCCCTGAGGAAAATATATTACGTGTATCACTGAACGGGATCTCGGTTACGTCTGTTTCGGCAGGATCAGAAGCACTAGGTTGCATACATATGAGTAAAGAGCATGGGTATATGAGTAATACATTCATGCCCTATGCCAATAATTTCGGGCTCAGGGATAACTTATCCCTTATGAACTCTAGGATATCTAGGTGTAAGAAGTTAGTTGAAACATTGAGTGCAAGTTTGGACTGGCCTGGTATGTAGCCATTCTTACCATCTGCACAGTCTAGACAGAGTAGAATCATCTAGCTGGATTCAGTCAGATGTGCCAACTTTGGATGCGACATCAAATCTATCCCGTTCTTCTAAAATTGCTCGTATGGAACTGGTTGTTAGTGCTATGGGCTCAAGTACTGGATCGGGTTTGGTGGGACTTTGTCCAGCTATTCCTTCTGCTATTATTTCTGGGACTTGTTTCAATGTAGACGAAGACAATACTCAGGATTATGCAAAAGATATGTTTTCCTAATTCTAATCACTCTGGGGACTGCTTTACCGTTCGACTGTGGGCATTTTTGAAGAAACAGTGAATGCATTATATGATCTTAAAGATGGAGATGTTCCGCCGATCTTGGTTAGTGACCAAGGTATAGGCTGAGAAAAGCATTGTGTTTGCAATAGTTCGTTGTCTGCATGCTGGTGTGTCTGGAGTTGTACCACGGATCATTAACCTGGTAGTCAGGACCTTGACATCTGGCAGTTTCTCACACTTGGCTCTTAGTATAGGCATAACATACAAGGCGTCCGATCCGATGAACTCACTGCTCTTGGAATTGGTAGTAGCTCTTTATTTATTGGCCTTGATTGGAGCTTTGTGAACGGGTTGAGAACAAAGTTACTCAAACATGCCACTCCTGGATTTACATTATCAAATTGCAAATCAACGTAGCGGATTCCTTAATACTTCCACTTCCTACGTTTCTATTTTAGATTCCAGATTGCATGATATTTTTAATTTAAGTGTTTGTGGTGCAGACTCAACAAAGGTATCCTCAGATGTGTCCGAACAGGTGTGGTCAGTACTACCTTGGACTGAGTGTGCTGTACTACGCTGGATGGAAACTGCATGAATCTGCGGATCCGTTACTATAAATCTAATAAGCTAAGGCAGCAATACGTTGAATCTTAATTTCCTAAGCACAGACTTTAATCTTCGAGCAAAGGTATGTTGTAAGCCTACAGCAATGTTGGTAATACTTTCCTATACTCATGCGTGCCCTGAATGTTCAGGATACCAACGTTTACAACTTACGCGTTCATTCATGGGCTTCTGCTCGAGCTTCTATGATGCTTTGCTAATATACTCTATGGTAATTAGATAGTCCTTAAAGAGTCCCATGCCATCGAGTTACTACTCAGGACACCTAACCTACCGACTACGTTGTGCAATTTGCGCAACACTGTTGGGACACGGTTTTCACATGCCTTGTATTTCCGTTTGTCACTTTTTTACTCGTACTATTCGCGTAGCGGAACATACACAACTCTTCGCTTACCGCGTGCTGTCAGATATTACTGGTGTCATGACAATTTGGCACCACCACTTGTAATGCCTATAAAAATTGATCTATTTTATCGGCTCATGTTTTGCTACTTTAGTCGCTGTCTTTGTATTTTATTTAGTCCCGTAATTCTGTGGTCATAACAGTAGCAAATGCTGAACACTTTTGTCAAAGTTCGTTCTACAGTCAGGTTGATTAGCAACGTTTTGATGTTTAGAATAGATCATTCTGTAGCGAGACAGATGAACGCTTTGCAACCCACAAAGCTTAGAAGAGATGCAAAATTCTTATAGTACCGATTGAGTGTTAGATGGCGGTTTAGTTCGGTGTAGAAGCGGCGATCATGAATACTGTGGGCTAACGAATTCAAACGATTTTGGTATATTTTGGCCTTAGGTGAGGTTGTTGCAAGTAGTCATGGCAACTTGATTGACGGAAACTGTTGTGTTGCACCAGACGGAGACACTAGATATTAGCTATGCAGTAAATGCAGAGAGAAACAAAATCCCAACTATGTAGCGTGCCACTCTGTACATGAAGGGCATCAAAATGTATGCATTTACTGACCTAGTGTAAGTCAGCAGAAAAGATGGGATTAGGTCCATTGTGTAACCAGGAGGAACCCCACTACCGTCGGCTACTCAAATCGCCCATTTGATGACCACCGCACATAACTATACTCTCACATTTGAGCGCAAACAGTATATTCGGTTTGTAAAACTCCACGCTGGGTGGTTGCCAATGCATCTGCCGTAGACAGTGAAAGAATGCTGCGCGTTTTTCATCTGCTCCATACGGTGCACAGAAATAGTGGGTCAGCTAAAAGTTTGTTTTTGCATCAGCCGAAAACAACGCGCTCTTAGCTCAATCTTGACTAAAGGCATTTTGTGAGCACCAACTTTACCTCGCTAACTAAACCAGATGTTGTCTCTACGCATGCCTATTTAGTTGCAATAAAAGAGGCATATCGATTGCAGCCCATAAAATAGTAGTGTTTGCTGCTGACATTGACAGTTACCCAGCTCAAGTACCCGACAAAAGAGATTCGTATCTTGTACTCCAAACCTACGTGAGATGTTTGGAAGATTTACGCGATTACATTGCTCCTAGCAGTTTATGTATGGAAGCCCTGTAGTCATTGTAATAGTATAGTTCCGCTGATTAAAGCAGATTGCACGTTTAAACAATCGACCTTCTGTTTCGGTAAGTTTGGAGCTAGTTTTGGCCTGCGACACAAGCACCCTTCTGATTATCACAAATAGCACTAGGCAAACAAATATTTTCATATTACTCGAACGGACGCATAAAAGAAATCAGTGACTAACAGGACAAGGCAATTTTTCTCAGGTCTGTTAAAACGATCGCTGGCTACATCGTGAAGCATTAATGTTAGTGCATCTCTCAATTGTAGTCAAGAAAGTGGGTAAACTTTGGTATCATAGCCAATCGTACTTATTTGGCTCGACTTTATGGTGTGATAGACAACGAAAAATGTGCCATAAGAATAACGTGTAGGGGAACCCCAATAGCAAAGAATGCGAATGTCACCGGTGTCACAACATTACAAGGTTAGTAATAAGATATCGTCACTGGGAAATAATAAGATGCGGAGCTTCGTTGCATATAATTTCATTGTCGCGAACGGCACAATGTGGGACACCCAGAAGGACTTTCTATATATCTGCAAAATTAACGTGTTCAAACGTTTAAGGATGGTAGCTGAATGTGGCGTGCTGACGGCGGGAACATACGTAAGACCAAGCAGCGATGCACAAAGGTATTCGACAATTAATCTGACTAGCAATTTGCATTAAATCAGTTATCCCGAACACGACATTATCTCTTAGATTGCTTGCAAGATGCTGATCTAGGCCAACCATTCCCAACGGCCATATAGCCCCCTGGGGGCCATAGAGAATTCCCGGGGGCCCTAGGATGAGAATATGTTTTTTAGTGGACTAAACATTCACTAAAACATTTTTCTGATAGTTTCTCTGAGCGCACTAATCTCCTCTGATAACTACCGGTCAGTGAAATGAATTACGCGTGCGCAAATGGCTGTTTACGTAGGTGTGAAGGCCAGACTGGGCAGACTTTCTGTTTCGGAGCCGGCATAGCTCCATCAATCTCGCGCAGAATTCACTGGACTCACCACAAACGGACAATCAACATACAGCGACCTAGACTGAGCAACTAACAACCGATTCGTCCTCAGGTATTTGATGCCTATCCACAGTGAACCAACTGAGCTTCACTAAGGACATTGATGCATCTACACTGCAAGCTGCAGTGAACCTAGCGAACTCTAGTCAGAATAAGTTGGCAGTTACCGCACAAAGCCACACTGACACTGAGCTTTCCGTGGGACGCTACCACGAGGTGACAACTTATGTGGCAGTCAGTTTACTTGTTCGAATCCCAGTGCGGTTGCGCTAGATTATGCGTTTTTAGTCTCCAGTCTCAGCTCGAGTGTACGTCTGGTGCCCAGGTCACGTTAGCCTGTAACGTTCCGAATGTCAGTAACTACACTGCGCGCTTGGGGTACTGTCTCTGAAAATCGTTAGTTCGTTCCGACCAAGAGTGGAACAGCTAGAACATTTTATACTGCTTTTTTAACCTACAATTCAGCTGACCTTTTAAAATTAATGAGCAGTTTTGTCAACATATGTCATACGTGTGGAGATACGGTTTCTTTGGTGAGTGTGACAAATGTTACCTGAGACTGAGACTGTATTTAAGAGCAAGTAGTAAGGTTTCTGTACAACTCTACCGAATTATGAAAAAGCAAAAACACTTAGTTGTGATTCATCAACAGTTGTGTCTGGTCCGTTAATCCTTTATCCTTGTTCGGTTAGGAATTGGTACTAGTGTCATTATTTCCGGGCATACAATGTCTTCTTTTGGCATTGTATGTGCATCGTTTCACAAAAGCACAGTTTTCCGAAATAATCGTCGATACGCGTTTTAAAACACTTCACAGAATCGGCCTCTCATAATCCTTCGGGTAGTGTATTCCATAAGTTTACTATTCTTCGTTCGATAATAAGCTAATGTGACAGTTCTCTTAACACTCATAAAAATCAAAGGCCTTGCCATCACACATTCTGCGCAATGTTTGGAGATCAAGCTTGCTCGAGGAAATCAGGCTCAAGGATCGCAGTAACATCTCGACAAACGTGACATGCCTTACAGTAAAAAGTAAACAATAAGTAAATGCAATAGTAACTATTAATTATGACTTTTGTGCAATTACGGACAAGGGGCCTAATGTTACCGCACGATGAATGACATGTTGAGGCTGTGAAATCTAAAAATGAGGTTTCTAATGAAAATAGTAGTGATACAAACATTAAATATATAGCCATCATAAAAAGATATGACCATTAGAAATCACAGATTTATGTGTGTCACGCGTTGTGGATTGCTGAAGTTGTGGTGCTCAAGGGTGGGGGACCATAAGAAATGAAAAGTTTTAAATGAGGACCAAGACTGGATAAAGGTGAAAAGTGCCTGATCTAGGCAACACAATTGTGTCACGTGCTCATCATGAGAAATTGTCTGTGCGTTTTTGTTGATGTGAGCACCCGGTTACCACAAACCATACTGTGCGCGTTACAGCAGCTGACTATAACGTACGGATACTAGCACGTTGAAAATCAGAGATCAGTTTTATTGGTGTGGCTTTATTGTGAACTCTGTTTTCAGCTGCTGTAATTGATCTCTCCCATTTATCTTCGCAAGCATTTATATAACGTCTGTAGATGCGGGTTCCTTCCTCTTCAACAAGATCTTTTTATCAAGCACCGCGGAGATATGCTAGTAGTTGAAGACCCATTCGACATTCTAGTTCTTGCGTGTTTAAAGGGATAAAGAAACATTATGTAGAGTAGAGAATCTCGAAGCTTTTACTAGTGTGAGCATTACCATAGAAGTAGTTGTTTCGAGGTTTGTGCGTTTTGTCAGTTTGTAACGATAGCGTTGTGCAATCGAATGGTGATTCTCGTGTCATATATAAAACCTAGTTTACAGCGAATAATATTCTCAGATTTCCTTTGTCGAGTTAGTACTACTGCGATTCCATAGCTACTAGATGTTGCAACTGATCTTCAGTTTGATCAAGGTGGATTGGGAATTCCTGGATCTGTGGTAATAAAAAATGAAATGGAAGAAACAGGCTTTCGATACACTGGCGTCGAGTTGGCCGTCCTAAGTATTTGAACAGTAAGGACAATGAATTATTTTTATTAAAAGCTTCTAGTGTTGTTGAAGCAAGCTCATCCCTGCTGATTGAAAGCAATACTGGTGTAAGTGCAATCATTGACTATTGTGCTTGTATGCCATATTTCTGCTCCTCATCGGTTTTAAGAACTGATGGTAACTATTTGTCTTTCATGGCAGATTCAACCAAGCGCTGCATTGCAGGGAGATAGCGGTTTATTTTCAGCCATTACTTAGTCTAATCAGTTTTTTAGATATTGTAGTGACAGTGAAAGGAGACGGTAATGTTTGGAATTAAGCTGATACCTGATATCTATGCCACCGGGAAGCATTGCTTGATGATTGCAGTCAATGATTTATTTCGGAAATTTGACGGCATCTCATACATGGTCATAAAATCTGAATTTGAAACTAGCAGTTGTGTTTTTCAGAATGGTCATCGCTCTGTTTTATTCTGTGGTAAATCCATCTAAGAGTCGATAAACGCGGTTTCAGGCGGAGACCTTTGGTTCCTAGTTAAAATGATAACGGACAAGGCAGGTGTGCAAGTGATCCACGTTTGAACCAGTATGAATTCACTGATCTTCCTGCTTTTGCTGTGTCATATTTATCTTAAGTCTGCTTTATCTGAAACGTTACGACTTGGCCGCAGCAAAATAAAGCTCAATAGACCTAGCTACCAAACTGAAAAATATATTCCTATGCACTATTCCCAAGGTTTTCGCAGTGTTAATGAGCGATCCCAAGGAAACATTTTACCATCTATCACATTTACCAACTCTTCCTTCTAACTATGAGGTAATCAGTGCGCCTAACGATCCATTTTGCATTTCAGTCCGCCATTGGCCTCACTTCATCCTCAGTTGGGGTCAACTGAAGGGCAGTTTGAGCAATCCATTTTCTGTGCTGGTAATCTTCGTTGGTGTCACCGCAATAGCACCTCATTTCCGAAGAATGCTCGCATGGCTGGCGGGTGTATTTGGCTCAAAGAATGCTACATTGTGAGAAAGGTGAGATGAGTTGAAACGGGAAAATCTCATCCTTCTCGGTGGTTTTCCTCGATCAAGGTAGCGATGACAAATGAACAGTGAAAACGAATAGTCTATGGACAACTGCTTCGGTTCCGCTGGATCTCGTGGATTGCCCTTACAATGTGCACATTCTACTTACATTTGACGGTCATAGTGATTCCATTAATTTTACTTACAACACTGTGTTATTTGCACGCCTCTTTCGTAAGAGACCGGCATGCATACAAAAGGATAGCAACTGCGCACCCGCACACACACAAATCAATGTCACGCCTTGGTTGTTTTTCAAGCAACCACCGCTCAGTATAACGTTAAAAGGTTATTTTTGTACTGGGACGAAGAGATTGCATCGATTAAATCGATCGACTATATTTTCCATAGTCTGAATGCCGTCCTACAATTACGACGTAGCGCTCACTAGGATCAATCGAGTAAATGAAACATGAGACTAACAATAGAAGAATTCTCATTTTTTCTAAGGGTGAAAATCAAACAGATAGGTATACGAAAAGGAAAGATTTTTACGGCGCCAGTTGATGAATTAGTAAACATGGACGGATATAATTGCTACAGCGTATAAGTTAGTACATATGCGGGAACAAGCCACGCACAGTGTATTGTCGCGTTATTCTCCTCTGGTCTTTTGCGGAGAACCGGACAAGATCGGTCACCTGAATTACACACTTACCGAAGTGTTGTGAGGTGCTGAGGACGATTACGACTACGTATGTATGGTATATCATTTTTTCGACTTTCGTTTGAGTTACGGGAACATTTCAGAATTCGAGGACATTTTAACAGCCTTCTAATCCTAACACCGCAACCGAAAGCCTCGTATTGGAGTGGTATTTTCTCCCAAAACAATAGTTATCCAAAACTCAAATGTAACACAGTGTGTACTCCGTTTAAGTAGGAACTAACTGGAGCAGCGCTCTCCTTCGCTTGAAAAAATTGTGAGGAAATCCCATGGCTTCACGATGTTTATGTCTCTGTGCTTTTCCAAATAATTATTTTTGGCTTCTTATAAACTGATAACAATTAACGCAGTTCTGCGACGGTAGTGGGGTTTGTTGCGAAGAAGTTGGCGATGACACTCAGTGAATTCTGACTATTCTCAGTTTTAAGTCTGAATCACAGTGAGTTAGAATCACTGTCCTTCTACTGAGCTTGATTTAGTAGTAGATTCACTCAAAAACTAAGGGCATATGGCATCAACCAAAGGGCTAACTGAAACATTTAGGCCTAAAATTGCCAAACATAGTGGTTCATTTTCTATCATGTAAACAAGCACCACAAACTCGGCAGCAGATATGGAAATCAGTGCAAGAAATCCGGTATGAGACAGAAGGAAGTGTTGGTATTAGCCGTGTATGTGCACCGCAGCCGATGGGATTTATTTTAGACTTAAACACTTAGTCTTCTCTAGCTGGTCTAAGCAGGTTTCCTCAAATGCTAGAAGCTTGGACGAGCACGATGCAATATCATTTCTAACGACAACTGGTTAACCTATTGTCGTTGCACGCTTTCCAATAACAAGCAGTATTTACCATCGTGGGATATTTCCATTGCTGGCACCGGAAGATCTCCACCGATTTCTTCCGGCACCCGTTTAATCCAGGTGAGCCGTAAACAGCCTGCAAAAACCCCATCTTATCCGATCGGCACTCTAAAAGTAAGAACTGTCTTCTGAGCTCTGAGGTATATCTCTGCGTTCCCACAAATTTTTTTAATTAATTCCAGTAGGTATGTTTCCAGCAACCAGCTCACGTCCACAGATAAGTCAACCATATGCCTCTGGCACTTAGATACAAAGGCCATTTGGACAGAAATGCGTCGATAAAGACAGTACTTAATTAACAGTGTCAGTACTTTGAATCGATCGGTACAAATTGTACGCGAATTTTCAGTGTGCGTATAATACTTTCAACCTGACCATCAGTCCAAGTCACATCTGCTTGAACAACTAACGGCCGACATACGACATTGGATGTAAAACCTTATCATATAGGTGATAGCCGCGAAAATCCTCAGATACTTGTGCGATGTTTCCGGTCACTTCGAAGTTGATAGCTTCGTAGCTATGCTCCTTCCGAAATAGGGAATCTGTTTTATTTTTATTAACTGATGCTTTGACTACTGTAGCCTTCAGCCAGGAATCCTATCGCTTGTTTATTGGCACAGAGTTTGAATAGATTCGACTTCAACATTCTTAGGACACCCGATTTCACATTTTTCACTATACTTGGAGGGTTCTCTAACAGGCGCCTTCATTATTCCGTGACTTCGTTCCGGCGGTCGTCGATCATCGTAATGCACTTGAATCAAGTGACTGCGTGCGAATGGGATGGTAGTAGTATAGGCTTCTTGCGTTATTGTTAGATGAAAAGTGTAGTAGTCCCTTGTTGGGAATTGGAGTGGGCAACGAGGATAACCAGTAGTTAAGACTCCTTCAAGAGTGGGATGCAAAGAACAAATGACCCTTTGCTAGCAATCGTATCCAAGTATATTTTGGTATGCTTTCAAATAAGCCTTCTTTATTAACATGTGTTTTCCAAGGATCATGGAAGAGGCTTGTGTGGATATCAGCCAGATAACTATGATCATCATAATCATCAACCGTAAGCTTGGAAGTGTTCCGCCTACACGAAATGAGACGAGTCTTTAAACGCATTGCGCAGCACAGATTGCATTAAACCTTTTGATTAATCACACAGAGGGACGATGATAGTTAAGCTCACATCTTCTTGAATCACGACATAAGACCGTTTATAGTTAGCAGGGGGTAGAATATGATCTGACAAGCAGGTCACGCATCACAATGGCTCGTTGGGAATGGTTACCAAAATGTGCCAACTGACCCAGTTAAGGAAATCCATGCCTGGATTCATAACGTATGCTGACATTTTGCTATGCGTGTAATGTAAGCATGTGGGCTATGGAAATGATTGCACTCAACCATGAGGATAAGATTGGCCTCTAAAAGGAAGAAAAGATCAATGACAAACTCCTATTTTATTCCAATTTACTTTGGTAACTAAATTATGCGTTTTTTGGACGTGCAGTTCACATGTCTGTCATCGAGTAAAACGAAATGACTATTTCGGAGCTGCTTTCTCCCAGCACTGTACTCTACGACAGACCGGTTTCATGCTGATTTAGACTAGTCATGTGAAGACAGATTGGGCTGAAAGGAGAGTCCAACACAGCGATTGACGGTTCTCGTCTTGGTCGCCAGGCCAGAGCTTCATGGCATCGCTTGACGCAGCGATCAGAAGTTCAGTATTGGTCTTGGAGTACCCGTAGTGTGTCTGGATTGCGACATGCAATCTCAACTGTGGCCTCGGTTACCTTTGTAATCAGTCTATACTAATGCGATCACTGGGACCGCATCCGAAGTGTAGAGTTTCGGAGCTGTTGTCTCCCGACACCGCACTTCATGGCCGACCGGTTTCCCCCTAATCTGGAATAGTCAGGCTAGAATGCGATGTTGGGGGAGAGTGTAGCTTCGAAATTCGCCACTTCGTGTGCGGTCCCAGTGATCGAAAACACATGGGTTTGCTTCAGAAGAAACTGCAGTCTCAATTGGGTTAGCTTGTGGGAACCCAATCACAAGGCGAGTACTCCAAGACCCGATAATAAAAATTGCGTATTTGATCATCGCTTGCACTATGCAATAGTGTGAATGTCTGCTGTTTCACTTGACACTGTTGGTTCAACCTGTTCTGTAGTACGTAAGTTGTAGGACTCAACACACCTATAACCCTTCTCTTCGTACTGTTTCACATGGGACTCATTCTCACCTTCATCTCTCATCATTCCTTCATCCCACGAAAGGTGTCTACTTATTGAATACTGAATACTGAACACGGTATTATAGAGCAAGTAGAAATGGATTCTGTACAACTCTTTCGAGATATGGCGAAAAACGTTATAAAAGTTGTCAACCTTAAATATCATTGTCGTTCTCATGTAATATTTAAAATATTCGACTTACAATATTTCAGGATTCACAAATGTGATGTCATCGTAAGTGTGCAGTCGTTCTCTGAATCGAATAGAGGCAAAATGCAAATCTAACAACGTTTTGAACTGTTGCACCGATGTTGCCTCAATGACATGTTCGGGCAAACTATTCCAAATGTTTACCACTCTCCGTTCGAAGCACAGTGGGTGGGGAACACGTTTCATATCCGGCACAACAAGTTTGTATCTGTGTCCGCGTGTGCTGCATGGCCCTCGTAAGTGAAGCATTGGCCTTAGCAGTGGGGAGTCACCGAGATGTAGAATTCGGTAGGTCATTATGAGGTCGACTCTCACCCGACGGTAGGACAAGGTGTAGAGTCCTAGTTTCTCGCACCGGTCTTCATACCCAAAGCCACGGAAACTCGGGATCAGCCTGGTAGCAACGTGTTGGACCCGTTCGATCTTTTGTGCCTCGCCTCGGGTAATCGGAAAGTAGGCGGGCGAACCGTACTCTAGCATTGGTCTAATGATAGAAGAGAACAGGCGAGTGGCAACCTCTTCAGACCATGTGCAGAAGCTACGTTTGAGCGCCCAAAGCATGCGCAGTCCGTTCCGATGTAGCCTGTTCGTGTTGTCCACGGACTTCAAATCGTAGCGTGAGAGTACACCTAGGTCCTTCACGGAATGTGTGGGATATAGCGTTTGGCCGTCAATGGTGTAGTTTCGGCCGTTAGCACCCTTCCCCAGGCTCATAAATACCGACTTGGCTGGGTTGACCGGGAGAAGAACTTCTTCAGACCATGTGGATAAGCGGTTTAGATCTTGCTGAAGTAGGCCACAGTCATCGGGAGCGTCGATTTCTCTCCAAATCTTCATGTCGTCCGCAAACAAGGCACACGGCGACCGGAGAAGCTGCGGTAGATCGTTGATGTGGATCAGGAACAGAGTGGGCCCCAGCACAGTGCCTTGAGGCACGCCACTTGTAGAGGGGTACCAGTCAGTTAGATGGTCGTCGACCTGTACCCTCCACTTTCTTCCAACAAGAAAGTCGCGGATCCACCGGTGCAGTGAGCCACCGACGCCACACATGCTGAGTTTGTGAAGGAGAACCTCATGACTGACCTTGTCGAACGCTTTACTGAAATCGATGAATATCACGTCGACGGACTTCCCCTTGTTTATTGCCTTCAACCACTCATGCCTCGTCACAAGCAGGTTCGTAATGCATGAGCGACCTTGCATAAAACCGTGCTGTGCGGGCGTCAGGACCTCGTTTGACTGTAGCAACTGCAGCAATCTCTTTTTCACGAGTTTCTCAGCAACCATTGCCAATATAGGTGTCAGACAAATTGGCCTGTAATTGTCTACTTTGCTAGGGTCGCCGCCTTTCGGAATAGGCTTCACCACCGCACATTTCCAGTCAACCGGCAACAAACCTTCGGAGAGCGACCTGTTGAAAAGGTCAGTCACGATAGGAGAGAGGATGGTTGAAAGTGACTTGAGAACCAGTGGGTGAAGCCCATCAGGTCCGGCAGGTTTGGTGCCGTCAAGGTTGGCGAGTAGTTGAGCTACCTCTTCGACGCTGCAATGCAGACTATGGAGTTCGGTAAAAGCGGTACACGTCGAACTCGGAACAGACACCTGGTTATTCGCAAATACAGAAGCGAAGTGCACCGCCAACGCGGACGCACGCTCAGAGCTGGAGGTGAGGGGCTGTCCATCCGTGCCATCCAGCACTGGCACATCACCCGCCGGCTTCAGGCGTCGCTTCACGTATGCAAAGATTCTCTTTGGGGCGGTCTTCGCGGCTAATGCGAGCTGCTCTTCAAAGTGTCGGCGTTTATTCTTTTTTGCACTGTTGCAGAGATTCCGCTGACATTTGTACCCTTCGTAATCATTGGCAGAGCCAGAGAGAAGGAATTTGTCCCACAGTCTGCACCGCCTCCGAGCCAGGTTTCCATACTCCTTATCAAACCAATGAGGCTTAATCGGTCCAACCTTTCGACATTTCAATGGCACAAATTTGGAACACAAGGATGTTAATCTCTCTTTTATACATATCCAACAATCTTCCACAGATGCAGTTTGTGACAGAGACCAATCCAGTTGACTCGCGGCTCGAGCAAGACCATCGAAGTCCTTTTTCCAGTAGTTGGGAGCTGGTTGCAGCGGATGTGAACACGGCAAAGATAATTCCATATCAGCTATCAGTACTGAGTGGTCGCTCGTAGCCAGGGGCTCCAGGATCCTAACGTCACGCACTCGTTGTTCGTAGCTCGTTAACATCAGGTCGAGACAGGACGAAGTTGAACGTGTTGATATGCGTGTTGGCTGGCATATGTGTTGCGATGCACCAGTTTCAAGTACCAAATCCACGAACTTTGCTTCAACCTCACTATGTCCAGGCATCAAATGCACATCAGGCCATCGTATTCGAGGACAGTTAAAATCGCCCATAAGCAGAAAGTGTGGACGACTCATGTGGGTCCGAAGATGGGGCAGCCAATCCAAACAACGACTCAGGGGACTGCGATAAACTGCGCCCACAAGCAGTTCTCCGCGCCTGAGGCGGATGGAGCACCACAGTAGCTCACACAGGCCATCGTCACTTCGGTAGGTGCCCACAAATTTCCCACGCAGGGAAGACCGGATGTAAAGTAAGACACCACCGTGGGCATTCTTTAGTCTATCGCATCGGAAACACGAGTAACCGTTGAGTTCAAGTTCTTGGGTGTATAACTCTGCATGCAGCCATGTCTCTGCGAGTCCCACTTCGTCTGGCCGCTCAGACGCAACGAAACAACAAAGCTCATCGCGCTGATTCATAATACTGCAAACTTTTGTGAAGGCTACTCGCAGGCCACAGCAGAAGCTACCAGGCGTGCTTGAAGTGTGAGCGGCCTGTTTTTCCTGATTCGCAGGTTGTTGAAAAACACCCGAAAATTAACGATACGAAGATTTGTTTCCCCCTCACCGGTGCGTCTTTTCAACTCATTGATGGCAGACTTGAGCCGCTCCCTGTCTACTGGGTCAAGGTCGGGACAACCATGGATCTTCAAACCTTTCAGCCTACTTAAGCGAGACATGATCATTCTTGGACTGGCTTCGTCCACAAAAGTGATTCTCATAGGCCGATTTTGTTGATCACCTTGCTTTCCAAGACGGGTTATCTCCCTCACTTTTACCGAGTCCTCACCAGCGTCGAAGAGTCTATCAATTAGACCCTGTAAATACTCGACATCTTGATCGTAGCGCATTTGGGGTGATGGATCACCGGACTCCGGTGCGTGAAAGATCACGAGATTATAACGCCTCTGGTAGGACGAGGTTGGCCTTGCAGGGCGAAGTATACTACCAGCCTCAAGTGGTTTGGCTAAGTGTTGACTTTCAGAAGTTAAACGCCCAACGTTCCTTCGTAATTTCGTCCTCTGATCTTTCCACTGGTCTTCAGCACTCAGACTTTCACCTGCTGGCACATCAGTGTCCGGTGGACACAACAAAGGTAAACAATTTAGCCCAGGTGCAACTGGGCTTCTCACAACGGTTGGACTTCGTGTCAGTGAGTTTGCACGGGTAGAGGAGGACGACTGAGCCGAAACCTGAAGGCTCTTCGCGCTAGGTTGTTGGGCCAAACACACGGAGCTGTTCGCAACGAAACGCTGAGGACTACACGTCGGCTTTACTCTTTCTGGCTGTATCTGATTTCGGCAATTTTCACATATAGTTTGGACGAAATCGTGTTGGATCTCGCGAAGGCGATGAAAATGCTCAACTGATAAGCCAACACATGAAATATGGTATTTAACTTGGCAAAATGCACACGTGAGGGCATTTGCACGGTATCCGACTAGTTTGGAGCAAGTACCACAGGATGACTGCTTCGGCATTGCGAATAATCCGAAAACAAGATGGCGGCCAATTGACGAAGAAAGTGGCGATAGCAAGATCGCCGAAACCAAACGATGAAATACAAGTATTTCTGGTCGGAAATTTCAGAATCGGAAATGAACCTGAATTGTAGCTCAATTTCCACGAAATACTTCCAATGAACGCAGAAAGATAACACAAAGTGATCTTGTCAACACAGCCAAAAATAACCGTCTGTCATTTATGCACAGTCACCATTCCTTCAAGTCTCAAGTTCTCTGCATCTTGGCACTACCAACTAACTACGGTTGTTAACAGGTTTGATTGTATTTTGGTGCTTATTACATCACCTCTAAACAACTTTACGCCACAATGCAGCTGACCTGCGTCCAGATGTTCTCCACGGGTACTGTGTCCAGTGCACACAAGACTGCGTGTACCAGCTCTGTGCACATGAGTGCGTTTCGTTTTTAAAAGCAATGTAAACGACTAGGTGCACTTAGCATTCAGTTGATCTGAAGGTTCTGGGAATTCAAAAGGTCCCTTTAGTTGAAAAAATTATAAACAAATTAGGATATGATGTAGACGGTCCGAGGTCTCAGACCAATTAAACATAATCAAATAACTTCCCAAAACGGAACTCCAGACAGCTTCAATATATTTGCGTGAATTCTCACGGCTCGCACAGGAAATGAGGCAAAACATAAGAACTTATAGAATATAATAACTTCCTTTGGATCCTCCACTCTGTTTTCTACTATGCTCAGTTTTGTCAGTGAAACTCAACTGAATGTTTCCTATGGAAGGCTCAATGCTACTGCCTTGCGATGTGCTTGTTCAATGTGATTATCCTTGTTACAACTAATACCGCACTTCATGATCCGTCCAATGTGCAGCACATGGCTTGTATTGGAAGTTGGTGCAAAGTGTATTGAGCGTGTTATGACAACCTCCCCACATAGATGATTTCAGTCTATCCCAGGATGTTGTCTGATGCTTTTCCATGCTTGCATTCCCCCTATAGAGAAAGCTATCTATAGTGTCCTTTATTGAGATAAACAAGAATCCGGTTGCTTCAACGTTGAAATTAGCAACGGAATCCTAGTCAAACGAGTACTTGCGCAGAAACCCAGTATTTTATCCGTAGAAGTGAACTCATTGCCGTAGCTGTCATCTCTATGAAACGTATGAACGAAAGTTCGATTTTGCACAAGTTGACGTAAGTAATTCAACAATAGCTGCTAAAAAATTTTGTATGAGTGCAGATCTGGTTTGGGAAGGCTTGAACATAAGGTGCAATCTTACAAGGGGTAGAAGATCAGGAGGCTCTAGGTCATGATGAGTGCAAATGTCACAGACCACAGGAAATGAATTTGAGTGCGGTAGACCACATTGATAGTTGATGAAAATAAAGTTGCTCTAATGTGTTGACATCAGCGAAAATCCGAAATACTAATAACAATGAACAACTGCGACTATGTACTCAAGCACAGGAATGTGTGACGAAAGGTTGCAACTCTCCGTGGTGGGAAAATCCACAAAGGAAACTCGCGGGAGTGCATTCGAAATTATTGTCCCGAAACGGTTCCTTTTGCTAATCGCTGATCGAGGTTAATCCGCTGGATTAATCAACGACCAGGGATATCGCAAAAATGTGGTGATGGTTGCTCGTCCTCTCCAAGGTAGGACGGATCGAGTGCTATCAATCCATTGACACCAGTATGATAGACCTGGTCGATCAGTGCGCGATGGAGGTGTGAACAGGTATACATCGGAGATCCCGCCCAACTGGTCAAGTAGCCGCGGCCATTGTCTAATGTGTGACGACGCAGATGTGAATACGACAAAAATAGCGGCAACACAAAACGGGTTCCTCAGGGCATTTCGAATGAGACTCCAGCAAATAGCAATGTGTAGTCCTCGATCAGCTGAAAGTTGAAAAGAGTGCAGGTTCGTTTATGCGATAAATATGAGGAAGGACACGATAGATAAGCTCCTTGGTGCAAAATGGTCCACTTTTAAAGTAAACTCACTTGATACGACATCTGTTTGTGGAATGTGACTGACGTTATTCACGTTAACCCTGTCACCACGTGTTGTTTACCTATTCATATGCGCTGGCTGCGCAATCCCGGTTGCTTACTTGTTGTATCTCAATAGATTGCTACACAATGTCCAAACTTCCAGACCATTTACGTGTTCTCTAATGGTACAAATAATGTAGCAACAAGCATAAACACTTTAGAACCAATGAACTAATTGATACTTAGTTTCTGACAGCAACCTAGTTAAATAACTGCGATAGAATATTGATGTGACCACCTGAATCGTCTCGTAAGCAACGATAAAACGAACTGCAGTCAGTTCAATCATTAAAGCCATTATCAGAGGCTGGTGCAGTAGCATCACCGTGTTTATTGGCCATTGGACGAGCTCGACACAAATCATTTGAACTAAATGTTGATCATTCCATGGTACCTGTGCTAGGAAAACACTACTGGCACTAATCGTAAGCATTTGTCAAGAAATCAATGGTTCATAATTACGCGACCCATAATTTTTCTCAAATCTTATCAGGTAGTTAAAATCACGGAGCAAAAGTACAAAATCGACTGTCTGTTGAAAACTAGGTCTAACACGGGAGGACTGTAAGAGCGATACAACCTATTGACTTAGCATAGCTGGGCATCGATAAAATTATTAGCTAGACGGACTAAGCTGTTTGGATAAAGCACACTTACGGTTGATGGCAGAAAAGCGATGAAAAACGCTGGTCGCTTGTCGCTTGTCGCAATGACGATAATCAAGCCATGCCGGAACATGATCATAATCCAATGCAAGATCAGGGCGTTCACGGAAGTTCGTTGTTCGCTCATTTCTGGTCTCAAAACACCGATTACGATGATTTTAGATGTGATAGAAAGATGGAACTTGGGCCTTTAGAAATAGCGCTTTTGAGTGGTGCAAACAAATGATACATTTCACCGAATCTTGTAATTTTTAAACCAAAGTTAAAAAGTAGAACCATAAATGTTTCCTATAGCGCTTTTTTATTTCGATCCGTTTGAACAAACGCTTAGTACAAAACACCACAAGTACATGTGAACGGACGTAAGATGAATATTTGAACCGGAACCGAACCTTATATTTCAGGTGGCGAGAACTAAGAGAGCTATTTTCGATAAACAATTTTGAATTGACAGTTTTCAATAACCATTCAGTTTTCTAATTTTATCGTTTTAAATGTCAACTGTGATTTAACGCAAAAGACGTCGTTCGCGCAACTGCGAACCAAAAGTACGAAAAGTTTTGTTGTGATTAACGGGGTAACGTGGTTCGCTACATAATTTTCAGGATGTACATATATGTTGTATCTCGTAATGTGTTAATACTGTCTTAAGATATATATCACAGCCTTAAGAAGACATAGAGTCATTTGCATCTACAGAAAAACTAACAACAAATAAAAATGGAAACCAGAATGGTACAAAATGACGCCAATTTGTCCGACATGGAGGGAAAGTTGCACCGTATAAAGAAGTAGACTAGAACCAGGAATGTTGTCAGTTGACATGAATCAATCGTAGAAAAATTAATGGTTTCATTTCCACTGTCATGCGCTCATGATTGCCTTTCGCGTCCCTGTTGAAGTTGACCTGTCAACCTTTTTCAGTGGGATATGAGCGGATCGAGCTCAGCCTGCACTAATGGACTAGACATACTAAGTATCCTCCTCGGCAAGGTTTATTGGAGAGGCCAAGTTAAATATGATCAATAGTCTCTTGTCTTCCGTGAAACCAAAATCACCCCACCCCAGCTCAGGTTATATCCAGCTGATGAGTTCGAACGAGGAGGAAACCATTCATGGGGTGTTAATGTTGAGAGGAGCAACTCCGAAATAACTCAACTAAATTCACCCATTCCATGTAAGTGCAGCCGTTTATTTTGATCTATGACGCAAGACACAGTCACATGTCCTGGAAATGTTTTATCGTTGCATCAGTACTCGAATCGTCTAAGTGCATACAGTAGTTTTCTGGTCTGGTTCGTGCTATTTCCTAGACAAACTTCACTGAATTCCCCAAAACCACATCATCTAGGCACAAAACCTGCTGGATGCAGTCAAGATTTCCCACATATTATGTGTAAGCCAAAGGCCTGAATTTATCACTAGATGATCGAAAGTGAGTAGTGGGTCAAGCCGATTACAAAACCATACTAACCGAAAAAGAAATGGAAATTACGACTATCTTTGTAAAAGATATACAAAAAAACAACGCAGTTGTTTAACCTTGCTCATACTACTGAGTTGCATGTGTTATTCTTAGCTATAACTTATCAACTTGTCCGTTTATTGAGACTAAGTGGGAGTGAGCGTTGTTAAGACCAACAATTGGTCATCCATCGTGAAGATTTTAATGAACGAACGTTATGCTTTTACTGAAAATACTCCAAGTTCTTTGATCTGTGGCTTCCGATAAGGACAGTGTATGTCCATAAGATATCACAAGGTTAAATGGATACGCCCTGTAACTTTGAACACCCGAATAGAAACATACGGAAACAACGATGCCAACTGCAGTTCTTTTCCCTAATCCGTTTAAAGAAATTGCGTACAATGATATTATGATATGCATCTTGTCTAGTGCCTTGCAGCTGATTAAAACTGGTTGCCGTTTGACGGTAACTCAGCGATACCGATACTGTGTACAGGCCCAAAATTGGACACCGGCGGCGGTATCAATCGGTGGTGATTTAAGGCAGCAAATGAAGCCAACTCTACTGTGTAGCAAGCTAAACAACGTGTGACGGACCTGCAACCACAGGAGTAAATTGACCATTAAACTAGCAAGCCAGTGTTTATTCCAAAGGATGAACAGATGCCCGGTAAGAATACACAATCTGGGTTCACTCGGGGTCGGTCAGTATGCATGCGCCATCACACTGAAGGCTTTACTTCTACACCATCCGGCTCTAAGAGGTATGTATTTTTAGCCAAGATTAGCGATTCATTGTAGGGTTCTTTTAAATTACTCGTTGTTGTATTGGATTGTGTCATGCAATCACCACATGGGTTTCGTTCATCATCCAGTAGCGTACTACGTAAATATTGACTCCCTAGGAAGACAGCGTCTTTGACACCAAATAATTGTAAGTTGAGCAACACTGTATTTCTTCCAGGCATACGAGCAACGCAACCAGTGTATACCAGCGTAACAATATAATCACAAAGGGACGCCTTCATTCAAGCATCACCAGTGTCATCCATCGACCGGGTCGCAGGCATCTGTTCCGTTGTCATGAAAACCACCTAAATGTTGTAATATTCCCACATATACCTGAGAGTTTTAACCGGGGCAAGTGCTCATGCGGGATGATGGACGTTTGTACTTGCACTGGTAGGTTTTTGTAAGGAGAGGTCATCTCTCAGATGTTTTGAACTTCCCTTAAGATGCTGATGGATAATGTTGTTAGCGCAGCTTTTGGGTTTGCTAACTAAAGTACCACTGAAATATCCAACTGTTATTTCAGTTTGAGGCTACTTCTGTCAAGGCCGTGTCGGAACATTGAAAATCTCGAGGGGAACTAAATAATGTCTGCGCAGTGTTTGGGAACTATAATCACCTTTACGATGGCATCAATGGTCATTTCTGCATCAACACATAAACGTGTAATCACAGATTTGGGATTCCCCCATTTTCCATCATGAATACAGCCGGTTTTTGTCACAAATCTTTTGTTCACTTGTCTGAATCAAGGATAAGCAAGAACCGCGCACGTACCTAGACCACAGCTGTCATCCTGATAAACGAAATTCCAAAAGATAGAGCCAATGTTTCTCTAAGGCATAATATTGTTGACGTCACAAACTTCTTCTTTTGACTATGACCAATTTCTGTAAGGTCCAAACATTTCCCCCTATCGGATGGACCCATTAATTCGAAAAAATCTATTTTGGGGGTGAGCGGGCAGGTAACGAAGGTAAAGCATGTGATGCTGCTCTATTTGTGTATTTGTGTAGTATATAAATGCTTATTGTCAAATGTTCACATGCAAATGTGCAAAATGGAATGGAACCGTCGCTAAATACACCCTCCTAGTCTCAGTTTATTTGACAGAGCGAGAGTTAGTCGTGCAAATATCGGTTTACATAAACTATTGCCCGTTCTTCTACATCACCTTGTGTAAATTAAAACTACTACTACGGCTTCAGATATGTCAACATCTGCTTCACAAAGTGTTATTTCGTACGATACAAAGAAGGAAATACTCCATAATTCAGAATTCTTGTGTGTTAGTTACAGGCCTTCGGCTTCCTGATTTTGTCAGCAATGTTTCTATTACAAGGGTGAAAATACACGACTAACTTTTAGTAGGTTTTGATCCTGCTTCACGGAATCGGTAGGTATATTTTGGCTTCTTAAATTCCAGTTCGGGTGGTTTAAGTGAACTTGGTATAAGTTGCAACCAGAAAGTATGGTATCGGTCCCGTAGTATTTGTTTACATGTAGCCAGAACTGCAATCGGTTGTTTCGCATTACAAACCGCACGGTTTTTGTTTTATGTGATCCAATACACACAACTCCGAGTGGGTTTCGTACAGAAGTAACAAAGTGAAAAGCTTGTGTTTCACGAAATTGTTCGTCCATCCTTCAATCTGCTTCAGCTCATATATCCCAAGCTGGATCATATGATTGGGTCCCAATCGCGTTTCGATTTGCTTGGCTTCCAATATAACTCATTGCGAAACTCAAGCCAACACTGTATGCGTCGGACATTTTTAAGCCTAAATTAACAATATTTAAATATTTTGGCTGACAATTATGACATCAACTAAGAGTAGTAGGAGGAGCTGAATGGTATACGTAGCAATTCAACACATCAGAACTCACTCGGACAGCCATCACACGCACGGAAAAGCACCGTATGCCCGTTTCCTCCTTTCGGGAATCATCAGCAGTGCGCATTCCATCTTACCGTTGTATGGCTGAAACCCGTAACTTGACTGTTGCGAGTCTGTGGTTAAGACCAGTGCGCTACGGGGGACGGCAACAACCCACGTGAATAAGTTACTAGATGTGATATAGCGTCGCTCAATCTCCACTCACTTGCATATTACTACCAGGAAGTCTTATTAGCTTACTGTGGCATTTAGTTGTTCCTTTAGGACCGGTCATTCGCTCACCTATTGTGCCGCTCCCTCAGTTGTCGTTTATTTGTCATGTATTGTTAACGGTGGTTGTTCTAAATATATGGCAACCGCTTCTTTGTTCAGTAAGTAAATCCAGCTTCACCCCTACTGAATACAACCGAGGGTCAGTACCACACTTTTCCCAAAACCTCTCATAGTCGCTTAACCGCCAATCACCTACTTATCCGCAACACTACTTCCGCACTGCCATAGTGTTGTAAGCTATACACGTATTCGAAATTACTTGGAATACTAGTGGCTCGGGAGGCTTCTTCAGTTGTTGTGGTGTTCGCCGAACTGGACAAGTGGATTGCTAACGCCTCGTCCCCATTCGAGGTGGCACCGTCCACGCAGGATTAATAGCAGTCATGTAGCAGGAGCTGGTAGAACGCAGAACCAATGATGAATTCATCGTTTATAAACGAGTATTAGATAAACTTTGGAATTGGAAATGCAGTCGCGTTCGTTTTATTAATTGGTTTCACTCCGTTTCATTCTGAGCCATCTCAGCAGAAAAAACCATTGCGGTGGTTGTGTTTGCTGCCATTGGGTAGCGGTAATTTATTTGAACGAATGTGAGTGAAATGAGTTGTAGAAATAGGTTTAGAGGATGAAGCTTCGAAAACCCTATAAAAATCACAAGAACACAGCACTTTACATCACTTTCTCCGATATGAGGAAGCAGGTAAACTTGCCCCGTGGTAACTTGTAGTATACCGTATGCTTGATAAAGGGGATAACAGAATTTTTATATGACTTTACACAACAGCCCATGTGAAACGTTTTGTCTATTTCCACCGAAGCTACATGCCTGTTATCAGCTAGAGTTTTTGATACCCAGTGTCCAATACTGCTTCAGTTCAACCGAAATATCGGAAAGGATTCGTCGTACAAGCACCAGGAGTACGGTCGTTCCGTTTTGCCGGGGCTGGTCGATGGTTTCAAACCCTGCCCCACCAGGAACAGAGCTCATCCCTTGCGACGTCGGTGACTTATGCCGGTTTGTAGTGCATGTAGAGTGAAACCTTTCAGCTGACAGTTTAATGCACAAATTTAGAGAGTAAGCAATTCTGCAGTTCCGACTTTTCGCATGCCGATATTCAAATCCTGAGGTCCATATTCAACCTGGTTAATACACTGCACTAATTATACTTTTGACATGAGCTACTACAGTCTCTCCTAAGCATCGTCAGCTCACCTGCCTAGAATCAAAGAAGTGTTGCCAAGAAGACGGTCAGTAGTGTTCTTAAACAAAGATCGGAATAGACCAAGTCGGTTTCTGCCATATCGAAATAAACAACTCGGGTGACCGAGACAACAGACCTTGGTGAAACTTATATTAAGAAAAAGAGCGGATTTCCTTAATTTAACAACTTGTAAAAACAATACAAGGATCCAATGTCTCTTGGTACGGCATAAATCGATAAGATCGCACCGTGTCCCCTATTTTGACTGTCAGAACTAATATATTATTAGTAGGCTTATAGCGCAACCTCAAAAACAAGCAGTATACAGGCAACTGTCCATAAAGTTGGTCTAGTAGTCATGTTAAGGCTGTCGACTCTATGGTCTGTGTTATTGACGGTCACTGAGTGAGCTTGCCATTGCAGCGCCGATCAAACTACTTCTCATAATTGTGGTCGCGATAAAGCTCTGTGAATTACTTATCGATTCATTCTTTTTGCTTTAACATATGGTTCTTTTGTGCCATAGACAGCCGTTGCACAATTGGTTTGCAGCTGTTCAGTACACAGCTGCGGATGGACCTACTTTTATCCAGACACCTAAGCTGCATGCGCCAAACGAACTATCAGGTCGTTTTCATACTTGGAGAGCTCCCGACGAAGGTACTTGGGAACTGACCGGACAAGGTCGCAACCAGGTTCTCCTAGGAAAATACGGTAAAACTCCAAGTGGCTTGATTGGGTTTACTGTGGGACTTCATCAAGCCGGTTGTCAACCTGGTGTCACTAAAAGGAACCCTAAATGTTTGACTGCGTGGATTCTAGTATGCAAATGCCTGCTGGACCAGACTTTGTTACAAGTGCAGAAAAGCCTGCACCAAGCAACCATCCAACAACACTCAGGTTTTCTCTTCAGACACGTTTACAATGTGATAAATCACATACGTTATTAAACTGGTTTTCTAATTAATCTGGCGGTCAACCACTTAATGTAATTGCACTAGATTATACGCTGGATGGAGTAAGCTAACGAAGACACAAACAAAGCAAACGTTGAGGACGCGGTAGCACGAATTCCCCGAAAAATTTAGGAGGTATCATTTTCATAGATATAACTGCTTTGTGTCTTGTCATAAATAATCTTAATTAGTACCCATACTATATTATCTAAATGTGTTTAGGATAAACAGGGCGGAATAAGCGAAATAAATTTGGTTCGCACATCTTTTGCTGCATCTCAGTATATGATCCTAATGAATAAGCAACCATTAAATATGTACACCTTCCCAGATAGGAAATGAAGGCCTGCCGCAAGATACAAAGGTTTCATGGCTGGTCCCTAGTAAATGGGCTGGGTTGGCTTTGTCCTGAGGCAGAATATACTGATGATTGTAGTAGCGGTCGCAACAGTCACGAATCTATATCACTGATGCTAAATGTGATGCATTTTGGCATCCCGTGGAACACTATGATAAAGACCATTATAAGACGTTTGCACCTACACAGGCACTTCCATGGAATATGTATATAATGTTCAGTTGAGTCTGTTAAACGAAGCCAATCCCTGGCTACCTGTGGGTACGAACACTAGTCACCGAGCAGTAGCTGATAGTTACACTTGATCTTGCTACCAGAGAAGACAATTGTCTAGTAGGGATCATCCGTGTTCACTAATCATACCATTTAAAGCCAAAGATATAGTCGGGGTTGGCAAAGCGCACCTGCAGAACATAAACTGCAAAATGTTTCGTCGTATAATGTTGAGAAGACACACGCAGCGTATTTGATTAACAATAATGTGAAATCCGTCTTACATCATTTTTGTACATTGGTGGATCACGAAGGAGGACGAAGTACATGTGGTCAATTTCTACTGAAAGTACAGAGAGTTGATCCACCTACCTATGATCGTTCGAGCAACAAGCTGCAGCTGTTCACGTAAGGCCAGTAACAACATAAAGTAAAGCCACCAAAATTGACTACCTCACTTACTTGACCGTTTCATTTTTCAGTTCTTGCACCTTCAGCAGTAAACCTTAGGGAACCAGACTTCTGTATGTGACCTCCACTGTATGTTAACCAGTTTGGTCCAGTCACTTGTGCTTGCAACTGTACTCGAGTTATGAACGAATGGTATAGGCCACAGGACAGGAGATGCAACGGACTGTTCAGGAATAGTCGAAAATTAAAGCTATAAACCCGCTTTAAACACCTGGTGGATTGCCTTTTTGTGTGGATAATGCCTAACGTTCTAGTAAAAGTACGCTCGTAATGACCGAATCAGCCGAGATCCACTTTAAAGTCAACCACGTTCCTAAGCACGTTCGGTAGTCACAATCCAGTCTAATACGGAGGCCACAGAAAAATGCTTATGTTACCAGAGAGCTATTCCAAGCTTGAAATGAATTCTCTTAGGAGCCAAACCTGGCACTTCCATCTACGGTTCTGACAGCGGCCGCTGATGACAGCACGCATGCGTCCCTTGATGTCACCACATGGAGCGTCTCCCCTTCACACGCGATTTAGTGCACTTCAACAGACATGTCTAGTTTCAATGAGTTCACTTCAACGCCAAGGAAATGGCACTAGATGCTAGCAAATTTGACAGAAAGTGCAGGATGAGCGCTTCTAAGTGGGTGACGTCGAAAGTAACCTAGTACTTGCATAAATGCCTAATTAGCTGGAACAAGCCAAAGAACGAACACTTCCCAGGAGTGATGAAATATGTGCCCTCTTGAATAGAAAGGTCAACAAACTAAATTCATGAAGGGTCTAGACTGACGTATGATAATAAATCAGCTATCTTACGAGCGTTCGGTTATTCGATAGGAACTGAAGCAACGAAACAAAGTTTGAGGGACATTCTTACCAAATTTGAAATGCACGCACTGTAGCTGGAGTGCGGTAAACAATATCAAGTTGGGTCATGATTTGCTTTGAAGTTACGTCATGTGGTTACCATCCTTGGTGCATAACTAGCAGTTTGTACACAGCTGGCTGACCATAGTCATCGTTGTACTCCACAATCGGATCCGGCACTAGTTCAACTCATCAACATGGGATGATCGGAGTTGAGGAATGAACAATTACTGACCCCAAAGAAATTGTCTTTACATGTTGGCGATGTAGACTGGCAATCACTATGCTCCAGACAAACGTACAACTTGCCTTGTATAAGTGCTTCAGGTAAGACTAAGTGCTACCCAGAAAAGCTTGTTATTTACTACCACACTAGTGACTAGCAGCAGCCTAACTTGAAACCCCGTCCTTGTTGCGTTAAAGTGTGATACCCAATAGGCTGACCACTGTAGATATATTGGTGTCAGCAGATCAACCAAAAAATTTTGAAGATGGAGTTATGATGAACGACTGCCAGCCTGCATTTGGCCGTTTAACGTTTACGCAGTACACAATCTGCTCAAATCATTTAAGCGAAATATAATGCTAGTTGACCGGACTTATTTTAAGTATTATAAACTTATCCAACCGAAACGTAAAACAAACACACGCTTTCTTTAACCCGTCCCTTAACATTACTCGTAGGTATCCGTAGGGTCTGATCTCACTGACAAACCTCCTTCGTTTGTTGCGCCTCATAGTCGAGGGCGGCTAAACGATAATGCGTTTGATGTTTCAGTTCTCCAATGAGAACTATCCTCTTGATCGGTAGGGAGCCAAGCGGTCCTCATTAAGACTAGGCGCTTAACGAACACCTTTGAATTTCTTTAGTTCAGTAATTATGCCCATTCAGACATTAGAAGCATAACACTTCAAAGTAGTCTACACGGCATCGAGGTGCAGCCGCAAAGGAATCAGAAAGCGCTTGTTCACCACCGCTGAAGTCATTGCAATCAGAATACTTCAGCCGGATAGGTGCAAGCAGAGAACACTGATACAATCTATCACGTTGTCATGGCCGTGATGTCGGACGGTGGTTATGGTTGCTAATGTCTAGTGTAGACTTACCGCTCAACGCATGTGTTTTCTGGGTATGTGCGCTTTCGCACTTGCTCGTGCGACTCACGACGTCTGACTGTATCGGATGGATTATTGATCCAGTTCCTTGAGTCAACTAATCGCATCCCCAGCGTTCGCTTACCTGTCCCCTTTATCGCTCCTATAATTGTATTTGCCCGAAAGGAATTGACGAAAACCGTCGTATTCGCAAGTGTTATGCTTTAAATATTTGGATTTGTGCTTCAAGCACATATTGGATCTATCAGTGATTAGGGGCAATTAGGTGCCTGCCATGGATATGACTAAAAGCGTCCCTCCGAGTCATCAACGACGCATTGCAAATGCAAATCGACTCACCGTAGTAGAGGGCCGAGGCAGCTGATCCGGGATTCCAGGCTGCAGCTTCTTTCGCATTATCATCGCTTGGTGGTCGCACAGCATCTTCGGTAGGAGCCTGAAACAAACGGCAATTTGTGAAGTGGTTAACCAACGACGTGCGCATCGGTCCACTATAGCAGAACGTGGTCGTATCGCTTCTGAAGTTACCGTAGGGAACAAAGAAGCAAAGCAACGCATATGTTCATGTTTCAGCTTTTGAAGTAGCAGGCACGGTGCTAAGTAGGCATATTTGGTTTAAAAACACAACATTCATAAGCAAAGCACTAGTAAGCTTGAAGACACAATAACCGAGTCTTTGAGTTGTGCGAATCCCCAGGTAATTAAATAAGCTAATCTTTTCAACTTATTCACGAATATTAAATTGCTGTGAATTGTTGTTCCCCCTCCCAAAATTCGCCAACAGGATCCAATCTCTGTTATTTAGACCATTGGGTCTGATAAGAGCTTACTTGAAAAGAATTCTTAATCCAACACTCATTTGGTCAGGAATTTCACACTGAAATAGGAACCTCGCTTTGTTGAAGGACAGCAATTTCCGCGTTTTCTTATAACTTTAAAGTAGGTTACATTGACTGCACATTGACTACATTCACTCTGCACAACACTTCGGAAGTGTAAGATCTTTAAATAAATACCATAGTTTTTTCTTAAATGGCGACTACGTTTGTCTCAATTAGTTACTCCTGATTTTAGATCTACGCCCTCTTTAATGGCATAACCTCGAACCTTTCTTTTATGCTGCAGGCTATACCGTAACATCCAACTCCAGTACGCAGTCCAAGGAAAGTTCCCTTCCGTAGCTAAAACCTTAAGAGGAACAAGCGACATCTGTAGCTACCATCTGTAGTCCTCAATTTTGTGATTAAATATCACGAATGACCTACCTTTTCACCATTGTAGTTTTACCCGTTTATCATCTGAAATACTTTGAGTTTACATGTGTAGAATTCTGATGTTTTTCCCAAGTCTGTGTAAGCGCTCCTCAGTGGATTGCCACACTGCATAACGTTCTATGTGATGCGCTGCACACATGCGAGTTGTAAAGGCCAGATGCAAGATTTGACTCACATGTTCCCAGTTGTTATAAACTTCAAGTAATTAGTACTTTTGGATATAGATAGCTTCATTATCCATGGCCGTCAGCGCACCAGTCAAGTTACGTGTAGATTTAAAATTTCACGCAGCTTTTCAAAGTCGTGCCCATCTGTTGAAGCAGGCAATATCGGTTCATTAGACAAATGAGAAGGGTGCGCTGCACCAGCTCGTCTTGATATTTTCGGGCTAAAGTTTTCACTGGAGGCAGCTCCATTATAGCCAAACAGAGCCGTGGTAAAATGAGATGAAAGTTTAACGAACGGTACTGAAACTTATGCGTTTCTTATTTCTGGAAAGGGACTAGGCCATAAACAACATCAGTGAGCAAAAGCTCCATCGGATACGGCACCGCCACGAATTTCGCAACGATCCACATTTGATCTCGCGTTTCTCGATGCTGACCTTCATGCCATATATTACTGTGCAACCTCTGCTAGTCGCTTTCCAGATAAAGTTTAGTTTGTTAGTTTGTCTACCTTTCTACCAGATGATTTTGCTTATTAGTCTTGAAATATGAACCGGATGCGTTACTGAGCAGACAAATGCAGCTGGACGGCATTGTTTTATACAAGGTACATATACACAGGAGTTCCAAGGCGCTGTATACGCACGTGTCTGTGGAAAAGGTTACCTCAAATGTACGGTGGGATTTCGGCCATGTTACCAGTTAGCTGTTGAATTTAGCACAAATGTGGTACGAAATGAAAACGAGAAAAACCCCACGTCATTTCTAACTAGCATGACCTAGATGCAAGTCAAGATTTAAGACTCATGAATTAAATCAATGGTCACGCAATAGACCCGTGTCATCAGATGTACCAGTGCGTCCACAACTTCCTGCTCATTGCCCACGGAATCTCGAAAAAACATTATAAATGCTTGAGTTCGGCTGGAGCAAGCTAACAAATTCGGCATTTTCTAACAAAAGATACACCTTCGTGACGTCAATTGGCTTTCTGGAATAATCTTCGTTTTACTTTAAACCCAACACATGTTAAGGAGTATCATCAGGCTTTCTCTCTGTCAACTCTGGATTCGTATATAGCGTTTTTCGAGTAACCACTGACCAGAATGGAAAGCATAGCACGTTATGGAACATAGCGGTTAATAGACTGCTTTTACATCTGCTTGCTGAATAGTAGTGGTGTATTTTCGCAGACATATTTCAGTGCACGTGAAATTAATGAGCAGTAAGGTAGCCAGGCTAGGGATGCGGAGGCAAGCGTACGATTAAGAAAACGACTACTGCTTTTATTTGGTGTTCCTACTTGATATCCGTTGTCACCAAAGGTGAGAGTTAGGGTGGCTTACCGGAGTACATTGCTAAATACGCAGACACAAGTACCCAGATTACCAATTGAACGAAAAATTCTGGGAGCAGTAGTCAAAGTATGAGAAACCACAGTAAACGAGACCACCTGTTCATTAATCTGGTTTGTTTCCAACACCCGTTAATGACCCGGTTATTTTGGCGTTATTTTGAAATCTTAATTTAACCTACGGAATTATTATCACGGCTGATCTACCCAACTGTGATTATGGGTTTCATAGCTGGTCGTTTCTTACTGCGTGATTTTGCATGGTGCGTTTTCAATGTCTGCATATCCTGACAGCTATCCATGGGTGTATGTTGATAATATGCCTCCAAAAATTTCCTTAGTTACAGACTTCAGATTCCAGTTCAGACTGAGTGCGTGGAGATGGACAGCGAACGCCACTGTGATAATCAGTTTAGCTGCAACTATGTCATAAGTTTTCACTTAAGCACAGTCGGATATTTCCGCCTCCCTTTTTGGTTATCTGCCAACAGACACCTTCCGTTTTTCGCGTGGCTTTAGAACTAACCAGTCATAACCAAATGGACACTAACTTGTAGGTTTCACACACTCACAAAGTTCCACTCATCTTGTGAGGTGTAGGAAGTCGCTCACGCTATTGTTTAACTCTATTTTTAGTATCCTTGTTGAAAAACGCAGTACGGCTGTGCGGCACATAGGTCACAGCTCACACCCAAATATTAAGCTGGGCGTCAAAGAGAAATTTTCTAATAATTATATTATATTTATGAAAGAAAGGCCACGTAAACATGAAGAAAACCTCACTTAAAAAGTATCTGTTGCACACTCACCTTGGAGTCCACCCATGCACCTGTTCCGGCCATTTGCTCACTGCTACTCTGTTCTGCACTCTCTGTATCGAAACCTTCGTACGGCCCAACTGGTAAGCGATTAACGACTGCTTGTTTGCTTGGAGTGATGAATTCTTCGTCATACACGGCTTTAACGTCGGAAGTCTGATCGAGGCCACTGGAGTCTGATAAACCTTTGACAGTATTGCGCTCAAAAGGCGAATCGCATACCTCAGAGAGGCAATCATCTTGCACCGTCTTCTGGAATTGCACACTGATTCTTCTCCGAGAAGATAACTTTTCCAAAAGCCAGGTATACCATGAAAAATCGGTGTGAGCTAAAGCGTCACTTTCCCCAGCACTGGGGATTTTTGACACATTGGGAGTTGGTGTTGTATCAACGGAATTTTTGTTATCACGAATTTCATTCAATACCGTATTCAAATGTAAACCCTTTTCCATCTTTTCATTATCATTCATTATCATCGAGGCTTCCATGTCAATAATATGCATATCAAGTTCATCAGCGAGGAGAAGGGTTGAAAACGGCAGTATTTTACTCCACCATTCAAACCAGGACGAACCACCAATTTTTGTTGCTTTCACGGGTAATTCGAAAACGTTTGTGCAAATACTTTCCGAATCTGTATTTGAAATGATCGCATGTGCGGTATGACCCACATAGGTTTCCTTTGTACCTGTTAAGCTTTCTACGACAGAGGTAGAAGGAGTGATAGCATTGTCTGCACCATCGAAAACTATTTCATTATTCCCCTCTAGCAATGTAGATGAACATTCACCGGGTGAGTGGTTGTTTGCAGTTACTTGTGCACTAAACTGAGAATCCGGGAATTGTCCCTGGTTCTCGTGTGGGCGTGCACTGGTTAAACAGGGTACAAGTTCGCTTTGAAACAGATTGTCATTATTCTTTTTGATCACACTCTGATTATCTGGCACTCTGGACTGAACAGGTTGACAAATAACGGTATAGTTAGAGTCGTCAGTCACTGAAACGCCAGCATCCAGCTCGTCGTTTGTTTCCTGTGCCTGCACAGCAGCGGACATTGAGCCAGCCTTATGCTGTTGTAGACTGGGAGTTTGCTCTATTATCATGCCGGTCGACAAGCGAATTGGCACAACACATAGCGGCTGGCAGTCTGGTGGTGTTGAAGACAGTATTGATGACTTACTATGCTGCTGAATATGCACCGGGTCCGTGGTGTTGGACTCGAAGTTGCCATCTGAGAAATCTGCCATGGTTGAGACTAGGTTGGTGCTTAACTTCTCATTTGGTATTAGCTCATTCGTATCTACTTGTTCTGGTTGAGCAGAACGAGTGCACAGAGTTGGCTCCAATTCGATGTCCTTTTTAGTCTGCACAACCGAATACAAAGGGTTAATTGGTAGAGAAGCTATCGGTTCATTTTTCAACTGAGCAATTTCATCGCAGTGTGATCGTACCTCATCTGTATTAAAACCAACGGTGTTTACACCTGCTGATTCTGTCGAACCGGGCACATGATTATTTCCGTTGAAAGCTGTCATATTATTCATCAGTTGGAGGTGAGGATTATCTTCAGTAGTTGCGGTCGGCTGACTGGATGTTATCGGGCTTTCTTCGATAACTAAGCTTGGAGTAAAAATGGAAAGAGCTATACTACTTGGCATAACAAGGTTCGCTCCTGCGGAGTCCCTCCCATTTTCATCCCTTTTCAGCGACGGGTTCAATAGTTCTTGCTGTCCATCTGCGACATGGCGCTGAACACCGCTTTCGTGTTCAGAAGCTTTGCTTTGTTCCCTTGTCATATTGTGCGTCGATTCCTGACACATTGCTGAGTTATCTTCTAGGTTAGTATCAAACTGCTGGCTCGAATGGCCATCGCTGTTCATAACATCTTCTTTTCTCAACTCCTTCTTGATATCATCGATCGCACTCATCTGCTCAGTGAGAGAAGTACTTGTCTCCATTAGTTGCATAGAGTCAGGTTGTAAACAATTGTGGTCATCTGAGTTCAGATGTGGCTCATCAAGCACAACAGCTAATGTTGGTGCTTCTGTTGTCTCGGTGGTGAGTTTAGACGGCTGGATACTGGATGAAACTAATCCGCACTGTTCTCGGAACGGAATACTTCCATATACCGGCTTACGTATTAAAGGAACTGGAATTGTCTCTGAAACAAGGACCGAGTCTGTCGGATCAGTACAAGCGGCCGTTTGGCCCGTGGTCATCAGGGCAGTAGAATGGATTAAGGAGTTAGCTGTTGCACCTTCTGCACCTATTCCTTCCACTGTGGGCTTTTCATCCACATTACCACTACGTTCAGGGGGATCTGATGTCAAAGCGGTGGACCCTAAATGCCGAATGCCTGTTGCAAGTACTGCATCGGCAGAAGTTTGTGTTCTTGTGCGCAGATCCCCGTAGTTTTCTTTAACAGTTAAGCATTCAGAGCTGTCCGTTCCACCACTGTGCCAATTTTTTCTCGTCTTTTCGCTGTCAGTAATGATGTCAGTTGACTTTGCCTCTAAACTCATGGATCTTTCAACTTCAAGTAATGCATTATCCATATGATGGAGTTGCGACTGCATGTCTGGGAGATCGACATACGAAGGAGCTGACCCAGTATGAACGGCATCGCCAGAGATGAATAGGTTTGATGCTGGTTCGCATTCTGGCGCTGTGCTAGCAATGGAAGTCATTGGGTAATCGGGAGCTAGAGGTTTCTCCGTCGCATGTTCTACTACTGGGCACGACTGAACAGTTGCTAGCATCCGCTTTGGCAATGCATGAGAACGGGTATTTTTTACATTTATTAATGTAGTTACCTCTTCGGAGCGATCTGATAACCTTACATGTTCTTCTGAAATACTATGTTCAACCCAAGGGATGGTGTTTAGTAAGTGGAGCCTCGCATCGTGGACGGCGACATCGACATCATTCACTGGCTTCGAGTCGTTGGATAAACTGTGTGGTATACCTCCTCTCACTTTTAATCCAGTGTGATCAACACGATCTTGTAAATCAGCAGACATTCGCATCGCCTGTGCGTTGTCAACACGATTCGTACTCGGGTATAGGGATACGATCTCAGTGGACATATTAGCCAAAGATACCAGCGTGTCACCCAATGTGTTCTTAGATCTTTTCCCAAATTTATCTTCTTTTGGGTGCAATCGAAGTACTTCCGAAGCCTTTGACCGTATCCGCTGCACCATCGGTGTGAACACTGAAGGCTTGTCCAGGGAGTCTCCCAACGATTTGGATTTCCGATTCTTTCCGAGGTGCAATCCACGCTTTATCTTTGTACTTGGTTTGTGAATTCTCTCTGAACGAGTAAGTTGTGTTTTGTATTTCTTGGACTTGAAGTAACTTGGCTTCGGTAAACACATTTCATCCTGTTCAGATGCAGCACTCGTGTTTTCGGTGGTTAAAGCTGCATTGTCCGTTTCTTCTGTCTCTTCAATTCTAAACGAATCATGATAAGCTGTATGTGAGAAGTGTCGTCCAAAACTAGGACTGACGTCTGTATTTAGTGCACCTGCGGATACTGAGAGCCCACTATAAATACTTGGACTAAGTAATTCCGGTGAGGTTGCCACAAAGTTAGGACTCCAGTCCGAATAATAGCACTTCAACGGAGACGCTGTATTGGACACGTTGGCTGAACTAGTTCGCACTCGCTGGGCTGGTACAAAATAAGCTCCCTGTGATTGGACAAGGCAGGGTTCGCTGATTGGTGTACTGTCCCGCCTACTGCGCAGGGATGAACTTGTGTTCTTTACAGACACTCCGCATATGGTGAGGTCGTGCCAACTAGATGGAACAAAATTAGTCTGAGTTGCATTTTCTGTTATTTTGATGGCGTAACTCCGCCCGCGTAGATCGGTTACTGAGGTCCATCGATTGCCAATACGACAACGGGAGCGGGCGGATGTTTCACTTTTGAGATCTTCCATACTTCCAGACATGTATTCAGCTGAAAACAAGAGTGAAGGACAACGAAGTGACAAACTGTTTTCTATATACGCTACGTACTTAAAGATTAATGAGTAGTAAATGAACATAATACGGTAGTGAACATACTATGGCAACTCGATGGTGTGGGTGGAATGCGCTTACTTCTCACAAAGTTCTGTCCGTTTTTCGGTTATCCATATAACTGCTGATTAGTGTGTACACTTCTGATCTACGTGAGTATGAAGATTTACACAAAGTTGCATCATGCAGCTTTCCGAATACGAAATATATTATGATCACCATGGATAATTAAGCAAACCTTCGCAGCTGGCTGCTCGTCGAGGCATTTAGAAACCTGTGACAGTTTGGAGCCAAGTAAGCAATAACCTAGCTGAGCTATGTTGATGTAACTGATTAAGAATTTAAGCTATGGGCGTTTTGTGACAATACGTACGGACCAAGAACATAATCCAAGCCGTGATTCAACTCATGAAGGCCAGAAGCACAAAAATGGGGAAGTGGTGATCAGATTTGGATCACGCAGTTATAAGAGGCAAAAAACAGCACAAGATATTTTTGCATCAAGTGAACCAAATTTTTTGAACTGTTTTTTGTTTTTCTGTATCAAAATAGTAATAGATAGTTTCGCTAAAGTTCAATTATGGTCTTAATCTAACGTCGACGTTCCTACTGCACAAGTGCCACCTTAGCGACTTACATTTTCTTTTGTGTTTCATCGATTTTTGCCTCGTGATTTCCGCGTTTTCCATACGGTCGGTGGCTGAAAGGATTAGACGTGTGACTTGTAATTCAAACGCCGCCGGCTCGAATCTGTATGGGCGCGGTCAGCCAGGAATCATACCTAGCAGGCACGAATGGTAGCAGCTGTGTTGCAGCGAAGCATCGGTATGGAATACCGATGTACTTTTGCAGCCTTTTCTCCTTCATTCGTAGTAGTTCTGCTTATGGCTTAATTAAAAATAATGGGTGGTTGGAATTCTGCCTTGTATTTCGATGCATCCATATGAACATCTTTCATACAATGCCCTTAAAGCCTCTTTGCAAGGCCATCGTAACGACTGGGCCCGAAAGAATTACTGAATAATAGCATTTTGTCGCATTCCTGAGGCGATTTATATTTGCAGCTATTCCGCCGATCTACCTCACCTAGCTACTTTAAGCAGTTAACATGATCACCAGTAGGGAAACTGATTATAGGTAATTTTCGTAAACGCTTGGCTAGGCAGAATTAATAGTATGACCAGAGAGTAGTCCTTCCGATGACGGCCGGTGGCCGAGTGGTATGCGCGCCTGGATTGCAATCATAATGTTACCGGTTCGAGTCCGCGTAGGGTTGGGCGTCTTTGCAATATACTCAGCCAACGCGTGACTGGTGGTGGTCGCGTAGAAGCAGAGCGTTGGTACAGTGCTCCGGCGTACTGCTGATGACGTTTTCTTTTCTCTACGCAAACCGTGTGTATAGTGCAGGTTAAGCAGCCTACACTCGTCCTATCATGCCTAGAACTTGCTGGCATCTGGCCCTTCATTCTCTGGCCCATCGTTGTTCCGTACCTTGACTTGTTCACCAATCCTGATCGGCGTCCACTTGCGAGCTCCATACCTGGCGTCGTGGTCACTCTCATTGCGTGCTTGTCTTGCTTTGTTTTCTCTTTTACCAATTGCTTGCAATCGTTTCTGATGCATTGCTGGATGTTCCCACTCACCCGGTTCCGATAAGCGCTCATTAAGGGCAATCCGTGGGTCTCGGCCAAATTGTCATTCGCATGGCGAAACCTTGGTGATCGACTGCATACTGCGCCGATACGCAAGCAGAAGTTCAGACAATGCTTTCTCCCACGCCAACTTCGTGCATTTTCTCCATGTCTTCATGGTCCGGTTGAACCGTTCTGTAATTCCGTTGGTCTGTGAGTGGTATGGGGAAGTGCATCGCCTCTGGATGTCCCACTTGTCCAAAACCGCCTTAAAAACTTTCGACTCGAAGCAGAGCCTTTAGTCTGTGATGACACATTGTGGTATGCCATACCTTGCTGGCACATTGAATTCGAACGCCTGCGACTTTGTCTCGCCTGCGTGATCTTTGATTGGCATAGCTTCCACCCAGCGAGTGAACTGTTCGATCATCACTAGAACGTAAATTTTTCCTGATCGACTCACTGGTAACGGCCCAAACACATCCAGTCCCAACGTTGAAATGGCTCATTGACTTCCATCGAGCGCGTCGGTGGTCTTGGTGCATTCATCTCGCGACTCGTTTGGCAATTTTGGCATCGCCACATGTATACCGTGACGTGCTTCCTCATGGTTGGCCAAAAAATTCCCCTCCGTAGTAATTCAAAGACTCTTTCGAATTCCATATGGGCGCCATCATGAGTTATGCGCATTAGCTTGTCGCGCAGCTTTGGCGAAACAAAAGCTAGTTTTCTCTCGGCTGTCGCAACCACCACGTTATCGGTTTCGACCTCTAGTCTGTCCCATATCCTAAGGAGTTCCGCCACCTCTCTTGATGTGGCCTCCGGCTTGGTGCCAGTCTGTAAATGATAGCAGAGTACCTTCACGAATTCAGCTGTCTTTTGATCTCCCATCAGATTCTTATCTTCCACTGCGACCGTACGCACCGGTATGGCGTTGTCCGACAGGAGGTGCTCCAACAACAGGCATGACAACATATCGGGTGGCAAGTTTTGCGGTCCGTCTACATGCTCGATGGTGAATTTAAATTCTTCCAGTCGGTATGCCCACCGCGCAAGGCGTCCCCGGCGGTCTTTCGCTGTCATCAACCATGAAAGCGGCCGGTGAGCAATGACGACCCGGAATTCAGTCGCTAGAAGTTAAGTTCTCCACTTATGGAAGGTCCACACGATGGACGGACATCCCTTCTTCGTCGTGGAATACTTCTGCCCCGCCACTGTCAGTACCCTACTAGCATATTCCGCCACGCCAGTACGTTAGGAAAATACCGCTCCGATTGCCATGTTGCTTGCATCGACTGCCAGAGTGAATCTCCCATTAGGATTGGGTAGCAGTAAGCATGTTACGGCTTCTGCCATGCATGCCTTTAGGTGGTTAAAGGCTTGATCCATTTTGGATGTCCATACGAACAGTTCGTCTTTGTGAAGCAGCCTTGACAACGGGCTGATCCTCCCTGCAAAATGGGCACCAACTTCACGTCATAAGCCACCACACCCAGGAAGGAACGGAGCTGACGCTTGGATATTGGCACCGCGAAGCCCTTGATCGTCTCGTGTTTCTCCGAAAGCGGATGGATTGGACCATTGCCCACAATGTGGCCCAGACATACAATCGACTTCCGAGCAACCTGCGACTTCTTGCGACTGCGTTGCTAACCAGCCACTTCTAGTCTTTGTAATGCTGCTGCAAGCCTGATACTATGTTCCTGTTCAGTCTTGGAGAAGACGATGATGTCATCACCATAGACAAACACGCCTTTTAAGTTCTCCAGGACCATCACCAACAGTCGTCGGAATGTAGCTTGGACGCTGCATAATCCAAAGGGCGTTCTTAGACTATCGTACTGCTGGCCACTCACACTGAAATCCGTCTTGTGGCTATCTTCCTCTGCGATGGGTAGCAGCCAATAAACCGATCGTAAATCTACCAAAGATTTCTGTTTGGCGCTGAGTAGACTAGAGAAACTTGCTTCCTTCACTGTCACCCTGTTCAGTTCTCTGAAATTAACGCAAAATCCATAGGTACCGTCCGACTTTTTCATAAGTAGCACGGGTGATGAATACGGACTGTGCGTTCGTCTGATGATTCTTTTGCTTCCATTTCCGCTACTTGTTACTGTAACAACGTTAGCGCATGCTACGGTATTCTTCTGAAGATCGGCTTCCACTGCCCTCCAGGGATTAATGTTATTCGATGTTCCACCCAGCTCCAGATTCCGCAATCGTCATCTGCGTCCTTGAATAGGTGAGGATACTTGCTCATTACACTCTGTATTTCATGGCTCTGGCACTCAGACAGGAACTTGATCACGCCTACTCGCTCGGTTCACCTAGTGTTCATGTCAATCATCTCGTTGCTTACGATAACCACGTAGTTTCTCAGATCGATTGTGGCACCAAGCCGTCTTAGGCCGTCGTAGTCGATGATTTTTTCGGTTGGCTCCTCTACGATAAACATAGCATGGCTGATGAGGGTTGCTCCTATCCTGATTCGCAACCGCTATATGCCTATCACCGTCCAGTGACGTTCACCGACTGCCAACATCACGATTGAGGACTGGGTTACTAGAACACCTTCGAACCTCTTCGTAATGGACACTCCCGCTCCCTGTGTCCGATATGGCCCGGAGAGTCACCCTTCCCAGACGACTGGTGTCCGCCATCTCCTAGGCCAGAATTGAGAGAAACTATGGTATAAATTGTAGTTGGTGCAAGATCTAGCCATAGGCGCTTCCTGATCGTATCGGAAACAGCGGCGACTGTTCCGGCTTCTATGTTCATTGCGTTGTGAAATCGCTTTCGGAGTATCTCTCGATAACAACTTCTCCACCATTTCGGACAGTTGGTTTACTCTGTGTTCCAATTCCGAATGCTGGACACTGCTCATTGTCTCTCGCTCCGGAAAATCCTAGGCAACCGTCACCAGATCCTCCCCCTGCTCTCTCCAACCATCGCTGCCCATTTTGCCTTGTCATGGAGAGGGTCCGACATGCTTCGCACCAAGTGCTCTTCAAGTAGCCTTTCTATTGAATCACTCTGCAACTGAGGAAGCCAAATCGCCAGATGTCTGTCCAGCTGCTGGAAAAACCCCGTCTAATCCTCCTGTTCCTCCAAGCTGGCTGAGTGGAATTGCTTCAATACTCGCTCTCTATCGTCTTCCTTCCCAAATGTTGCACACAATGCCGCCCTCATCTCATCGAAAGAAAAGCCGGGATTGGCCTTCCGTGTAAGCAAATACACCGCCTTCGCTCTTCCATCAAACAGCGAGCCAAAAGCAGTTAGCAACTTGGCGTAACCTTTGACCTCATTGCATGCAGCGTCGTCCGCAAATACATCGAGCCATATCTCCGCATCTTCATGCTCGAATTGCGCTGGCCGGGTCAGCTTCATCCTGATTGGTCACGGAACCAGCGTAGCAAGGGCGGGGGGCAGAGCGTGTATTGTCACAACAATGTGCAGCTGATCAAACACAGACCGTGTTTCTTTCCCACGACGCACCACGAATGAGGATTTGTGGGACGTGCCATTCTATGTGCCTACAAGTTTGAGCTTTGGAACAATCCGTCCAGGTTTTCATCCAGTATCTCCGCTTCGCTGTAACCGATCTTGGCTAACGATGAGTCATTCGCAAACTCGCGATTTGCTCTTCCGTGCTTGCATCAGTCGGAGCGTGTTCAGCCTTGAGGGCTTCAGCAGCGGTGTAGTTGTCTACTTCACTGCGTTCTCGACAAATACCTCCTCGTTGTTCTGGGCCTAGGCTCGTTAACAGGTGCCGTTTGTGATCCGCTGTCGGCTCGATCTACAAAGCTCACAATACCTTACATCATTTATTGCGCCCGTAGGTAACTCTCTACTATCCCGTTTCTGATGTCTTTCCATTTCACGAGTAGTCATTGGCTTAGACCGGCCTACAATAGTAGCAACAGTCTAGATAAGCTCCCATCCGGGGAAAGATCAGTTGCTCGACCAGCCTCAATAGCACACTCATAACTACACGGGAACCGCTAGTCGACAGTCGGATGTTCCCTAGCTAAACGAGATGCATCCATAGTGGTCCCAAAACAGATCAGTCTGTCCACTTTACATGGGATCAACAGTTTTAGTGCTATCTATCCATGTACGTATTATCCCGATTTGCCAGGGATTCTTCAACGCTGTTCCGGAGCTGGATTCGTCTTCTATCGCTTTCATAGGAGTAGGTTGGACAACACCGTCATTTCTTCGCCAACGACGTGGATACTAGTAAAACTTGGCCTTATTGGTAGCTCACGTATTGCTTGTGCGTGCCATTTTTCAATCGCGTCAAGGCCTTAATATTTGTCTACCGCGTTTCGAAACCTTCACCAGGTCACTTTAAACAGCATGTCAGAGGATTTTGCTGCCGGCGTTACATAAGCATCAAATGCAGGCTAACCGTTGCGTAGTTGCAGTGCTGCGTTTTGGTGTCACAGTAATGAGGTAGGAAATGAGGTTATGAACCAACACAAGTACGCTGTGGAACCGGTTGATTTTCCCCACCATAATTTATGCAATCAATATACGGGAGAGAACTAGAACATAAGTGCAAAACAGAACTACGGCGTTGTGACCAAACTGCAACGGTTTTCTTCTTTAAAGCAAACATAAAGAGCATACATACAGTCCGGCGCAAATATGTGAATATCTCTGTAACCTAATACCATTCCATTACTAAAGTTTCAAATTTTTACAACAAGGAAAATACCATGAAACACCAAAAATTGATGATCATTAGTCATAATAACCAAACCAAAAGTAGCTACCAGCTTGGAATACTTCACACAATTCTCCAATAGCTATGGTAGCAGTTCACTGGAACCTTACGAAAAAAGTCATCAAATAATTGATAACCATGGTTATGGTATTATATTTAAATGTATCGAACACAAATGTTTCGTTTTCTTAAACCACAAATCAGTATACCACTAAGTTTAAAATGGTCTGGCCAGTCATTCAGCATTACACTAATATACATTCGGTTGATATGCAGTAAACAGCAGCAGCAGCAGCAGCAGCAGTACGCCGTGCCGACGCTTCGCTACCTCGCAACTACAACAGGTCGCATGTGGGTTAAGATACTGCGAGGATCCCTCGTTCCTCTAGGCAAGCTCGAACCCGCGCCCGCGGATTACAAGACAGGCCTCGGATTCTTAAACACACGAGGCAGCATTCGCAGTCAATATATGCACAAACTGTGAAGTCAAAAGAAATGACATCCAGAAAAAGTTTACGCACAGCAATTAGCGCCTAGAAGCCGCTGTCCTAACTAGTTGTTTATTATTTGTGATTCGAACAATAACAAAATGTGGTAGCCACATTGTATTGCACTATTAATGAGTCATAGGGTGAAACGAGCAGGCGCGACAAACTCAGCGCATAATGGATCACCGCATGATACGGGCACATAGTGCACAATTCAACTAGCCCTGAAGATGGATGGTGCTGGAACGTTGCACCTATGCCGTACCGTCACGGCAAGCTGAGTCGACAGCACAAGATGCAGCGGAGAATCGAATGGCCCCACGAATGATGTACGCAAATGTGTCCGACTGTTCTATGTTGGGAATGTTTTACAATTCATACATTCGTTCCCCGGCAAATAATTGGACCACAAAGCCTACCTTTCACCACGTTTGGTGCCTTGACCAACCGGACATGGAATATGAAGATGGTGTTGCAAGGGCCAGCTGAAGGTGGGGAAGTACGGCGGTTCCTGGGGGACTTCGAAAATGTCGTTAAAGCAGGAGCGGATGAAGCGGGTTTCGCTTTGGAGTCTACTCAATAGACTAGCGAAGGCGATACTGCAGGCAGCAAAAAGAGGCCCAGTCAAGTTGGAATTGGCCGCCGTGAAGTAGGCGCTGATCGCAGGATTCGACAATCTCGCTTGGGCTAGTAGCAGGTCCGGCAGTGTTTGCGGTCCATCTCGGCAACTTGTTGGATCGGGGGTTGCCAGATTTGGACGACGCGTCAAGGCGGCAAATATTTTGTGGAACAGTTTCTGGACGGTCTACCTCCAACGATGGCGGATCTATTGCGGATGGTGAACGCCACCCAGAGAACTGGCGTGGCGGAGCATGTTTGCGTGGCAAGTGCGTTGGTACAGAAGCCAGCGGCAGCATTGAAAATCGGTGAACAAGAAGACAGTGAACGATTGTATACGTTAAGAGGGAAAATGGTGTAGATTAGGCAAGATATCGGAGCACTTTGACTTACCCCTCAGAGGACGCGGCAAATTGCGCGATGTATCTCTTTTTAGGAAACTGGGACACTGGAAGCGGCAATGCCAATCAAGTCGCACTACACTCTTTGCACCAAAATAGTTGCAAAAAGTATTGTTCCCGTGTTGGAGAGTGCATACTTGAGGCCCTGAACAAGGGCGTGATTGAAGCGATGATAGGGGTGAATGAAGAAACTGAAAGGTGTTTACTCGATACAGGAGCCACAGTCTCCCTGCTCAACCATCGAGAAGGAGTGAAAACCCAATCGTGTTCCATGATGGTTAAGGTAGTCGGTGGTTACGATATACGCATAAAGGAAATGGTGGAGCGCGTTGTTGGTATTTAAAGTCATAAATTCAACTATATTGTAGAGGGGCCGCTTTCAAGAATGCTTCGGGGGAGCTCTTCGGAGCTAGCTAAGAGCGGATCGAGAAGGACGGCTAGCGACGAGCCTGGGCCTGGAACTACGGAGCGGGAATATGTGGACAGCGCAATAAATCAGACAAATACGCCGCTAGCGCAACCCACAGGACCGAGGCCGAGCCGATTGACACAGCCCAGAACAAGCAAGTCGAGAGCTCTCGAACGACTCCTGGCCGATCCAAATCGGGTGCAGAGAAGCGGAGATCGAGGCGAAAACAGGAAGGCGGATCTTCCAAGTCAGAGCTCCCGAGGCGAAAGGACTGGCTCGTCTCCAACATCCGTACCTGTGTTGCGTGGTGGGACGGAAATCTAGTCGATATTCGATGGCGCGCGCGAGACCCTCATGTGCCCATTTCGGTGTGCAATAAACGTCTACCCCCCTGTCGTGTCGTTCTCGCTACATTGGTGCCGTGACCAATCGCGATGGAGTTGACCCGGTTGGAGCAATTTGCGGCCGGTGACGTGGAGGCGTGGCTCGATGAGTTCGACGGAATTGCGGCTTGCACGGGTGTGAGGGGGGATGCAAATTTGCTAATTGCTTTGGGCACACGGTTGAGTGGACGAGCCAAGGCGGTGTATTTGCTCACACGAAAGGCCAAACCCGGTTGTTCGTTCGCTGAGATGAGGGCTGCCTTGTGTGCAGAATTTGGGAAGGATCTGGAGAGAGAACGAGCACTGCAACGATTTCACGCAGCCAGGTGGGACGAAGAGGAGGATTTGATGGTGTTTTTCCAGCAGCTGGACAGACATCTAACGATTGGGCTCCCCGAGTTAGAGGGCAAAGCAAGAGAGCGCCTACTGAAACAGCAGTTTATCCGAAGTCTGCCCGGTCCACTCCATGATCAGGTGAAATTGGCGTCGCTGGTGGGAGACAGCAAAGCGTTGGATCTGGTGACGGTCGCCCAGAATTTGTCGGAACGAGTGACAGTGAGAAGCATCCAGCATGCTGAGTTGGAACAGAAAGTAAATCGCCTATCCGAAATGGTGGAGCAGCTGTTATCGATAGAGTCTTCAAGCACCACTTCACAACGCAATGTACGGGTAAGCCGGAACGGTCGCCGCTGTTTCCGATGCAACCAGAGTGGTCATGTGGCGAGATTCTGCACCAACGTCAATGTGCCCCATTGTTTCTCTCTATCCATGCCGAGTCGGTGGCGAGTACCAGTCCTGCAGGTAACTATAGAAGGTGTGTCTGTCCGAGCCATAGTAGACACAGGAGCGGCAGTGTCAATTACGAAGAGGTTCAATGGGGTTCCAGTAAACCCATCTTCAATCACGATGCAGACGGTCGGCGGGCATTCTTTGAAAGTGACGGGCACGCAGCGGTTACGAATCAGGATAGGAGAAACGCTCATCAGCCATGACATGTTCATCGTGGAGGAGACGACCGAAACCATCATCGGAACCGACATCCTGAAACGGCTCGGTGTCACAATTGACCTGAAAAACGATGTGGTGATCGTGGCTAACGAGACGATCGAGATAAACAAGGGGAGAACCGACCGGGTTGGTGCCCTCAAAGCCGTGCCTGATTGTCAGAACCGTGCAATACGCAACGTACTGAGCAGGTATGCCCACTTATTCACAGACGCGGAAGATGATTACGGATTTTGCAATTGGGTTGAACACCGAATACCGTTGATCCCAGGAGGACAATGCAAGCCAATCTTCAGACGAATTCCACAGAACACCCTGGTGGAGATACAGAAGCAGGTGACCGAGATGGAATCGAAAGGAATCATCAGGCGAACGCACAGCCCGTATTCATCACCCGTGCTATTGACGAAGAAGGCCGACGGAACCTATCGATTTTGCATCGATTTCAGAGAACTAAACAGGGTGACGGTGAAGGATGCATTCCCGATGCCTCAGATGGAAGAAATTTTCTCAAGCCTTCACAGTGCGAAGCAGATATCTCTGATTGATCTCCGCTCGGGATATTGGCAACTGCCGATCGCAGAAGACGATCGCCACAAGACGGCTTTCAGTGTCAATGGCCAGCAGTATGAGTTTTTGAGAATGCCGTTTGGATTGTGCAACGCCCCGGCTACATTCAGGCGTTTGTTGCTGATGGTCCTCGCGAACTTGCAAGGCGTGGTTGTGTACGGTGATGACATCATCGTCTTCTCTGAGACGGAACAGGAACATGTGACCAGACTTGGAGCAGTACTGCAGAGGCTAGATGAAGCTGGTCTGAAACTCAGTCGTAAAAAGTCGCAGATTGCCCAAAAGTCAATTGTATGCTTGGGTCACATCGTGGGCAATGGTCAAGTCCATCCACTTCCGGAGAAACGCGAGACAATCAAGTGCTTCGCAAAACCAAAATCCAAGCGTCAGCTCCGTTCGTTCTTGGGAGTGGTGGCATATGATTCAAAGTTTGTGCCCCAGTTCGCAGAGAAGGTCAGCCCGTTGTTAAAACTGCTTCGCAAGGACGTGCCGTTCGTATGGACAGCGGAAGCGGATCAAGCCTTTGACCATCTAAAGGCATGCATAGCAGAAGCCCCGACATGTCTACGGCTACCCAATCCTGGTGAGAGGTTCACTGTGGCTGTCGACGCAAGCAACGTGGCGATCGGTGCGGTTTTGTCTCAACCGGCTGGGGTGGTGGAGTACGCGAGCAGAGTGCTGACGGGGGCGGAACAGAAGTATTCAACAACGGAGAAAGAATGCTTGGCCATCGTGTGGGCGTTAGAGAAGTGGAGAAATTACTTACTGGCGAATGAATTCCGGGTCGTCACTGACCACAAACCGCTCTCGTGGTTGATGACGGCGAAAGACCCGCGGGGACGGCTTGCGCGATGGGCCTACCGATTGCAGGAATTCAACTTCACCATTGAGCACGTGGATGGAACACAGAATGTATTGCCAGATATGTTGTCACGCCCGTGTTTGGACGACATCATGCCAGACAATGCCATACCGGTGCGTGCGATCGCGATGGGGGAGAAGAACCTGCTCGGAGATCAAAGGACAGATGAATTCGTGAAGGCGTTGTGCTCTCACTTACAGGCTGGCACCAAACCGGAGGCTACATCGGAGGAAGTGGAGGAACTCCTCAAGATCTGGGACAGGTTGAAGGTCGAAAACGATAACGTGGTGGTGGCGATAGACGGACGGAAAGTGCCTTTTGTTCCACCAAATCAGCGAGAACGGGTGATGCGCATAACTCATGATGGCGCCCATATGGGATTCGAGCGGGTCTTTGAATTGCTGCGGAGGCGAGTGTTTTGGCCAACTATGAGGAAGGACGTCGCGGCATACCTTCGGGAGTGCCCAAACTGCCAAACGAGTAGGGAGATGGAGTCCCCGAGACCGCCGATGCGATCGATGGAGGTTGGTGAGCCACTTCAGTGTTGGGGACTGGACGTCTTTGGGCCCTTACCAGTGAGTCGAACAGGAAACAGATACATTCTAGTGATGATTGACCACTTCACTCGATGGGTGGAAGCCATACCAATCAAGGACCAAACAGGCGAGACAGTGTCGCAAGTATTCGAATTCAATGTGCCTGCAAGGTATGGGATCCCACAGTGTATCATCACGGACCAAGGGCCCTGCTTCGAGTCAAGAGCGTTTAAGTCAGTGTTGGACAAGTGGGGCATCCAGAGACGGCGAACTTCACCGTACCACCCACAAACCAACGGCATGACCGAGCGGTTCAACCGGACGTTGAAGACGTGGATAAACTGCACGAAGTTGGCATGGGAAGATGCTTTGCCTCAGGTTCTGATCGCGTATCGGACCAGCATGCAATCAACCACCAAGGTCTCGCCATTCGAATTACTGTTCGGCAGAGAACCACGGATTGCGCTCGATACTTGCCTACCGAACCAGAGTGAGTTGAAACATCCAGCTGAGCATCAAGAGCGGCTGCGAGGGAAAGCTAGAAGCGAAACCGAAGCTCGACAAGCGCGGAATAAGCGGAATTACGACGCCAGGCATGAGGCTCACAAGTGGAGGCCATTCAGGATTGGAGAACGGGTCAAGTTACGGAACAACGATCGGCCGGATCATGACGGGCCGGGTGCAAGCAAGTTCAGAGAACGCTGGAAAGGCCCCTACACCATTATCGACCAGAAAGTGGGCAACTTCTTAATAGATTGCGGAGGAATGAAACGTTGGGTGAATGCTGCTCTCCTGCGACCATGGTACGAGAGGAAGAAAGGTCCTCGAGGAGGGGCGGGTGTAGAGGGGCCGCTTTCAAGAATGCTTCGGGGGAGCTCTTCGGAGCTAGCTAAGAGCGGATCGAGAAGGACGGCTAGCGACGAGCCTGGGCCTGGAACTACGGAGCGGGAATATGTGGACAGCGCAATAAATCAGACAAATACGCCGCTAGCGCAACCCACAGGACCGAGGCCGAGCCGATTGACACAGCCCAGAACAAGCAAGTCGAGAGCTCTCGAACGACTCCTGGCCGATCCAAATCGGGTGCAGAGAAGCGGAGATCCAGGCGCAAACAGGAAGGCGGATCTTCCAAGTCAGAGCTCCCGAGGCGAAAGGACTGGCTCGTCTCCAACATCCGTACCTGTGTTGCGTGGTGGGACGGAAATCTAGTCGATATTCGATGGCGCGCGCGAGACCCTCATGTGCCCATTTCCGGTGTGCAATAAACGTCTACCCCCCTGTCGTGTCGTTCTCGCTACAATATCTTCGTTGTGTCGCCGGACACGAAACAGACCATCCTGGGGGCAGAGTTTCTCCCAGCCAATAAGGCCATCGTCGACAAGAAACGAGGAAAGCTGATGACCAAATGCAGGTCTATACCCCTCGCTGATATATAAGGATCCACCCGGGCGTGCTCAGTCGTTGCTGTTTTACACACTAGTACGGTGCTGCAATCGCTTGTCGGCAAATACAAACTTCTCTTCACAGACGATAACAGCCCCTACGAGTCTTGTAATTGGCTCGAACACACAATTACGCATTCGCGGCAGCCGTATCGGCCGCATGGACCCAGAAGAATACCAATCCACCTGGAGGCCGAGGTCAAAAGTCAGGTTCAGATGTTTAATACCGGTGTAATCGAGAAGGCTCAGCCCGTATAACTCCCAACTTGTTTTGAAGAAGGCCAACGGAAAATACCGCTTTTGTATGGACTTCAGAAGGCTGAACGAAATTTCGCTGTCGTTTTGTCCCAGTGCCATCAATAGCATACGTCTTCGACAAACTGCAACATTCAAAGACATTCACCGTACTAGATTTGAGATCTGACTACTGGCAGCTGGCCATCAAACAGGAGGACCGCGAGAAGACCGCGTTTACAGTTGGCGAAAAGCAGTATAAATTTAAAACGATGCCGTTTGGATTATCTGTTGCCCTGTTCTCTTTCCGGCGTTTGTTTGGATAGCTTAGCAAATGTGGCCTTGTATGGAGACGACATTGTTATATCCAGTGAATCGAAAGCAGAAAACTGCCGTCATTTGGAAGCAATGTTGCAAAGGGTCCAACAGTTGGGATTACCGAGAAATGGTCCTAATTTCCAAGTCGGGAAAAGGTCCGTGACACTGACTGACGACAAGGTGGGTTAGAGTGAGCTGAAGCCGCTGTCGGAGAAAATATTGAACATTCGTGATACCCCATTGCCGACCTCGAAGCGCAGTCTTAGGGCATCTTTAGGACGCGCTGGATACAACAGTAAATTAGCCAGCAATTTTAACAGTTTGGCGTCACCTTTGTACGACTTGGTGGGAGAGGGGAAGAAATTCACGTGGATGCCAGAAGCTCAGTGAGCGTTTTGCGACATTCAGAAGGAAATGGGAATACAGGATATTACCTTGAAATTGCCGATCGTCGAAAAAACGTTCACGGTGACCACAAACGCAAGTGACGTCGGAATCGGTGTCGTACTGAAGCAAACATAGAGTACGATTGGATCCGGTAACATAATTTTAACGCCATCGGAAGGCAAGTATTCAACAGTAGAGAAGGAGTCCCTGGTAATTGTTTGGGCGCTGGACAAGTGGAGGGCGTGCTTACTGAATCCACACTTTCTGTTTGCAACAGACTGCAAACCATTTGAATGGATTAGGTCCTCTAAAAACCCCGAAGCAAGTTAGCTAGGTGAATGTTGCACTTACTAGAATACGACGTCACGATAAGCCACATAAGAGGGAGTGATAATGGAACGGCAGACATTTATCACACCTGACAGGTGACAACGATTTGCCGAACGTTGCCTTCGGTGTAAGTGGTTTAGTGCTGGAGCAGGATCCGTGGAGGTTGGCAGCTAAGTAAGGAAAGGATAGGCTCCTGAACAGGGTGATGGCAGCATGAATAATAAATTAATGTGTGACAACCAAAAGCCAAGGCAAACACTTCGGGCCGTTCGCGCGGAAACCGGAATACCTGCAAGTCAACGAAGCCGGAATTCTGATGTGGACCCAAGGGCGAGGCGCAACCCGGTATCAGTGATCCCATCGAAGTTGCGGAAAAGTTAGTGGTCCCTTGTAACGAGATGGCCCAGACCGGATGCACCAGAACATTTGCTTTGCCTAAGCAACCAGCTTATTGATCGGTTATGAAAACAGACGTTGTTACATACTTCCTGTCGTATCAGCCATGCCAGCTTTTGAAGGGAGATAATCGCGGAATACCACAACCTACGCTCGCGATTTCAGTGTCAGAGATTGGTGAGGTTTGGTCGATCGACGTGATGGGGCCGTTTCCGTTAACCAGACGGGGAATCAATACATAAACTTGATGACCGAGCACTTCACCCGTTAGATTGAAGCCACGGCAATTCAGGAGCTGCGGGATTGCACTATAACACATGCGGTGATGAGGCACGTGATAGCAGGCCACGGAATTTCGAGGTCATACTGACTGACCAGGGCCCATGCTTTGAAAGTGACGAGTTCCGGACATGTCTGGAGAAACTGGGCAGCAAGATGATACTAACCCCTCCCTACCATCCCCATACAAATGGATTGACAATTGAAAAATGGTTGGCGGCGAAAGAGGGAGATTGGGAGGAAACGCTACCACTACTCTTGCCAGCTCACCGGGCGTCCAAGCATCCAAGCACGAGTCAATCCCCATTTCAGTTGATGTACTGCCACGCGCCCCGAATTCCTGTGGATCTAGAGATGGGAATGTGGTCCGACCTGCCAGTTATCGTCGAGGTAAGCATTGAACAACAGGAGGGTAACGTATTGAAACCTGAAGGCAGCCCAGACGCGGATGATGGAGAAATTCTGGGTCAACATGAGAAACCCTTCCGGGGCCTTCCGGTCGGGTTAAAGTACAGAGCTAACGAACGCGCGACTACATGTCACCCAGGCGAGAAAAAACTCCTTCTGAAGTGGAAGGGAGCATATGAGGTAATCGAGCGACGAGGCTGCGTGTACACCATCGCTCGACAAGGAGATAGGCGGCGAGTTTACGCTTGCGAATTGAGGAAGTGATACGAGCGAGGCGAGAAATCTACAGCATACATGTGGCAGCCGCAAAGGTCGGAGAGACTGCGTGTGAGGTCCACGGCCGCGGAGTATTCAGAGGGGAGGAGTGTGGTGCACTACTAATGGGTGGTAGAGTGAGACGAGTAGGCGCGACAAACTCAGCGAATAGTGGGTCACCGCATGATACGGGCACATAGTGCACAATTCAACTAGCCCTGAAAATAGATGGCGCTGGAATGTTGCGCCTATGCCGTACCGTCAAGGCAAGCTGAGTCGATAGAACAAGATACAGCGTGGAATCAAATGGCACCAAGAATGCTGTGCGCAAATGTGTCCGACTGTTCAATGTTAGCAGTGTTATAGCATGTACACGTTTGTTACCTAACACACATGTTAATATAAACCCGTAATCTTGGTTATGGATCATTTGGGGGGTTTTTTCGAAATGCTCAGTGGCAAAATAGGCAATAAACAAAATCCTTTCCCTGAATACCACATTTCAGGAGGTAGATATATCAGCCAGCGCAAGACCTTTGAAGCTAAAGCCACTGGCGTTGTGATAACGGAACGAAAGATGAAGTGAAAACCGTCAACAGTCAATCAAGCACAGTGATCCTATAATCTGAAACGGTGTGTTTTACTTATGTAGCCCATTCTACTGGAAATTTTATTTAGAAAAGTCTGAACGTTGCTATTCTAGTACAAAAGACTTGAATAGGGAAAAAGCAGTGCAGTTTGACTAGGGAGTCCCAATCTTAGATGGAATACAGACCAGTACAAATTGAGTCGATCAGCAACACGTTTACTCGGGCTGAGTAGCAAGTATCCGACAAGTTTCGGATTCCGTGTTGGTATTTTTTACATGTTGGCTAAATGCTGACATGACCACCCCTACTTGAAGTTCGTTAATGTGTAGGGAATTTCCCTACACTCTGCATAGTGAACAATTTACTGAGACTTTTAAATGCACGGCTGAACTGCGTTTTCGTAGGACGGTATCATCAATGCGCTAATCTTTTGGCAAAGGAGTGTAACAGCCAAGTTGGATATACTATGTGCGGACGTTGGTCTTTATAGTCAGCCAAATTCCAGCGACAGACTCATTTTCGGTAACACAAGCACATCCATCCCATTTGTTCGAAATAATTCGGTTGTGTTTAGACCCATTATTTGACGGAAGGAGCACTTTCACCCCACAACATGTAAAGCAGTTCTCTTGAGCTAGTGAACGGTATACATCTGATGAAATGTTTGCAGTTCCTGGAACATCATAGCAGCTAAAATCAAGGCACACAATTTAAATCACGAAAGGAATCTTTTTCTGAAGTAGACACTGATCAGGTAAATGAGGAGTTTTGAAATTCGTCTGATCTCAACCGTAGCGGCATTACTTCATACTGCATTTGTCCATCCTGGGCACCTACGAAGAATTACCAAAAAATAATTTATTCACGAAATAACATAAAAGCTCAGGATTTAATCAAGAATGCTGTGCGTCGCGCTATACATGCTCTTAGGTTGACGTGACAGTGCTCCTCTAAGGACTTCTTAAATTTCGCTTGATGCAGTCTCACGTGGCATTTTAGTCCGGTTTTGTTAGAAACAATGGCCTTGGAGACAAAGTGTGCTGGAGCATCATCATCATCACCAGGGAAACAACATACTATTGTGAAAAAGTGGGGTGAAAGAGAAGCGGAACGTGACGATAGGAAAATAAGAAGGAATGAGCGGAATCCATAGGTTTGGAGAATCGTTCGCTAAAAGGAATAAACAATATCAGAAAGTGATAATGACTGTGACCTTGCCCCACCCGACAAGAGCCCTAACCAGTAGTTTGGCCCATCTCAAGCTGCCATCCGGATTCCTCGGTCAATTTCTTCATGAATCTAGACCAGGTTAGCGGTCGGCCAACTCGGGGTTTCGGTCAAACGGGTGCAGCTGCGGTATATAATACACGCCGAGAAGACACAAGAAGAACATGACAAACATAATCGGCTCAAACCCAATACTAGCTATAGTCAGACACCGAATCTTAACTAACGACACCCCAACTTGATGGCTTTCACATTGCTCAACCGGTGCTCCACCTGATTTGAGAACCAACACGTAGACATCGGTGACCAAAGACCGTCAATCTCTCAGTGTCTTCAATATGAAGTAGTCATGCTTTAGCTTCAAGCACCACGTAACGCCGGGCTTAATTTAGCTGACAGACTGTTATCTTCGGTTAAGCTTATATGATTGAGTCCCTAGAATATGTAACGGCCTTTACTGGTACTTGAAGTAAAAACCAGTGGGATAACCACTATAGAGGGACCAACTATGAAAGTGAGTGAACGGACGGATCGAATACAGTTACGCTTCGGGGCCAGCTTGAACCAGTGACGTGTCGGTTCACTGCCGCAACTGTTTTGTAGATTTTGAAACTTCATGCTATCCTGCAGACCTATATGTTGACCAGTTCCGCAGTGGTTTCAAAACCGTTGGGTCTAACACAGGGATAGCTAATTGTTCGCATACATAAGCTCTATCTGTTTGTCAATTAGAAGAACCGTCATTTTAGAGAATGCTAAGATGACAGAGCAGCGTACGGCCCTTTCGATCACAAATTTGAAGAGAAAACGGAGCACACAGTAACTTCAGTAAGTCTCAATTGTAGTCCGGAACTCAGATTGGGACAAGAATAATCCATTGTGTACACTATTTTATCATGTTTACGCGATCAGATCATTGTATCTATACGCGTTTCGTTTCAACATGCCGTATGCTCGCTGTCGTTCGTATCCGTGACCGGGAATACCACCGACGTCATTTATTCACTTTTGGCAACAAGGCTTTTTTGGGGTTGTGACGTCATTTGACTTGCCACACCATACCGTGTCTCAAAGTGAACGAAGGACCTCGCAACGGCTTGGTGGCAGTGCTTACACAACCGATCCTTGCACTATTTCAACAAGTTGGCATTCCTGAGGGCAACCTTCTGTATAGTCCTGTCTAACTGAAAGCGCTACGTTTTAGGAGTCACTTATCATAAACACCGTACATACACCTAGTATAATCAGGCCTGATATACTGCTTTCCTAGAAAAATGAACACAGAGCAAACGATATCTCACTCTCTAACTGCCCAAAGATAAATAAATGTCCAGAGTCGTAGAACCAGTATTGCTTGTGCACCGCGCTGAATATATATATATATATATATATATATATATATATATATATATATATATATAAATCTATAGGGTTAGCGGCATTCCAGTTTCGGATTTGACTGTCACTGTGGCCAGCCACAGGACGCCTGCGCCTACAGAGGGGCCATGGATGGATTGTACTGCACCCCCCACAGCTCAATCCACACAACCCATATCCAGTGTAAACCCGAAGAAATAAGACCGAGGCATGTGGATAGGAGTCAGCTTTCATCAATGGAGCCTGCCCACACTCCTTCACAGGCAAACACAAGCACGCTGTATTTGGGAATCAAGCGCACACGAAGCGGTGGCTGGACCGTAGTCCGCTCCACACTGAGTGCATGGAACCACTCTTCGAGCCTAGCACGGCCAGAAGGACCGTGCACTCCGTCCCCTCCAGCAACGACCAACTGTCTCCTGGAGCCAGTATGGACGAGGTAATGGGTAATAGACAGGTAGGCACCTTGTCACCATGCACATCAAGCGCAGCCACACGGTGGATATCAAGCAACAAAAAGGTGAAATAAAATAAATCCCATAATGCATATATATAAATATATATATGCCCCATGCTGAGGCTGATGTTGCATTCATGATGCTTCTTCACCGCAGTTGGGCTAAACCAACTTACACTTAATCTAGGTCTTTTAATGTGGATAAAATTCATCACATTTTATTTGGTTTGTGCTGCGTACTTGATAATCTTCTCCTAACTTGCACACGTCGCTCATGCAAATTGTGGTAAACTTGCGTAACCTTATCGTGAGGTAATTTTTAAATAACTTTCAGACTTTTTGTACTTATCGCGTATTCACCTTTAATCACTTTCTTCTATATGCTCATTTAGCGAGTATTTATGTCGTCATATGCGTTTACTTTAATCGATATCGGCATTTCGAATGATTGTCTGTTGTTTGACATCCCAGGTGTGGCTGCGCTGGATGTGCATGGTGACAAGGTGCCTACCTGTCTATAACCCACTACAACGTCCATACTGGCTCCAGGAGACAGTTGGTCGTTGCTGGAGGGGACGGAGTGCACGGTCCTTCTGGCCGTGCTAGGCTCGAAGAGTGGTTTCATGTACTCAGTGTGGAGCGGACTACTGTCAAGCCACCGCCTTGTGTGCGCTTGATTCCCAAATACAGTGTGCTTGTGTTTGCCTGTGAAGGAGTGTGGGCCGGTTCCGTTGATGAAAGCTGGCTACCATCCGCATGCCTCCCAGTCTTATTTCTTCGGGTTTACACTGGATATGGGGGTGTGTGGATTGAGCTGTGGGTGGTGCATGGTAAGCCACCCATGGTCCCTCTGTAGGCGCAAGCGTCATGTGGCTGGCCACAGTGAGAGGCAAATCCGAAACCGGATGATGTCAACCATATATATATATATATATATATATATATATATATATATATATATATATATATAAATATATATAATAATATATATATATATATATATATATATATATATATATATATATATATATATATAAAATTATAGTAGTTGCATATAACCTATTTATTGTGCTACGCTCTCATACAATACAAATCAGAATCGGATTCCCTCGGTCCGGCTGATCTTGGCGTTATCATTTCGTAGCTGGATTGAACTGCTTGTAGTCAGCACAGCAGATTGCAGGCAGGTTATCCGTAACATCAGCGGAACCTACAACAAATTTCTGGTGGCACCACAACATGTTTCTGGTGACGGGAGGTTAACTTAATTGAGAAAGCTATCTCAACAGAATAGCTGAAAACTAATTTGCTTTAACAGCAGAAACATTTCGAGGCCTTACTGCTGCTGCGTATGATCGAAACTTTCACTAGAACAATGTTTTCCTGTATACAGCTATCTCTTCGGAGCAAATGCAGTCGCTTCTTCAGGTCCTATAGGCAATGTCTGAGAAATCACGGCGGCAATTGACAAAGATTCTGACACAGAAGTTAAACATACAAGTAGAATGTGAACTGAAACCAGAACTCACATCAGAGCACATTGTGGGTGAATGTTACAAGCAGCTCAACTCAGCATTAGAGACAAAAACTTGAAAATTCAAATGCCAGATGTGGACCACCAATCCGCCATTCAGCTAATGGAGGCCACAATGTGAATCAAAACGTGCCGAATTAAAAGCGCCCCAATGCGATTAGTACCACAATGCGCAGGGCGCAAAGCGCATTAAGAGGCCCCTTGTCGCTAGACAGAGAAATTGCCTCCGAACCGAAATGCAAGCGTTTGCAACTCTGTGCAGCTGTCTAGATACACAAAGCAACAGCCCCCAAAAGTGTGCCCATTGAGCAACTGAGAGAGAGGTATACAGCAGTTTTTCGGAAAGGCCTTGCAACGCCAATGTTTGATCAGGAGCTTTATTGCTTAGAGAGAACAATTCTCAACCCGGTGAACCACTCACTTTGGGACCAAGAAGGGACCTAATGTGCTTTGACTATTGGCCACAAAAAGGAACGAACTTACAGCTACGATGATTCACTGATCAGGTATGAAGACACGTCATCAGAATGCACCTGGACCAAGACGGAAGTCGTAAGTCGATTTGCGCGATGGAGGTGTTACGGAGAACCAGTGTACAAGCCAAGAAACGTGGCGCAAGAGTGGATCGATCTACAATTGGAGATCGAACTCGAGTAGAGATCAAAACGCGAATCTGTGTGGGATCAGCGGCAAGTTGGACCATGAACTTGAACCGTTTGAGTTGTGTTAATTAATATTAATTAGCATCTCCAATATTGTTGTGTTAGTAGTTGCGTACAACCTATTTATTGCGCTATGCTCTCATACAATACGAATCCGAATCCGAATCCGCTTCCCTCGGTCCGGCTGGTCTTGGTGTCCTCATTGCTTTGCGCGATTGAACTGGTTGGGGGCTGCACATCAGACTTCAGGCAGGTTATCCCTACTGTCAGCAGAAACCACTACTACTACTTTTCATTAATAGAGTCGGCCCATACTCCACCAACATACTCTGCAGCATTCGTTTATAAGCTGAGAATCATGCGTGCCAGACGTACAAAAGACCGTGACTGAACCGTGGCTCAATCTCTCTTTGAGCCTAACAAGGTCACCAGGACCGTGCACCCGTCACCCATCAACGACCAACTGTCTCATAGAGCCAGTTTAGTCGAGGTATCGGTTTTTCGACAGTTAAGCATTTTATCAACATTCACATCAAGCGCAGCCATACTGGAGATATCAAAGAAGCAGCATAGAATTCATAGAAAAATGTGTGTGCATTTGTTTGTTTTTCAGGTCGCACGAGCACATCTTCGTCAGTTGCTACTAACATTACTATTACGATTATCTTTTTCTGCCCACTGCCTGCACGCCACAATCTACGGTTCTAGGATTACTTTGCAAAGAATGCCACAAAGGTTTTATGCCCAAACCTTGCTCATAGTTTTTATACCCCAAACTAGCCATAATCCTATACGCTTCGTGCTAAGTAATTAGATTTAGCCTAGTTCCGTTGTCACAAGCATTCCAATAAAAGTTGCACACCTTTTACGTGCACTCTACAGACCACGTCATGGCTTACGGTGGCCTGCCAGATACCTTTCCGACAACAAGTGACGTTCGTCAGGTTTGTCTACTTTCCTCATTTTTGTTCAACTTTGTCGTGGACTCCATCATTAAGTGTTTCCTTGCGGAATCTCACGATGTAGGCTCTGAGGTGTTGCTTGTTGAACAGCAAGTTGATCTTTCTGATGCAGACGATCTTGTCTTGTTGTTTAACGATGCCCAGTAGGCCAGTTAACCCTGGATACCTCTCTAAAGGGGTCGCAACAATTGGCATGCGCTTCGCACCTTCAAAGTACTAAGTGTTTTTACAGGACCACCAGCCAGTTGATTTCGCTTTGACACTTGATAGCGCGGAACTCGAGGTAGCTGATTCATTCACGTATCTCAGTAGCTGCATCAGCAGCGATGGACCTATCAATTAACCAACTGAAGTCGACTAGCCTCAGTGTCGTCGTAAACTGCACACGAAGGATTGCTGTTTTGGACACCTCTTCAATCTTTGGTGCCTCAATCAAATGTCATCCTTCAACCGGAAAAGAAGTTCAGTGCACATATACCGTCAAAGAGAATTGTTATTACTTCGCGTATTGAGAAAGCTAGAACAGTCTTATTGAAACTGTGACATCTGTGGCGACAAAATAGCGTATTGTTCGGTATGAAAGACCACGAATGTATCGCCACAATGCCGACCACCCTCCTCTGTGGTAGTGAAAACGGACATCTTCGCTCTGGGACGCCTTCGACTCTTTGATCATCTTTGTCTGCCAAGCATTGTTTATATCGGATGGCATCAAGTTGTTCGCAAAGATGATGTGCGTGGGCGAGTACTAGACAGTGGTAATCAGGTTTTCCTTAGAAGCGCATATAGCACGGTGTAAGTTGAGTTGTCATGGGCACGTGCTAATTATGTCCGAGCACCGCTTAAGGATAAGGACCTTGTTTTGCTTTCTGGATGTACTGTAGTGCAAGGATCCAGATGGACAAAAGTCAACATGCTGTAGGAAATGAATCACTGTCTACAAAATCTGGCCCATCTCTCCACCCAGACTGCAGTTCAAGTGCCTCGCTTCGTGCTTGGCTCGAGTCGTTATAGGACAATGCCCGGAGCCGGGTTCCGTTGTGCGTCTGCTGTCACTTCCTAGTCGGGCTGCGTGCGAAGTAATGGCTGAGTATGACGCGTGGTATCGAAAGCCGCAAGGAACCTGTCTCGCCGATGACGCTATCTCTTTGCGTGATAGTCAGCTACTTGTAACGGTATGATGTTGACAAGGTGTAGATTGTGACCTTAAATCTTTGCTGATGGTGTTATGGTTTTACACAATGTCTCCCTTCTCATGCACTCAATCGTCTCTGTTCCACGGCTCAATGTTGCTGTGTGGCAGCGAAACATCATTGCAAATGGCTGACTTACTGCTGCTGCTGGTGTTGTTGTTGTTGTTTGCAATGTTGGCATGTGTACGGAATTCGCGGGTCAGTAGAAAAGATCCAAAATTTTGACTGTACTTTTCCTGTAGCCATGAGATTCGCAAAATGATGGCCTATCCTGAGTTTATTAAAACAGGGGAGTCAACTTAGAATTACCTTATCAAATCACTTCACTAGCATATGCACAGTGAAACTTGTATGAATTATCCTGAGATGGTCATCCTGCTGTCCGACGAAATGGAGTTTCATAGTACCGGAACATTCTACTTGCTGAAATGCAAAACTACACGACCAAACAAGCGTTCGGAGAGTCGCCGGATAAGTACCTCACACTGTTGCAACTTAAACTACAGATGAGACTAGGCTGCAGAATGGAAACAGTTATGAGGAGGAGGATAATTTATACACAGGCGTTGACAATATCAACAAATTTGCTAAGCAAAGTGCCCCATTAGTATCCATTTTCGCCTTCGTTATACCCGGATTATCCAAAACTGAAACATGCAGTTCCACAACGCAGCTGAAAAATATGCTAACCAAAGTTCGGGAAGGAGATTCGTCGGTTCGCTTTACATCCCGCCGTCGCAGAATTTAGTTGTCTTTTTAGCGACGATGCCAACCTGACGTTACCAGCATTCAAGCGTATAATGAACAGAAAGCCAACCTTTGGTCTTCGCCTGGCTCCATTTTTGAGTACACAGGACACGACTTAGAAGATGTGGAGCTGCTCCCAGGAAACGACTACTTGCCTTGGCGTATGTAGACGATATTGTCCTCATCTGTGACAGCTCTCAGAGGTGAAAAACTGCACGAAACCTATTAGCATTGGCTGTCAGTCGCCTCGGGCTTTGCTTTGTACCCTCGAAGTGCAAAAGCGTCTCTCCAAAATTGGAATGGACCGCCTCCTGCACTGATTCTTGGTGGGGATCAGCTGATTGTCCAAAAAATTCAATTACCTTGGAAATTGTGGCAGCACCCTTGGGATCGAAGAGGAGATCAGGAACCGCTTTTGCTAATCTTCGCCACCTATGGTGTCGGCGCGACATTACTCTCTCCCTGAAGGATAAAGTGTACATTGCAGCGGTACATTCGATCCCACTGTATGGTTGTGAAATTTGGCCCCTTAGATCAACCGACGCCGGTGCCTTCGCAGTTTGGCTCACATCTGGTGGGAACATGGCGTGAGCTACGAGAGTGTTCGACGTCTTGTCTAAGGTAGGAAGAGATAGCGTACCACACAACACCGTCATTTCATGCACTAGTCTCCGATGACTGGGCCACGTGTTGCACATGCCAACCCACAGGCTTCCGCCAAGTGCGTTGTTTGCGCGCCGAGGTTGCGGATGGAAGAAAAGGAGGGGTGGCGAAGTGATGACTTAGTCGAGGGGAATGAAGCTGGTCTCGGTTGGGGAGTCGGGGCTCTCTGGATGGGTCCGAAAGACTATGAACACGTTTGGCTGGATACACTTGTTTACATGGCTAGGAACCCACATAAATGGCGTTCGTGCTGGGAGTTTCTTTCTCCCTCCACATCACGCTTGCCACCCTCCTCCAACCATGATCACATTTCTTAGCACAACGTAATATTACAGAATAATTTTTTGTTGCCTAGTAGCCCGCTGGTAGCTTTCTAGCAGGATACCCATCCGTTACTGGTCGCTTAGTTGGTATACAAATGTTCCATCATTTTTCTTTTTTTGGTTAATGTATTGCGGCACAGTAGGTGAGATGTGTTCCACCTCTAGTGAACGTGTATATATGATGATGATGATGCCACGCTCCATTCCTTCACTAAGCATTCTTTCCCTTGACTATAACTAACTGAATGCCTCTAAGTTCAAATAGGTCCTGTATGTTATCTTTGCTCGTTAGTATCCTAACACCGCTTCATCTTTCACCCGAACAAACCAAGCCTGAAATTACACCTGCAAGTTGGTTTCAGGATAAAAAAAATTAAGCAGCTTAGTTGCTTTAGTCCCTACATTCGGTCAATACAAGACTTGTTGCATTCCGAAGAACTGGCGTCAGAAAAGGATCACGGGCTTCTCCTTAATGCTTCTCTGACCATTGCTCCTTTGTCTGGGTTCTGGACAACGTACTCCATAATCCTTCCCAGGTGGCGTGGTTCAGCTCTTTTAATGTGTTGCTCATCCTTATCCTGGCAGATTTCCTTAACCTACCAGGCTATTCTAGCCACGTCTACTAGTCTATAAAGAGTTACAGGAGGATATCAGATAGAGTTGTCCTGCTACTCATCGTATTGGATCCATGTTACGCACTAATAATTTATTTATGCATACTTTAATTTTTGTGCTGCAAGTTGTGATCTGTGTTGCACTTCTAGCTTCATTTAACTGAGACCTCCAACTTTTTTCCTTTCATGATTTCACAACAATTGCGGTACGTGTTATACATCGTGATGGCTCTGCCGAGTGTACCTGGGGAGCTGATAGAAAATAAACGCCGTGAAAAAATCATTCAAAGAGCCTCATGGGTATCCGCTTATCTACCTCAACACAAAACACTTTTTACCCATATCTTTGCATCTTTTCCTTAGTGGTTAGGGCCCATTAGTACTACTAGAAATACACAATTTATCGTTTCATCAAACACTACTTTTGCTTTAAGCCCACCCTCGTTGAAACGTGCGCTTTTCACGCGCAAGCTATGTTAAGACAAATTTCGAGCTATCGCTGCAAGACTGGACAACATCAACCTTAGATCCCACTATTTTCGACACGCTTGCAGAACTTATCAATCCGACAGGTCATTGTGATGAGTGCACTAGTTCTTTTGATTGCATGATTTAGGAAGAGACCCACCCACTAGAAATGTCATGAAATTCAAGACAGTGATGATTGAGCCAGGTGGTGTTCAATGCTTGATGTTTGACAACAGACAATTGAACAATTAAGGAGACCATCTGTTGCGGTTGCAACAACTGAGAAGTTTGCGCAAGGCTATTCTCCAGTATGCTGCTTGAGAAGAAGCATATCTTTTCGACTTTACAGACAGAATGGAAGATGTGGTAGCAAAGGGATGTTGAAGCATTAAAAAAGACAGTCTGGCTGTTGTGCCGTATCTATGAAGGGGCATCTCGGCGTAGACGGCATCGCTCATAAATATATGGTGCCATCAAGACACGACAATATAGTTACTTCATTTTCAATATCGAGCAACTTGTCCGTGTCAAATCTTCCACTGTTAACCTCGACTTATTGAGGTTTCACGCGTCATTTTCCTCATCCTCAAGAGGTTGTTGTTATAGCAGTGCTAACTATGAAGAATCAACCTATAATGGTAAAATAGCCAACAACTGGATCTAAATGCTATTAACGCTGTGTTTACCGTAGCCCTTTCTCTACGCGAGTAATGGAGACGATACTTCTTAGTCCGCTCAAACGGGCAGCAGTCGCTGCACCTAAGTTTGTGATCACTTGGAATTTAAACCTCCCACACGCAGATTAGGAGCATGCTCCGAACCCCGTGGAGAAGGAAATTGTAAAATGAGTGCAGGGAAATGCCTTCTTTCAGTATGCCAATTATTCTACTAGAAGGTGTCTTGGTTACGCTCCTTCACCGTTAGATGTACTCTCCAAATATGGCCACTTGTCAAATGTGCAACCTAAGGCTCCCCTAGGTAAGAGTAACCATTGTGTCTTTACCTTCTCTATAAATACTAAAAGGCTCCCAGCAAAAGACCGGCCTGTGAGGAACCTTGGTCCCACCGACCTAGATGTTACAGGCTAGAGCACTGCAGCTCAATTGGGTTCCACTATTAGAGCAGGCCACATTAGAACAAGGATGAGCGTAGTTAAGAGCGGGCTTGTTCAGCTACTAGACGAGTTCGCCCCGCTGCGTACCAGGAAATATTCCCATAAACCTAGATGTTGGCGCCGCAGAATCGATAGTGCGAGAAAGAAGCGTAACGTTTCTTGGCAGAAGTTTCAAGCATCAGGAAAATTTACCCGTTGGTTGCAGTACAAGAACTGTCGCAATGTAGCAACAAAATGCAGCGACAACCGAAGTATTGCTATGAAATTAGACTAGCTTGAAATGTAAAAGCGAAACCGAAGATGTATTATGTTCAGTCCAATCCTTCTTTAAGGCATGCAGTTGGTACTTTACTGGCCGATGACTATAGTCACGCCACAGAGGATCTAGCCAAAGTAGAGGTGGTTCTGCGCGTTTTTCCAAAAGTGCATCATATGGATGATGAGCTTCCTATACCCTCACTTTCATTTTGTCAAACTAATAGTACAATGCTGGATACTCCGCTTACTGCAGCGGAGGTCTTCGGGGTACTGGCTAGCTTAGACCCACGTAAGTCGGCTGGAGCTGACGGTGTACACTCTGCCATCGTCAAACCGCTGGCTGACATAATTCAATACCCTGTCTTGAAGATGTTTAATATGTCACTACATGAAGACAGGCTACCACAGGACTGGAAGGATGCAACTGTTGTAGCCATAGATATAGGAGTTAGCTAAATCTTACCCGTAGACTACAGGCCTGTAAGTCTAACCAACATGTTACTCAAATGCTTGGGAAAGCTTATTCGAAAACGAATTTGTGAGCACTTAGTTGATCACAACTTAATTGGAGCCGAGCAGCATGATTTGTTAAGAAGAAATGGTGTCGTATTAATCTTTTGCGTTGCTTAGATGAAATGACTAGCTGTCTTGATGATGGATCTCAGTTGAAGTATGTTACCTCGATTTTATCATGGTCTTCGACTCGGTTGACCACCGATTCTTACTTGCGAAATTGGAATGGTTTGGGCTGCATCCTCAACTCTTGAGTTGGATTGCAGAGTTTTTTGCAGTAGAACCTTTCGCGTTATGGTCCGCGAAGCTAGATCAAGCATCGGCATTGTTCAAAGCGGTGTTTCTCATGGTTCCGTTTTAGGACCATTATTGTTTCTCATGTTTATCAACGACTTTGATCCTATGCTCCATTGCCCCTGTTATACTTTTGCTGATGATCTGAAAGATCGTCAGCAGTGGTGATCGAAATATGTTGTTTAAGGACCTTCCCACTGTAGTAGATTGGTAGGTCAAATGGGATTTGCCTTTAAAAGCCAGCAAATGCGTTACTGACTTCTGGAAATAAATGGGTTACGGTTCTAACGTCTGTCGGGCCTCTAGATCTGCGACGTGCAGATGAAGCACAGGACTTAAACATCATTATGGCGAACAACTTCAAACCTTCAGCGCAATGTAAGCATGCTGCCATCAAGGAACGTAATGAGTTGTTTCGCCTCAAAAGATCTTTATGCATCACTTGAGCTGAACTTTTTCTTTCCTTATAAAAATTGATGGTAAGACCTCATCTAGAATACAGTATACAGGCTTGGGCACCATACCACCGGAAAGTCGTCACCTGCATAGAAAGGTAGGAAAACAGACGCCTAGGATGACTGAGGGTCTGGGTGAAAAACCATAGGATGAGCGCCTAACTAGCTTACGTCTGTATTCAATGGAACAGCGCAGACTAAGTGGGACCTAATAGAGATGTTTAAAATCACGAAGCGTTTTAGTGGTGTCCAGTGTACTGTACTGTTTGGGTTATCCGGGTCAAAGCACCTGCGCGGACACCATTGAAGCTCAAGCATTAGAGCTCTAGACTGGCTATCAGGGCGAACTTCTTCGCGAATCGCATAGTCACCAGCTGGAATAAGCTACTTTCGACAGCAATAAAGTGTAGCAGCGTAGAGGCCTTCAAAAGAGGCCTGGATAGGCGCTGGTCTGAACATTTTCCAGAATTATTGTAATTTTATTGCATCATGTCGCTGTAAGCACGTACTGCATGACAGTATAGAGAATGCTTTTATTGCTGCTTCAATTTTTTACAGAAGCCGCAGAAGTTAATCGGACGTCGAAGTACCGGCGGCTCTTGTGCGCTCACCGGTGCAAGAAACAGGACGCTAGTTAGGCGAAAGTCTGTATCATCCTTGGAAGTTAACTTGACTTGATTTGACTTAACTCGGTCTAAAATAAATTTGGCTGGAGTATCGTGTTAGCTGCTTCCGCTTGCCTAGATCAAGCATATTAGTCGCCTGCGCTGACAATTAGATAACGCTAGGTGCGGACATGAGTTTCTGCACTTTTTATCACATAATCCTTGCTTGCAGTTTGCAAGGCATTTCGCACCTGTCAGTGTCAAGCATTCACTTAGCTGAATTGTATTTTATTGTCTGGGTCACCTGACAAGACTGATCACATGGTCACTGTACAAATGCGTGTTAGGCCATCGACACAAAAGTTCAGATATCATTGAATGAATTATTTCATGCCTCCTTGAAGAAAAGCCAAAGCTTAACTCGCTGCAACTCGTGAATGCTAATCAGCTGCGTTCACGTGAGCAAAGCCACTTAGAAAATCGGATGCATAAACTGTTGCAAAGAAAGAAATAGGATTATGTTTACTTTTTACGTTCCTGCACGCCACAAAGTTCGCTGCATAATTCTATGAATTTCTATTGAACTATGGTATCTATATATTGTTGAGCCAACGAAGATTTGTTTACTAAACATGCTTTCGTTCGCATGTACCAACAAAGTACGATGTGACATTCTGGGGAATAATTGCCTAAACAATGAATAACGATTGCAAAATGAACAAGGCGACAATTTTAATCAAGCTGATGTAAGATGTCGGAACGCTAGTAGGGCTGAGTATACACGAAAGTAATTCATAGTAGTTAGTACCATTGTATATACCATTGCTCGATTGTTGTATTCATAATACTGAGCTACAGCGTAGCCTATAACATATTAAGGGAAACTCAGTGATGCATCGTCATGCTAGTATTCTGATTTCGTGGTGGCATTTCGGTTGGGATTATTCTCTGATTCCACCTGCCACCTTGCTAACAGATACCTTTTGTCCTGGTGTGAAATAGCAGACACTAGCTGACAGCTCAGCAGGAGACCGCTTCTGACATATATCGCTCCTCTCCCCCGGCTGTATTCAAAGCCCATTGTTACACTGCCCCTATACCAAGCGCCACTAGATGCGTATGTAAACAAACAAAATGCTCCTCCCGGAAGTTAACTCCAGTACACTCAACCACATCCAAAGATGAGTATCTACTAAACTACCGTCATCACGCTCAAAGTGTGCGCATTCAGGAAGGAATATTGGAATATAACCAATTGACTCCAACATAGAGGCAATGATACGAAGTTGGCCAGTAGTTTTAAACCTCCTACTTACACATCTCAGGGCTGACAAATCCGTGCATGAGCAACATTTCACCGGAATCAGTTTAATCGAGCCAGCAAAAGATTTATGCACCCCGGTGATGACAATTTCATAATGTTCAATAGTGGCTGTGGATGAACTGAAATGATGTCGAGAAAATTCCACATTGTGCGTTTAGTAACCAAAACGTGAAACCTGTGCTCTGATGTCGCTTGAGTCAGCGATCCAGTATCACCCAGTAACGACCTACACTACTGCGGAGGATTGTCAGGAGTTGTACTATGCTGCCAGGACAACATTCACGGCCAAATTATCAGAGAACACGAAGTTACCTTAATGTTTCCAAAACCTTTCACAATACTTCGTTTGTTTGGGTTTACGAATTTGTGATTAAAATCGAGGAATCGCAAATTGGAAGATCATCACGAGAATTTTTTTGAAAAATGAGGGAGTTGGTAGACACTTGTGACTTTGAAAACAATTCACGTAAAAATTTTATCAAAAGTGTTGTCAGAGAACTAATAGAACTATAGTAAATTGCATAAAAACAACCTTCCGGCGAAATAGCAACCTTTGATTTAAAGGCGGTAGAAATAGGTTAATTAGGTTTAAAAGCAACCACAATTTCAAATAAACCACAGGATGAACTACGCGGTCCCCATCCAGAATTCATTCACTTACACCGTAATTAAAGCCGCTACATACACACTAATCGCCTTAATTGAGGGAAAAGTGATCTGCTCAATAAATTGTAAATAAGAAAAACCGATAGTTTCATGTCAAATCAACAATTTTCCCTTTTGTTTTGAAGGTTATCATTGTTTACAATAAACCATTACTCTTGCATTACTTTTCATCTGACATGGCCAAAGCAAACACTTGTGACCGATGTTCGTCATTTCTGACCTCAGTCTTGTTATAGCAGGGGTTACGAATTCGGTCCTCTAACTGGTCGGCATGGAACAAAATGTCGAAAAGTTTCAATGCTTATCCGGATAGGTCCAATGATCTTATGCTCAAATTAAGATGGGTTGCAAGTCATTTGTCTCGCTGGGCTTTTATGTCCAGAGATAGTTTTAAATGTTCTTATATCTTAATAATTCTGTGGCCTGCCTGTAAACAAGTGGTTGCTCATTCTACATATCAAAGTTTGCTACTGTTTATAAGATTTTATATAATCGTGTCGATACATTTTGTTTGGTAGCACCTATCATATAGACTGCACACTACGAAACTCCAAGCCAATTTCAAATGATGGCAAGTCAATATTAATCATAATACAATTATGCAAAATATAGCGATAAGTTAAAGACCAAATGTTTTTGTTGACATACAGAAACACTGCTATCCGCGCTGATAAGTATAAACGTTTGTACTGGTAGAAACAACTGTGAATCGGGTGATGTATACCCAAACTTCGTCACGGTTTCATGCATTGTATCTAAGTCATTTCGGTTGGCAGCAGTTCTCTAGCGGAGAAAAACTGACGATAACACAGGCCACGGCTCATCGACGGTGTATTGGATTGAAGTGGATACCTCATAGTAAGACCTATAGGGACATGTGGTGCCATTCGAAATGTTCTGCCTGACATAATATCAGGTGCTCAATGTTTCTATCAGCATGGACGAATCGGCCATACGCACTGTCAAACACCATGAAGAGAAGATATCCTTGGCGCTGTTGGCACGGTGGAAATTTAACCAGCCCAGATAGAACACATATAACTGGTTAACGGATCTTTTGCACGAAGTCGGTTGTTTCAGCGACACATGTATGCTGAGAATGAGACAATTCCAGTTGCTTCTTGACGCTACATACCGTTTGAAACTGTTTATTGACGTTATCCCAGCAAGAATAAATTGTTCCACACTATCGTTTGCAACTATGCGTTTGAACAGACAGCGCCGAGGAGTAGGTGTCATGGACGGAACAAGGCATGCAATGATAACAGCATCAGCGTTAGTAACACACAGCGGGGCATTGGCATATAGGCAACTGCTTAGCCATCAACAGGTAGCATCAGTGAAAAAATTCGTAGATATTGAAAGCAGTGAGACGCACATTGGACAATGGGATGATGGAATTTCCCCAATTAAACAATCCGTCTCACTCTACCGCTGAACGATAAACTTCCGGCAGCTATACCCATTCTGTATACTGTGTCATGTGTGTTTGTTGAAATGGAGACAGATGATTTCAAAGCCCTAGTCTTGCATACCCCGTGATGACTTTCATGCTCACCTCCGATGTACTAATAGCAGGCAAAGTGAAGTTGGTCCCTCCGTATGACTAGAGCAGCGGAGTACGGCCAACGGGCTGTTTGACACATTTTGATGTGGATCTGGGCAATATATATTGTATGTAAGTAACTAACTCAATGTAACAATGGAATATTATGGGCGAAAAAGCGGATGCATAACGAATCACGTAAGACGGCGAGAAAGAGAACCACAACATGGTGAATAGAAAACAGTGATAAAATGAAACCCGTTTTTGTGGACTCACTACAGTGTTAACACAGAGGCATACAGAAGAGAGCAACGTCAGTTGTATAGGTTAATTCTGGTTGTGCAAATTTCGTTGCATTATATCGTCTGTCGTGCCACATACTAAGATCGCCACGTAGGCGCCGGTACCGGTCGCTATATAGTCTTAGGCCTCAGTCAAAGTTGATAAGGAAGATTGAACAACCCTTTGACGGGTTTGGTGGCTCGTCGCGGTGGAGTCTCGAGCGCTGCAATGTTTTGCTTGTGCCATGACTGCAAGGCCTGGATTGCGTATTCCACATGAGGCCGCACTTGGGTGTTAGGCAAATGCGAACAGACAGGGATCAAACCGCCCGAGTGCCGCCTCATTATGCTAACGTATTACTACCCAATATTTGACGCCTTTTCAAATTGTTCTGAGTAGCCCAGATGAGCCTGGACTAGTAACCCAAGGTCGCGCTCCGGAGTGACCGCGTGCATGACTTGGTCTCCATGCTTGTATGTGAGATTTGCCTGGTGGCGAATGTGAACCACCTTACACTTCACGAATAAAAACATGAGAAAATTAGGGAGTGAGCACTCACGCTCTGTCCAGGTCTCGCTGAAGTGCATGGTGATCTGCTGGGTCAGCGATCGTCCGCCACATTTTAACATCATCAGCGAACAGCAAGAAATCTGACGCAATCAAATGCGTAAGCTTGTTAATGAACAAGGGAAACAGACTCAGCCCCAGAACTGATCCCTGTGGAACTCCACATTCGACATAACTCGGATCGAACAGTACATAGGGAACTCTGACATGCAGTTTCCGATCCTGCAGGAAATTCTTGCTCCACCCAAGAACTGGAGCACAAAATCCATAGCTTTCGAGACTGTGGAGCAGAATGCGGCAGGCCAGTCAGTTGAAGTCGTTGGAGAAGTCGAGGTAAATGTCGTCTGTCCCTCTTCCTGTATGGGCCATTTCCGTCCAACTACTGAGTGCAATCAGTAGGTTGGTAGTGCATGAACCTTGCTGACGAAAACCGTGTTGCTCGGGTGCCATGATGTGGTGGCGTTCTAGATGGTCTACTAAAGCTTCGGTGATGACTGCTCTAGCATCTTTGACAGCACAGGGAGGAGGATCACTGAGCGATAGTTGGCGGCTTCTGAGCAATTACTGTTTATGAAAATTAGTGTGATTAAACCATGTTTCCACACTGTAGGCACCAATTGCTAATTCAAACAAATTTGCAAGAACTGCGATAATGGCCAGCTGAGCGTGGTTGATGCTACGTTCAGCGCCCTTGGGTGAATATAATCGATTCCGGGAGGGCCGTAGGTGCGTAAGGAGAGCAGTTTCTTCACCACACTTGTAGCAGTATACTCAATGTTAGTATCTGTTGAAGTTGTGCCAAGAAATGTGGATATATAACACTGGCGGACATCTCTTTGGAATTTTGGGGCATCCAACATTCATATGTGGTTGGGCGACACTTCAGCACTCTATGCCACTGCGACTGGAGTGTTAAGTGGGGGATACCGAGCTTCACTTTCCGGATGGTGTTACCAGGCTTGTATAGGAGCTTTTTATTGTTGGCAAATTTACAGGCTAAATACTGTTGGTGAGTCAATTTGTCCGCATGGACAAGGATACTACGAAGGCTGCGCTGGGTCACCTAGTCGCTCAGTAGTTAGAACTATCAAGCTGAGGGATGGTTTGCACGTCAGCTATATAACACTAAACACAGTGAACATTTAAGGGGCATTGATCAGCTCACCCAGTTAAAATTGTGCCCTGCAGTGTCAAGGAATAGACCGCTTATTCATTTGTTTAATTTTTATAGCTTCACGACATAGCCTATTGTCAACAGGTAGGTTTCAACTACCTTTTCCTCTCTCTACATCACAGAGTGCGTTAAAATCGGAGGTGTTCAACCATCTGCCAACAAATTCAGTTATATGACAACTCTTGTTATTAGAGCTATGCAATTAATATGGGACAAGCAGCCTGAGTACCACACCCCACTGTTGACAGTAAACATCATGGAAAGAATGTCACAAGACTTCCTGTCTTTTACGTGAAGGTAGCGCGCTGTCAGTGTGTGCCCTGGACAGCACATGAGATACATAAATCGGAATTCATTGTGTCGGAGACTAGTACCAAAAAAACGTTAGCTAACGAGGTAGACACAGGTGTATTTTAAGTGTGCAACAGGACCTGTGTATCTGTATCAAAGTGATTGCTTTCCATCGGAATACTTTTGGCAAACGTATGGCGCACACCCAAATACAGCCGAAAGTAGAAACAGTAAGGCTACTCGAGAACACCAATATACTTCGCACTGGCAAACACAGAATAAACGTTGCACACCTGTTTCTCCGTTGAAAAATAGTAGGGAGATTTTGAGCAGACTCAGCGTAGCTACTCACACCTCATATAGTTTTATGCACAGAGCTGCATAGTCAATTTATGCCACTGAGAATCAACATTACAGTTCATTCTCCTAACTGCTTCCAGTATACAGGTTACAACACGTAGGTCAAGAAGTTTTGCTACACTAAATGTGACGGGGACATTTTGTCATAACGAAGGTAAGGGAGTTCATGTGACAGCGTTCGGATTTCACGAGTAAGATATCTGCACCTCTGGGACGCGCCTGTAGTATATGAGTGATCGATAGTTGAGGGCTGCACCTGCACACAACTTGGGACGAGAATAAACCATGTCCGAAGAGATGAAGACACATTTAACGGAATTTGTGTATCAGGTATACTCTGGTCTACAATGTTCTGCATTACGCAACGTGGTGGCAAAGTTGGTTTGTCAGAAACACACTGCCGACGCCTATGTTACTACCACACATCAGTTGTGTCTGTTTCATTATCCAGCAAGACAACCGCGTATGATGACAATCATCCAGCAACTAATAAATGAAAACAAATTGTCGCTGCCGCGTGACCAGCGCAAGTCACACGGGGGCTGATTAGACCGCGAGGACGCCCACCCCTACGCGGATTCGAACCGGTGACCTTATAATCGCAACATAGGCGCGCAGACCTCACGGCCAACGGCCGACAAATACACTGTACCCCTATAACGCCTTCCCATCCGATTTGATCTCCTCAGATGGAGAGACTCACCCAGTGGTGTGGCAACTGTTTTTGTCGCCCCGGAGCGAAGGCAAAATTTTCGCCTTGAATGAGGGCAGAATAGGTGTGTGTAAGTCAAACAATCGGCTCAAAGTGCAGATTAGTTTTCGATGAAATAGATGATTTCGACACCGAAGTTAATGTGGGGAAAGTGATCACAATGAGACAAATAAGGGAATTGCTGGGAAGATCATTTGCACAGGTGTGACGCATGGCACAAAGTGTTGTTGGTCATACAGTAACATTAAAATATCCAACCGTCAGCTTATCTGGATAGTTTGCTCTTTATTTCTAGTTGTTCGGCAAGTAATTTCAATTCTATTTGTTAAAATGAAAAAGATTTACTTATAGTGAATAAATGTTTGATCAAATTATATATTCTCCATTCTGCTACAATACCTTTTGCCATCTTCCTGGCAGTAGCATGATTCGATGCTCAGAAGATTGTTTTTCTTTGCTTGAAAATACTGATGCAGGTGAATTTGACCATCTCATTTGTGGTAAAGTTAAACCATGTACAAAATGTTGTAGAGACGGGAACAAATAATAATCAAAAGGTGCTAGATGCGGAGGATTTGGTGGATGTGTGGAAGTATATCCTATCCAAACTGTAAAAGCTTTTGGCTAGTTGGCAAACTTATGTGAGGTCACGCATTATCTTGGTGAAACACTACACCTTTTCTACTGAACAATTCTGACCTTTGCTGTTTAAGTGAATCATTCAATTTGTCCATCTGATGAGAGTACACTTCAGAATTGATCGTTGTGTTGTCCGGTAGAGGCACAAAAAACGGTTCCTTTGGAATCCTATCCAAAGGATGGCATCATCATTTTTGATGAATATCAGCTTTCGAAGTGGTTTGAGCCGGTGTATCTTTTTTGTTTCATGCTCTCTTACGTTGCAGAGTACCCATTTTTCGTCCCCAGTGATGATACGCTTCCAAAATGGATCATTTTTTGACCTTTGCGAAGTAAATCACAGATGTCAATGCGACGGTACAAATTTCTTCCCGTAAGTACATGAGAAACGCATTTGTCATGATTTGAGATGAAACCTAGACGTTTCAAATGATCATGTACGGTCGACTTAAATAAATTTAATCTCTCAGCAATCTCACCATTGCTGTTCGCCGGTTTACATCAACTAATGCAACATAATTAAATAATATGGGCAATTAATGTATAGACTAATTAATGCAATTAGTTAATTATTTAATGCTGGATCGAAATTTGCATACCAGTTTTGGCACTGGTGTTCTTTCAACGCATCTTTTCCGTAAACATTTGATAATTTTTTGTTACTTGAACAGCATTTTTTGGAAAGGGCGCCAAACCAAAAATATTGCGTGATCAATTGAACTTTCTCACAAGCCAGCCTTGTTATATCTGCTGTCAAAATATGAAAAATGTCGCTTAAGTGTGCACTTGGCTGTGAAAAAATACAATCAAACCTTACGTTGAGAAAAATCGGAACTACTTCCGAACAACCAGATATTTGATATCGAACAGTCGACTGCCTGAAAATGCCGGCCGGTACGAACCGCCGCCCCCCATGCTACGCCTCTGAACTCACCTTGTTTTGACATCATATTGGCTCATGAAGACGCGAGTTGTTGCATCTGTCGTTTGTTAACCTTAGAATACGGTCGTCGTCCTAGTGGATACAGTAGTCAACGCCAAGATGGCAAACGAAGGGGTACCTGTTCAGCCATTATAGCAGTATAGATAACATCAATCCTTTCATACAGAAATGTTGTCAAGTAATAGTCTACGTCGAGTAGCGAATGTTATTTGTACTAGTTGCCATGCCAGCCTTAGTGCAACTAACATTCCACTCTATCAGTAAATCCGCGCGCTACCTGCACCCTTTTCGTTTTCCACCATCCATGGGTACAACACAGGTAGCTCCAGTGATGGCGAACCCACACCCCAATGCAGTAAACAGTTGCAAGTAAAAATGGCGGATGATGAGTTATAGGTCACGGAATAAAACTCTTGCCCCCGGATATGTATAGTAAGTGCCTCGCTTCAACTTAACGAATGATACACATTTACACCGGGGATTTAGTCTAGAGCTCTAATTTAGTGTCACGCCTAAACATTACGTAACCACCAACATTTCCAACAGCGCTGTGGCACAGAGATTGAATCGGCTGGTTCAATGTGATGCACAAAGTACAAAATGAGTGCGTTGCTCAAGGGGTATAGTAACCAAGAGGCTAGGCCAAAAAGATTCTCCAATGATTGTCACGTAGGAAAGTGGGTGTTTAAGTGTATAAGAACTTTTGTGTCTACATCACAGACCTTGATTTGCGATAAATGCGCAACAGGCAGAGTCAGCTTTAGACTATCATGCCACTCAAATATAGCCAATGGCTTATCACGCATTTCTTTCAGCAACAATGAAAAGTGTTAGGTGTTTGTAAAAAGCCAACGCAATCAGTGCAAGGCAATCACATCTTTTCTTACAATGCTGCAGTCCCCAATCGAAATACTTTGTATTATGCCGAGATCTGGAGAGTTATTCACTCAAAATCTGACCGCCTCCACCCTAAAAGCGATCTGGACTGAATTTGTGATTAGGCAGAAATGAGTCAGCTCTTCCCGAACCATGCAAAAATACACTTGTTAATCCTGCGCAAAATACCAACTACGCATACCGATCCTGCTGTAAATAATGGGTATGCTCCTTCAAGAATGTCTAGTTCAAGTCTATTTCAAGTATCTCTATTGTACGAGAGTAGAAATTGTGGAAAACACAAAAGTACGGCTCTGCGACAATTTCTGGACAAATTTGAGCGACATCCAGTACCCCTGTAGACTAAAGTGTACACTCGTCCTCATCTGGACTATGCGGTCCAAGCGTAATATCCGTGGTTAAAACGAGACATTCATCTGCTGGAGCAGCAGCAAAGATGAGCTACCAAGGCATCAGGTAGCTTCTCTGATCCTAACTGCAAGCTGCTCCCTCGTTCAGAACACCGAAGCGTTACTCAGAGTATCATTCTCCCTCACCAGGCACTGACAGATAATGACCATCCAGATTGAGCACTGCTAGCCCTAGATCCTTACAAGAGATGCCGAGGATACAAGCTGAAACTAGCAACTCAACTCTCCCGCTTGGACTTTAGAAAGCTTTTGTTTACTCGCTTAGAATCTGTTCGCATTGAAATGCATTGCCAGTAAATACGGTGAACGTAACAGACGTTGTAACCATGGAAAGACTAGCTGACTCAACCGAATGACAAAAGCTACACAACAGTATGAAAAGTGTCCTATCTGGATTAGTGATAACTCACGCGTTGCACCATAGCAAGTTGATATTTTTGCATTTGACTTCCTATGGGTCTTGTAAAGCTGTTGTTTTCTAACCCATCATGCACTATTGGCATATGTCCACTAGCTAATAAAATGCGGTACTTGTAAACAAACGAAAGTAATCACCTAATATTTCTCGGGCTAGAATGCATGATTTTGCGAGCACATCTGTAAGCTTTTTCACTCTCACAGGTGTACTCCAAATACAACTGTGGATGGACAATGGAGATAAATAGCTTATTGTGACCAGGTGTTAAAACGGAAAATGTATGTCTCAGTTACAGCGAAACTAATACCGTTTTGTCACACTATACTGCACCGACTCACAGTAAAGCACACAATCGAAAAGTCCAACGCAAATCCACCCTAATTAAAAGGCGGATGTTGGGCAAAAACGGAGGACGGTTGTGCTCCCCATTACCTGGAAAGATGGACGTCGCACAAACATATTGCGCCTCCACTCGTCCGATCTGGCACAATAGGCTTGTAAACTATGCAGTCATGCTGCAGTGTGCACGGTCACACCTTCCCATCTGCTATGCTATTCGTCACAAAGATGAAGCTGGAGAGCTTCAGAGGATTTATGATGATTGACATTGTTACACCAAAGATTAACATTTGGTGCGGTGTCATTGCACTTGGAGCAGTTAAAGATAATTCGGTACCCCTGCTTCTGCCAAGCATATCACACGTTTCAGATCTCATACCTTCGAAGGTGTGAAAATATTTTGATGAGGTCAACCAACCCAGCTGGATTTAGTTGATAGGGCTTGACAACAGCCCCTATAGCAGAGTATATAAGCACTGTTTCATGGCCTAAAAAGAGTGAAGCTTTGCAAGTACTTTAACTTCACGGCGGTTTCATTTGATACAAGTGTGGGGCCAGTGGATTAAGATGCTCAATCCAAACCTAAACAGCCATTTGCATCGGAGTGTCTTCCAGTCAGTTCGATCGCTTCACTTCAATCCCGGATAGTGCAGACTGACAGTTGAAGCGGCTGCCCCGAAGTTGCCAGGCTGCGAGCAACGCTTGCTTTAAGAAATAACGACACGTTGTCAACTTCTTTGAAGCATTCGTATGGCTTGCATGGGCTGCAAGGCAGAGTCGCAACATGGACTGCGAGTAACGGTGAAGTGGGTCGAAGCCTAAGTCATATTGTATTCGCGGTGCTCAATGGTCTAGTGATCATGGCGATAGCCACTAACCCCTATGTGCCGAGTTCAACCCCATTTCAGGCTATCCCTAACTGTGACGTATAAACCAGGACGAAACCGTCGATCGTGGGGTGCATGGATGAAAGTGAGCAATACCGAAGCCCTATACTTGGGTCTAAGTCCTTTTGATCACTGGAATCGTGCGTGTCAGGTATAGCAATATTAGCTTTCGATCACTTGAAACACTGGTATCCGTTAATAGTTTCGAAGTATTTTGTGAAGATTCGTTGCAGTTAGATTTAGGCAGACAGCCACCACACATACAGGAAAAGGGTAAACGGCCGTTTCAGCTTATCGGTACTAGTCAGTAGCGCGCACCCTCCGAATCCTGCTGGATTCGAACCCACGACCTTACTCTTGCGAGCCAACGACTTATGCCACTGAGTCTTCTAGCGTTTTGATGGATGTGTGGTGGCTATCTGCCTGAATCTAACTGCGACGCATCTTCACAAAACACCCTATAAATCCCATACTACTTACAAAGGTTTGTAAGCGTTTGCACTCTGGAATCCTTATGCTGTCTGCCTCTGAGTTACCGATTTTTAACTCCGGCAGTAATGCGTACTCACCGGTGCTAGTCTTTATTCGAAGCCAGTGGGTTGTTTGGCTATAGAAAGGAAGGTGTCCCACAAGTTAGCTAGCGACCCAGAGTGAGATGGCGCGTCGCGAACCAACTATACATCATAGGTGTCAAAGAATCCAACAGAGAACCATCGACCTGTGCACTTGCTGATGAATGTCGTTCAGAGACAATTCAGAATTCTAACGAGAAACGTTTGAATTTAATGAAACAATTAGTCAAACAGAACTGCCAGAATTTCTTTATGAAGACAAGAAATGGACGAGGAACGATGACCATCGAGCTTGCTGAATATTGGCCAGACTTCATCCGGGTCAACTATCTTCTTTGACTGCGCGGTGTCGACAAGCAACAAGGGCGACATAGTAGTGAAGTGAGTTGACCTGATTTGGAGCCATGTGCAGTCCGGCATTTAGCTCGTTGCGGCAGCCCAAACAGTGTTGTCTACATAGGCACGCCTTTCCTACAAAGCAAACTCCAGACCACACTTGTTCAGCACTAGAGACCGGAAGTGTTGTTTGTCGCACCAGACAGTCTCATAGCTAGTGCAGGCTGGAAAATTTGACGTAGCTATGAATACCACGTAAAAAGATGGAGGAATTTCATTCTATATCCACGTACGGTGAACCATTAGTTGCTTGGGGAGAATCAATTAATCAGGCACTCACTACTAATCAGGCAAGTGGTGACTTTAGTCAGCGGGAATCACAGCGTCACCAAATTGGAGCTGCAGCACTTAACAACCACTGGGTGGCAACTGGTACAGGTGCAGATGGTTGGCAACATCCGGTTTCGGATTCGCCTCTCACTGTGGCAAGCCACAGGACGCCTGCGCCTACATAGGGACCATGGGTGGCTTGCGCTGCACCGCCCACAGCTCCATCCACACACTCCATATCCAGTGTAAACCCGAAGGAATAAGACGCGGAGGCATATGGATGGGATTCAGCTTTCATTAACGGAGCCTGCCCACACTCCTCCACAGGCAAACACAAGCACGCTGTATTTGGGGAATCAAGCGCACACAAGACGGTGGCTGGACCGTAGTCCGCTCCGCACTGAGTGCATGGAACCACTCTTCGAGTCTAGAACGAGCACAAGAACCGGGCACATCGACCACTCCAGCAACGACCAACTGTATCCTAGAGCCAGTATAGACGAGCTAGTGGGAAATAAACAGGTAGGCACCTTGTCAACATGCACATCAAGCGCAGCCACACCGGGGATGTCAAACAATAGCCAATCACTTGAAATGACATTATCAAACACACATCTCAATTAACGAATACGGCTATGCCGACATAACTCTTCGATAAATTAGCACATGAATTAAATTAGTTATCGACGAATCCGCGATAAATAAAAAATATCCACAATTCACCCAAAATATATTACCAACGCAATAAAGATAGGCTCTAAAGTGCCAGCTATGTTGTCTATCAGAATCTGAATAACGTTTTAGTACAACTGTGTTACTATCCAGTAGAAAAATGGACTACAAGTTTCAATCCATGTACGGACCACACAAGACCACGATAATGTGGATGCTTGGACTGTCACGATCATATAAAGAATATTCTTCAATATTTGTTTGCGCTGTCTTGGCTTCAAATCTCTTTAACAAGTGGTTCAAAAGCAATTTTTGTGAGTTTCCTATACCAGGCTGAGCGTAGTTGTTGGTTATATCTCCCATATTTATACCTGAAACATTCTGGGAACGTCAGAGTTACTCCACATTTCAGTCATTCAAGTGCAAGACACGGAGTTAGTTGCCGCGTAATAAGTTCATGTGTTTGAAAAAACTTACACTTACAGACGATTACCATAGTCAGATAGAAGTATACTAACGTAAAATATGGTGAAAGCAACGCTACTATCTCGCTGTAACCACTAAAACTATAGCTAAGCATGGCTTGAAAGTTTTGATTTCTGAAGCACCTAAGTCGGCCAGTGTTCAGGGAAATTCCAAGTAGTTAAATTTGTCACATGACCGTAGAAGGTTCTGAACCTATGCAGAATTATCCGGCCCAATCATTGCCAGGTCAGTGAATTTCCAGAAAAGATTTCCTCCCGACCTTATTCATGATATCCAACTCCGGGCGTTTCGCTAAACAGCATAGAAATGGAATCTCTAACAGTGCATTCTTCCTGGTACAGCTTCATCCCTTAGTCTCAGAGTTAAACCAGGCGTACAGTGCAAGAATCTGACCCTTGGAAAGAGGGCCAGGTCAACTCACTTTACTGTGCATCGTAAACAATTACACAGGGACCAAGAATCCAACCAGAAGCGTAAAAACGTTTGTGTTCCATACTTTCAAACACCGTTGGCTGCGTTTAGCGATATTCCGTACAAAGGTTGTTTGTTGTGGGCATGAAATCACTCATAAAAGGAAGGCAAGTTAGTCAGCAACCGAAATGCAGGCAGTTTCCGGTGCCATTACTGAGACCAAACGTGTTCGCTATGTCAAAAAGGACTGCAAACGCAATGATGTTCGAAGCAGTGCAAATATGATATCATGGGACTAAATTCCCACTGCCCGCAACGACAGAGAAATGGCAACGGATCTTATTCGCATTCAGAGCGGCAATGGCGGAAACAATTTAAAAAAACGTGAGGTTTCTGGTGTTTGCTTAACCTTTGTCCCATCCTATTAAAGAAAGGCCCAAAATGTTACATTCTATGGCACTTTGTCCCGGTTAGGCAAGTTTATGCTGTGTACGTTCTGGATTCGAATCGCGAAACCGTCTTTACATGAGGTTTTTGACAGTACATTTTACTCCATGTGAGAACAGAGTTAACGTGAATTTCTGTAGTGCACAAAACTGTCTGTTCTGTCCTTGTCCTCGGAAGACTACTCACTGATATCTCTGCAACTCAGGTGTGCACTTATCTATCGCCTGTTGCAATCAAGTGAACAATCCGAGCTTTGTGGTGATCCGTCTGCCTGTGTTAATCATTGCAGCGGTTAGGCTATGTGAATGTCACCAGGATCACTCTCTTGCCGTGAGGTGCAGTCCCATGGTATCTGAACGCTAGCAAGTGTCAATTCCTAGTTTCTTATTATCGGAAAACGTTGGAATTGTTAGTCCTACCGTGCCTAGTAGGGTTATAAAAGAAGTGTAATATTAACTCATTTTTGATATTCGCAGAAAGGGGTGATTCTGAGAGATAAACCACGGTATCATCCTAACAGTCCTTTATTTGCAGGAGCTAGTTCCGCCTGACGCAATTGCTAGCTGGTGTACTAAGCCTAGTTTGGTCACTAATCAGAGAGAAGAAACACGTTTTCTACCTTCCATTCCGTGAGTTATTCTCAAAACGTGTACGTGGCTCACGACACTCCAAAGACATTCCTGACTGACCAATTCCATCACACGCGTCAGTCCAAGGAGAAGCGGCAAAAGTACGGATCACTTGTCCGTTAAAGCATGCAGGTTTAGTTAAACGAAATTTACTACGAGCTCACTCTGCAACACTCCAAGCAACTTTTCCCAACTTTCGTTGTCCTGGGACCAGTTTTCTTCCGGTTTCCCGGTGAACACAATCGGAGCGTGTGTGAGTAGCTTCGTATCGAAATGAGGCGGATTTCGTGGTTCACCCAAGAAGATGAGCAAGAAGCGATCCGTCCAAGAACGTCGCATGGTAAAGAAAACCAAAAGTCTAGGGTAAATGGCATCCAGACATGATGAATGAGATCCAGAGAGCACAATGACGGCGTATTCCGAGTGTTTTAAAAATCGTTCCTCGAAAGCGTCGAAAGATGAGCACAGAAACGCTTCCGATCTCGCTCTTGGCCAGAAGGAAAATTTGCGTAATTCAAATCGGGTTCGAACACATAGTAGGTCGGCAAAGTCATCAGCCGCTTCGTCTTTACATGCGTGCTCCGGCAAATTGTCCGGAAGCAAAGTCCAAGGGGTCAGAATTGTAAATTTAAAACGCCACCTACTCATGTATTGAACGTACACCCATAGAACTGATACTTGAAATGACTGCCGAAGTCCTGGGCTGTGCAGTGGCGACAACCGCTTTCAAGCTACCAAAGCCACCCGTGCAGTAGTATGTCGTGCAGACGTAGTCATAGGCGCATCCGCGCACTGCACTGCGGTAGCAACGTGACTGTCGACTTCAGTCATTGGTGAATATACATGAAAAGGTGTGGGCTGTAACAGATCACATTGATCTGTTTTATAATTGGTCACCTTCAAGGCCAAACCACAACGTCCACTGGATCACAAGTAGCTTACATTGACTGCAACTGGGATCCACGGAACTTTGGGCTGGGAAGAGGAAACTGCACACCATGTTTAAAAAAATTAACTTTCAAGAAAATGTCCATGTACCCCCTCCGTATCTTACCACGAGGTATGGTAAAATAGGAAACAAACAGGTAAAACCGATGGTATGTTGGAGTAGTAGACGACCAACTGACGAACACTTGGTTCCCGTTGTCTACGCAGTGTGCATCAGCCGAATATTAGTCGTTTTCGAACTCGGACAATGGGCGAATTGTAAATGCGTTAACTGCGACCACCCGCTGTTCGTTAGCACTTTTGTTTTACTTTACGGAAAGCCGCTGACTACAACGTAAGTGGATGCAAACGCAGAGGTAAATCTGCTTCTGGGTGAATCGGACAACACTTTAGGTACTCATAACATTTAACCCTGTTGTCAATGGTTCTCAGTTCAAAAACAAGATGCCTACTAACTCTATCTGATAAGATGTAATACCATCGAAACGCGCCATAGGAGTGCAGTGTTATCGGGCGGGCAACACAATTTCTATTTGCAAGTACACTTAACTTCACCCAGTACAGCAGTTTTACTGTAATATTCACGTGTCAATCTAGACAGTTTTATCACCTAAAATAATGACCACTGAGTAGTTTAATATTAAATGTGAACAAGCTTTGTTGTTGTATGTACCCACAGATGCCACGGATTTTTGGATAAACGCCCTGGACTCCACTTTTTCTTCGGGATTACGCTGTTTCACGAGATTTTTCTGTGTGGGTTTGCACTAATGGTCTTCTTTTGGTGTATGTTTCAGACAGTGCAAATTGTGCACGTCCTCTGGCTAAACTCGGAGGGTTGATTGACTGGCCCAACTGCCATCTGTGTCAGCCATCTTGGAGTTGTTCTATGATACCCAGCCATCATGAACACCATACCGATAACCCGAAACGAAGTATTTTGCGCTAAGCAAAATTGTGCCTAGGATGTAAAAGGAGAACTGACTTGCATAAAAAGCCAAGACCGGTACCATTCAAAATACGTCAACGTTTTGGAACCGACATAACGTAATACAATGCGCCGGCTTCACTATGTTTCTGTCCGAAGTGCATGACGGTTACATCAGTTACCTGCATACTAGTGTTAACATATAACACAGAATCCCATGCTCAAGGTCTAGATTGGCGGTAATTCCCTGAAGTTCTTTGTACTAGCGGCGTTATCCTTCAAACGATTACACGGTTATCCGTGTAGGAACACTAATAAGGCAGTGGTCCGAGGATACTAAAGGTAATGGTACAGTCAAAACAGATGGCGGTGAACGTAATACGCAGCTGACAAATACTGCGCAAAAACACTTCTTTCGGGACTACAACAAAAGATAGCTGTTAGAGAAACACAGCCACTAGCTATCCTCGCGGAAATGATACCACCGTAATAGCGATTCCGAAAACTGTGCGCTGAGACCAGTAACGATGGAGTAAGGTATCGATGGACTGGATATTACATGTGTGGGTGAGACTAAAAACAGATTGCATTTATACGGAGATTTGGCAAATCAACCAAAAATCGACTAGGTGACAACCTCTCATCGGTCAGCATAAATCCACATTCGTCAAATGATCATAGTCAAGAGCATATGACATACAAGAAAGTTTACTTTATGTGTACTATTGCTCAAGTCCTACTGAGTAAACATTACGAATTCCGGCTGCCTCATGGATCAAAGTTCTGTGACCTCATTGCTCATCCGGAGACATACTTACTCCCCGACATAAGTGACATCGAGGTCGCGCTGCCAGGCATTTCCGTTGTTCGGCACAACCGACACAGCAAAGTTTCAAGAGTGGCTCTGCACTTCTTCGGTGGTCTCCAACGTGGCTCATAGAGGATCCGGTCAGCCCGTCACAGGAGTCGCTTTGGTGCAATCTACTCTTAATAGGTGACGCTGCTTAATTCGTGACGGTCGTCTACTGCCCTCCTTCCTCCACGCCTAAGATGGACTTCTATCTAGCATCCGCATTAATGTAGGAGATAAAGAAGAAGTACAGCCACATCCTTATTAATGGCAATTTCAACATCCACGCTCTGAAATCCCAAGCTGTTTCTGCATAACAGTTCAAGTTCGACCTACGACCCATTGTCTCCCTATCAATGCTCAAACCAGAATCAAAAAAACAAATAAGCCGTCTATATTGGATTGGATATTCTGCAACGAAGAATTCATGGTTGAGGGTAAACGTCCATGACAATATGGATCGCAGCGATTTGCAGTCTTAATCTACGAATACATATGTTATGCAGAATATCGCGTGGAAATTGCCAGCGCGATGAGGACGTTTATGATCTACGACATATTAGACCGACTCAGCGAGACTACTAAGTGGACCCTTCTGCCAGATGAGGCACCGGCTGAAGCATAAGAGCATCTCCCCAGTCAGTTTAACACGCTGGATGCCGAATCATCAGCGATTAAAACCTTGCAGAGGAGAAACGTGGTCTTGTTTCTGCGAAGCCAGACACGCAAGTGTATTGCGGTGCGAAACAGCCTGGAATATCTACAAACTCTTCCCGACCATTGGGAACTGGATTATCTATACAACCAAACGTAACTACTGTAGGCAGGTTGTTTGCGATGATAGAATGGCGTACCAGCAGAAGTTGGCAGTGTGTATGACCTCCAACCATAAATTTCTGTATGAAAGCTTCAAAAGTCTAACTAAAGTGAAACGGGGAATTCCTCCTCTTCAAACAGCGGGCGTACCCACAAGGACACGGAGGGAGGCGGCGAAAACATTGCGTCTACAATATACTCCAACATTTCAGTGTGATCACGTGGAATACCCTACCGGAATCTGTCAGATGTGCTCCGACGCTGGCAGAGTTCAAATCCAGGCTTGACCGTGCACTTATTTCGCTGCACCAATTTACATTACCTATTACCCATGGATAAACACAAGTGTCTGTGAGAGATTTCACTGGCGGTCAAATTCCAGATTTCGTCCCACGTTTCTCAGCTCCCGTATCTGTACACCAGAAGAAGACACAATTTTTGCCAACATCCAATTTGCTGTCATTTCTCATGGATTTACCTTGGATTTAGAGTCTATACTACGTATACTTCTGTGAGTTCACTGTGCAAACCCTGATTCGCTAAGAATATTTTAGCTCTTGAATTTTCATCAAAACCATCCTACGGAACCTGTTAAGTATTAGCTTTTTACCCGTATAAAACCATCTATTATTTGGTCTGTCCCCTGCATAGCTGGTTGTATTGAGACGCATCCAGTGTCCACAATCTCAGATGTACACCATACTTGGCGTGGATTTATATGAGAGGTACTTGTCAACGCAATTCTCTTCTGGTTTCCAAGCCCGGTTTGAGGCCTACGTTTGTTACCATTAACTAGAGAGTGGCAAAAAGGTGGGATGAACTCAGTCAAACGGGGGGGGGGGAAGTTAACTGTGATCTCAGAACAGATACCTCTGTGGTTGAACCTCATTGGAAATCATCTATGTCGATTACCAACGCCTTTGAATCTAGGTTAAAGAACAACGCGTTAGAAGTAATAACGTGTAATGTGCATAATTTACACGTGCTTCAAACTGTCGCATCTAACGGTTTGTAATCGTCACCGGCATGACACAATTTTTTATAGTTGATTGATCCTATTCATTTTAAGTAGATAAGGGGGAAAAACCACCGTGAATGGTGTAAGAATTATTATGACCACGGCTAGAATTTTGTTGGTTTCAAAATCTTGGATTCATGGATTTTCTCTATTCTTGAATTGCTCGTCTACAGAAGAGCATTAGGGGGAGTTGAATGTTGTAGGTAGAACTCCGTCACATCTAGACTCATTCGGACAGCCGCCACACGCCCGGAAATGCACTGTACGCACGTTTCATCCTTTCGGGAATCATCAGCAGTGCGCATTCCATCGGACCCTTGGTAGGGCTCGAACCCGCAACACGACTGTTGCCAGTCCGTGGTTAAGACCACTGAGCTACGGGGGACGGCAATTGATCGTTTGTCACATGGTAAAAATCCTAACATCTCTACCTTTATACATGAAGATAGCTTCCTCTTTTTACTTAGCGTTGTTTAGTTAATCCCAAGAAGGTAACCAATCTGACAATTCCGATACGGGTTCCTAGTACAGATTCGCTCTCGACGTTAGGAAAGCACCAAAGGTCCAAATGGATGTCTGTACAAGGTTGGATCATTTTGGTACACAATTGCGTAAATAGCAACAGGCTGTAGATCTGGTAGTTTTGAACTCACCGGAACTGTATATTCTCTTACCCGACACCAAATGCAGGTTAATGTTTGCGCACGCACAGCATAAGTAGACACAATGCAACTCCCTCCTCGACCTCAACTGTTCTAAACAGGCTGAGGTAGCTGCGAAAAGAGGCAACCAGCATGTCGGCATGCGGCGACGAGCATTCGGGAGATTTGACCCATCAATCTTCCCAATGATGAACAATTCCTACGTGAGCCCGCATGTTGAATACGCCACCAAGCTTGGCAACCTTGGTTGAAGCGCGACCTAGAAGCGATAGAGGCACCACAACGGAGAGCAACAAAGAATGTAAAGGGCCTGCGCTATCACTCTTACCACCGAAGGCTGAAGTTGCTGGGAATTTTCAGCGGGCGCTATCGAAGACTGCGCGGTGATCTCATATTAGGGTATCAGATACTGAGTGACCGAAACCACGTATGCCGCCATTTGCTGAAACTTAGCCACAATGCGCAGCTCAGGGGTAACTGCTTAAAATTGAAGGAACAATATAGCCGTCTAGAGTGTCGACGGGATTACTTTTTTCTTCGGGTTTTCCAACCCTGTAACGCACTCCCAGACTCGGTTGTATCTTCACCTACCTTGGACATTTTCAAAAAACGATTAGATATTGCTCTTAGTTCCCAGCATTTTTTTACCTAAACTCCTCCATTGTGGATTACGCCAAGCATGTTTTTCAACAGGATTTATATATCAAATCGACCCAAGTGTGCGACCATAGTTTGCTTTTCTCACGCCTTATATAAATGACCACTGCACCCCAGTGTATTTGAACGTTTACACTCGAGTTTTTAATCTTGCACTGATGTTATTTATCAAAGTATTCATCGCGACAGACGTTCGGTAGATGACCCATATATACTTCGAATTCAACGTATTCACCCCAACCATTTTACGGGACGTGGCAAGCACTTGCTTTTATCCCGTGATAAATCATTGTTCATTGTTCATTGACCGCAGTGTTTCTCAGTGAAACTCCCATAGTTTAACGGGGAATATGATTCACTGTGGTCACGCGTCTTCCTTAATGTCTGCAAGATTTCTACGCCCGCTACTTCCCAAAGCCAACAACTCAAGCTTCACATCATTCAGTGCAGTGCGTCTGTCTCACCGTATGGACACGGACACAAAAAGTTAACGGTATCATGCTGTGTGTATTAATAGCTGCTTCATGCACGTGATACTTTCAGCAACCTCTTTTCGGTGGTGCACGCTTTCTAATACCTTGTTCTTTGGACACACACAGGAAGGCATTCCTTCCCATCGATCACATTGACATATGCAGATATGTAGTGGTTCCGTTTTGAAAATATATTGTGTGGATTTAACTGGTAAAACGACCGGAAAAGACGTGAGGGTAGTCTGGAAAAGAACGCGACATGCAGCAGCGAAAAGTATTGATTCTTCGTCTGGTAAAACTGATTAAATGCATGGTCCTCTCTGTGTCCACAATTTAAACAGCCGAAACTTAGATTAGCAGTGCATACGTTTATTGGTTAATGTAGCATCGCTCCCACGACACCAAGTTACACTTGTATGCAAAAGCGGAATTCGTTATGATGCAAATCAGTCAACCTGATATAGTTTCATATCACCTAAACAGATAATATGTATGTTTAACTTTAACTTGACGACATATATGGTGCATTTTGCATCTGAAATAAACTATTCATGCTATATGGAGATTATACAGTATTCGTCGCAAAGGAAATTCCCGACAGTAATTTGGTAAAACCCAGTTTCCTCCTATTCGTTCCTTTTGGTCAAATATTGCGTGGATCCCTACGTGACTCCACTTCATTCCTCGTAGGCACCCAGCCTAGCCAATGCTTTTGTCATGTGGATAAACGCATAGTTCGGCGAACATCCAGGGTGCCAAGTGACTAGCTAGTCACTTTCATGTAATTAGCAATGTGGTAGTGGGACATTAACTCATCTTGTCACTGATGGTGTAAGAACGGACCATAAAGAAAATGCATCCGTTACGAGATGCGTTCTCGTAGGCTGCCACACTCTAACACTGAGATCACCTCTCCGCGATAAAACGGGAGACTGGTTTGTTAGCTGGCTATGCTGTGTGGTAAAAATGCCGACAATATCGTCATTCAGCGCAGCCAATTTGCTGTCTTATTTAGGCTGCACACTGCTTACGTGAATTCGATCGAGTGGACCTTGTGAATCACACCTAGTGTTTCCTCATCCCCATTGACAGACCCCGTCCCCAGCGGTCAGCTACCACGGACACTTGACCACACCAGAAAAGACGATTTAATAAATGTAGTACGCACTCTAAGCAGAGCAGATGAGAAGTCCCCATATACTGCACCATCAGTTGTGTTCCGTTTGATACATACTGTCCATTAACACCTCTAGACAGTTACTCCCATGCTTTTACTGTCTTCTGGTGCGCTATAAAATTTTACTCGAATCATGGCCACGTTCAGGGTTTCCAGTTTATGTGATTGTAGAACTGGGTAAATTGGATCTCTTAAAATCCAGAGACGTGCCATTAGGACTAGATGGGCTTAAATCGCAAACCCATACATGGAACTTTCCTCACTGGACGGCTGTGAAAAAAACAATATATCCCCACTAGCGATTAACGTATTACCCAGTTACGGTGAGCCTTAGGAAAGAGATGGTGTGGCTACGTTCCTAGTCGGTGAAACGTAGGGGCACAAAATAAGCAGGAAAAGGTTTTCTCTTTATCAGACTTTGCCGTTCCACCACGGTAATCATTCGATTTAACGTTTATGAAAGTCTCTTAGGTGAACTACTAACCCTGGCCTCAGGGCGCACGTGTGCATGTAGAGAGTGAATGTTCGGGATTCAGCCACGAGTGGCGAGGAGTCATTCAAACAATTCAAACCACATTCAATCAACAACAGCAGTACATCAAGCATTTGGACTGATACTACGCTGTCATAGCAACATGATGACCAAAGGAATAAAGAATAATAAGCAGGAGAGAAGGGGGGAATTCCTGAAAATGCCCTAAGCAAACATCCAAGGTCACGGCGACTAAAACTTGAGTTAATAACAATAAGCAGGTTGCATCAACAAGACAAATCCCGTGCAGCTTTCAATGCCCCGCGTCATAATCAGCCATTACCCCACTGATACCGACAAATCGGTCTTGGAACCTGAGCAACTCTTAGCGCAGCCGGGTCAATCAAAAATTCAAAGCCGGAAGAGATTGGGTGCTATTTACAAATGGTTAGACAACAAGTTAATGACAAATCTCAAACAATTTCCAGACCAATTGTGTACAATAATCCGGCTCTCAAATGCAACATACCGTCAACAGCAATGATCAACAAATAAGCACAATGAAGCGAAGCGGTTCTTATGTCAGCGTGGTTTAAAGCGAAGTGAGCAATCGTCAATGCGCCAGCCAAATAGCAGTGCACATAGAATGCGGGCGTAGCAAGCTTAACCATTGAGCGATGCAAAACAGGTAAACCCTTGTGGTTAATCAAGGTCCAAATGTGAACGAAAAACAAAGTAACTGAAGTTTTATCGTGCAAAGTCCAATTAGCAATCAAGGGGTAGTGATTGATCGCTTTGGAGTGAATCAACTGAGGAAATCTCCAGGTAGGTTGAACAAATTAATTGCTCCGTTACACCCACGGATAACTCAGCGGCAAACACTCTTTAAACACGCAATCCGACTAGAAGACGGCAGCAGACGCGCCACTGGTGTCGACTGCGAGATTTTTCCTGTAAATTCTCCAGCCAAACACAAGGCGAGTCACTTGGACTCCAGCCCGGAAGGCGAGACGGACCAAGGGCACCTAGTCTGGTCGCCAGTGACTTCGTTGCCCGCTGAAAAGTCAACTTCTGGCCACCCCGACACTTGCGCCACTCTATACCTGGCAGACTAAGCAAAACCTTCCTAGGTAAGTGGTGACTAGTCATAAGTAGCACAAGCCATAGCCAACGCAACTTATTCAGTGCTATTTTTCGTACTAGGGCGAGTGCATGATTATCACTACCTAGCCCTCGCCTCCGCACATCATCCTTGCGGACACACTGGTGCCATCCGACATCAGCAGTGCTTCGCAAACAACGAGGATCAAAGGTTTGAAAGACGTCTCGGATCTTCAGATCGAAGGGGCCAAGTTTCACTACCAAAGAGCAGGACGGTCCTCATTGTGGCCTTGTATACACGACCTTACAGACGGAGGGAAATTCACTTCCGTCGCCAAAGATACCGCAGGTTCAAGAAGACGGTTCTGGCTTTTATAATGCGCTCTGACTTCAGTTTCTATGCGCCCATCATTGTCGATGCAGCTGCCAAAATAACTGAATTAATCAACCAACTCGAGATCCTCGTTAACAAGGATCAAGGGATCATAAAGTGGCTGGTAGTCCTGTAGCAACACTTTGCACTTTGAAGGTGCGAAGTGCATACCAAATAATGGGACCACTCTAAACAGGCTAATCAGGCTTGATTGCGCCACCGAAACATCGTCGAAAAGCAAGACGATATGGTCCGTATAATGTAGGTCAACTAAACTTTCACCAGGCATCACTTCAACGCCTACATGGTGAGATTCTGCAAGGGAACACTCCATGATAGAATCCACTACGAAAACGCAAAAAATTGGGAAAACAGACAACCCAGACGAACTCCACTTGTGGTCGGAAAGCTTTCCGACAGGTCACCGTAGACCTTGGCGCAGCCTTTCGTGTTCGAATATAGAGCACGTAGGATGTTCCCGTATTTCGTAAGAACACCTTACCGCGCAAGTATTTCGAACAGAATCGATCAATTGACTGATTTGAACGCACTCTTTAAATCGAGGAACACAGCTATTGTCAGTCTGCGGTATGCGTGGCGTTGCTCCAGCACCTGCCGCAGAGTGAATATGTGGTCTATGCAGCCACGTCCTGGGCGGAAATCTATCTACTCTTCCCGAAGCCGAGATTCCTGTTCCACAGCGAGGCGACGAACGCGAATCGAGGCCAGTACCTTTATCACAACTGGCTTTAGGCTGATGCCCCCTGTGGTTAGAACAGTCTTTGCGACTGCCGGTTCTTTATACTGCCAGTATAATCGATACGCACCAGCTATCCCGAACACTCTCTTCCTTCTTGATCGTTCGAATAGGGAGGTCAGTGTTTTGCAGATGACCACACCTCCATCCTTAAATAGTGCAGGTGGGGGGGGGTATCCGCGCCAGCTGCGCGAAAACGATTGAGGGCTGTGATCGTGTTTTGGACGTCGGCCTCCGACGGAGGCTCTAAACTAATCATCCATAGCTCGTCGTGCATCACTTGAGTATTAAGTGGTCCGGGTACAAGGGATTGCTGAACTGATCTTGGATGTGTTCCGCCCACCAAGCCATTCGGCGTTGCTTATTTTGTATCAGTGCACTCGCGATGTCTCTGATTGTCTCACTAACGCCTGTGTCCTGGGACCAATGGTGCGGATCAGCTGGAAGAGCTTGCGATAATTGCCTACTGCTCCTGCCTCCTGGTCAACCAGGCTTCCTTATCAGCACGTAGGCTCCGCGTTAGTTAGCTCCTAATAGTCCGTCCGATCAAGTTGTGCTCAGCGCCAGCCGGGAGGTTTCTTCTGGATTCCAACAGATACACTGACCTCTCGGATATCCAGTAACTGGTGCGGTGACGATTGATAGCGCTACAAGCGGATGCATCTGCTTCGTGCGTGGCGGCCGAAATCCTATTCCACTGAAACTCAGTGTCATTAGAACACGACAGCGAAAGTTCGGTATGCAGTTCCGCTTGGTAGGATTGCCTGACCGGGAGCTGAGATAATTTCTCAGTTGCCAAACTGAGGAAACTCTTGATGCGCCTCCTGCTAAAGTTCATGGAGAAAAGACAGCGTACTAAAGCACGCTCAGATTCGATGCAACTATTCCAGTAAGAGCGGCAATCCAGGATGGGACCACACCGCCTTTAACTTATGACAATGTAGTCAATTTAGTCCATCATTGGCCAGCTACAGGAGGACGCCAAGTGGCACTTCGGCGCCCACTGTGTCTAAAAGCAGTGCTACTAAGAAACAAGCGGTGCTCCGCACACAGTTGCAACAGACGTTCACTGTTGTCAGTCTGTTCGGAGTTAAGTCCCTAGTTACCACCAAGATGAGCTACTGAAAAGCTCAGACGCCCTACCTGTGCGTTCATATCCCCTGCAAGTATTATAATATCTGAACTAGTAGCACTGCTTAACAGCGCGTTCAGTTCGTGATATAATGTGTTCTTGACATTATTAGAACTGCAGTCGGTGGGAGCATAAACGGAAATCACAAACAAACAGCGTTTTGTACTATCCCATAAAGCAACCTTGGTTGATGTCATTAAACGGGCTGCACACCAACGGCTGTTCACTGAAATCCAGTCAACCAACGATTGCTCAGCCTTGGAGCTTAGAACGATACCTACGCCAGCTTGACCCGTGAGTGCTGCATCGGCATCTCCGCATGCGTGCAACCAATAACGAGAGGTTAAGCCGGGTGCAGTTTAGTCAACAATCCCATTAGGATAACTGATCCCTGTTTCGGGCACATAACACACGTCAATACCCAACGTGTCCAACGTGCGTGTGAGTGCAGCATGTTGACCTATTTTTCTTAGAGTGGGAACGTTGAACGTTGCCAGGGAAACGGGACAGCATGGCCTTATGATGGACCGTTGCCGATATGAGTCCGGTACGTGTCACGAGGTGGCTGCAGATGGTCGTAATAGAGTGGCACTACGGTTGCTGTCAATTAAGCTGGGAATCATAGAAGGAAGATTTCTCATGGGGGTCGGGATGGGAGTAAGAGAAACAGGTGGAAAAGAAAGAAGGGAGGCGCCAGCATTAGCAAGATTTTGCTTCTCTGCCCTGCTGTATGCAGCAGATAAGACAACTCTCGATAATCTGCGCGACGGCCGATGTGGGATGAAGTTTATGTTTGAAGATAAACTCATAGTTGTATATGGGCTGAGATACTGCCAGGGCGCCCAGACCTAGACAGGAGGACGATTAGGGTCCTCATCCAAAGACTTTGGCTCAAAAGCCTGTCCGTAAGGCAGCGAGGAGGTGGCAATGATTTAGTTTTACAGAAATGGACGTCATCCCATTTCAAACACCCAACCTGGGGACCAGGAGACTGAATATGTCTGACCTCACACGATTGATCAGCCTGGTAGGAGTAGATCTCAAACTGCCCGGAGGCATCACCCAGTATAGCTCAATGGGTCAAAGAGGTACGCAAACCGTCGCACCATGTTAAGGTCCACTCTCGGTGCGATGGACAGTAAAATAGGCAAAAGACTGCAGACATCGGACGCAGTCGGATTGTGTTTACGGCCTAGGTAGTGTTTTGTGAATTTCACGCCAGTGTCAATCACCCGGAATTTGTTTACATCTTCCGTAGGATGCGCATTGGATTGACTATTCCATACCTCAATTGTGTGGGTGAAATTACCTAGGTAACAACACTCATTCAATACCACATGCCAAAGTTGAAGCAAAAACCCTGATGGGGTGCTAAAGTATTCCTATTGAATGTGTAAGGTGGCTGTTACCAAGGCAATTGCATCAACTAGTGTTTGTGTTGGGCGGTAACTGTTCCGCCAACGCTTTCTGGGTGTCGTAAAATTGGAGCCCACAATTCGCTACCACATCAAGTTTGAGGCTGAGGGTTTTAAATAACTAGATCAAAATAAATTGACTAAACTTGCCGAGGTGAGAATTGAACTACAGATACAAAGTGCCGAAATAACACAATAGGATAAGTGCGAATAGAATCAGTCAGTATCTGGGATAATGTATTACCGTGTTAACAGTTTGCTGTATGTTCTCGTAATGTCGATGGTGCTCGGTGTTGAGGTGGATGTTAGTCAAGCTGGACGTGTTCAGAGCAGAAAATTATGGAGGACGCTCACTACTAACCCGGGGCTCTGTAAACCGATTCACACTTGGTTGCACTCCCATGGTAGAAGTGAAGGTAATGCGATTCCAGAAAAATAAGCGGCTATTGTCAAAACGTTTAGGTAACCATTGTTCTAAGAACGGATTGCTGCATGCAACTGCTCATGTGATTCGCTTCGAGTTAAATCATCGCCTATCTCACGCTTGTTTGCACTGTTCGGGTAGGAATTGTACGAGCTGCAACAGAATGCATTGTGAGCTTGATTACTCCCGAGGGCCTTGCCTCATTGGTGCAGTACTTCTAGTCATTGTCTGCGTTCCGACTTTTCCTGCCTTTTTGTTTTCCTTACCCACCCAACGGAAACCAGTACGAACCCACGAAAAGTACCAAATCGAGCTGCTTTATACCTTGTTGGAACGAGGAAGCAGAATATTGAAGAAATCAACATATACCACATACAAGACATCGGTCATGAGAGCAAGTCACTCATCACACCAGCCTTCTCCTACCTGTCGGTGAAGTGACTCACAAGCTGCAGTCAGAACTCTGTGGGGACCTCCGAGTTCTAGCTCAACCTGTCTTTAGAATAAACCTTATTATATCGCTTCTGGTCTTCGCAGTTTCAAGCGACACGGATTTCAACTTCGTCACTGACGGCTGCAAAGCAAAGCTGGACAATTTTACCAGCTCTCTCAGGCAGTCTCTTGGTGGTTCTTGCCACATCTCCTGATTGACGTACACTAATTGCCCTATGACTCCTGTCATTAGTTAGAATTGAATTTGACTCGGAATGAACATACAGCCGTTACCCCACTGCGTAGCATGTTTGTTCGCTGTAAGCCTTCTAAATGTCGATTCCACTGCCTTGTTCCCTTGTACGGTAGCTATATACTTAGAACGGTTTCTTTCCCATGTCAGCTAATTTTACTTTCGATTCTAGGTGCTACATATTTCTTCCAACAAAATGCTCAGGCTGAACATTTCTTTCGGATAAGTCTCATATGAATTGTCGCTCGTTCAGAAACGTGTCCGATTGGTCAATAATCGAATCAGTGATTATTACCAGCTAAATATAACAAATGGGCAAAAGGCGCATATTACCCGTCCCATGTCATCTTTCTGAGGACCGCCCAAGGAACTGACCGCTCTAATCTTGCACCCACCTAGAAGACTAAGAATAACATAGCGTTACACTTAAGTACCAGGTGGAACTTGATATTGCTGTGCTTTGAGGCATACTTTTTCATTTTTGTTCTGTAAAAATATATATAAACTGTGATGCAGAATATATCAACGCAATGATTGGAATAGATTAAACCACTGATAACTTTGTTGAGACCATTTTTCTCCAGGTTTTTCCTCATAGTGTCGGTCAGTGACGGTCCTACAGACGAAACACTGGGAAGGATCATGTTCACCAGTTATGGTTTCTGATATATACTTGTGTCGAATCCTGATTGGCTAAACTAATTCGGACAATGGGGGTAACATTTGGGACGTATCCGATTAGTGAAGCAGCAGCTACGTTTCCAGGTCCTGGTTGCCTGGTTAAATCCCATCAACCGACGTTCACTAATGGGTCATACAACCAACCGTCAGGTTTACAGAACAAAATTTCCTGCGTCATAAAGTTTACCTAATGAAACCGGTATCACTATTACTTCTGTTTTAATCGAAGTCAAGCTTGTAATGGTTACCCTCAATTCTCCATCGGCCAGGCGATGAAAGTATCGTTTGGATCATGCGACAGGGATGACTAAAACCAGTGACTAAAACGCATTTTGTAGGCAGAGTACGGACATGCTTGTGAGTTTGTTTGACCCACTATTTGAACGGATTTCCACGCGCAAACATGCTTTGGGTTGTTAATTACTTGTGGTAGAGCTCCGTCAAATTTATCATTGGAATCTAAAATGCAGCTGACACACACACACACACAACTTGTTTTATCTGAGCCGACAACGATACACAGACCATGCGACTTGCATTACTCACTCCTCGGTTGTGAGCCGGCAACAATAAGCATCCGGCTACGGAGAAGCGCTTTGCTACTTTTTGGGTGGGTGGTGGTCAGGAGGCAAAAGCTAAAGAAGGTGGCAACAACTTCGTCCTTTGGGTTTCGGGCTATGTACGGGTGGGTATTCTACCTGTTGACGCGTTACCTCACATTAGTTCGCGCTCTACTTTCAGTTAAGTCTCGTTCTCCTTTGTCGTTCGTACTGTGATCGAAATAGCAAAGTTATGACTCCTGATTCATGAACAATAGTTAATGACTTCACTAAGGCGAGACTAACGGTTAAGCTTTGATTTTAATCTTAGTAGTTAGCAAGACAGTTGCTTTTTTTATTAGCTAACTTCCGTTAATGCTTGTCCAAAACGCTGAACGGATTCTGTTGCCTGGCTAACACAATCATTTGATTCGCTCTGAGAAAATATTTATGGAACAATGAACAATAGGTTTACACGTGTTTATAAGCACCGGTTTACAAGTCTCATTGCGTAGTTTGGTGGGGTTATCGAAAAAATATACAGTTCGTACTTTAGGTTTGGGAGAAGGGGCTTATCGTTTGTCATACTGTAGTGCTGCAAATCCACATAGTTTCACAGTACCCACAGGTGACAGTAAATAAATCCAAGGTATGTTTCAGGATTAGGATGAAGACATAGTGCTAAGTAACAAATTGTACGTGGGTGAGGACGTCAGCGAACAGTCTTTTACAGACTGCTAGTGGATATGCAGGCGACTGCGATAGGCAGCGTATTCCATGGATGACAAACATGAATGGAAAATAAATTTCTGCGGCACTCTAAACGGCTGTATTTTTCTGCGAGTTTCACTGAGTGGTCTTTCAGGTTTATTATACTGTTGTGTTGCAGTAAAAAGGGGCAGAATCAAGTAGGCCGTTATTAGATGGCGTCATAATCTGCGATAGCGTCCGCTGAATATCCCCAATCGTTTCAGCTTCCTCTGCCATGGGAGATAACGCATTCCAATAGCGTAATTGGAAGCTCAAAGTTGGGGCTGATCCAACGTATTAGGCTCGTGTTTCAGCCATGAATGCCAGGCTGGAATTGCATATTCGACACGGTGTCAAACATACGCACTGAACATTTGTCGAAAAACAGACCCCTATTTGTCCGAACACTCGTCTTAACAGTTCGAGGTGTTTCTTACCAGATTTCAGGGCCTTTTCGGATTGCCATCTACAACCTAAGTCACATTGAAAAGGGAACACCCAGACCACGTTTGACGGAAGAATGATGCAGTACCTACGTTCCCAGCTTGTATGAGTATTTGATCTGGTGTCCTATGGAGAGTACTCTGCATTTATTCGCATTGAAATGCAACACATTTCGGATGGACCAATGACGTACCTTGTCTAGGTCATTTTGAAACAGATGCTGATCTGCATTCCCCCGAAGCCTGCGCCAAATCTTGATGCCGTTGGCAAACAGTAATAGGTTTGAAGTTAAAAATAAACTATATAATCAAGTACTTACCATGTATCCGAATTAAAGTATTTAGAAGCACTGTAAAAATTGGTTCATGTTGAACTTGTTCATGTTCGCTCATTTTAAGGCTGTACGTAGCCTTCATTTAACAGCACGCGTAGTTTAGTTTCCTTTAGTGCAGTAATAATAATTTTTGTGGCATTAACAATGGCTTTTGGATTTACCACTTTGAGAGCATTAGTAGGCTAAATTTTTAGCGAAAGTGCTTCTGCGCTTGTAACCTATTCTGGATTAAACTAAACGGAAACAAATGTTTAATTGTTAAGTGATTCCAATACCGAGATATTCCATCAACTTCATGTATAAACGCATAAATCATCTGTCGTCAATGGAACATTGTTAACTTTTTCGCGGAAAACATGCTCTCCTTTGAACAGCCTACGTTGAAAGCTCTATTAATCTAAACGTGATTACTTTTTGCCAGTTGCGGATATCACATAGATCTGCAAAACTTGCGCGTATTGCGACCGAGCTTACATCATACATACTGTCACTATGTGGCGACTCAAACTGTTCATGTTGTAACAACCGAGCCCTCCTCCGGACATGGCTGTATCTACAGCACCAAGCCGCTTTGAACAAACTGCGTGTTCATCCGAACACTACCACAATGTGGCAACTCTGTGTGCCATGCTGACATTCACCTTCCTGTATAGTTTGTGTATCACATTGTATCCCACTGAGTTATTATTATGAAGGTATTGAAGGCATGATTTGTCATTGGCTGAGACTGTAAAACAAAGCTTTCTATCGGCTATCGGTTCTTTTCTAGGTCTCCATTCTGCCGTGCGAGGTCACGGGTGCCCTCTCCAATCTCAGCTCGCGTGTACACCTATAGTTAGATCCCACCGATCCGAATTCAGTCGGCTACGCTGCGTATCAGGAGCTTATCGATGAAAAGCGTTTAGTTCGTTCCGAATAACAGTCGAAAAACTAGGATGTGATGAAATGATACCACACTTAAACAACAAAGTAATATGGCCAGCGCTAGTGGCATTAAGCTGCGCCTGAGCTCTAGGATCGACCATCTCTGCTAAAATCATTCGAAGCAAATTTAAGCTTTTATCTCGGTAATGATACTATTTATATTTCTTTAATGTACGATATTCTGTGCATGAAATAGGGACGGTTCCTTGGTACAGCAGTGATCGTTCTCATGCATGAGTGAGATATGTATTCAGTAGCGTCTGTGTTATTAACGCATTCTGAAATTCATGATGTTTGTTAGTGCTGAGTTTGGTGCAACGGATTTTTCCACGGGCTATATATAGAACAGTGAAACAATGGTAGCTAACGGGCAAAAAAGTGGCTGCTTAGTGTGTCAGTTAGGATGCACGGAAAGAGAACAATAACATGGTGAATAGTAAACAGTGCTAAAATGAAAATTGTTTTGATGGACTCACCACAGTGTTAACACAGGGGCATGCAGAAAGGGCTAACCTCAGTCGTGCTGGTTAATTCTGGTTGTGCATCTGTCGTCGCATTATATCGTCTGTCGAGACACGTAGGTTATATCTCTTAATGTAGATGAGTTAGGGCAACGTCGTCGTGTTTTTTAAACACTGATAAAGTGGAGGCGGAAACAACATGTTTTGGGAGAACGTTTCGTGACTGGCACACACGAAGAGAGTAAAAGTTCCGTTGACATTCTAGCCGACTGTATTGCGCGGCTAAGTTGAACTGGTTGCCCCTCAAATTCGTGTTTTTACTCAGTTGTTGTAAATGGCATAAGACGTGGTTGGGGTTCCTTGGAATCTGATAAGCCATAATAAGTTCGACACCTATGCGCCGGTATCTTCCACTGCATAATTTAAGGGTTCTCAGTCGAAGTTGATAAGTAAGATTGAACAACCCCTTGACGTGCTTCATGGCTCGTCGCTGTGGGGTCTCGAGCGCTGCAAGACATTGCTTGTGCCACAGCTGCCAAGCCTGGATTGCGTACTCCACAAGAGGCCGCAGGCAGGTACTAAGCAACTGCGGACAGATAGACGGATCAAACCGCCCGAATACCCGCCTCAGCATGCCAACGTGTTGGTTCGCAATCTTTTTCGCTTTCTCAGATTGTTCTGAGCAGCCCAGATCAGCCTGAACTAGTACCCCATGGTCGCGCTCCTGGGTGGCTGCTTGCATACTGGAAAAACTCATTTAGTGCTTGGCTCAATTAAACGTGATCATTATCGGTTTCTGGTCTGAGAAATTTCCAAGTTTAATGCGCAAGGTTCTTACATTTGTGTATGAGCTGATAGTGGCTAATAGACCATTCCACACTACAGCGCATTTGCAGAGAAAGGAGTCAGATCGATTAGCTGTCCTGGTCCTTGGCGCCAGTTGCTTACAACTTTGTTGCACAGCCTACATATGTAATAGTCTTCCAGTCCTAATATTGACAGCTTGGAGTATGTCATTTGGTTTATGTGATTGTGCATGAGCATCAAAGTAGGTTTTAGTCGTCAAAATTAGAGCGCTTCCAGGCGTCAGTATCCGTAGTATAAAATTTAAATCCACCGTAAATCCATAAGCACTAATGACAAATGGGTCACTAGTGAACAATGTGCAACCTTCTGGTGAACATATATATGAGCTGAAAACGGCGGATGGTATTATGAGAATTCTCCGTCAGTAAAGTCCTCAACAGTCACACATGCTTATCATGGGCAATTAATAATGTGAAATGGTGCAGCCAGATGAGTGCACGGTCAACTAGGTCATTGAAATATGCCAGCTTGGGTACACAAATGAGAGATTCCGGTAGGGCATTCCACGTTCTGCAAAAGAGTACGGAAAAGAGATTCCGGCGGCATTCCCAACGACTATACTGCTATGCCAGCGTGAGATGGTGGCCTCGCAACTTACTGTTGTGCCTGGACTCTAGCAAATGGAGGCATGTGTGGGATCTCTCAAAATTGGTTGACTCAAAGTAAGGCTTCTAGGCAACCGCCCGTATTGTCCGATGTATACCCAAGCACTCGGACCCTTTGTTCATAAGGCAAATCATACACAAAGTTGATATTATAAGCGACCCGGAGTTGGGGTATCTCGAAGGCGGTGAGATCTCTCCTCAGACGTGGATGCCAGATGTGTGTTGCGTCGTAAACATTCGGCGATATTTATGAGCCGAAATGCTGTTAAAAAATAAACGGGTTGTATCATCCGAATGTACACCTCAAGAGACCCAAGTGTTAGGTGTCTCTTCTTGACGCCTTTCAGCCTGATTCCAAGATCCAAATTTGGCCTGGAGAGAAGGCCTAGATCTCTTTCGCCAGAAGACCTTTGAAGCTCCTGGTTGCCCATTTTTGGGGCACACAAGCTGGTGGCGTAACTGCAACACTCTACATCTATCCACATTCAACCAAGGTTGATTCTGTATTGACCAAGTGAATACCTTATCCAGGTCGGCTTGAAGTATTGTGATATCATCTGGTGTATTGATCGCCCCACACCTTGATGTTATCGGCGGAGAGCTGACAGTTCCAGCTTACAAGGCACACGATCTCGTTGATATGCACCAAAAACAACCGTGCTCCCAGTACCGATTCCTGCAAACTTCGAATTCAAGTTGGCTGGGATCTGAAATGGTTCACGCACTCGCACTTCCCAGTGCCGGTGTAGGAGAAAACTTCTGACCCATCTTAGGAAAAGATCACTAATACCAAAGGACTGGAGCTTGAAGAGCAGACTTTTATGGTCTAACTGGTCGAATACCTTTGAGGTAGAGAAAAACTGCATAAACGCCTGTGCCATAGTCTACTACTTCAGTCCAGCTGGATCGTGTTAGTAGTAGATTTGTAATATACGATTGATTTCATCGGAAGCCATGCTGTTCCGCTGCAAGATAGTTAACTTCTTCCAAGTATGTCGTTAGCGCGTCAGAAATAATAGCTACTATGTCCTCTGAAAACACCGGTAGTAATGGTACAGGAGGGCATTTGGTTGGATCGGAACGACTACCTCCCATGTAAATGGAATAATCATCCCGTGTTACCACATTCCGGGCGCGTACATTTGGTCAAAACAGTGTTGGAAGAATCAAAAGAAAGGCTCAGCTAAACGCTGTCCCAAGGCGGCTAGCGATTTCGTGTGTATATTATCAACTCTAGGGGAGTTTTGCTTGCGTATACTCAACAGCTTTTTTAATACGGCTTCTGCTGTGAAGGATAGGTGAGTGAGTTTTTGGGGTGAAACAATCATTGTCGTAGGGTTATGTGGCCAGGGATCGCGCTGAAATGTTGCAGTATATTGTAGGCGCAGGGTATTCGCCGCCTCCTTCGGTGTCCGTGTGGGTCCGTCTGCTGTTTGAAGAAGAGCAATACCCAATTTCACTTTATGTAGACTGTTGACGTGTTCATACAGAAACTTATGGTTTGAGGTCATACGCACTGCCAACTTCTGCTGGTACGCCATTCTATCATTGCAAACAACCTGAGTACAGTAGTTACGTTGGGTCGTATAGATAATCCAGTTCCCAGTGGTCGGGAAGAGTTTGTAGATATTCCAGGCTGTTTCGCACCGCAATACACTTGCGTGTCTAGCTTCGCAGAAACGAGACCACGTTTCTCCTCTTCAAGGTTTTATTCGCTGATGATTCGGCATCCAGCGTGTTAAACTGACTGGGGAGATGTTCTTATGCTCCAGCCGGTGCCTCATCTGGCAGAAGGGTCCAATTAGTAGTCTCACTGAGTCGGCCTATTATGTCGTAGATTATAAACGTCCTCATCGCGTTGGCAATTTCCACGCGATATTCTGCATAACATATGTATTTGAAGATTAAGACTGCAACTCGCTGCGGCCCATATTGACATGAACGACTGCCCTCAACCATCAATGCTTCGTTGCAGAATATCCAATCCAATATAGACGGTTTATTTGTTTTTCTGATTCTGGTTTGAGCATTGATAGGGAGACAATGGGTCGTAGGTCAAACTTGAACTGTTATGCAGAAACAGCTTGGGATTTCAGAGCGTGGACGTTGAAATCGCTATCAATAAGGATGTGGCCGTACTTCTTTTTTTATCCCCTACCTTAATGCGGATGCTAGATAGAAGTCCAGCTTAGGCGTGGCGAAAGGAGGGCAGTAGACGACCGCCACGAAGTAAGCAGCGTCACCTATTAAGAGTAGATTGCACCAAAGCGACTTCTGTGACGTGCTGACCGGATCCTCTATGAGCCATGTTGGAGACCACCGAAGAAGTGCAGAGCCACTCTTGCAACTTTGCTGTGTCGGTTGTGCAGAACAACGGAAACGCCTGCCAGTGCGACCTCGATGTCACTTATGTCGGGGAGTAAGTATGTCTCCGGATGAGCAATGAGGTCACAGAACTTTGATCCATGAGGCAGCCGTAATTCGTAATGTTTACTCAGTAGGACTTGAGCAATAGTACACATAAAGTAAAACTTCTTGTTTGTCAAATGCTCTTGACTATGATCATTTGACGAATGTGGATTTATGCTGACCGATGATAGGCTGGCACCTAGTCGATTTTTGGTTGATTTGCCAAATCTCCGTATAAATGCAATCTGTTTTTAGTCTCACCCACACATGTAATATCCAGTCCATCGATACCTTACTCCATCGTTACTGGTCTCAGCGCACAGTTTTCGGAATCGCTATTACGGTGGTATCATTTCCGCGAGGATAGCTAGTGGCTGTGTTTCTCTAACAGCTATCTTTTGTTGTAGTCCCGAAGGAAGTGTGTTGCGCAGTATTTGTCAGCTGCGTATTACGTTCACCGCCATCTGTTTTGACTGTACCATTACCTTTAGTATCCTCAGACCACTGGCTAAGTAGTGTGACTACACGGATAACCGTGTAATCGGTTGAAGGATAACGCCGCTAGTACAAAGAACTTCAGGGAATTACCGCCAATCTAGACCTTGAGCATGGGATTCTTTGTCCCTAATTGTCTGTAATCGAGCATGTCAGGAAGGCAAATGATTCTTTTGCTACTCTCAGTGTAGTAGTCGGTTGAATTATGTCCTGCTGGCTTTCGCTCCATCCGCACTTTGCGTATCCCCCTGTTTTCAGTGCACAGGCGGTATGCCGACAAAAGCACCGCCTCAACCGCATCCTTTGATTACAATGTTACTCGCGTTAACCGGAACTCCTTCCAGTACATCGAGGTTGGATGTCTTGTGATGCGCCTCGTCTTCGGTGATGTGAGATGCACGGTTATCGAGGACTATGGTGAGGTTAATGTAGGTTTCACCTGTTTCTTTACCCGTTTTTGGCTGTACAGCGTGAGACTATTGAAGTCGCACCTTGATTATATCGATCAGTAGCGATTGCGTAAGTGGACTGGTCTTTACAGCGCTTCGGATTTCGTTGGTCTATCGGAAGGGTATATGCCATCGATGTGTTATTTGTCGATACATTGGATAAGAGGTTGTGGACGGTTTGGACGGGCACACTTCGATCCTTCAAGATGACGGATTAGCTCGTGGTTCCCAAGGTTTCTAGTACTGTGTGGCCGTACGAACCCCCGACCATTTTTCATCGTTTCGAGGTAGCAATTGTAGGTGACGGAATGGGGGTAAGCTGTGCTATTGTCGCCTCGAGCGAATCAACCATAGCATTTTGACCAGGCATTCTCAACTTTTATTCAGCTGTGGCCCGCTTTTGAACCTTACTATTTCTCGTGCCCCCACACCCTTGGTTGGCACAATTTCAGCAATTCGCAACGCCCGACAGACGTAAATCTGTAATTTGTATTGGTCATGTTGGTAGGTTTGTTTATGATGGCCAAAGTTTTAATGTTGTTATTAACGCTGTTTGAATTATGAACCGCTTTTATAAATTTCACAGCTTTAACATTCACTGTGCTGCAACATTAAGCTAATTATCTGTACTTGTACAAGCGTCAACATCAATATTTACAATTTTACTTAATTAGTGTTGGCTTTTGACTATAAAGCATGTGCCAAATTAGAAGAAGTAGTAACTTCGTACCAATATGTTTGTCGAAATCTTAATGCGAGCCTTGAGCCTGATGTGCTTGAGCAAGCTTGTTTATGTCCATCTCCGGAATTGACCGCGAGAATCGAAATCATCTACAATTGTGATGTCTAATCTTTTCAACTTTTGGCTGCAGAGATCACTGTTGAATCCACCTACAACCAAGTAGGTGGATACAAAAACATGGAAAGATTATTCAGATGTTTTCCACAGTCTGGAATATATGTTAGTGGCATCGGTCTTTATCCAAATATATTGCGTGCATTTGGATCTTGATGGTGTGTCACTTTCAAGCTCCATGATAATTTCCTGGAATTTACCCAACGTCGCATGACTGTACATCAAACGGATCTAAAACCCAATTAGGTCTTTCAAATCAGTCAGATCATGAAACCGCTCTTTCATTTCTTTTCGGGGTTACCGTAAATGACTGCCATAAACAATCAAGTCTTCATGCTTCAGCTCCGTTGCGACTGTAGCAAGAATTGAGGACTGAAAATTCTCAATGTTCGACGTTTAAAGCATACACTTCCAGCTTTTTAATCAAAGTGCTAATTACTTCTTTTTTCGAGATATGATTACTTAACTTGCCTTGGAGAGTTTTAGTTAGCAAGTTGCGTTTTCCAAAAAGACACATAAAACACCTCTAGTTTGGTTGTTACCTGATTTTGTTCAAAATCAGTTGCCGAAAGAGATGTGATGATGGTGGCCCACATTGAAAAATTGGCGAAGACGGTTGCCATTGCAGTGCCATCCAACTTCTGAATGCAAAAGTAGAACCTGGAGCTCTAGAATATTCTCCTTACACAACTTCTGGAAAAGGCGCTTTTGAAGAGGGTGTGATTTCATATTACCATTAGGATAATTACAGGGAATCGTCTAAACGCACTCCCAAGCTCTTGGCAACTGCGTGCCCTCAACGAATCACGCAGTGAGATGTATAAGCTGAAGGGAGAAGATTTTTCCCATCGGCAATAAATCCTTGATATCTTACGACCATTGCGCAAACACCATCTGTTACACCTGTAATTAGGTTCTCTGTTGGCATGGATTTTTCACCCAGATAGCTATTGACTACCTCAGATATAGACCGGTCCTTTGTATGTGTTTTAATTCACTTGGCACACAACATCTCTTTCATTAATTCATTGTCATTGAAGAATCGGGCATATGCCACGAGGACAGCGTCGTCGTAAGATAAACTAGATTCATGTAGTTGTAACGGGAATTTTCAGGATTGTAGTAAAGCAACTGATGTACATTCTATGTTCTGAGCCATCTCATCAAATCGCCTAGATACCGTCGAATTGCTGAGTGGGATGCGTTGAATTGTTTCTTGTGGATACATATTCATCAGGTCAAATAGTATTATTAATATCAATAGCAATATAAGATTTTCTCCAGCCTTATATGGATTGCGACTTTTGGCAAACAACTTAGGACGTGATAAGTCCATTCGTCTTTCTTTGCTCTGTCAGAAACCACTGTCTTTAAAGTTGGTTTGTTTAAGAAACTATACTCCAACTTTCTAAAAAAAATCCACTTTCCTGCTTATGCACATTTTCCAAATGATTTTTCAACTTTCTTAGTTGCACACTTTCCCTTGAAAATCTTTTGGCAAATAAAACCCTTAAGTTGGGTATGGTTTTGAGCGGATGCTATAAATCGAAATGACGGGTAGTCAACGGAGTACCGCCGACACTTATTTGCTGATGAGCTCATCTTTGAGCTATTATATACGTTTTGCTTCTGTTTTGTTTTTCTTACACATTTATCTCATAGGTATTAAATAACATTATTCGACAGGTGGCATTAATGAATGGTGGCGCCAAATTCATTACTAATGATTAGTGGGGATTTGGCATGATAAGAGATGTTTCAACACGGTCCACTCTAAGCCGGCAGGGTTTGGCTAGTCTGGAAAAACACCCAACACCGGTATTTTGAGCTTCTGGATCTCCTCAGTGGTACGCCTTCCAGCGGACCCCTGCCGGGTTCCGCCCTCATGACTTCCAAATGCCAGCAGGTAGTGCCACTTCGCCATGCGTGGGAACCGCGGCCTACGTGGTTGACAATTGCTTATACTATAGCCCGGCTCAGCTTCCAGTGTAGTGGGAGTTACGAACTGTGCAGAGGACGGCAACTAGCCCCACGAGCTAAGAATTTCCGCATGGCGCCTTGGTACAATGAAAGGAAGTAGAGGCTCTATGGACGGATATCTAAGTTCTTGCGATGTACCAAGCGCTGTGCGGAACGTCATAGCTCGTGGGGCTAGCTGTTGTCCACTGCACAGTTCCTAGCTGCCATGACAGCGGAAGATGAGCCGAGTTATATTATAATTAACTGTCATTCACTAAGGTCCGCAGCTGTCATTCTTGGCGATGTGGCACTAGCTTCTTACATCCGGAAGTCGTGAGGGCTGTAGCCGGTAGGGGTCCGCTGGGAGGCGCACCACTGACGAGACTCAGAAGGTCGAAACACCAGTGTCTGGTGATTTTCCAGATTAGCCAAAGCCTGCAGACTGAGAGTCCAGCGTGATGAACATTCTACTTATTTTCGCCTTACAGTGCGATTATTAGTTAAGACATTTGGTAAGCATACTTGTAACTGTTGGTGGCTACAATGTTAAAATATAGAAACACCGTTAAGACAACCCAAATCTTGTTTCTGAGGGTGACTTTAAAAATATCGCCGATAGCTTTAATGGCGGTGCTCCCTGGACACACATGCATCACAAGAAAGTTGTAGCAAAGAGTGACAGAAGGTAAAAAAATGGAGGACAAAGTGAGATAGTTCAAGAAACCGACATGGGAGAGTCAAGAAGGAAATAAATAACGTACATCGGCTGTTGCCAGACATGGCACCCAAGTCGTGCTGGCAATGCATTCCAATACTATGAGTATTAGGAGAACTATCCTTAGGTATACATTGTGTAATTTATAGAAAAGGCATCAGCGGTACCGAGGCTTAGCTGCCGCGCAACCACCACCTGTCGAACCTGCGCTAAGGATACTGCGAGGGTCGACCTGCTTCCACGCATGCTCGAACCCGCGCTGTCAAATTACAAGACAAGCTTGTTAAATTTAGGGTACGAGCTGGATCTCCACACGTACGATGAAACTTGACAAAACTGATCGATAATTTGACAACTGTAGCTGAATGTTAAGCAATTATTATAACGCGACCTGGCTATTTCGACTCACTCGGAACGAACGAACGTTCTTCATAGATAGTAGCTCACACTCGCATAATAGCCACTCGAATTAGGAAAGTTGTCAAATAAAGTGGCCTAGCTGCCAGCCGTACACTCGAGCTGAGAATGGAGAGGAAAGGTGCGTAACCTAGCCCTAGGACACTGAGATCCAACGAGAAGGAAAGACTGACCGGCACACTAGTTGCCGCCCAGTGGTAGTGCCCTAAGGAAGACCCAGAGTCAGTATGGCTTCATGCGTTAACTGCTACCGCATGCTGAGAAGAGTTCCGTGGGTTCACTGCAGCTTACATAGTATATGCATCAGTGTTTAAGGCTTCACAGTCTATATTATCATATGGTGATTGCATGTTTGAGATAAGCCCAGTGAAATCTGCGCAGCTTAGGCGGGGCTGGTCTACACACCTTCGCAAACAGTCAGTTGCGCATGAGTACTTCACTTCACTGACCAGGTGAGATAAGTGCTCGCTGAGAAACAGCAAGAAAACTTTTAAAACGAGTTTTGTTATTTGTGTTATCAGTACCCCCTTTTCATCCGCTCCTATGGCCCCTAAAACATTTTCTCATCATAGAGCCCCCCGGGAATTCTCTATGGCCCCCAGGGGCCACATGGCTCCCGTAGAGAATGGCTGGTTTGGATGATGTTCCGTTTCGGCGACTAGACTGTCCATGCGACAAATTCTTGACTCATCGCAGATTACCCGACAAAGTGAAGTCACTTGAGTTGCATATTGCATCCCTTTTAAAATTTGAGCATTTAAAGAACTAAATCCGTCTAAATTGGAAGAGTGCTCGGTATCATACAGACATGAAGAGACTGAAAGGTTAATTGGCATTCCAAGCTACAGTGTTATTCCGTTATTTCGGCTGAACCCGAACGGATCCCTCGAAAATGTACATGGACGTATTAGTCCACCATGACAGCGGCATCACCTCGTAATTAAATTCACCATACAACCAACTTGTTCGCAGACTGACAAGAGCATAATATCTTGAGCTTTCCCTACCCCATCATTTGCTGGCATCCATTGGGCACTAAGGTAAAAACGTGACCACTGTATTCGTTCGTTCGCACAATTAGGCGCCGTGCACTCCGAGAGACAGATGTAACGAAACGGTACAAAATCTCCACGAGAGGGCCAGCTATTCAACTGTAACTTTTTGTTGCCCATTCAGGTTGTATTGGATGACAGACTGTTTAGAACGAGCCTGATAATGTCAGATTCACTCCAACATAGTATAGAAATTGAGTTGCTAACAATCCGTTATATTGTTTCCTACGGATAAAAACAATTTCAAACGTAATCGATACTGAACAAGTGCTTAGTTGTATCCTAACACCAAATGGGTCTCCGGCAATTTGTTCATCTGCGAAATGTGAAAAAATCTGAGTAGACCATTCCCATAATCTATTTCACAAACACCATTAACTTGGATCTTGTGTGGATCTTCACGTTTTTCCGTATTGGAAATGAAATTATCCAGAGGATGATCTTCGTTACCCACTCGAATTGCTTGTGCAGTAGAGATTTGACCATTATGTTGCTTGTCTGTAAATGGAAGGGAAAGCCCGACAGCATTATCGGTATACATTGAGGTTGCAAAAGCAGAACTAGTAGTGGAAAGTGAGTCGTGACCAACGAGATTTACTGCTGCGTAAAAGCTTCAAGAGGTGTCTAACCAAAGCATTGATGCAAGAAAGCAGCGCAAGTCGTTTCTCTTAATTTTGGTTTTGGTGATGCTCTTTGCAAACACTGAAATTCAAAATCGGTATCGCCCTGCTTTCGACTCCTCAGCGACAGATAGCCTGAGTTTACTTAATGCTGGACTCGTAATGGTTGACGGCTTACGCCTTGGTCACTAGGCTAGAGCTCTGCGAGCAGCGCTTGACAAAGCGGTCAGAAGTCCATTGCTTGGTTTTGTAGTATTTGCCTTGTGTCTGGATTGCGGCACATACTCTCAACTGAGGCGACGCTGTACTTTTGAAACAAACGGTTGCCAGTTCTAAGTGTCCGAAGCAAAAGGAAACCGGTCATGGAGTGTACTTTTAGAAGAGCAGAACTCTGCAACTCTCTACTTCGAATGCGCTCATTGATCGAAATAGCATGGGTTTGCTTAAAATTTATCCGTGACCCCAACTGAGATTACGTGCTGCAATCCAGACACACGGTGGATACTCCAAGAGCAAACGATATTTCTATCGTACTCTCCGTTTGCTACTCTCACCATGAATTCAACCAAAATGATGTGACTCTGTTATGTTGCAGGACGCACTCTGTGCTCCAAAGAGCTGCGTGCCATGCTTAACTACAACATAGTCCTTGCATGAAAAATTCACTAACCAACCTATGTTTCGTCCCTAGATGGAACAAATATTCAACGTGACAACTGAAGAGTCGAACAAGCAAAGTGCTTGGATAATTTTGGTCTTGGCGCGAGCTCGATTTTGGCGTCTAAGACAAGCCTGTTAGTACGCAGTACATGTATGACGTCACATGTACGGTGCACACTACTCCTCTGAGACGGAACTTTGTCTGTTAAACCGGCGACAGCGCTGAGGTGTAATTCCGCGAATTCAAAACTTCGTCTACCAGAGGTAGACCAGAGTAAGTACTTGCCGTTCCTGAAGTTGGACAGCCAGGTTTCTTACCCGTTCGCTCTCAGCATGTGCGATTAGGATTATCGAAGGAAGCGCTATGACCATGTCGGTCAGGTCACTATCATTTCGCCATCAAATGATCGGTAGAATATAAGAACACAAGGGTGGTTCCTTTTTAGCAATTGCTATCAGACAAGTACATCAACAAGGCTGCTTCAATAACATTAAGCTAGTGAAAACTTAACTGAAATGAGTTGAAGTAGGTATAATTCACATGAACAGTAACACGTATTTCGCACCTTTTCCTGAGTGTGGCCTCGTGAGTTCGAGAGTAGCGGTTGGTGGATTTTCAAGAAAACCAGCGCAAGTATTAATTAATAAATGTTTTCCAAAATATACCATTTGTTCATGCTATCTTTAGGTAATGCTAAAAGAGGAAGGAAATGACGTGTTCCAAATGACAGAGTAGCGGTTTGTATTTATAAAGCTTGCAATTTCGCCGTTAATAATAGCAACAAGTAGGGATCTTCACGCGCAATATTTTTCCCCAGACCACGTGTTCGCTACGTAGAGTAAGAAAAGGAGACAGAACGATGGCAGGTGGGAAGTTTCTCCCCTCATGCATGCGACCATGTGACTCTGCCTTAGTCAAACCGCAGGCCTTTCATTTCAATGTACCCCAGCTGTCTGGCACATTGCAGATAGCCTGAAACTAAATGACTGTGGGCATAGCATCATATTAGATGCAGATGACACTGAAAGAGAAGGAGAATCATGTTGCTTAGTATATGTCAGGCTGGAGCAGGTGATGCAAATTACACGCTGTAACTATCAGTCGAGCTTGGTGTGTTCATATTCAATTTTTACATTACTATAATCAATTGGAAGAGTGGTGTTTATGACTATACGGTCAAGTTAAACGGTTAAACGCATATATGCTGCTTAGGCTCCGACAATTTTACAACTTCTATCACATGGGTACTCTCGTTGCGCATCCAAATTAAACTGTATGCGAGGGCTGTTAGTACTCCTGTTCATAATTCTTAGTAGTTTGGATAGAGCAACATTAATTGAAAGTCTGCTTTGATGAGATAGTTCTCGGGATTGAAGAGTTTCCTTATTGCTAGAATCCAAGTACAGCTGATCTGATGAAATTGATTGAAACTTGTAAATCGCGGGAATGTCACCTATTTTGAAAACTATGGTATATGCTGATGATGATACTAAGACAATGACAATGGGACAATGATATAATAAGGACGAAAGACACCATGACCTGACAAGTCCAATGAGATGGGCAGTGTAAAATAAAAAGTTAAAGGAAAAAGTTTCCATTAAGATAAGCTGCGTATCTGTGGAATTGCCGTAATCTCTAGGTTTAACCCGATTTACTTCCACCTTGATTTTCTTGGAACTCGTGAGCACAATATTTGTCTGCTCCTTGTCGTCATTCGATGAGCAGAATTGATATCACGTAATACAGACCCGGTATGTATTACTGAGCGGCTCTTTTGAAAAAAGATACATTAAACACAGCAAGTACGTAGGAGGGAATACTGTTCCACGGCTAATAAATTCGGACATGAAATATTTCCGGCTGCAAGCCATTCGGCTGCATTTGGTATCCAGTTTCAGCCAAGTACACCTCAGTTGTGTGTTGCGACTAAGTTTAAAGAGGTGGCGGCAAACGTGCCTAGGATTTCTCGACATCTGATACGTCTGAATGAGTTCCCCCTAGAAGGCGACAACGTCCGCTGTACAGTCTTCATGTTTTCGGACATAGTTGATGTGGTGGGTGGGACAGGTCTACATGGTTTTTGTTTGCCCTTATCTGTGTGGACCCCCGGTGCGGTCAGATAGCGTTTTGGCTATTGTCTGAATGGTGTACTCTTCATGCGGCCGCACATGCGCACTGAGCGTTTGAGTGAAGAAGAAATGTCGGGCTGTTCGAACACCTTCCGAAAGAAACCAGCATGTTGGTTCCCGGTTTTGGTTATTCCCACGGATTCTTCGAACTGTCAAGTTTACTTTGGATAACTACAGATTGGAGCACTACTCCTACGCGGTGGTCGACAGGATGTGGCTGGTGGCCACCATAAGCCGTTTGCAGTTATTTGCGTTAAGCAGGACAATTTGCATATTTAATCCTGAACAAGCACAGGTCACTTGTTGTTGTAGCGGGCTGTGAGCTTCCTGATTAATGATCGCAAGCCATATATTGATCTCATCGGCAAAAAGCAAGATATTTGTTTTGGCGGTACTTGCGAATCGCTAATCAAGACCAGGAACAACCGCGGCCCAAACAGTGATCCTTGTTGAACGCCGTAGTCCATCTTAATTGGCTCAGATAATAAGCCCTAAACCCGCATATGTAATCTCCAGTGAAGATGGAAGTTTCCACTTTATCTAACAATAGGGTCCTTGATTCCCTCTACCTGCACTTTCTGGAGAAGGAGGCGGTGATCTAAGCGGTCGAAGGATTTAAAAACTTAAGCTATATGATATCGATTCCTGTCCTACTGTCGACATTTTCGGTGCAACTACCACACGCAATCATTATGTTGGTTGTGCATGACCGATGTTGACGAAAGCCGTTTTGCTTCGGCTCTTTGACGTCATGGCTTTCTGGCCGGCCCATTATTGTCCCGGCTATGATTTACTCCATGACCTAAGAGATAATTTGGAGGTGAAGCACTGAGTGATATTTGGCAAGCCCCAAAAGTACACCACTCTAAACAATCGGGTGCTGTTACGCTGCTCTAAAAATTTAAGAATCATTGAAAGAATCAGGACAATGGCTCGGTTTGGCTCGCAGCGTTCCCCTCCAGCGCTTTCAGGTGAATGTTTTCAACTTCTGTGGAGTTCTGGTCGAACAACGACCAAATCATCCTTAGTACTTCGCTGAACTAAGAGTGAGGTAGGTAGAATCTGGCACCTGATGGATTGTAACAGGTGTTTTACATATGCTGACTGAACACCTGGATATTAGGACATATTGTAGCCGTAGAACACCTGTTGCATTCCAGGCGTATTAAGCATATCCGTTTGCTGAGATGAGCGGGGAACGCCATGTAGCAGTTCTGGAGGCTGCTCATATATTTGTACAGTGAAGTATCATTCGCACAAATGCCTTTCCGCCAGGCACTTCTGATGTAATCATCGGTCCTCCGCACAAAAGCCGGCTCTGATTGTCATACTTTTTCGTATACTGCTCTGAATCGATGATGGTGCTCTTACAGCAGGTATGCAGATGCGGATATGATCAGATCATCCAACTTGTCAACTAACTTCATTCAGGTATTATCAATAGAACAGTCATCCGAAAACTCCCAGGTGACTTCCCCAACCAGTTCAGTTAGCTTGTCACAAAGTGTGCTTGGGTAAAACAAATCAGTGTGTTTATAACGATACTATGCATAACACCTGTGAGCATAAAAAAGATGACGTGATCACTAGGCCGTAGAAGGCCTCTATCGTTAGCTGGTTCCCCACAAGCTCTTGGGTGGTATACACTTAATCAATCTGTAATATTTTGTTTCCTTTTCTGAATCTGTGGAGACCAAATGACACGGCTGAAGGGCGGAAAGCTTGCAATAAGTTCTCGCAGGTTGGAAATAAAACTCTTCAATGAGGACGCTGGAATATCTAATCATGAACCTTAAAGCAGTCAAGGATGATGATATTGATGTATCTTCGTCACCAGACAATTCAAAATCCTAGTGTCATGCGAGATTCTACCCCTCGTCGGACACTGTACAGGTAAATTACAACTGAAGCGACCGAGAGTTCACCAGGCGTTTCCTTGTCGTGCTATCGTTCCACAGCCTTGCGATGGGTACGATGGTCTCGTATTGAGTCATTGTGGCAACTCGTAGTGCACAGCGCATGAGCTGTGGCGGAATTAGCGACGCGTGCATGCGCGGTTGGCCTATTATGCATGCCATAGGATAGACGCGCGTACTCAACCTATTGCTCTATAAGGGTAAGCAAGAAAACGCAAGCGCAAGGCTGAATTGGCAATACTTGCTAAGGATACTGATCCCAGTACCACAGACCAGGGGGTGTGCAAGCTTTTCTTAAGTTTAGTCAACTTTGTGGGGTAAAAATATGTCCGGCCATATTCAGTTTGGTATTAAGAAGTAAACGACGTACAAACTGTTTTTGTACACACAATTCTGGCTTGAGGTGGCGAACGTAGACAGGAGATGCTTCCGGAATCCGCGCTAGAAACGCCCAGGAATAGTATATATGACTCTTAAATCCTTTTCCGTCCTTGCTTGGCTGCACTCTACCGTGGCCTACAATTCGGCTGTGATTTCCTCTGTAAATACTTTGACATCCTGAATGACCCCGTGATTTATTGACTTGTTCCTGTTGGGATTAAAGCTTCTGATTAACAGGTAGCCAACTCCGACACATTTAGCACTTTCTTATCATCATGTCATGTTTGAGGCTGAGGAGAAGGCACTTTTACGACCAACGAAAGCAAATCACAGTCAGTGCGATGGGTCCTGAAGTTGGGGAAAAGAGCTACCACGACGGGGTTGTAGTTTGTAGAAGAACATTGTCAGCAGGTGCTCAGTTGGGCCGCGTCTCGGTGTGACTGAACACTGCTACGTTGTGGGGAGAAATTATACCCCGCTTCTCACAGCCATTCTGCCGGAGTTTCTGGCGCTTTTTTGCGTGGATATTTGAAGGGCCCGCAACACCTCCCTCTGCAGCGAAAGCGTACCGCTTCTGATGAGGATCGACCTGGAGGGATTTCGGCGACCTCCGGATTCTTCCTGTTCATCGGCAAGGCGAGTTCTCCAGACGCGGCGGCGATTGAGCGGCTTCGACCGTGGTCTCACGTTGTGTAGCCAATCCAAAGGTATCCAGCAGGATGTGTAGCGGCAGGCGCACGGGAAGACTGGCTGGCGTGAAGCTTTCCCGTGGCGCGGTCGAAGTTGATTGCGGTGACGAACCCAGGTGTCATCACCCACGGAGACATCATGCAGCATGTCACCTCGCCTGGCCGCCACTGTTGCGTAGATCCAGCGTGGATGACCTACTCGGTAATCGCGAGTGCAGACCGGTGCTTAAACGACGAATTCTTCGTGCTTGGTGCAGGCACCAGATGGACTAGGTGGCTTCTCAGTCGGAATGCGCGCTTCGTTGGGGATGCGTAGCTTGCGGTCCATCAATGCTTCAGTTGATGACTGGCATCCTGGCGTAGCTGTATTCGGTGTGGACCGGTACGAGAGCAGGAAGACTTGGCGACACTCATCCACGGTCCCCTCTCCGCGAGATTTCAAAGCTCACTCTTGAAGGTGTCGACAAATCGCTCCGCTTGACCATTGGACTGGGGATGGTAAGGTGGTGAGCGGAAGCGTTTCATGCGGTGTTGGCGGCAAAAGTCTTCAAAGATGGCAAAGGTAAACTAGGCACCATTGTCGGACACCAAAACCTCGGGAAGGCCATATTGACTAAAGATTTGTTGGAGACAACCCAGAGCGGCGGATGCGGTTGGTGGGTTGACAGCGACCACTTCTGGCCATTCGGAATATGCGTGGACCACGACCAGGTAGAACATGCCATCGATGGGACCAGCGTAGTCAATGTGCACTGGGGACCACGGTTTTGATTGCGGATGCCAAGAAACTGGTGATTGGAGTGGTAGCATCTTGGATGCTTGTTGACACCTTGAGCGGCAGCGGACCAAATCCTGACTTTCGTTATCAATGCCACGCCAGTACACACAACTGCGGACAATTGCCTTCATTCTGTTTTTACCGGGGTGAGCACAATGAAGCTGGCGGAGTACAGCTTGCCGGAGACATGAAGGAACGACAACTCGATCTGTAGTCATGAGATGGGAATCGACCACGGAAAGGGGTCGCGGCTTTGGTGTAGTTGTTTGAGTTCACCGGACACGACAGTGTTTGGCCAGCACGCCTGAACGTAAGTGACGGCTTTCTGCAAGACAGGGTCTTGAGCAGTTGCACGACGTATGTAGGCGGCAGTAATGGGGACACTTCGGATAGCGTTAGAGATTTGATAACGAACGTCCTCCTCGATGGTAACAGCGGCAACCACTGTGTCCTATACTGCGGCATGTTTTGAAATGAGGCGGGAGAGACCGTCGGCTTGACCAAAATCCTGAGTACGGCAGTAGCGGATTTCGTAGTCGTAACCAAGAAGAATGACCACCCAACGCTGAAGTCGGCTAGCCGAGTATGCGGAAATGTCCTTCTATGCACTGAAGATTGAAAGTAGGGGCTTGTGATCGATTAACAGCGTGAACCGCCGGCCATACAGCAACTTGTGGAACTTGGTGACGGCAAAGATGATGGCAAAGGCTTCCTTCTCGATATAACCATAGTTCTTCTCCGTAGGCCTCAGGGTGCAGGAGACGCGCATAACGGCTTTCGCGAAACCATTTGGGAATCGATGGGAGGGAACTGCTCCGATCCAGTAGGTAGAAGCAGCAGCAGCGACCGAACTCTGCAAGGTTTGGTCGTAATGGGTCAACAGTAGATCTGAACTCAGCATGGCTTTCAGGCGAACGAAAGCTTTTTCGCCTGCGGGGGATCAGTGCCAAGAAAAGTCCTTCTGAAACAACCGATTGAGCGGGGCTCGAACAACGTGTAGCGATGGCAGGAAGGCGCTACAGTGGCTGGTGAGACCCAGGAAGGACCGCAGTTGTGACACATCCGCTAGAGCTGGCATCTGCTGGATGGCTCTGACGTTCTCAGGATCAGGATGACGACCATTGACATCAAAAACAAAAACAAGTTATTTGATCGACGGAAGGAAGAATTGGCATTTATCAAGTTTCATGCGGAAACCGTACTCCTGCAACCGTTGAAGGACTGCAGCCAGGCGCTCTCGAAGTTCTTCTGGGGCGCGACCAACAATGATTAGATCGTCCAGGTACGCGGCCGTGCCCGGAATAGCAGAGACCATAGCGTCCATCGTCTTTTGGAAAACGGCTGGAGCGATCTTAACACCAAAAGGGAGCTTGGTGTACTGGATAAGACCACGATGTGTATTGGTGTTCAGAAGGGTTTGTGACTCAGGGGCGACCTTGATCTGCAGGTAGGCGTCTTCCAGGTCGATTTTAGCGAAACACGTGCCACCGTTGAGTATTGTGAAGAGGTCGGCTTGGACAGGTAGTGGGTAGCAATTTGGCTCTAGTGCTGCGTTGAGACCGGTGGAGAAATCGGCACAGATGCGGGGACATCCATTCGGCTTCTTGACCACGACGATCGGCGCTGTCCATGCGGAATAGGACACAGTCACCAGGCTGCCCATGTCTTCCAAACGTTGGAGTTCGGCATCGACCAAGGATAAGGCTGCTTATGGGACAGGCCTTTTGGGACGGAATACCGGTTGAGCACCAGGTACGAGCCGTAACGCGGCGCTGGTGCGTGTACAGCGGCCAATACCGTGGCGAACTGTCTGATGATGTCGTCAGTTCGATCGCTTGGCACTGTCGGAGAATGTACTACAATGCAGATGACCTGAAGAGGAAGATCGGCCAAGCCAAGGGTTTTGGGCATTTCGAGACCAAACATGTTGAGCATCGCCATCGCGACGTAGCAGATCGCGTTGAACGTGGCGCATCGGAAAGAGACGGGGTAGTGCAGCTGTCAAGTTAGCTGCACGCGACCATCACAGACGCCGGTGGCAGATTGGGAGGGCGGTTCGGCTGTTGGCTTGCCAAAGGATCGCCAGAGATCCTCGGTGATGATCGTGATGTCCAACGCAGTGTCCAACTGCAACCGGACCAACTGACCGTTTGTCAGGACGTCGAGGAAGTTTCTCCGATCCGCAGCGTTGATTTGGAACGTGGCCAGAAGGCTCAGGGAGCTGCAAACGGGACCAGGATTAGGTGTGCGTCTGGGTCGGAACCCATTCTTTGGATCAGGAGTGGGGGCCATCCCAGTTTTGGCCCCCCTTGGGAGATGTGGGTGGCAGTAATCATCCCGATACCTCACGCTGCCAAAACGGTGACAACGATGCTGGCTGAAAGTGCAGTCCCGCTGGAAATGCCAAGCATCACAGCATCGGCAAGCGTAGGTTGAGGACTTCCCTCGGTCGGATTTGGTTGGGCGCGTGGACGATTGCGCCCTCGGCGCTGTGACTGCCTTGACCACACCAAGTGCGGCGGCTTTTTGAATCATGGCAGAATCGTGATTCAGGCTGAGCAGCGTTTGACACTCCTCGATCAGGTTCTGCAGTGCGACTGAGCCATCCTGTTGTAATTTGGACAGGAGGCACGTCCGGATATCGGCATCCTGTGGAGAATGGAGGCCAGAGACGAAAATTAGGCATTTGAATTGGTTCTCGGTGAGCGAGCCAAGTTGGAAATGTGGACATTCACGGTTGACCACGCCCGCGTACGTGATGAAGTCGTCGGCATCATGCTTCGCTAGCTGCAGACATAGATAAAGAGCATTAAAGAGAGAGGACTGCTCGCTTACAATCTGGGACAACGTTCGGAAGGTCTTGTCAAAGGCAGCGTCGCGTGGGTTCCTCGGCAAGATGAAATTGGTGTAGTGTTGGTGTTCGAGTGTACCAAGTTTGCGCAGAAACAGCAGGGCCTTGCACGCGTCGTTCTGGTAAGCCAAGTCAACGGTGAACAGGTCTTTGTACCGCTTATACCAAGATTCGAACGTTATCCCGGCCTTGGCGTCGTACAGGGATTCGCTGATGCCGCTAATCGCATGGTCTACTGAATGAGAATTAGCACTTGGACCTGCATGAAGGGAAGAACTAGAGAGCTTTTCGGTTAAGACGGACATCAATTTAAGTTGTTTCTGCAGCATCAGTTTTAAATCGGCGTATTCGTCAGTCATGGTTCGTAAACTCTGTCGCCACTGTTATAATTTGCGTAGATGCCTGATAAGATTGTCACTGGCACGGTTGGAGCACGCCTACGGTAACGACCTGGAACACTGACCAATCGAACGGATTTGCGCTGACCTGATGGCGTTAGCTTAGCCCGGGGTACGTGCTGGTGAGACGGAAATTGAGCCGAACGCATTCGGGTAGACGCTGAGCCCTCGGAACGGACGCACACGAGAGGGGGTTGTGGTAGACGCGCACTTGTGACTTAGACGCGAACGCTGCCCTGCTATCGACGCACACGAAATCACGTGTACGGTAGGCCTCGGTGTGTTTTGTCGACCTTCGTCCCCGGTGTCCTCGTTTCTTCCATCTTCCTTAGTTTTCGCGTTTGTCCATTCTGCATGTGATTCTTGCCTTCCTGGCCACTCGAGCAAGATGCCATCTAAGTGAGTGGTAATAAGAAGTGGATTGGTAGTTTTTGTTTTGGCTGCAACCCTTGCAGGCTGTTGGAAGAGAAGCTTTGAAGGCCCACGGGTTGACGCACACTTGCCTTCCTTTGCTCGCTTGCCTGCTTGGCCAAACGTGTTACGGTATGCATGGTGTGTAATCGTGCCACTACGATCAATCTGGGGAATCGATAGGTGTGCGATTTCGCTTAGGATATGCGTGTGATTGTTAAGGCAGGGTGAGGTAATCAGAAACAATGCAGTAATTCGTATGAAGGAGGTAAAGCTATGACCTCTTCGCAAATAGAATTTTCAAAGCCTTTACAGCTACAAAGTTCCCGTGCTGTGTTGTTTCAGTTGGCCGTACACTCATGCGAATAGTGTACCTACCTAAGGCTGATGTAGTCGGTGTATTGCATACTAAGGTCAGGTTTGTTGGGTAGGTAAGACCTGTAGCCTGTTGAACCTGTAGGCATTGTTTCAACTAGAAGGGTTCCTAGTGTGGCGGTGACACGATATTAGTGAGTGTTCGTTCGTCTCCACAACTGTAAGCCACTTCGGTAATCAGTTACCGCTCCAGGACCCACGGACATGCAGTTATGTTAAGGTCGTAAGATGCATGTCAATCCGGCGTTCCCATGATATTTACACTTCACTTCCAAGTGATTGATAAGCTTGAAATATCAAGTGACCCTACGGCCCTGATATGAGCTGCCAACGAGCATTGCATACGCATAGTAAGCATTCATTTTACCTTTTTTCTGTGTCTTGCGGCACAGTACCTGAGGTGTTCCCCACCTCTAGCTAACGTGTAGGATGATGATGATGATGATGATGATGATGATGATGATGATGATGATGATGATGATGATGAGTAAGCATAGATTTTGGAACAATTTTCCTTCTTCAACATTGCCTCCGGAAGTACCTACTTTCCGATGACAAAATGTTTTCGAGCACTTACCAAGTCGATAACAACCTGTGTCACGGCGTGCACACATGTCTGCTTCGAAGACTAGCTGAAACAGTGGTGCATAGCAGGATTAGTGGGCGCGGTTGACTTTGTAAATGATTGCAAACGCATTGTAGGCACGTCCGTGGGTGAGACAACAGTGTTTGTCTGTTCCAAGTACTCACCTGAATTACCAGAGTAAAATGCTTGCGTCGCCACTAAGTATAAATCTTGCGTTCTTGCTAGCAGGTCGATTTGGCATGTATAAACACCGTAGTCATTGTAGCCCCTTTAGATGCTTCTTTGTTGAGTAATGCCGATTTCATGAGGATAGCATGCCAGTCCATGGACTTAATAGGGAGGTTCTATCTGCATTGACTGTGCATCTAATGGTTCCATTTGAAGAGCCACTTGTCAAAGCGTCTCAAAACGTATGGGCGATCATATGGAAGTGAAGCGTAATTATCCTATGAATACATAGGTTCCTATGACCTTTACTTAACGCCATACATGGAGACACTGAAGCGATAACTGATTAACAAAGTCGCCTATGGGTGTGGAGACAAATGAACACTCACTAACATCGTGTCAACGCCACACTTGGAATCCTATTATTTTTTGTTGAGTCATCAACTGTGATCGAAGTAAGCAAACATTGAACTTCTGTTCAGCTTTAAGTTGGTCTACCAACTTCTATGAGATCGATGTCCCCCATGATCGTTGCAATGACAATCGCACAAAATTGTCTAACCGCGTAGCAGCGATTGCTGGTCTGCGGAATACCAGTTAGAAGATTGCCTGTCTACGCCACCATGGTTAGGCCGCTGAATAAGCCACAAGCAGGTAGCCGCTAGCCATCACTATAGACCGCTTCATGTGCTGCTTAGTATGTCTGTCCGCACTGGTTACGTCTTAAGCTTCGGGTCATGTGGTAGGTAGTATCTCCTCCTGAGACAGACATCGCAAGTTGCGCATTGGGCTGTTTCAGTTTGGAGACCAAGCATCGAGGTTTCCTTCAGATAGGCATCAAAAGGGAACAGAAGGTGATGCTCGACCACTTTCATTGGACTGTCTGTCGCTTATGCTATGGGCTTCTAACCGGTGTCCCATTGGTTTACGCCCCATGAACAATGAGAGTGGCAAGGGAGCCAAACAACGTTCTTAACCTCGCTAACTTGAAAGTACTGCACGCGATTTCGAAAATGTGTCACGCTAAAAGCTGGTACAATACACTAACATGCGGGTAAAATGGTATAGTTTAATTACAACGTCAATTTGCAAATGTGGCTACGTATATGTTGTAGAGACGAGGCCTAAAGCGTATGATATCTGACGTGGACGATGTTTAGTAAGCTTATTGATGAATTCTTGTGCACTGATTTACATAGAGGAAAGTGTCTCTGATTTCGGTGACATGTCATGGACGTGTGTGTTGGGTGCGATCTTGCGCCATTCGGTAAATTTTCCGCCGGTAACTTTCTGCAAGATTAATTTTTCACCTGTTTACTGTAAGGTTTTGGAACGGACGCTACATAAACCTTCACTGATGAAAAATGGAACAGTGGTATCATACGGATATAAAAGCAAATGCCTGACAAGTCCCCTGGGATGGTTCGTGGGCTTAATGTTAGTTTAATTAAGTTACACAAAAAGTGATAAACCCATCTGTGGTCTCACCATATTATGCACTTTAAAGTCTAAGTATATCCGTCTAATCCGATTTCGTGGGTTGATGAACACAATTTTTGTCGTCACTCAATAAACAAAGATCAGGTTAAATAATGTAAAGCATCGTCGAGTCGTTTTTAAAAAAATGAATAGCGTAGGCGCTGAAATGACAAAAATCGAAAGGGCGTTCCGCGGTTGACAAACTCGAAGGGAAAGGAATTCCGGCGGCACTCCAGCAGACTGTATTAACAGCAAGTTTTAATTTAGGACCAATTCTGTGTTGCAGCTAAACTTTAGATGGTGGCAAGCGCGACCGGGTTGTTCAACATCTAGAACGTTAGGATTAGGTCACCCCGCACACGGCGATATCTTCCGCTATACACTCCCAGGGCTTTCAGTCGCCTGTGGTAGTGCAGATGGAACAGCCCCTTCATACATTTCGTTTCCCGTCGCTGTGCGGTCTCTAGTTCTACCAGATAGCTTTTAACCATGGTTGCCAAGCCTGGATCGCGTACTCTACATGGAGCCTTACATACGCATTGTGCATGTGGGGAAGGTGGAGAGATCGAACATCCCGAAAGCCCTCCGTCGCAGACCAACATGTTGGTTCGCAGTTTCGGATGCTTTCAAGAACTGCGCCGAACAGCCGGGTGATCTTGGATCACAACCCCATGATGTCGCTTTCTTGAGGCCGTGTTCAGCATATCGTCTCCAAGCTTAAATGCGTACGTGGGCTTGTGGCGGACATGCACAGTTTTTCACTTGTCCGTGTTAAACGGAAGTAGATTTAACTCTGACCATTCAAAAGCGCTGTTTGTCTCGTTGCAATATATAGTGATCGTCCTGAGAGTCGATGGCTATTCATAGCTTGATGTCATCGGCAAAGTGTATGAACGTTGACTTGATGACACTCGCAACGTCTTTGATGAAGAACAAGAATAACCGTGGCCGCAACCTCGACCCTTGTGGAACACCAAGGTCCACGCCAATTGGATCAGAAAATGAACCTCAACTCGAATCTGAAGGGGCCGCTGAAAGAGGGTTTCCGATCTATCCAAGGACAGGGTTGCCAACTCCGTATGCTTGCAGCTTTTGGAGAATGATGTGGTGATGTATCCGGTCGAACGCTTTGGAAAACTCTAGATCGATGACATCAATGCCGGTCCCACTGTCGGCTATTTCGGTCCAACTGCCTTAGGCAAGCATTAACTTGGTGGTTCATGACCGATGCTAACGGAATCCGTGTTGCTCCGATCCTATGGCGGCTGACCTCTCAAAGTATCCCATTACAGCCTCATCTATGATCGATTCCATCACAATAGAGAGCACGGGGAATAGAGTCACTGGGCGATGGTTTGCTGACTCTGAACGGTTACCACTTTTGAAACTCTGGGTACTGATGCCTTGCTTCCACATGTTATGGACCTGCTGTTCATCCAGGCATCTTTGGAAAAATCTCGTTATCAGTTCAGCCCACCACGTAGCTGTCACCTGCAGTGCTTTCGGGGAATGTTGTCAACTCCGGGGAACTATGGGTGCGCAAGGATAGCAGCTTCTTCAAAATGGTCGCCGAACTAAAGTTGACATGTGTAAAGACTGGCATCTGGGACTACGGGCAGCGGTGTTACAAATGCTTGAAGGACATCGGAAAACTGGGACATATGGTAGTTGTATAACGTTGGCTTCATCCTCGGCTGTTTGAGCACATCCATCCACTGATATTAGTGAGGGAACACCACGTTTCACATTCCGGAGACTGTTCACATGTCTGTACAGAAGCTTTTTGTCAACACAAAACTTTTCCGCTAGACCGCTGGTGTACTCATTTGTCCTCGAGCGCACGTGTAGTGCAGTGATTACGATGCATAACATAATTACTCCAGCTGTCAGGGCTAGAGTGCGCTTTATACACTTGCCTATCAGCGTCTCTTACAGTCATGTGTTTTCGGTTTCTACTCCGAATGGATGACTTTTCACTTGCAGAACGAAGAGGCTTGTTGACCGATGCAAATTTAATCAGATCACTGAACTTGCTAGTAAAATCCAACACAGCACGGTCAATGGAACAGTCCTCCGGAAACTCCCAAATGGCATCACCCACAAGTTCTGCCAGTATGTCCTAGTGAGTGATTGTTCGAAATAATTTCAGTATACACTTGTGGATACGCCGCATAACGGACGAAGTCGTGAATTATGGTTACGTGGTCACTTCTTCACAGAAGGCTCTCCAGCCTTATTTTCTTAACCATGAGCCCTTCGTTCGTCAGCACTAAATTAAGCACAAATGGTTTATTTCCGGCTCTGAATCGGGTGGGTGAAATGACATGACTGAAGAGCGGAATACTTGCAATATACTATTGCAGGTCGGCCTTAAACTGCTTGTTGGGTGATGCCGGAACTTCCAACTCTTGAATATTGGAGTCATCTGAGACAAGAACATGACTGTATCCTCCTCGTATGACTCTTTCCAAGGATAATGCTAGTCTGGAATCCATCTCTTGGGTGGACATTGGGGGACGATAAACAACAGCCAAAAGGCGTGTCGTAGCGTCTCAGTCGCAGACTGCACCGGAATAAGTCTAGGATCAGCGTTTCCGGGTCGGCCACCTGTACACACTGTAGGTCGTTTCGGTAGTATGACATTACCCCTCCGCCTTTGCTAGGCCGATCGTTTCGGAGAAGGGACTACCATTTATCGCGACTTCGGCATCGGGAATTTCTGAGTCCAACCAGGTTTCCGTAAGGAGTATGAGGTCAAAGGCATGTGACGCTCGTCGTTGTCTCAGTTCCGCAAGCTTGTTCAGGAGACCTTGTGCACTGGTGTACATGCAGGAAATTTTCCCTGTTTTTTGGTGTAAATAGTGGGGTAGGTGTTTTGGATAAAATTTTGTGTCGACCGGTGATAAGCCAGCAACAGCTTGGGGGGATAACGAACGCGTCTGTGTCCGATGCACGAATCTTACCATTACCTCTTTGCTTCTCCTTTTGTAAGCTATTTATGGGGTGTGTTTACGCATTTCTTTGGCTAGTTAATTACGGTCATTCGAATTCTTGTTGGTAAGTGATCTGACTAAGTGGCTGCCCTCGAGCGTTTGGTTAACAGATGCTGCTTTGATCCGGAGCTAAGAATGAAGGCTGTTTCGTCCTGCATACCATCTCTCCACTAACATCACTGACATTTAGCTAGATTTAATGACTACTTCCACAATCCTCGGGCCACGTCTCTTGTAGTTTGGCGATCGATGCAGCCTCGAGATTGATTGCGCTATGACGTTTTCATGGAGAGGGTCTCGCAAATATACCGTCATTTCTCCTGCTCGTGAGTGGCCCCTTCGCGTTCATCATGACTTCTAGCCTCAGAAACACCGTGTGCACGAATAAGCCTGGCTAGAATTCCCTCCGGTTTTCGTCCAAGTCGTGCTTTGCCTGTCTGCGTTCGCCCCACGGAATATCCAGGAAAAGGCGGATGGAACATGATCCATTCCGGAGGCGATGTTGATAACAGGACAGCTTCTGCTTCATTGGCATAAGTCAACACAACTCGGAGAAGTCTTGGTTCACCGTAGTGCTGTGAGTTCGTGTGGCGGGTAACAAGTGTCAAATTTACGCGCTTAGTTACAACACCCATAGTGTCACATATGGAATGCCACTGTTTCGCGTCATCGAGTTGTTTTCTTTTTAAGGAACTTGACGTCGATTATGGAACTTTGGTGCAGATTACTGCTGGTATACTACGTGCAACTCTGGTTGTAGTCAAGCGACCAGCTGGTCTGTATACTGTCGTTAGAGGCTATTTGGGTACAGCTTCGTCGTCTTCATTTACCATGGGTCCAGTGGACGTGGCCGATGATCTAAGTTTTCGGTCACCTTTGGCATCAACCAAGTTCCAAACACCACTAGTGTCGAAGCCCTGCTGAATTTTGGAAACCTTTTAGAGAATGGACAAGGCTCCGACCGTGCTCATTGCAATCGGACTGGTTGTAGTTGTTTCAGGCACATTTAAGCAACTTGTGGTATTGGCGTTTAATACCACAGCTGATGCATTTTTACTGCCCTGCCTAGCCTTCTTCCTCAGTATAATACGGTGTTGGATAGGAATAACCTGAGTTTAGTCTCTGTCACGCTTTTAGAAATGAATCGCTGTTGGTGCTCCTCATTTGTCCAAACATTGCCACTAGTCTTTCTTACTTCTGCACTAATACACGTACCATCTTTGCCAGTGGGATGATTATACATACTGAAGAAAACCACAGTGAATCTGGCTTACTATTGTATAGGTTCAACTGGTTCACTGTGAGCTTAGGACATTTGTGATGGAATTTGCCTTGTCAACTGCTACACTGAATACCGATCCGTACATTTCTATGGCATAAAGGAAGGCTACAAACTACTGTCAATCTGGATGCGGTAACATGGGCTTTTGATTGATCACTACGATCAATTGCGTCGATTGATGTTAATCGCAGAGAGGCCCGAGCGCTTATGGTTTCCTGCCGGTTGCGTGTGTGCTGCATTGTCTGCATGTTCAAGGTCGTCACCTCCTGTGCGTCTGCCCCAGGCGGAGCAGGTTAAAGCGGCTAGAACATTCACGCGGCAAACCGAATGCCTGAGCGATACGGACACAACCTGTACGATAGATGCTTTGATGATCGGTCCACAGCTGTGGTGGATGATTAGTCAGGTGAAACGTGTAGTTGCTTTTCGTTTGAGACCACAAATATTTCTGTGTGGTTCGTGATTCGAAAAATTCCTCGATTGTGTTTTTGTGGGAATAGCGGAAAAACCCCAATGTGGAGATAGAAGAAGATCCACACAAGCTAGATCCGAAATACACAGTGCAGATGAATTTGAGTCGAATGAGTATGAACACACTTTTATGTGACAAAACATAAGTGAGAAAGGCAGCAAAACAACGTGTTCACAGATTAGCGATTGGAAAGCAGGTTCGTTCAAGGTCGTTTACACTTTAAGTTCGTTTTTTCTGCATGCTGTAGATTTCCGGCATTATGTCTTTTGAATAACGAAAGAACTATTTTCTAATCCACCTGGTGTTGGATATGATTATCGCTGACTCAGTTAAACATAGCTGTGCTAACAGGCCGATATATTCCGCTACATGTGCGGGTGTTATATACTATTTTATCAAAGATGAACTATCACTTTGTTATTAAAACGTGTTGGTATAACATAAGTTGAAACACATCTTAGTGACCAAGAAAATACGGACATCTTTCATTGTGTACCATCATTGTGGGAAATACACGGTACTTGTCTAAAGGGCAAATGAATCGTCCGCCATTCGAAATGCTCATGGATTAGCCTACCCAAGCAACGCATAACAGACTGTCATAGTTGTTTGGTTAATACAAAAGCATTGGCAAAAATATTTGCATGAGATATTTGATCCGAAGCTTTCACTGAGATTCCACCCATTTTATACTCTGAAGAGCTCCCAGTCTTAAGATTTAAAGGTTTTCTTTATAAAATGATGAGGTTAGTGAGCGTCAAGATGGAGCCCAGTTAGATAAATCAATTTTTTTAAAACCCTACAAGTGCTAGCGAACATCCATCTGCTCCCCCCCCCCAGCAATTCAGTCAGCAAGAATTAAATTAGTTAGTGTATGATTGGGACCTGCCACGAGAACAGTTGAGTTATTATCCTAAATCTATGTGAAAAGATACTTTATCCCACCACAAATTGTCGTTTTGCCACCAAATTACAAAACGATCACAGGCCTTTTTCAGAAGACAAACCGTGTGCTTTACCACGATATTCCAGGTATCTTATTGCAATTTAGGTTTACTTCATATGATCCAACAGAGTGAAGACCTTGTTTGTTAGTTAGTATCGTTGCCTCCAATGTGTTCCATTGCAGTTTTAGTTGCTTGTTCAGCGTACTTTTGAGAACCTAATGATATAAGTGTAGTTCTGTAAAACGTCAAGTAGCATGAACACAGCAGGATCATGTATGTTGAGTTAAAAATGGCGAGCTTCGTTTTTGCTCAACAAGCAGACTACACGATGTTCTCATGCTATATATGTACGTAGAACAGTCGAGCTAATGAGATACGTTTGACACAGAATGAGTGACCGGAACTTGAAACTTTGGAGGCTACTATGTCAAACATTTTGAATGACCAACTGGTCAGCAGAGAAAAAAGCGTACTTTACCACTGTAGTTGTAAAGGCGCTGTTAAACAGTTTGTGAGAGTTTTGAATATTAATAGCGAAAAAGAAACAAGTTAAAATAAAGCTCTTACCATTGCACTATTTTGCATAAAATATGAGCGTCGAACTGTATAAAATGAACGTACATCTTGATTGATTCCCACACCGTGTAAAGGTTACGGCCTGCTTGTCATGTTGCAACGTTAGAGTTTTCTTCTTGTAAGCCTAATGTGGAAACAGTGTTTAAATAACACTGAGCAGAAAAAGTGACTTTGTCCGTCTTTCTTGCTATTCAAAAGGTCTTGAAAGCCATCATATGCGGGTTTCTCGTTTCTTCGAAGGTGCATCCAATGTGCTGCGGCTCTAATAAGCTCCAATATTCCGACACGCCACCAGCATATGTGACACAGTTGTCCCATTTTCCCAGATGCCCATACGTATACATGTCACTTTTAGTTCAGTTGCAATCGTTGCGCACTCACAGTTCCCCGTAGTAGCCAGCATTCCCCCAAGGTAATGCAGTTTGCAGCGATGAGTATAGCTGGGCCATCAACCCAAGTTTTTAAAGTTGCATGGATGAATAGCAGGTGCCCAAAATGTGAAGCAGGATATCATTAGCCCGATTTTCAAGGGTGATAGCCGTCCCGAGCCCACCAACTCTCGCCCACTTGTTCTCCTATCGGTGTTTTCATATGTGATGGTGTCGATCATAGCAAAGACGCTAATGGGCTACTTTGAAGCGTCTAACATCATATGACTGGAGCGACCCTGATTCTGTCAGCATCGTTAATGTACTATCAAACCACTCCTTGTGTTTGTCTGCTGGAGCGAAATAGCAGACAGCGGGATCTGCAATGAAGTCATCTGTCTCGATGTTTTGGAGCTTTCAACTGATTAGATCACGGAATAGTTCTCCAGAAACTGAAAAATAGGGGATTATAGACCTTGTTCTTGTAGGGATGGGAAATTTCCTCCTTCAGTAGCAAATTTAAGTTCGAGTCCGCGTATCATATTCTGATGCAATTAAGGTGAACTACGGTGTTCCACAAAGGCTAATGTTGGGGCTGCATTTTTCCTTGGTCTTCGGTAACGTCCTTGCACTTGTTAGGGAGTCGAATCTCCTGCTTTCTGTCAATGAGATCAACATATGGTGGACAATGGTTAGTCGTGAGGAACAGGCTATGCTGTAACAGGAATTAGACCGCACCTTTACATGTTCAAATGCAAATTTACTTTCGTTTAACGCGGACAAGTGCAAAAGTATGCATGTATGCCATGAGCCTACCTACGTATATAAGCTGGAAGACCATATTTTGGAAACCGCCCCACAGGAGCACCATTTTTAGGTGCGGATGGAAGACGACCTTAGCCGTTCGGCACAATAATTGAGGGCGTCTGAAATCGCGAACCATGTTAATCACGTAAGGAGTGTGTTCGGGAGGTTTGAATCCATCTTTCTCCAAAAGTTCAATGCGTATGTGAGGTCGCACGGAGAGTACGCCTTCCATACTTGGGAACCCTGATTAAAAAGATGATCTGGATGCACTGGAATCCGCACAGCAAATGAAAACCGAACATGTGATGGGATTGTTCCACCTGCGACGACTGAAAGCCCATGGAATGTATAGCTGGATTTATCGCTGTTTACGTGGCGACCAACTCTGGCGTACCAGATCTTGCAAATCCCCGGTCACGAATGCCACCAACTTCTGAAACTTAGCCGTAGCACAGAAATAGGGGGCCATAAGCTGAAACTTGTCACCCAGTACAGTCACCTAGAATGCCGCTGGAATTATCTTGTCCTTCGAATTTGCCAACCATGGAACACTGTTACAACCTTTGTCGTTTCTGAGCACAAATTACTCATTTTTAAAAACGACACGACTATGCATTACGTCATATGCACTACTTAACTGAATTTCTCTTCATTCTGTGACAACTCTTCTCACGAAAGCAACGTCGATGGATATAGATGTGTGCTAACGTGGATAGTATGTCGAGTTCACAGATGCGCTTTGTACGATAGTGTAACTACATTTTTTAACTAACATACTTCCCACAAACCACCCCACGGGATTTGGTAAACCTTGGCTTTTGATCTGTATTATTGTTTAATTATTGTGCAATTTTCCGTGGATTGCTTGTGAAAGCCCATGTGATCCCGCTGGTGTAAAAATTACTTCTGGAATCTGTATACTATTTCTTGAAAAAGCTTGCATTTTACTGAACCTTCTACTGTTACGAGAGGATTATGCCTATTGTATTTTACAAGCGCTTCTGGTTAATCTCCGACTTTTTGACTGTTTGTTGACTCCATTTCAGTACACAATTGTCACTTCTGGTGCATCAGATTAGTGCTCATCGATTGCATATTGGAGTATTGTTATCCTGTTTACATCTCTTTTATTTCGCTTCTCCGCTAATTTCTATCAGCTTGGTTAATTCCTCTCATGACTGTTGAGAAGAGATTTCTTGGGTCCCCAAGTCCTCTTCTGGCTGATTCAGCGTTTATATATGGCAAAGCAAATTGTCGCCAGTCAGATACCGAATCGTCTGGTAAGAGTAAATGTGATTTCTATAATCAATGATGTCATGAAGGCTGTGTGGGCTTTAATCCTAGCAGCACGCTGTTCAGGCTAGCAGCGAGAGTTCCTTCTAAAGTTGCAGCCAACGTTGTATTAATAGGAGACAGCGATTAACACGAAAAAACTGTTTAAACTGTGGTCACTAGACTAGAAAATATGAAAGGCATATTGTTTGTTTGCTGCTACTGACACGATAGTTGTTAGTCCAAAGTAGCACGCCTTGTAGGGTTAGGTGTCTTCAGTCAGGCGGTAGTTGATAACCTGGATAAGTCGTCGGGTTCTGAAACTACCTTTATCAGCGCTCAACACAGATGCGTCTGTAGTTGATATCCATTCTAACAGTTTTGATTGCGCTGATAATTCGTGAGAAGCCCAACTTACTGCATCCATCATAAAAAGCGGAAGAAGTTAAGGACAGCGATATCATATACTCCTTGCTCGTTGTCCTCTACAACTAGTGCCGCCATCCCACTGTCTCAAGCTGTTGCCTGCGCAAAGCTTGCATCTAAGAAGCAAGCTGCCAAACCACAAGAGCTTGAGACCGTGGCGCGCCCATTGTAAATTCCCCCCTATAAAATGTACCGCAGTCCCCTAGTCTCACTAATCGTTAACCTACAAAACTGACTGCTAAACTGCTAGCGCCACCTTTGCAAATCCCAATTATACGCCAGCTCATACTGTACTCGTCGTCAAGGTTGAAAAGCATAAAAGTTCAAATCCGCGAGATTTGAAACCCCAAGACAGGGATCGTTTGAAGATGCGCGATCATGAGCTCCAACGTCGTACAGAGGAAGGTGAGCATCTAGACTTACCAAAATCAGCTACTTTTACGAAGTGATCAAGAAGGGTGTACGAACCAGTATCAAACGCGTTTTTTGACTCAACCTCCAGGCACTTCCCGCAGTACCCCAAGGACCTGCCCGCGTATGTGGCATTGCCACGTGTCTGCAGCCTATAATGAAACAAACGGGCGACACTATGGACGCCTTCTTGTTTTGTAATCGGAGCCCGGCCGGACTATTATTTAGGGAACTTGCAGAGATTGGCCAACGGAACTCGACGTCACCACCCTACGCTATCCAAGAGTCGAGTGGCGTGCTAAGAGACTCTGTATCGATGCGACCGAAAATGACACACAATTATAGGTCACGGTGCGTGTTATGATTGTACATAAAATCACGTCACTATCTGGCAAACTCTACAGCACTATCGGAGAATGAGGATAGTTATATCTCTTCTCTCCTGTAACCTCACTCTATGCACGCTAGCACCAATTTGGTGACAATCCGCTACAGACGGCAGAACTAATAGTAGACAGCTCCTAACACATAACCTAGAGCCGATCTTAAACCACCCACGTGGTTGTTATGTGCATTGGGCCACCATAAGAACCCGCAGAAGTCACTATGGACGCGCACCTCAGCTTACTACCTTTATGGAGGAGGCGACTCATGTACAACATTTTTACCCTAAGGTTATTTTTGCAACACTGCTACCAGCCTGATAGGATATTAAGCACGTGTTCATACCTCATGTAAGTATTTGCGTCCTTCACACTTCACGCTTGTTATGTTGTTGGAGATGAAGATCCATATAATAGTGATGGCGTTCAATCATATTCTCGCCTTAAGGGTAATCATTTAGCAGAATCCCCCACTACACGTAGACACTGAGGCCGGTCCGATACTGCTTCTGTACAATGTAGAGTAGCCATCATACAACCACGGTTCTAATGGGCGACGGGTAGATAACTGTACCACTATCTAGTTCCTGCGCGATCCGAGGCGGATGTGCACCACCAATTGCTCGCACTCTAAACTAATCCTCACGCTCCGATAGGTATGCTCGGCTACTTCAGTTTGCCAGATAGTGACACCGATATTATGATAACAACAGAAACACACGTGAGCTTTGATTAATTCGGTAAGCATTCGGTATACAATAGAGCTCCATCTTGAAGCAACGAGGACTCTTAGGTATGATCCCTCCTCCCCTAACCCACCACTATGTCGGAGTTCACAGCCACATAGTCCCTATCTGCAAGTCCACACACATGACTGGCCGCTCCGAGACAACCGGAAGCGTCACAGTTCGTAACGTTTGCTTCATTAGGTCCTGCACACACGTTCGGCACGAAATGATATTACAGGCATGGTCCTGGGAGGTCTCGCGGGAAGTGCTGGAGGCCTTAGAGCAACGGTTGCCATAATACGAGTAATCCGTCACTGCCCTACCAGTCCCCATACCTGAGTATCCACCACCGACAACGTAATATCATATATCGATACAGTCTCCTGTACAAGCTCACAAACCATTCATCTTGTACGAAGTCTGTGAGTATATACTATCAGGGACACAGGCCATCCATGACAAGTCCAAACGATCCTGTGATTAGGGGTGCCCCCCCCCCCCCCCACCGATTCCAAGTATATTCTCGCGCGGTGAATGTGAAACTTTCTAAAGCTCTTTTCAACCGTGGACAGACGAGACAGTATGAGCTGCGGTATATTGGGATTTGCAAAGGTGATTCTCAGAGGTCGACATGACTGGTTAGTTTTCTGGCCAAGTCGGATTACTTGTTTAATCGTCACACTGTCTTCGCCCACATCCAAGAGTCTATCGATGAGCTCATGGAGGAACTCAACCTCGTGATCATAACGTATCTTAGGGTTTTCATCTTTTGACTCAGGTACTTGGAAGACCATGAGATTATGACACCTCAACGAAATCAGTGATGAACCTGTGGGAGTAGAACTAGAGGCGCTTAATTGATTGGATTGTTGTTTATCAGCAGGTGACGTCTGAACTCGATTACGTGGGCCCTTGCGCTTTTGAGTGGTCCATGGATCTTCAGTGTTCAGAAGTTCACAGACAGCCTCTGAGAAATTCACGGACCGATCAGTGAAGCGGCATTTCGTAGCTTCCGAGTCTGAGTCTTCCATCGTTGGGGAACATTGAACCTGGGGCTCGGCCGGGGTCGAAGACGCTGGTGGTGGTGCAGATCGCGGAGCGACAATAGAAGGCGAGGTGACAGAGGTACTTTCACGAGTGCATTTGATCCCACGTGGTGAACGGTTTGTTTCTAGCTGAAAAAGATTTTCCCATAGTTGTTTGCGGTCTCTGCGTATTCTGATGTCTTGAATCGCGACAATTATCACACAGAACCTGAAAAAAACGATGTCTGAGGTCGAGCGTTTTTGGAAACACGTCAACTTATAAGCCAATGCACGAAATATGGAACAAAACATCACAGCCGAAAGCACCGAAGTGCATGAGCCTTATTTTCCACAACTTTCGAACACGAACCACAAGTAGCTTGAGACGGCATCACAAGCTAGAACTAATCCAAAATGGCGGACAGAGGTGGCAGTAGAGCAAATCAATGAGATCTCTGGAAGTAGCCAAAGAATAGTCGCCAAATTGGCATCGCGTAGAAAATAGGCCAAAGGAAGAATACTGGTGCACAATTCACACAGATAAAACGCTGATAACACAGTAATCTGAGGCAAAAGTAGTATCCAGCACACCCTGATCCAAAAATCCGCGACGTCCGTTGGTACAGCCAAGCAGTGTACGATGTCTAGTAGTTTAAAATCTCTCCTCAAACTACTGTCACCAATGTTTCCCTGAGTTATTGAAAGAAAACTTACTAGGCTTGGTAGTTTACCAACTGAAGATACCAACTCAGGGCCACGGTTATTAGGTGTTGTTCTGTCCACGCCCGGAGTGCGCTAGGATCTGAGGTTTGCTTTTAAACTCAAGCACACGTGAATTTTTCAATGTAATCTTCCTTTGGCGGCAGACCAAAATTACAGGGAGCTTTCGAGAAGATTAAATTTCGTCGTGAAGCTGTAGCAAAGGGCCTCTGTTAAGTGGGTCTTCGGGTGGTGAGCCGGTGTTCCACTCTCGTCTTCACAGAACCGGATATGGCGGCACACGATCCCGGTCACACGATGTTGCCTACCTTCCGATGACCTTTAGTAACCTGCGTAGCCTGCAAAACTAATTGTGCAAAGTAGGTACAAGCGTGCAACACTGTCGGCCGGACCTCCTCGCTTTCACCGAAATGTGGTTGACAATAGATATAGTGGATAACTAAATAAACTCAACCGGCTATGCACTACTGAGACCTGGCTGCGTTTCAAACAGTAGCGGTGGGGGAACAACTCTATACCTCAGATCTACCACTACTATTCCGAGAACGTACATGTTCTTCCCACCGGATGAAACTCTTGAAGCTGTTTCTTTTGCTGTTTGTAGTCCGAAGTGTTTCAACAGCCTGTTAGTGCACAGGACCCATGACGATGCATTCTAGATTCCGTAGTATTCATTCGTAGCCATTCAGTAAACCGACTACATGATTATAGGAGTGACGTTAAGCTCCAAGAGGTAAACTAGCATAATGTTTCGTGTACAGCAGCCACCAAGTGGAAGGCTACTGATCTTATTTACCTTAGGTTGCCGTTACCCCTCATCAGTTCGTGGACCAGCCAACTAGATATATGAAGGGACAGGCCTCGTCCTTCTTAAATCCTGTTGTTACTAAGTTAATAGACCTTTAAAAGATTTTACTAGGCAGCTTTGGGACTAGTGATCAAATTTCCTTGGAATTCAAATGTGCGCTCTTTCTAGAGCTTGCAGAAACTAACACTGGGACTTCAAATATATGTCTGGCGGACTACCTTGCAATCTGAGCTGAGGCCGCTGCTTTGCCTTATATCGATATAGTGGTTAATAATGTTCAGACCGCATACTCTTTTTGCACGTCTTACCGTACTGAGGTGTCTCTCCCACATAGCCTAGTCACTGTGAGGAAGATTAGAAAGGTAAAGCCACCACGGTTCGACTTACTTGCGGCAAATAGGTAAACAGATGGACTAAGTGCAGGCGGACTTGTCTGTGAGCTCCCACGGATGGAACTTTTCTGCGCCATCGAGACTTGCGAAATACCTGAGGAAAACACCTGCGTGCAGTTCGACTAGGCTGCAAGAAGGAGTTGGCCAAGTCTGCTTTTGTCGCATATGTTAAGATGCGAAAAACTCGACCTCAGTTCTACCAGTTTTTTGTTTCTAACGGTAAAGTTGACCACACAGATCAAGCAAAGGCCTGTCTGCCAGCAGACCAGTACGCATGAGCAATCGATAAGGATTCCCTGGTACCGCATATTGGTTTAGAGATGTCAGTACAAGCGGATTCTCTGTTGATGAATATCTCCGGTTACTTAGGTACTTACAGAAGCTAAGTCCCTCCAACGTGGCTCTGTACATACACTTCGGTCATAGTCACTCTAGAACCTAGCAGTCGATCTGGTTAAGCCAATTACGCAACCGTTAGAGAAGTCACTGCTTCTGATTGGAAGGAGGCAATCAAGTACCCTGTACCCAACTAGGTTGCTAAGCACTTAACCCAGAACTATAGACCGATCAGCTAAAGCAGCGTCCCAGTCCAAATATTGGAGGTGCTAATAAGAGATACTTTTGGAGCCTACTTGATGAGGTTTGGCTTACTCAGCCGGTCTAAACACGGCTTGCGCAAGATCACTAGTGTCCGGCTAATATGTCATGTGCTCTAGAATGCTAGGCCGACGCGATAGGCGAGGATCAAGCGGTTGATGATTTATTCTTTGACTTCGCAAAAGCATTCGACACCTACCCATACTTCCCTGATTTGTGCAAACTTGGGTCAAATGACATCTCTAGGCTCGTTGTGAGTTGGATAATGACATTATTATAGGACGGGGGACGGGTGTTTGAGTGTGTTCGAATATATCCTTCAGATACTCTGTCCTCAGTTCCATTACTGTTGACCTTATGTGCAAATAACCTAGCTGAGAAGCTAGGTAGATCAACTACAATGTTTGCAAACGATCTTGTTCTAGGGTAGGCTAGATGACGCAGATGGTTCTCAGGGGCTACAGCATACACTTGACAGGCCCTGGGACTGGTCCGTTTCTTGGAAACTGCCAATAACTATTGCTCAATGCTGAACGTTACGCGTTGGAGTAGGAGTACATTTTTGGGCATAATCGCTGTACTACGAATGACTGAACCGGTTAACCTAGTGGTCATACTAGCATCAAAATTTACTCTAGTAAAAATTAGACAAAGGCCTCCTGCAAGCAGTTCGGTATTATGTAGATGATTTGCTGGTCAGTTGGAACCTTTACACGCAAAATGTTTGTTTTAATACATACAGTCATCATCACGCCTCGCCTGGAATACTATGCACGCTTGTTCTCCGTGCTTAGCTCGTGACAAAATGGCAGTGGAACGGATCCTGAAGGTCAGCGCTAAGGTTGTGTATGAATTACGGTAACTTATTTCGAACGATTACTTGGATTTGACCCTATTTTGCCGCACCATCGACGGCATAGGGAGGTCTGATCATCATCTATCGCATCTTGAGGAGTCAAGTTTGTCCGGAGTTATCATTTTTTTCCACTCCGCGGCATTGCTAATCCCCCATGGTAATCCAAGGAAGTTGCACAAGCTTCGATCTGATCGGGTTAGGGCTGACAGCCGGTTATCACATAGCGGAACGGCCGCTTGGGATGCCTTACCTGAACGTGTTGTGTTGACAACAAAGGTAAGAAGGTTCAAGCATCAATTGGACGCGCTTGGTTTGCGGCTACAAACATTTCCCTTGGTTTCTTATCCCTTATTACTTCTCATGCCAATTTATCACCTTTCAATTCCAATGCTTAGATTAGGTTGTTTCTTATAGTTCTCTCAGTGTCCTTTTGCCTCATGTAATTCGGTTTGCTGCTATCTACTTGACTGACAGAGTAGTGACAACTGGTGCCGGGCAGTTGGGCATCGCTCGGTTGACCGTGGTGGAATGCGCCGGTACCGACTTGGCGCTCTTAAATGACAAAGCGACTCGTGAAACTCAATGCTGGATCAAGGACACTTTCAAATCGGAACATTCGCGTGCTTATCTATTGTTCCTGATCATTTTGAGCTAGTATATCCTAGCCTTGTTACTGACAAGGGTAATATCTTCACATATGTATGATAGCGATGAAAGAAAGTTAGTAGAGGTAATGAGACAAACCATGATGGCAAATTCTTACTGAACCATTAAGAATGAACGCTCCCAAGAGGACATACAAATTCTAGAGTCATAAGCATAACTTCTTGCAAAATTAGTGCATGCTGTGCATTTAGACTTGTGCTTATTTCATGCCAAATCGAAGCTATCTGAGGAGGATATACGTTTGCAACAGTTGGTCATAGACACTCTGCTTTCTTCGGACAGCTTATGGTTCTTTTACAACATTTTTGTTGCTTGCAGAATAAAGGCGATGTTTCAGTGGAATTCAGCGCACTCAAGTTATGCAATTACTAACGTTTGTTTCTATGCAACAAAACGTTTTTGTCCTGTCTATTGATTTTTCAGATTGAAGACTAAAGAATGAATCTGTGGCGAATCCACTGGTTTCGTTATGTGCCAAAGTAGTGAACCAGAAACATACATCCTTTCAGTTTTCCGCAACATTGGATTTTATTTGTGTTTGCACTTTTCAACTGCTCATTTATTTACTGGCTTCATATCCTTCACACTTTCTGCTAGGTGAATCACACCCTGCGTTTTTCTTCGATTTTACTGATGCGCTCTCCAGTCCTTGTAACCTGTTCAACTGCGTTTTGCCCAGCTAACTCTATCTTCCCTACGGTACCGCATTTTGCTCGTCTCTTGCGTCTCCTTGCTACCGACTAGTATCTGAGGCGAACCCAAGACCTCTTTACCACCTCGTAGTGTGTGACGCTTTGCTTGTGACAGCCAGTGTCGGTGGTTAGATAATATTTTTCGAAGCTCTGTCTGGACTTGGCTCAACTAAATTGGCTTTGTTTTGTTCTTGCTTTGAGGAATCTACTGAGAGCCGAAAATTAACCGCTGATGCTGTGGTCATCAACCTGGCTCGTATTAGTGCGGGTATACTGTGTACGATGCGAACCGAGGGAGTAAATCCAAGCGAAGAACTGGAGTAGAGAGAATGCGACCGCATAATAGACACGCCGAAAGCCGGGAGGTCAATGCTAAAACAATCGGCATATACAAGTTGATGTAACGTCTCTTTTGTTAACGTTGCAGATGGACTTCCATGAAATGCAACTGACACAAGCAGGCCTATCAGCTGCAGAAAAATTAAATGCAATCAAAACGATGAATGTGACCGGAAGTATAGTTAACTCCACCCTCCACATATGGTCTAGAGTTTGCTTCTCTAAAAAATCCTTGGTGCATATAGTGCCTCTCCGCTCTTTATCTTAAGGCTTAATTGGATTGACAACAGGTGCACAAGGCCCAGTTTTGATGCTACTATAAACGGGTTGTCAGGATTGGCGCTCATTTCCTAACACTTGAAGGAAAACAAATTGTTGGTATGTCATGGTTGGTTCAGACAGCCTCTAGTTGTACTCAGGTGATTTACCTCAAGTTTGCTTACAATCTGGCGCCCTTTTCACAATCGCTGTTGCTACAACACCACAACGCAAAAGTCAACAACGTTATATATCATTAGAACTACTCAGTGATAGCTGATGGTTTTATCTATATTCCGAGATGATAACCTTTGAGTAGTAGACAGATTGCTAGCAGATGAGCAACATGCAATGATGCTCATCAGATTTGGCGCCTTTGACAAACGTACTAACAAAGCTAAGCCGTACTAGCGAGTCTTCTCGGCACTGCTCGGTCGGGGCCATATTAAATGAAAATTGACACTTCGTAGTTGCTTAAGCAAGTACGTTCTAGTAGTGGCACTTCTGTGCGCTTTTATCGCTAGCGTAGAATTCTAGTTCACACAAGCACGCTTTTCTTCTTCCATTCTGATTCTATTTAACCGATGACGGTTTATTAGGTGTCCGCAAGGATTCTCCCTCTGATTTTGGCATGACTTCTAGGTATACCATGGAAAGCCCGAAAAGCGGGCAACCTTTTCGGTCCTCTGTCAAAATGATTATTTCAGCACGCGAATACTGATATTTCGCAGTTCGCCATTCAAGTTAACAAATTCAAGCATTGATTTCGTATGCCATTTGGAACGGATCAGGTGCGACATGCGACTGCAGTATCTGACTTGGCTATGGTCGCTCACCCATGCCTGTTCTTCGTTGGCGCCAGTCAAGAAAATTTCTTTATTCCACGGTGTCAACTGACAATCACGTGTATTGCCTGACAGACCACACAATTGCAGAATTCCACCGCAGCAAAAGTAAGCGCAGGTCAACGTATTCATAGTTTATCTCGTATGAAGTGATAGACTGGATGAAACGAACACGATGTCTACTCAACCATTACTAACAGTTCCACTAAATTTTCCATTGATGTGTATTCTACCATCCTTTAGTCCAGCTTTCATTATCCTATTCTAACGTATTTCGCTGCTCTGTATGTTACCTATCCACTGCTCATCCAGTCCCAATTTGAAGATTGCATCTGCTCTGCTAGCCGGACGATTGGAAGATCAGTGATATGGGAAAAGCAAAACTTACTTGGTTCGTGTTATATTTCAATACGCTTTCTTGCTATGCTATTTTCTTACAATTTTGAATATGCCTTCTGATTATGAATATACATGTTCCGCTCGCTGATGTCGTTAAGCAACCTTCACTATAGTTTTAAAAGTACATTGAGTATAATTTGCACCGTGTGATGTTTGACGGGCTCATAGTACTGTGTGGATCCTGTCCCATGAACAAGTGGGTCAGCGTTTTAAGGATATCGGCCCAGAAGTTTGATTAAGCTTACCTTCTTGAAACGTGCTGAACCGCCGTACTCTGTCTTAAAGTTTATTGCGTAACGCGGCTCATACCAATTGCTATCCTCATCCGCTGATGTTGAATTCTCCTAAAATCACTAGATAGCGTCGTTCAGGGACGATGACAAAAGCCGCGTAGCATGCCTCCGTCGACCAAGTTTCTTTTATATATTCAACTGCTAAGCGCACTTACAAGCCCTTCGGCAGTTACGAATTACTCCCTTTGCTGCTTCAGCTTGGTTTTAAGTGACTGAGAATTTCATCACGCAATATTCGAAATATTCTTACCCAGAAAATAGATTGAATGATGCCGACGGCAGTTAGCAGTGCTTTCACTTCTCTCAGTGTACTAAATGCTCCGTTGAGTTTCCAATCAAGTTAGCTTTTCTACCAGAAAAGATGGTAATTGGGCAGGCTTCTTTGTCAAATTGGGTATAGAAGGGTTTGGATCGGAATGATATCCATGGACAAACCGTTGTATTTATGTGCTGGTTCCGGTATACGGATGGAATAAGGGGGCGCTGAAGAAGCAGGAGAAGACGTTACACTTCTAGGTTATGGTGTTTCCATTGAGAAATAATTTCAGGAGAAGACATCAGAAACACAAGATAGCGAACAAGTTTGTTTTCAGGCTTTCCTCACCAGGCTAAAACAACCACGACAAAGAAGGAGAAGATAGTCACAAAACTTTAACTTCGGTGAGTCACTGAAGCTATGTATCTAATCGATATAACTACATGATTGGTCTCTTTGATGTGACAGCAAGTGAAATGGCGTGACTATCATTGTTAAACTTGCTGGTTTGTGGCCATGGTACCGTTAAGGTTTGGACTAGTTTTTCCTGTGCACATAGCTTCAGGTTATGGAGACGAATCGCGATCACCTTTGCTGTCGACAGCAGGCGGCATCTGACTACGCGGGTGTATCGTCTGGGTAAACAGTAGATTGTTGTGGATCCGTCATGCGAACTAGTTTGATGATCGCAGTCCACTAGCTGCGACAACACTGCACTCGTTACACTCTTTTTCACACTAATGTAGATCCAAGCTGAGCCATGCTCTCGAGCTTTAACAGGCAATCAGCTGGTTGTTTTCCCAATATAACTTGCTCTACATGAACAAAAACAATTGTACACATGGAAGAAAATCTGTCCTTAAGTTGCTGGTGCGCAGTCGATGTTGAGGCGTAGCTTAAGCGCAGATTGGCAGCAAAACACGCTTTCGCTGTTGCTATAGAAATCTTTCGGGTGGCCCGTTCCGCTATGCCTTCACCCTTAAGTGGTAACGATAAGTGTATCATCCGCTTCTCTGCGGAAAAGGGTTTGAGCTTTGACACTCGCTGTTCCATCTGCCCTTGCTCTCGAACAAGCTTCGGATAAAGCTAGCTCATTTAAAGCTAACTCTCTAATTTGCTCATGAAGCCGTCCACGAGCAACAACCCGAATGGTGTTTTGTTTCAGTGATCCTCTACAGGCTTAGTCAGAAGATGGACCGATCCTTGTGACCAAAACTGCACTCATGTAAACTATTCCATGCGTGTGCTGTTATAATGACTAAAGCATTGTGGATGGTTGGCAAACGTGTCCCGAGTAGTGTTTAGATATTTTGAGGCAGGATCTCCAGAATAGTCTGTCTTATTTCCCTGAGTGCTTGCAACTTATCTGCTGGTATATAAAGGCACAAACTATAGGGAGAATCCACGCCTATACATTTTCCAGCCTCAGTCTTTCACCATTCTTCGTTAGCTAGTGTTGAACTGCCATCAGTATGCGAAACAGTTGCTGAATTCAAATGAATTATGTTAAATAGAAAAACATGTTACCTCGCTTTTGAGACAATTAGTAATTTGTGCACCTTTTCATTCATCACTTCTCCGGCAGCCTAACACCGTCGATCTACCATATGCTTTTATTGGCATTCAGAATGAAAACTGTTTCAGCCGGTTTGCTGTTACTTAATGTAGTTCTGTCCTCAACAAAGCTACAAAACGATTGGTTTGATCAAACTAATAGTTGTATCAATGTGATCAGAGTCCGTAACGTTAAACTCCCGCTGTCGATGCGCTTCTGGCTTTATCTTGAACAGTCCCATGGAAATTGAATGTTTGCTTTTTCTCCAACACTTTTTCTCTCACTCGATGTGTCCTAAAGTGGCACCTGCTGCTTGTTTTGGTACTAATACCTTGGTGACTCCTTAATTCGCCAGTTATTAAGTACCTTAGTTTTCTTAATGAAATCATGGCGGATTATTTTAGGTCGTCTTCGTGTGTTGTATTTGGCATATAAAGCGTTGATGCACCCAGTGCTTTAGCTGAACCACTGCATACTCAGGATTTGTTTGCTATATTTCTGGACATTTGTAATCTCAGAGGTGTCGGAGCGCTTAGCATAAATTACTAGGTGAGATTTCCGTGGACATGATCACTGAACAACCTCGCTGGGCAGGCAGTGAAAAATGCGACCTCAGTTGAAATTTGCCAAGCTGGTGGTCATCGGTGCTGCTTGGTCCACTAGAAGCATGCTGGCTGGCTGCCTGCCATTTGAGGGATGCATTAGTATATCCAGGTTTAATACGCAGTAGTTCAGTCTACTTATATCTGCATGCAACGTGGTGCTTATATCGCATATGCTGATTTTACATCTGAATGTTTCAGGGTCATTTTCGACAACGTCTTTGGTTACTGGATATAATGACACTCGGGGATGCTGCGAAGGAGTGACATTGTTTCCAAAGCCCCCAGAGCTGTTGAAACGTCAAAAACAAGCGCCATCACTGAACCGGTGGTAGTAAATATTGCTGAGGACGCACGCTTCTCACTCTAAGCACTAGGCTCGTTTGGCTGTTAGCAAGACTAATATTTCTCCAACTTTTCAACTTGCATTACGGTTGAACCGGCGGATTCTCTATAATTCGAAGTATGGAAACGCTGAAGAGCGACTAGTATTTTGTGGTGTGTCGCATTGTTGACTGTTTTCTATGCAGTCCGGCGCAGGATAACAACAAGTCCACGGTGTGCGGATCTAAGACAACAAGTTCAAAAGGCCGCCTGCTTGTCTATCACGCATGGACTGCCCAATCAGCTACTTTGCCGGCCACGCACTACCGCACTGAGGACGTTGCCTATACTGATGACGAAACATATGCAATCAGTTGCCAAGCTGTAGGATTTGCTTACAGTTATCGGACATTACTAGCACTGTGGTTGCGAACATTCATGGCCGCTTACGACTACACGTGGAACATGGGTAGCTTGGGCTAACCAACTGCATCTCTGTTCGCAAACTTAATACCTACTGTGAAGGAAAGAGGTATTAATCGGCGAGGCTTGTGGATGGTGGCCACGATCCAGTCGGAATCGGACAGTACCAGTCTAACAGGCACAGCAACACTACAAAATTGAAACATGCGCTCCACAAGTACCGGGGGCGGTGCTTAAACCGTTGTCTATTCCATGATGTGGCCACTCGTTTAGCCTAACACCCTCATGGAGGCTACGCACGCCCCAGCAACAATCGACAACTCCCTGAGTTAGTAGAATAGTAGTTACATTGAAAGTGTAGGCACATGGCAAAGCCGGAGTCCAGAACACCCAGACTTGGCAATTCACCTGGGGATAAATGGCGGTCAAGCATACGCCATTTCTATTAATAAGACGAGAGAGGCGAAAAGGCATGGCAGGTTCTCCAACAGTATGCTTGCTATTGACCAAAGTACGCTCTCACACAAAGTAAATACCTACAAGATGGATTATCCGTAGGATATGTCACCAACGCAAACAAAACGAATGAGTCAAATTAGGTCAAAACCAGCTTTATAAACCGTAACGGGTTCATTTTTAACATCTGCACCAACCCTGCGGGTGTACTGGATGAAAACTGCAGTATAATACACATGTAGGTGGGAAAAAATTGGATGATATGCACAAATGCCATTCCAACAACCGCTCACTTAGCAGTTTGATGAATTTGCTTGGGTCGTTAAACGGATCCAGTAGATTAGACAAGATATTACCTATGATGATGTGAAGGAGAATGGAATGATGAATTTCGAACAATGAACAATAAAAATGCACAATTATTTATCAGGGATTAAAAACGTAGGTACTTTACAAGTTTCCTAGGGTGTTTGGAGTGAAAATATAGATCAAGGGATAAGTGAAGCATAGGTTTAAACAACTAGCGATTAACTGCAATGCTGTCTAACGATAGTTTGAAATGAGAATTGTATGCACGCAAAAAAACAATCTATAGCGTGGTTCTAGTTCACGTAATGGGGGAGGGAGCAAATAGTAAAGCACAATACAACGCTTACTTGTGTGTAAATTTCTTGGGTCGACGCAAATAGATAAATACGCAAATCCAGCAGTAGCGCTTAAAAACTTATGTGCTGAAACTGTAAGTACGCCCGTTAACTTGTAGTGTTAAGTTGACGTTCGGACACTGTGGGATACCTGGCGTAATGTAAACATATGAGTGCATCGTCTAGACCTTTATATATACTGTCAGTCTTGAGGAAAAAACAACCTAAAGCGGGAGCGCATTCTATGTTTGGCACACGCAAAGTGAAAATAAATTTAGACGACACTTCAAACGGCTATACTTTGTGGTGAGCGTAAATGGAAACCTCTCAGATTAGTATCATGATTCAGTTCCAGAAGATGACCACAAGCATGATTTGGATTCCTTACGATCAAATATGTCATTAAAAATCGCCATGCAAGCATCGATATTGTCCACTCTAGACCTCAAGATGTTTCGATCTCAGTTAGTAAGGGAGATGAAGCAGAGCTTTTACGTTCTTGGTCGCCCTTCATTGTAGCAGTCTAAGTGGTGTGAGGTCTTGCCTGAGTCAGGGCTGTCAGGCGTGAATGGCATATTCTGATCTGGCTTTTTTTGTTCTCCGAGCTGAGCAGTTGGGCTGTAGACATTTCGTCACCAGCCGAGGTGACATCCTCAGCGCCTCACTGCATAGCGTACAAGCTCGTTGAGTGCTGGTGACGAAAGGTCTGAAGCACAACTGCACAGCGCAGAGAACAAAGCAAAACCAGAACAGTCAACCCGAGCTACAAGTATTCCGATTTTTGCAAGCATTTTCTGAATCGGGCCTAAGGTAGGCATTGAGCATCTGTGGGAAGATGGAAGGGTCAAGACACCCGAATTATCTCCGCAAAGGCCGAGGTGTTGGTTAGTTTTTTGGACGCATTCTCGAAATAAAGTGAACAGCCAAGATCCTCTTCTACTAGCACAACTAGATCGCATTCAGTAGTCTCATGCTGCAAAACATGATCCACCAGCCTGTAACCACAAGTGGATTGATAGCGTATACTCAATGTCTTAACTTGGTGGCATTGAAATGTAGCGAGTTTTGAGTTGCCCATTCGGCGGATATCCTATAAAGTTCATCCTGATGCGCTATGTGGTCACGCTTTGTTTTGATAGCCGCCAAATCTTCAAATCATCAGCGAAGAATACTGAATACTGTATTATAGAGAAAGTAAAAAATGAATTCTGTACAACTCCTTCGAAATATGATGAAAAACCTTACAAAAATTGTCAGCCGTGAATATCGTTATTGTTCGCATGTAAAATTTAAAATATCTGACTCAGCGTATTGCAGGACTCAGAAATCTGACATGTCATCCTAAGTGTACAATCGTCCTCTGAATCGAATAGTAGTAAAATATAAATCTAACAAAGTTTTTAACTGCTGCACAGAGGTTGCCTCAATCACATGTTCAGGCAAACTGTTACAAATATTTGCCACTCTCCATTCGAATCACAGTGGGTAGGGAACTCGCTTCACATCCGGCACGACAAGTTTGTATCTGTGCCCGCGTGTGCTGCATGGCCCTCATAAGTGCAGCATTGGCCTCAGCATGGTGAAGCCACCGAGATGTAGAATACGGTAGGTCATAATGAGGTCGACTCGCACCCGACGGTAGAACAAGCTGTAGAGTCCTAGTTTCTCGCACCGGTCTTCATACCCCAAGCCACGTAAACTCGGGATGAGCCTGGTAGCAACGTGTTGAACCCCTTCGATCTTTTGTGTCTCGTCTCGGGTATACAGAAAGCAGGCAAGCGAACCGTACTCTAACACTGGTCTAATGATGGAAGAAAAGTGGCGAATGGTAACCTCTTCAAACCATGTGCCGAAGCTGCGTTTGAGCGCCCAAAGCATGCGCCGTCAATTACGATATATCCAGTTGGTGTTGTCCACGGGCTTCAAACGGTAGCGCGAGAATACACCTAGGTCCTTCACGGACTGTGTGAGATATAGCGGTTAGCCGTCAAGGGTGTAGCTTCGGCCGTCAGCACCCTACTCCAGGCTCATAAATACAGACTTGGCTGGGTTGACGGTGAGACGAACTTCTACAAACCATGTGGATAGGAGGTTGAGGTCTTGCTGAAGTACGCCCCAATCGTCGGGAGCGTCAATTTCTCTCCAAGTCTTCATGTCGTCCGCAAACAAGGCACACGGCGACCGAAGAATCTGAGGCAGATCGTTGATGTGGATCAGTAACAGAGTGAGCCCCAGCACAGTGCCTAGAGGCACGAACTTTGTAAAGGGTTACCAGTCAGTTACATGATCGACGACCAGTACCCTCCACTTTCTTCCACAAAGGAAGCCGCGGATACACTGGTGCAGTGAGCCACCGACACCACACCCTGCGTTTGTGAGGAAGGACCTCATGACTGAGCTTGTCGAATGCTTTACTGAAATCGATGAATATCACGTTGACAAACTTCCCCTTGATTATCACCTGCAATCACTCATGCCTCGTCACAAGCACGTTTGTAATGCAGGAGCGACCTTGCATAAAACCGTGCTGTGCGGACGTCAGGACCTCGTTTGACTGTAGCAACGGCCGCAATCCCTTCTTCATGATTTTCTCAGCAACCTTTTCCAAAATAGGTGTCAGACAAATTGGTCTGTGGTTGTCTACTTTGCTAGGATGTCCGCCATTCAGAATGGGCTTCAGCCCATTCATCGGTCTACTAAAATGGTCAGTCACGACAGGAGAGATGATGACCGAAATTGAATTGAAAATCAGTGAGTGAAGCCAATCAGGTCTTGTAGGTTTGGGTTCGTCAAGGGTGGCGAGTAGTTGACATACTTCTTCAACGCCGCAATCCAGATTGTCGAGTTCGGTAAAAGCGGTACACGTCGAACTCGAAACAGACACGTGGTCATTTGCAAATACAGAAGCGAAGGGCGCCGCCAACGAGGACGCACGCCCATTGCTGGAGGTTAGGAGCTGTCCGTTCGGGCCATCCAGCACTGGCACATCACCTGCCGGCTTCAGGCGTCGCTTCACGTAAGCAAATAGTCTCTTTGGGGAGGTCTTCTTGGCGATTTGGAGCTGCTCTTCGAAATGTCAAAGCTTATTCCTCGTTGCACTATTGCATAGGGTACGCTGACTTTCCTTAGATTTGTAGTCATTAGCAGAGCAGGAGAGGAGGAATCTGTTGCACAGACTGCACGGCCTCCGAGCCAGATTCCCATACGCCTTGTCAAACCAATGTGGTTTAATCTGTCTAACCTTCCGACATTTCAATAGCACAAAATGAGAACACAAGGATGTCAATCTCTCTTTTATAGATGCCCAACAGTCTTCCACAGATGCAGCTTGTGACAGACACGAATCCAGTTGGCTCGCGGCTCGAGCTAGACCATCGAAGTCCGTTTTCCAGTAGTTGTAATATATTTCCAGCGGACGTGAACACGGCAAAGATAATTCCATATCAGCTATGAGCACTGAATGGTCGCTTGTAGTCAGGGGATCCAGAATCCGAACGTCGCGCACTCGTTGTTCGTAGCTCGTTAACATCAAGTCAAGACAGGACGAGGTTGTGCGTGTTGTTATGCGTGTTGCCTGGCATATGTGTTGCGATGCACCAGTTGCAAGTACCAAATCCACGAACTTTGCTTCAACCTCCCCATGTCCAGGCCTCAAATACAGATCAGGTCATCGTATTCGAGGACAGTTAAAATCGTCCATAATTATAAAGTGTGGACGACTCATGTGGGTTCGAAGATGGGGCAGCCAATCCAAACAACGACTCAGGGGGATGCGATAGACTGTGCCCACAAATAGTTCTCCGCGCCTGAGGTAGATGGAGCACCACAGTAGCTCACACAAACCATCGTCATTTCGGCAGGTGCTCACAATTCTCCCACGTAGGGAAGACTGGATGTAGAGCAAGACGCCACCGCGGGAATTCGTTAGTCTATCACAGCGGAAGCACGGGTAACACTTGAGTTCAAGTTCTTGGGTGTATAACTCTGAATGCAACCATGTCTCTACGAGTCCAACTACGTCTGGTCGCTCAGACACAACGAAACAACAAAGCTCATTGCGCTTGTCCAAGACATTACAAACGTTTGTGAAGACTACTCCCAGTCCGTCGCAGGAGCCACCGGGCGTGCTTGAAGTGTAAGCAACCTGTTTATCCTGATTCACAAATTGTTGGAAACCACCTTAAAATTTGCGATATGGTGTTTTGTTTCCCCCTCACCAGTACGTCTTTTCAGCTCAATGATGGCAGACTTGAGCCGCTCCCTGTCTACTGGGTCCAGCTCTGGACGAACATGGAGCTTCAAACTTCTCAGCCTACTAAGGCGGGACATGATCAGTCTTGGACTGGCTTCGTCCACAAAAGTGATTCTCATAGGCCGATTTTGTTGATCACCTTGTTTTCCAAAACGGGTAAGTTGCCACACTTTTACAGAGTCCTCACCAGCTTCGAGCAGTCTGCTAATTAAACTCTGTAAAAAGACATCGTGATCGTAGCGCACTTAGGTGATGGATCAATGGACTCCGGCGCGTGGAAGATCACGAGGTTACAACGCCTCTGATCGGACGAGGTTGACCTTGCAGAGGGAAGTATATTACGAGCCTCACGTGGTTTGGCTAACTGTTGAATTACAGCAGTTAAACGCAAAACAATCTTTCGTAATTTCGTTCTTTATTCTTTCCACTGATCTTCAGCACTCAGACTTTCACCTGCTGTTACATCAGTGCCCGTTGGACAAAACAAAGGTAAACAAGTTATGCCAGGTGAAACTGGGCTTCGTGCCATTGAGTTTGCACGGGTAGTGGAGGAAGACTGAGCTGAAACATGAAGGCTCTTCGGGTTAGGTTGTTGGGTTAAAGTCACGAAGCTATTCGCAACGGAATGATGAAGCCTACACGTCGGCTTTGCTCTTCTTGGGTGTGAATAATCAGAAAAAAAATGGCGGCCAATTGTTGGAGAAACTGGCTATTGCAAGATCGCTGAAACCAAGTGATGAAAACATAAGTATTTCTGGTCTGAAATTTCAGTATCAGAAATGAAACTGAATTGTATCTAAATTGCCAAGAAATCCAACACAAAGTGTTCTTGTCAACACAGCCAAAAATAAAAAAGTAAGAAGTCGGAAGTGATCACTTTCACAAAATCATTTATTTAAATCAGGAACAGGCGTGGACCAAGTAATTGACCATGTAGCACCCCGCACTGAACATCGATAGGGTCAGATATGACTCTACGAACTCCCACATTCAGATGTGGTTGAACCAGAAAGTTACCCGTCCACCCGACAATCGGGTCACCAATTCCACAGCTCTGAAGATTATGGGTGTGGATGCCGTGGTTAAGGCAGTCGAGCGCCTTTGAGAAGTTCAGGTAAACAACTTCAACTCCCACACCTCTGTCAACAATTTCGGTCCAATTAGCGCGACCAAGCAGCAGGTTTGTAGTGCAGGACCTGTTCTGGCAAAATCCATACCGTTCTGGTGCTATGACTTTGTATGCCTCCAAGTAATTCATGAGCGACTCAGCAGTAATAGACTCCATGACTTTGGGTAGCACCTGAAGGAGTGCTATCGGGCGATAGTTGGTTTGATCTGCACGATTTTCCCCTTTGTGAATGGAATTGATGATTCCCTGCTTCCACATTGTGGGAACACACATCTCGTCGAGACATCGCCGGCAGAGCCTAGAGATTGGATCTGCCAAATTCAATGCAGCTAACTTGAGCGCCTTTGTTCGGATATTATCAGCACCACGAGAGGTATGCTGGCGTAGGAAATTTAGCCTTTTCAAAACAGCTGCAGCCATAAATGAGATATGGCTACTTCCTGGTGGTGGTATACCTTCCGTGAACTGCATAGGCGACGAAGCCGTGTTCTGAAAGTTTGAGGAGAATTAATGACTCAGGGCGTTAGCCGATTCTGTTGTAGTTTATGCTGGTCCACTTGGCGTGCGGTCGCGATTACATCGTTGCACCTTACGGAGTTTGGTCACATGTCTGTAAAGGAGCGCTGGGTTTAAGGAGCATTTATTAGCCAGATCTTGTTGATGTTTTAGCTCATCATCTCGCACCAGGTTCACGCAATGATTTCGCTGGATAGTGTAGGCTTTCCATATTTCGGCACCCAATGACTCATTGTATTTTCGCCAGAGTGAATCTACAGAGATCACACACTTCTGTGCCCTGCTACGTATGAATGGATTTACTCTCATCGCGCGCAGGAACGTGTCACTCCAAGCACTGGTCAGTGACTTGTTGAACTGATGAACAGAATCTCATCAGGCAACACTAGGGATAGTTCAGCTAGGAAGGACCATTCAGTTGCATTAATGAGTGCGGTCAGAAGAGTGTAACTGGCAATAAGCCCAGAGTCGTCGACGTTGTCTGCGGAATACGCTGCATGACAGATGTAGTCGAGTAAGAAGCTTGCATAATGGCTGCAGCCCAGAGGACTAGCTAGCGATACCATTTCGATCAGAAACTCCTTGTTGGTGAACACGAGCACGAGGATACTTGATTTATTCCCCGTTATGAATCTTTCGGGGGAGACAACGTGATCGTATAGTAGCAATCCAATGGTTAGCTCCTGCAATTCAGTTTTGCATTTCTTCTCTAAACAGGCTATGGTTTCTAGGGCGTGAAGATTGAAGTCACCAACCAGGAGGATGTGGTTGTGTGCCCCTGCGAGTATAGTTTTATTAGTGGAAGCTAGGCGATTGTTCATTTCTGAAGTGGACGACGGAGGATGGTACACGATGCCCACTAAGCCGGTGTCGCAACGTGTTACTTGAAGACGACATCAGAGCGCGTTGACATTTCGGACATCTGGTTCATCGATCAGATCGATATACCTCACTACAGAATTAGCGTAGTACCCTGCCTCCTCTATTCGACTGATCGTTGCGCAACAAGGACATTCCGGGTAGTAAGTGGTCGATGTCCGTGCTCACTACACGCAACCATATCCCGGTTACCATCGTAGCACGATGTAACCGAAGCTCTATCAGTTTGCTCTAAACGCTTTGGGCACTAGCATAAAAACAAGAGAGTGCCTTATATGTTAGTATGTGCTGGTAGAAGTTAAAATTGTGTTTAGTTTTAAGCCGACCATTTGTCAGTCGGCCGCTAGTGGTTTTTTGCCTGGGTCATAGGTTCTTGACTTCCATTCAGGTTGCATGATAGCAAAGCGCCTTCCAGATCACGATGTTCTCTCGTGCGTCTCACTGTCCGGTCAGGTGTCGAGAGTGTCGACGTGTCTTTCACAGTGCAAGACTGTGGTTGCAAGTTCTAACGAAGTGCTGCCCACTGGTGCTTGTGCGCTTGATATCTTCAGCCTAATCGCGGTTAGTAACCTGGGGCGATGCTTCAACTAACTATGCAATGAGGCTTCGAAATTTATCACAACCGAATATGTTTGGACCGCTGCCCTTGTGGTTTGGAGATAAAGGAAATCTCCTCAATGATTTTATGGTTAAGTCGTCCATAAAAAGTGCATCGCGGATGCAGCGACACTGCTCGTTGTCATGTATTATTCGCTTCGTAATCAGAAGAATCCGATAGTTCATGAACACCAATAGCAAATACAGTTTACTTGTTTTTGTTTGTAAAAGCGCCGCCGTGGTTTTCTTATTCCTTTGACCGCCCTTTTCAAGGTATATCTAGTGGTGTGCGTACTCCGCTCGGTGAGTTGTAAAAATGAAATGCTGAGAGTAGAACGGTCTCTGTCTCCTCATTTGAGTTCAATGTTACTCGAAGAAATCGGGGTTCGCCGTAGTGCACTGCATTTGGATAACGCGCTACGTGTCTTAGCGTAGTGACCTGCACCCAAATGTCAATCGCATCACAGATGCAACTTTACTGGTTGCAAGCAATTACCAACTTGCCTCTTATTGTGCCAGATCTGGACTCAGGAACATTAGTGCACACGACCATTAACGCACTGTTCTCTTTAGCGAATGTCGGTCTGAGTGTTGTGGCTGATAAGTTAGCCTGTTCAGCTGGTATATATAATGTCGTGAAAGTAGTGTTGCATCGCTCGTGCTTGGTCTAGAAAACGGACCTACGGGTGTCTCATTGGGCCTTTGTAGCGAGGCGGTCGATGCGTATGTTACCCGGCTCTGGACTGCCGGTGTTGTGACAAACTTGTCACTTGTGGAGTCTAGAGATGATTTAACAGCAGTCACGCCTGACGTGGCGTGCCTATTTAAAGCGTTAGTAATTGTCGGAATAGGTAGCGCAGATTCCGTTGAGCGGTTAGTAAAACTGACTTTAGACTTCGACTTAGGGTCAGAGCTATGAAGGTTTCTCTTAGAACAACATCGGAGTTGCTAGCTTCTAATGACAAAGCCCTAAAGCTCGCCAAGTGCTGGACTGTTTCAGTCAGCTTTTCACACTTTTTCACGAGTGATATTATAAAGGCGGCCATTGGGTTTGCTTTGCTTGTTCCACAAAACCAGTGCGCATCAGTCAGATTGATTTGTCTCTTACGTTCTAGTTGATTTACACCAGCACAGCGGTGGTGAAATGCAATGCCGCAATTTGAAAAAGTAGTGCCCCTTCTGACGCCTCGTGCAATTTCGGCTCGCCACATTTGTGGTCAGATTGTAGCAATTTCATTGAGGGCTGTTGTTGCACACGAAAGTGAGGTAGAGGGTGAGTGATCGTTGCGTTCTTCGTCCCAGTCGCAGGCTCGACGTCGGTTACCCTAGAGGGTGTCACGACAAGGACACATGTACACCGCATTTAGATAGCTCATTGCTCCACACTAGTTCCTTTAGGGCGAAGTCGTTTGAATTGGGTTGTAGTGGTTGGGTTCCAGCGAGAAGTGCTGGCAATGAGCGAAGGCAATTGAAACCAAACATTGAGTCGTTGCTTCTTTGGAAATGATCCTATGGAAGTTATTTTAGGACCACCAGATGGCGCGGAGAATCCTTGATCGATCACAGTGTCTCAGCGGTGAAAACCGTTAAACAGAACAGGGTGGCGCGGCTGGATAGTAGCACGAAAGGGTTACAGCAACATGGGTAGCACAAATCTTATTCCGTAGGAAATAATTTTGTAAACTGTTGCCCACTAAACACAAGGTTAATTCGATTTAAAGACTATATGATGACTGCGCTAGATGAAAAGACCTGAAACTCTAAGGTAGAGGACAGTATTTTTACCATGCGACCAGTCAGTGTTAGTGGCTGTGGAAAAGAGCGCTTTTTATAGGTCACTGTGCAGTGGATAAAATCGGTCAGTAATGTCTTAGAATAAAAGCTATTTCAACCATCACAATGTCTAGGAATGATCGAAGCATCTAAGAAATTTCTAGACAAGTCGCTGTTTCTGGAAATGTACTTTATCCATTGTACGAAGCAAAGAAACATTCTGAAACGGTCCAGGAAAGATGAGATGAAAGCAGTATAAGCAATGGTGGGTAATGCATTTTGCCACGTGGAACTGAAAGCATTCTATGTCAGAGGGCGTAAAATGAATTTCCTCTGACTTCATAAAAGGTTTCTCAGACGTTCGTGGACCAACAGAGGTTTTAGGACAAAATGATACTGAGATCCGTACTTGTAACTGATGTGGTTAAGGGGTTTTTATTCACATTTAGAGACTGCAACTGATCGTCACGAAGAAATAATAAGTTTACATCAATGCACTTGAAAGCGTTGACTGTAAGGAGCCTGGGTGGGAACCAGTTTACATCTTCTAATCCCTGTTGGAGCCATACGGAATCCAGATTTTGGGAGCTACCCATCCCAGCACAACATATGCAGCATATTGGCATTCTATAATCGTGGTCGGCATAGCTTTATGGCATGTTATTATGTGCATAAGTTGAACGGCAGAACTGCCCTACCAATAAGGTTGTTAAGGCTACAATGTGTGTCTACACGTACATAGTTTTGACATAAATCTGTAGATTCACTCAACTAAGGGTATAACTACATGTAGGTAATTGACTTGAATTTAAATACCAAACACAGGAAGATTGTACACAACCAACGTATCAACTGATCTGCTGTCCTACAACGAGCGATATTGATTAGAGTTATTCTGTTATTGCCACTGTATTCACGTACAGCACCGTTCGACAAATAATTTTGACCTTGTTCCATCCACATTTAGTGCAAAAGTGAAGGTGCAGAGGCAGTGAGGTTTAATCCGAGTAGACAAACGATAGGGATGCACTTTTGCTCAAGAAATACATTCCACTTGCATCCCATTTCAAACCCATAATCTCTTACCTAAATATCTTCCCTTGAAAAACTTACTAAATGCTCGGGTTAAACACCGATGAACCAATGAATGTTAAACAGTCCCGCAATTTCTTCTCTCCAGCTTTTAATACCTACCGATTGCCAATCTCAACACCATGGTATGATAAAATCTCTAATTAAGACGTCAGTTTCTATCCTCTTGAGTCGCCATCTTTCTAAGTCAACTGACATTCTTTATCTCATTTAGGTGCTCTACTTTAACCGCTACATTCCTACTATTTCAGCCGCCTGGGTTCGGTTTGATCAACGATAGTAACTCAATAAGGCCTCTGGTATGCAAATCTATGTATCCTCATTTAACGACCATGGATACTAAAACACCCTCCCTTCTATCTGTTTATCAGCAGAGTTTGAAGTGTCCAGAAATATTAAATACCTCCTTTGTAAAAGTCCCTGCAGATATATCTTACTCAATCATCATAGGCGTAGCCGACTTTCTCTTGTTTGAAATTCATCTGATTTCAAACATACAACAGCTTTTATAATTTGGTCAACCAGCGTTGTAAAACTTTTCATATGATCCCACTGCCGTATTTTTCTATCTTTGGATCTATTGCACCTTAAGCTACAGTTGACGTCGCCGGACTCCTTGCAAACATTGAAATGAAGGAAGCCGGTGGATGTGACCTACATTCATTTCGGTAAACCGTTCGACAAATTGAATCATAATGTTCGCCTCAACAAGCTGAGAATGTGAGGTGTTGGTAGCTCACCGCGCTTCTGGACTTCCTTATTGGGTGAACTTAAAGGGTACAACTGGATGACTATCTAACCACGGGTACCTTTCCCATAGTGACATATTCCAAGGCGCATTACTTCCTCCTATTTGGTTTCTGATTCATAACAGCAAAATACCTCAGCTTCTTCGATCGTCTTGTGTTTTGTTTATGAACGATCTGTAGATTGGGGGAGTAACTGATTCTCCCGAGAACTGTAACATTCTTCAGCAGGACCTCGACCACCTGTCCCTGTGGTCTGCGAGGTGGATCTACCACTCAAGTCGTGAATTATGAGTCTGGGGAAGGCTGGTGATGGGCGTATGTACACTCTATGGGGAAAACTGCTGCATAACGCATCATGCTTGAAGGAGCTGGGCGCACTCGCACGATGCCCTTTGAGGTCCTTGGACAACACAAACATGCCGCATAGAAACGGATTAGGCATGGCAGCTACTTTGCTTGGTCTGATGATGTTGCCTCTCACCTCTTACCTCTCATCGTAAAACCAATGCTAGTGTTAGGTTTACTCGTCTGTTGTCTGACAGTCCGTGGCGAAGTGCAGAGACTGGAACGGGTTCAGCATATTGCTACCAGACTCGTCCCCAAGTTACGGAGTATGTCGTACGAAGACAGATGCAGGAGCATAGGGCTGTATGCCTTGCCGGTTTCGAGTTGACCTCATTATAACGCACCGGATATTGTATCTCGGTTACTTCCCCATGATGATGCCGCTGCTACGCGTGCGCGACCAAGCAGCACTCGCGTACACCGGTACAAGTTGGTGATGTCGGACCTATTGCGGGTAGATCACATGGTTTGTTTCGATCGGTAAGTGGTGAACTATTGGAACAGTTTGTTCAAGGAAATAGTCGTACCGTAATCGGTGCGGAATCCGAGAAACTCCTAGACGCTCAGTTTGCGGGTTTATGATTAATGGAGTGCATCACATCAGAATAGCATTTGGCGCAGGTGTAATATTCTGAAAACTCGCAGGAATCTGCGATGTGATTCCGCTCTCAGACCGGTGTAACTAGGATGAAGCCACGCAGATACAGATTTAATAGCTTTCTATTTTCAATATACAGCGTTATTGTTCACAATTTTCGACTCGTACATATTTGCCCTCTGTTTCCGGGTACTGTTGCTGGGTTCATCTGCTCGGGAAAATAGCAATAAACTTGAGGAAGTCGGTCATTCACCGCAGCAATCTGGTAGCGGTACCTAGGGAAATGAAAAGCATTTGTGAAGATTAAGGTGACTTTGCCATTGCAATGAAGCTGGAACTTACGGTAGTGTGATAGTTTGCGTGCTTCACAGATCCATATATCTATGCTAGGTGGTGCTTTTTTGCACTTTCGGAGCTACTCATACCAGATCAGTCAATGGTCAGACGCCAGACAAAGTCAGGCTCCCGGTCCTACAGGTTGGGGGTTGAAATGCAATTAGCTCCTTATTTCTTAAAACGGATTACTTGTAGCCCAAGGCCAAACCCGCTGCCTTGCGGACAGGTTTTTGTACCAAAGGCTTTGGTCGAGAACCCTACTCGTTTTCCACTCTAGACCTAGGAAACCTGACAGTAACCTGTCCATGCAATACTATGAATCGTTAGTCAACCAATTCCCTGAAGCTCTGGCCACCGCAAGGGATAACCTATGGTTCCCACTCCGCTGCAGCAAGCACGGTTTATAGGAATTTGGATGCGACTTCCAGCAATATAATTTTACCTCTTACGCTTTTTCACCCTTATCGTTCCGTTCCAGTTTCACTCTTATCCACTCGGTTTTTAACATGCCCGAATCTTGTCCATCCCCCACTTGCTTTAACAGGCTATTATATTCTATACCATTTCAAGACGGATTGCATCCATATTGCTGTTCAATCGATCGAAGCTGCATGGTCAACGGATAGGCGCAATGAGAAAGTGATGCAACTGTCACCTGAAGGGGATCGCAAACTGAGCACAGAGCTTGTGTCTTGCAGGCGGGTCTCCGATAGCCAGTATACATCGATTGAGAGGGTCTCTAATGTTCGGGCAAGTGCAGCCTGTTGACCGATCTGTAGCAATATGCGTACATTGAGGTATACCAATCTGAAGCAGGATCGAGGGCTCCAAACGGTAACCGATGCACTGGGCTTGACTGCTTTCTCGGACATGGTCTTGCAGACAGGGCGGGGATGACGCTCCGCTTTCAAATGTGAGTTGAAACAATAGCTTTTTCCGATGCATTGCATCCATAGTGCAATTGTATTGCTCCGTACTGCTTTGATTTGCATCTTTAAGCCGATTGAACATGCTCATTAGTACAGTTGAATTGCACCTGCTATCACTTCTACGCATCAAGCGCGCAGTGACCTTGGTATAGAGTTAGCGCAAAAGAGCCAATGACGAAAAAACAATAACCCTTACATGAATGTATGGGTTGGTGCTGGGTGGTGTCGACGCGTGCGCGGCCTATCCTGCATTCAGCAACGGTGCCTACTCTAAACCTAGTTCTACGCAGCTTAGGGGCATAAGGTTGTCCAAAGACGTGATGCAACTGGGTATAAGTGGACTACCATGTACGTGAAGGCATGTATTACGAAGGGCACCAGTGGAAGAGGAGGCTGCGAACACGGTAGTACGACACCTCATTAGCTATCTTATTGCTAGTTTTGCGCTGACGCAGCCCAAGTATTTGGACGACCTACCAACGCTAGGGCATACGACAGTACTGTATCCGGATAGCGAAGCAGTCAGAGGTGCATGACTGCGAATGAACAAATGCGGTGTGACGGGCTTGTGAATGGCGGTCTGCTGAGAGGGCTAGCACCGGAATTCGACTGTGGCAATTTTGTTACAAGGCGGCTAGACCATGGTTTGTTATAGCAGGCGTTTCTTACCGTCATAGTGGATGCAGTACACCGACTTGCTTTGCCCTGAATCAAATGAGATACTGCGACCGGAATGTTGGCAGTTTGCATCGGGTGCTCTGTACACACACATATATATCGTGGGTGTGGCGCAGACCCAACGTAATGGCAACCCTGTACGCATCAACTGAATTCGTATCCCGTATCCAGTTTAGTGGTATGTTCACATATGAGAGTCATTCCATCGTTGCCCGACATCATTGTCTGTCCATCTCACCGCCTTTTCTCCAGAAAAGGTACTTGGACGACACAACATATAGGAGAGCAATATCTCAGTTTCTTCCTACGGTAGTTGTACCTGAAAATCCCATAATTCCACAAGGTCGAAAACATTCAATTCCCTACCTAACGGCCTGTGTACACGTAGTCCACAAACACTCATGGCAATAGAGTGGTATATAACTTGTCATGTCCCGTAGCAAAGTCATAATGAAGAGAGGATGATTAAGTAATGAACGTACCAATGAAATGGAGTGTGCCTTGGTGATTTAGCAGAAACATTTGTATGATAACTGGTATACCTCCACTTAGTTGTGATTAATCCCTCGCCATAATTTACATCTTCGGCACGAAGCGGGAAATACGAGAACATAATTTTATACATTAAATCCCCTTTATAATTCCAAAAAAGAACATCAGCAGACGTAGGTTCCGGGGTGACACTGTTAGGACGACCAACCAGCATTCCGGCAGGTTCAGTGTGTCCGGATATCAAGACAGTCACAGATGTATGATTGCGAATGATCGGGGTCTGAGGTGCGAAATGTTATGGTGTGCTTGTGAGTAAAGCGACAACAGTGGTCGGCGCAACTTGCCACTGAATTCTAGGTTGGCAGGTGGCCACGTGGGTAAGAGAGAAACATCATGGGCCGCACTCTGCTGAGAGGGTTAATGCCGTGATACGACTGCGACATTATTGTTTTTAGGCATGTATGTAGCGAAAGATCTGTGCACCGTATGCCATACGCAGTACCCCATACCATCCAGCCCAAAGTTAATGTGACGCACTACAGTTGTCATAAGATGTTTGCGCTGGAGAGACAATTGTGATGGTGGTGTGTGGTGGTTCATGTGTAGGCGATCGTGATGACGACCACTTTGGTCGCTTGAGTGCTTCGTGTTCTCTGAACGCTGCATCACCAGCAATTAGGGGACGAATCATGATGCACCGCACACATTGGCACAACTTTGGCGCTGAATCGAATGCAGTCGACCGCATAGCCATCTGAAATGGAAAAACGGAACAATGGTCTGTTGCGGTTAAAAAAGCAATGCTTAACAAGTCCCGTGGAACGGAAATAATTGCGAGAATGAAATTGCTTAATAAAATGTAAAGCGTTTTGGTGGGCTAACCATAGTCTTATGTAGAACAGTGGAGATTTCCGCGTATTAAAAGTATACATCCATTGGTTGCAAGTTTGGTAAGACACCGTTTGATTGTGTTTTGTAGCCCATGGATAACAAGTCACACATTGAAATGCAAATGAGACAACGCATCGTCGACTCCGTTTTTGAATAGCGCCAGATTGGGAGCAAAGACAACATAATTATTTAGGACGTTCCAAAGCTAATACAAGTGGAGCGAAAAGGAACTTCCACGGCATTCAAGCCAGCTATGCTGCATTTTTAGTTTCCAAGTTTGACCTCTTAGGTTAGTGTTGTGGATCAATCCCAGAAGCGGATGGCAAATGTGGTTTCGGTTCTTCAGAATCTGGTAAACCATTATGAGATCCTCCCGCAAACGCCGATATCGACTGCTGTACATTCTTAGAGACTTCAGTCTAAGCTGATAGGGCAGATGAAAGAAGCCCATGACACTCTTGGTTGCCCTTCTTTGAGGAGTCTCGAAAGCAACGAGATCCTGTTTCTGTCATGGGTGCCAAGCGGCCGTATGTAAGCTTTAAGACATTGGGGAACGCTTGAGCGTTCATATCGACCGAATACCCTGCGAAGCAGGCCGAAGTATTGATCGCCGGTTCTAGTCGCCTTCTCTGCTTCTTTTGAACACCCGAGATCTTCTTGTACCAATACACCCAGGTCACGCTCCTGAGAGACCATCTCCAAGGTGTGGTCTCCAAGCTTGTAAGCGCACAACGGCTGGTGACACAGATGGATCACCTTGCACTTCGCTATGTTCAACTGAAGCAGGTTTCACTTTTACCGTCCCTAAATGCAATCAAGGTCATGTTAGAGCATATGGTGAGATTCATTGTTACTAAACGCACGCCATATCTTCACAATAAGCGAACAACATCGATCTCGGATCCTGCGATGGATCAGTGACTTGCATCCGTGTCTTAGTGTACGTGAGTGTCGTGGCGTATCTCACAGTGCTGTTCTCAACCGGCGATATGCACCCAACGTCACTATGCACCTCCGACATTTCTGCAATAATGCTTAACCGAACAATTAACAGAATGACTCTTCGGTTTTTGCGCACGGTAGTCCTCTTTGTGTTACCAACTACGTACCATTCCCCCTCCATGAATTAGGGACCCAACAGTACGTAACAACATATGACCTCTCATCATTAGCAGCAATGCAGTTCTGATTGTCAGGGATCATCCTTATAACCTCTGGTGGGCTCTGGCAAAGCGTAACGCGGAAACACGCGAGAACTCTCTGCGAAAGCATTTAGCCTGAACACTATCGCTTATACCTGTGTGTCGAATCAATGGCTTGGTGATGCATAACAATGAGAATACCGGTTCCAATTATATGCCTTTATACCAATAAAATGGGAGTAATTTACAAATCAGTACAATGCACTGCGCGGGCGCAATTCCTCTTCACTTGATCTCTCATGTCCTGGCAGTGCTGGGAGGTCACACAGACTCTCGCCTCTGACACAATTCGCTCCACGAAACGCATTCTTCACTCGGTCTTTTAGAGTGCACCATCAGCACCAGAAGCATCTTGGAATATCTTGGCCCCTTGGGTACAAGAGAGGGGTTTCAGTCTATTGGCTTGATTGCTTAGGTGACCACCGTGTTAAGCCTGAACCTAACGGTGAGGTTGAATCCATAGGTACGTTTATGTGCACGAAACCGTTATATGGGTCCTACATTACAAAACTTGCGCATACAGTTACACTTGTCTTACAGCCTGTTGTACTCAGAATGGCTAAAGGAAACCGCCCTACACACCACTCGGAGGAGGTGAAGAGCAAAATATTGAAGACTTCTGAGAAGGGATACAACTAGGGAAACTTGTACGTTTATTGGACGTTAACACGAAAACGCACCGCAGTTGGATACGGAGATTGGAATCACTGGAACAAAGAGGGAAGCATGGGGACGACGAAGATCTCTGGCAGAAAGCCACGTTGATTGCTTGGTAGAATGGGCATCATCGGGATCCACGGTCACTCTACAAATACTTCGCCTGCGTTTGAAAGCGAGGTTCATGCTGAAGGTTAGCATGAGCACAATAGCGCGACAATTGGACAGGAGACTGATAATAAGGAAACAATTACACGCAGTTCCGTAATCTAAGAACACATAGGGGAACAAAAGACGAAGAAAATCTTACGTCTTGGCCCTGCTGCAATCGGAGGTCGAAGGGATATGAACAGCGTGGATAGATGAAATAAATTTCAATTTCTTTTCTGTCGCACCAGAGGCCATTCTCCGCATAGGACTTGTGCGCAGTGTCAAGTACCCAACACTCGAGGACAGAAGCTTCATCTGATTAGACCCCTAAAGACCGATAGCTTAATAGAGTATACCATAGTGAGAGAAAGCTTCAACAAATGAAGGTGTGCGCGGTGGTTGTTTGGACTGCTGAGTGCCTGCGGTTCGATTTTTGTCGGAAGTTGTCTCCTCCTTTGCAATAATGCTCTATGCCACACGAATCTAGAACGCGTATTCCCAGAGGAGTCGTATTGTTCGGACAGCCTCCTGTATCTTGCTCTATATTCTCCATCAATGAACCAAATTGAAGGCATTTGGTGAATCATAAAATCATATGTGAAGCAAGCAATGAGACAGCGATGTTCCGAGATGCTTCAGATTGATCCTGAGGGTGTACTCTGAAAGACCGAGTGAAGAATGCGTTTCTTGGAGCGAATTGTGTCAGAGGCGAGAGTCTGTGTGACGTCCCAGCACAGCCAAGACATGATAGATCAGGTGAAAGAGGAATTGCGCCCACGCAGTGCATTGTACTGATTTGTAAATTACTCCCATGTTCTTGGGATAAAGGCATATAGTTTGATCTGACGTTGTCACTGTTATGTATCTGGTAGCTATTGTTTCGACATTCAGATATAAACGACAGTTTTCAGGCTTAATGCTTTCGCAGAAAGTTTCGCGCTACACGTTGCCAGAGTCCACCTGAGGTTATACGGGTGATTCCTGTCAATCAGAACTGCATTGCTGTGAACGATGAGAGGTCACGTGTTACTACGTACTGTTGGGTCCCTAGTTCATAGAGGCGGAATGGTGTGTAGTTGGTATCACGAAGAAGACTACCGTGCGCAGAAAAGGAAGAGCCATTCCGTTAACCGTTCGGTTAAACATTATTGTGGATATGTCGAAGGTGCATAAAGCCGTTGGTTACATATCGCCGCATGAGCACAGGCACTGTGAGATACGCTAAGACGACGCGTCGAATATAAGCCACTGGTCCATCTCAGGATGCGAGATCGATGTTAGTCGCTTATTGTGAAGCATTACAGAGGGTCATGGTGTCGACCTTGTTCGATTCAACGTCTACGTTGTGCCAATATATGCGGTGCATCATGAGTCGTCCGCTGAATGCTACTGGTGCGGCGTTCAAGGGAACATGAACCACTCAAGCAACTAAAGCGGACGTCATCAAGGACGTCCAAAAGCGTCACGTGCAGCATACGTGGCCGTCATACTACGTGCACTGCGTGGCATTTTATCAAATATAGGGCGGGCTAAGGAAATAGCATCGATTTGCATTTGCTGGTCTGTACGGTATGGTATGGGACGAGAAACTAGCTAATCGGGCGGCTTGCAAACTGCGGACTTGTGCAACCGCAGTGCAAGCGCAATTGCCATACGGGTCCATACTCATGAATGACGCAAGCAGGCCGAACTCGTGAATGGGGTTTCGGTAATTATCATCACCATTTGGCGTGTTCGATCGTAGATTATACAACGTCACTACTCTTGACGAAATGGCTAATGGTAGATCGTGGGCAGCTTTGACAACGTTTCTCAACCCGGAAATATATTTTATCCGAAACGTCCAACCGTGGGAAAGTAAAGGAATATAAAATTATTTCTTGAAAAGGAAACCAAACCAACCAAACTAGTCCAGTGTGTAGTTGGAGGTCAACTTTTGGCGTTCCAAACGAAAGTTTCGTCAGGCCAAGTGAACCGGGGGGACACTAGTACTGCGTTCCTTACGAGAAAGGAACAATAATTGCGGTGATCAGATGCCAGCAGGATGTTAGTCATCTGACAGGTCAACGTGCCATTTTTGGTGCCGCACTAGAGATCCCAGGTGGCTCATTGCACGAGGTCATCGCAATTACGTCTCTGCCTGCTATGGGAGTAGGATAGTTTTGATGTTCGCGCTCTGCCCCAAATCCGTGCTCCAACGCCCTTCAGACTGAGAGGATAAGACAGCCCGCCACTCACTCGATAACACCACTCCATCAACTGCCTACGCAGCTGTTGGTTTCGGCAATTTCCGATGCCTCAGCAGTCAGCCTTAGGGGTGTGCATTACAAACCCTTTATAAAGATTTCGACCCTATGCGAGTCCATTTCATGCCGCGTGTCTTCGTACCTGCGGGGAGTGAGTCAGTCAAATGCACCCGTGTCGAATGCACCGTTTGACCCTTCTGGTAAATCATACTTATTTTTTCTTGGTTTGATACCTTTCGGATTGCCTCTGAAGTTCACCCTCTATAAGCACAACCATCACAGGTGGCTGATCGGACCGATGCTGTCACAATATTTTGCACTGTGAAGGTGCGAACGCATGCCGAGGCGTGCAGCGTCGCAGTCAGTCGAATCAGTTTGCATACATAGCCCCTGGGTCTGACCAAAAGAGGGCCATATCGTCCGCGTACATAAGGGTTGTCAGTCGGTCACCTGGTAGAACTTCAAGTACGATCCCTTGGTATTTCACAGATGTAGCAGAATGCAATCCAACACCGTCACTAAGCTGCTTGGGGCACTGCGTAGGCAGCTGCTATTACCTGGCTCCTAGGTGTCGCGAAAACAGCGTATTATGACACTCGGATGCATTAAGAGACAGACGACTAGCTTTGGACCAACTATTGAGGTCATTCAGATGATTTTGTGACATCAGAGAGCAATCGGTGTTTCGATGATTGATACCCAGGACGATGCCGTTGGCATATTTCATTAGGGTAACTTCTGCGGGGCTATTATTGCGCTGATGTGTAGGTTCATGTGGACGTAGTGTTCTTCACAATATGCCGATTGACCTCGTGCAATGACTTCATCCACATCACTTTGTTCATAATTTGACCCTGGCGTGTCCAAGTATTGTGACAACTTGACTGGCTATCCAGATCTCTGTTTTGACATCAGCTGTCCTTAAAAATCTCCCAATGTCCGCGCGGACAGGTTCTCCTCTCCCATCTGAAGACGCTGTGTGGAGTTAAGGAGAGAAGGTTTAAAGGAAAAGACGACATCTCAATAAGGCCTCTCACCGTTCGTACCAAAGAAAAGTTATGCCGTCTGAACCAAGTGCGTATCCAGTCTATTCTGGGGAAGGGTGGCATCACACCGGTACCAAGATAAGCGTCCAACACATGTCGACTTGTCGCTTGCACTACTGTTACCTAAAAGCTGCAAGAGGAAATCATTCTTGAAATCAAGTCCCAAACCCCCTCGACTGACCCCTTAGAAACACTTATCATAGTTCGAGATCTACCCTTCTATACTGTCATCACTTGACAACAAAAGCGGATTAACTTGTAGGCGTTTTCTTGAGTACAACAATGCATTCTGCTGTATAAAGCGCTAAATGCTGCTGAGAGATGTACTGATATAAGCAACACATCACCGCATTATCAATTTGTTGAGTGCTTATTTTACTGGACGTAGAAACGTATCATAACAGGGGTAACGGATGCGGTCCGCCCCGGGCGGCGTGTGACAGGGGTTGACATTTTTGGTACGGACGGCTGCCTAATACCCAGTGTAAATTCATCAAAATTTCTTCCATGACTGAAGTGGCAAAAACGAAGCATGATACTCATTTGGTGACCCAAGATGAAATCGGTACTACCGATATTGATATCCGAGTAATAGAAAGCTATATTGATAGCATAGAAGCACCGAGAAATGTTTGCAATGCTGATATAGAAGGAGTGCGCGAAGTTCAGGAATTGGAAATGAACAATGAACAATGATTTATCACGGGATAAAAGCAAGTGCTTGACACGTCCCGTAGGATGGTTGAGGTGAATATGATGAAATCAAAATATGTCTGGGTCATCTATCGAACGTCTGCCGAGATGAATAGTTTGATAAGTAACATCAGTGTAAAATTAAAATAAATTATCGAGCGTAAACGTTCAGAAAGACACTGGGGTGCAGTGATCATTGAGGTAAGGAGTGAGAAAAGTAAAATATGGTCGCTCACTTAGGTCCATTTGATACATAAATCCTGTTGAAATGCATCCTTGGTGTAATCCACAGTAGGGGAGTTTAGGTAACAAAATGTTGGGAGCTAAGAGCAACATCTAATCGTTTTTTGAAAACATCCAAGGTAGGAGAGGATACAACTGAGTCTGGGAGTGCGTTCCAAGGTTTGCAAACCCGAAGGGAAAAGTAATTCCGTCGACACTCTAGACGGCTGTATTGTTCCTTCAACTTTAAGCAGTTACCCCTGAGCTGCGTGTTGTGGCTAAGTTTCAGCAAATGGCGGCATACGTGGTTGGGGTCACTCAATATTTGATACGCTAATATGAGATCACCGCGCAGTCTTCGATAGCGCCCGCTGAAAATTCCCAGCAACTTCAGCCTTCGGTGGTAAGAGTGATAGCGCAGACCCTGCACATTCTTTGTTGCTCTCCGTTGTGGTGTCTCTATCGCTTCTAGGTCGCGCTTCAACCAAGGTTGCCAAGCTTGGATAGCGTATTCAACATGCGGGCGCACGTAGGAATTGTGCATCATTGGGAAGATTGATGGGTCAAATCTCCCGAATGCTCTTCGCAGCATGCCGACATGCTGGTTGCCTCTTTTCGCAGCTACCTCAGCCTGTTTTGAACAGTTGAGGTCGCTCTGTACGATCACACCAAGGTCACGTTCCTGGGAGCTATTCTGCAGTCCATTGGTCCCAAGTGAATAGGTGTAGTTATGACTATGGCGTAATTGTACGACGCGACATTTGTCTACATTGAACGGTAGGGCGTTTTGAACTGACCAGTTCGACACTGTGTTAAGATCGCACTGGAGCCGTTCATGGTCTTCCGGTCCTCTGATCCTTCGCCATATCTTGATATCATCAGCGAAAAATAGGAAATCGGAAGTAATTGATCTCGCCAAATCGTTAATGAACACCAAGAATAGACGAGGTCCAAGAACCGAGCCTTGTGGTACTCCGCACGCCACATCGATTGCATCAGACAATGATTCTCGGACTCTCACCACTAGCCGTCGTTCTTGTAGAAAATTGTCAATCCAACTCAGGATTGGGTCGCCAATGCCGTAATTCCGAAGCTTGTGAAGGAGAATGCGATGGTTTAAGCGATCAAATGCTTTTGAAAAGTCCAGGTAGATGACATCGACTCCTACTCCATCATCAACAGCTTCAGTCCAGCTATTACGTGCAATTAATAGGTTAGTATTACACGAATGCTTTTGACGAAAGCCATGTTGCTCTGGGGCTATTAAATTGTGGCTTTCCAGGTATTCCATCAGCGCATCTGCGATGATTGATTCCATCACTTTGGATAGTACTGGAAGTAGTGTTATTGGACGGTAGTTGGCAGGATCAGTGCGGCTACCTCCTTTATGAATAGGAGTGATGACCCCTCGCTTCCATACTGGTGGAATACGGTTCTCCTCTAGACATCGCTGATAGAAAATAGCCAGTGGTGCTGCTAGATCACTAGCTACTGCCTGTAGAGCCTTTGGTCGGATGTTGTCAGCTCCGGGAGAACTGTGGATACGCAAGCATAACAACTTCTTCAACACAGCTTCCGCAGTGAAGGTGATGTTTTCTAAACCAGATGGTGGAGTAGTAGAAATGAGGAGAATGTTTGTGCTCGTTACCTCCTGGAAAGTTCGGGAGTAATGAAGCCGTAGGAGATCAGCTGCTTCCATTGCTGATCGCGTGCACCCATCAGCCGTGACTAGTGCTGGAACCCCTCGTTTTACCTTTCGAAGGCCGTTAACGTGCCTGTACAGGAGTTTGCGATTCGTGCAGAATCGCTTCATTAACTTCTGCTGATGAGTGACCTTGTCTTCGCGGATCAGTTTCACACAGAAGTTACGATGGGTCACGTATGCAGTCCAGGTTTCGGCATTCGAGCAGTCCTGGTGATCTCGCCATGCCAAATCCCTCCGGGACATACATTTACGTGTCCTGCTCCTCAGAAATGAATTACGCTTGTTTTCAGGTTGGAAGGACTTCTGCTCTGATGCGTGCGCTACCAGTGTACTAAACGTCCTTGTAAATGTTTCCCAGGCAACATCTGGGGGGCATTCGGTTAAGAAAGTCCAAGATGTATCCTTAACAAGCTTAGACAACATATTGTAGTGTGTGACAGTATGCACTTTATCCTCCTCCTTTTCAGGGTATTCCGCATAGCAAATATAGTCAAAGAGTAGAGTAGCATGATCACTACGACCCAGTGGTGTGCTTGTAACTATCCCGCTAACCATGAGTTCTTCGTTAGTGAGCACAAGATCCAGTATCGACGGCTTGTTAGCAGTTCGAAATCTGGTGGGGGAGGTTACGTGGTTGTAAAGAGGGTGGCTAGCAATAAGCTCTTGCAAACAGGCTTTAAACTGCGTACCGTCGGTTGCCGGCGTTTCTATGTCATGCACGTTAAAGTCTCCCGCGATAAGAATGTGGGTGTAGGACTTGTTCAAAGCAAACTGGAAAACGTGGTTCAGTTTGGAGTCCATTTCCGAAGTTGAGTTTGGTGGGCGATAAATCACGGCTAGTAGACATGTGTCCTTGTTTCGCAACCATAGGCGGCACCAAAGCGAATCAGGAGCTCGGATTTCCGGGTGGTCGATAACTTCACATCGGAGGTTTGTATTATAATAAAGAATCACACCGCCACCCCTTCCGGTTCTATCGGTCCGAAGCAGTGACATACCGGGTAAATTGATCTCAGAATCGGTTATCTCAGGGTTTAACCATGTCTCTGTAATCATGACGAGGTCCCGCGGTTGTGAGGCATGGAGTTCTCTAAGTTCTGCCAACTTGCTTAGAAGGCCTTGGGCGTTTGTATACATGCACGATAGAGCTTTTGTTGTTAGGAGTTCATTGATAGATGTCAAGTTTGTGTTCGCTTTTAAGCCGGCCGTTAGGTGGCCGGCAATTAATCGTTTTTTGGTTTATGTATTTCAGTCGTGTTGCATGGCATTATTAAGCGTTCCTGAACAGAAGTTTCACTGGTGCTGTGCTCGGTCCTCCTGTGTGCCGTGGGCGCGGTTGTGTTGGTCTCTCCGCAGGACTGTGCAGATAAGGAATTTGCTGCGTTTGCAAGTTCCGTTGAATTGCTTCCGACTTTTGATCGTTCGCCTGCTGCTTTTAGCCGGATCTCTGTTGGCAGCCTAGCTCGAAACTTTAACCAGCTGTCCAACAGAACTTGCGTCATTCCCTCGGAGTGTAGTACTACTTTAATTAGCCTTGGACCGCAGCCCTTGTAGTTAGGTGATGACGGAACTCTTGTCAGGGATTTGGCAATAACATTGTCTACAGAGAGTGCTTCGCGGATGTAGCACCACTGCTCTCGGTCATGTGTTTGTGCATCGTGATCAGAAGAATGCAGAAGCTCAGGAACACCATGAACAAATATTGTTTTCTTGCTATCTCTATTAGCAATGCCGCGTTGGTCAACTGCTTCTTTTGGGCGATCTTTCCAAGGTAGATCAGGCAATATGCGCACTCCGCTCGGTGAGTTGCGAAGACGAACTGCTGAGAGCAGGACAGCCTCTGTCTCATCTGCTGAGTTTAGTGTTACTCGAAGAATTCGAGGTTCACCAGAGTGCACTGAGGTCGGGTGACGCGCTACGCGTTGCAGCATTGCAGGCTCAACCCGAATGTTAATTGCCTCGCAGATGGAACTCCACTGGTTGCGATCGTCTTGCAACTTGCCTTTTATTGTTCCAGATTTGGATTCGGGAACATTGGTGCACACGAGAGTTAACGCAGCGTGGTTTTGTCTAGCGAGTGTTGGCTTTATACTTTTTGCCGGCAATTCAGGTTGTTTAGAGGGCACCACTGGAGTTGACGGTGAAAGCTGCTTTGCGCCACGCGTGCTCGGTACTGAAAATGGACTTATGTGTGTCCCTCCCGGTGTGTTTGTCGAGGCAATCGATGCGTACGTTACCTGCTTGTTATCTGCACCGGATTTCCTACGGCTCTGAGCTGTCGGCGTCATGGATGAATCTCCAAGTGAAGCCTCTATGGTTGGAGAAGTGGAAGCAGGCATGTTTGAGGCTTGCCCACTTATGGGAGTGAGGTTACCCAGTGGATTTAGAGTCACAGACGCTGCAGTGCGGTTGGAGCGTCTAGCTCTTTTCTTCGGTTTAGACTCAGAGCTTACTTTGGCCGGGTGAGATATTATCGTGGCCGTATTTACCTCCGGGGAGGGATCTTAGTATTTACAAATTGCGCGATTATTTCAGTCATTCTATCGCATTTTTTCATGAGCAAAGATAAGCAGTTGACCACTGGAATGACTTGACATGTTGGGCAAAACCAAATTGTGTCAGCAACTTGGTTTGTCTGTCTCACTTCTTGGACAGATTTGCCTACACATTGCGGACAGTATGATCTAATGCAGCTAGAACAGGTAATACTGATCTTAAGCAGTTTACTGCAGTTGTCTGCGCAACATAGGCGACGTTGAACCATTGGTATGCTACTCGTCCTCTTGTTGTTTACAGCAAAGCCTATCTAAGCGCTCACCTTGATAAGTGTACTTTGCGCTAGGGGTGACGCAGGAACAGGTCAGAACACGCACACGAATAGATAGTTGTTCAACCGAACCAAGGTCAGGCGGAGAGGCAGATGGAGGTCGTAACGCGCAGACTGTCGGATTCAGCGATCAATCGACTCGCAGTGGTACACACACCCACACAAAGCGGCAGCGTGTGTTAATCGGCCTGCCTTAAGCGACGATGCAGGTGGAGCGCTGATAAGCGTCCCTAGAGCTGCTCAGTTGACGAGCGGAGCAAAAAGGCTGTAAGTTTGTTATGCTGCAACTTACAGGGATGGTTGCCGCGTAGTTGGGGAGTCCTCAACTTCTTCTTCCGAATGAGACCAAAATCTTTTCCGAAAGACCGGTTTGATGTAGTTACACAAGTGGAATTCGGCAAAGAATATGCCGAAAACTGGGAACTGGAGCAAGAGTGTAATCCACACAGGTTAGATCCAGGAGATGGAAAGCACTGAGTAGAGCTCGTCGAACTGGTTCGAACGAGCGCAAGCACAATATTGTGTGGGGAGAATTGGAGTCGCCACGGAGGGCAAAGCGAGAGACGAGTTAAAGTGCGGCCGCACGGTAGGGTGTCACACTTTTAATCACGCACACCATGCGATTACATGGATTTCTGATAGTCCGCTGTTGAGATTGTTTATGAAATTCTTACTGTGCTTTTCCGGCTTGGAGCTGCTGCCTTGCAGTATGTGGAACATGAATACCATAACTGGTGCTACCTGGAACGAACGTAAAACCGAGGCTAAGTAGCTAACACGAACTGTTTTATCTTCTGGATTTGCGATACGGTGAATCGAGATTGCGAACACCATTAGTGTATTCTCCAACAAAATGGGCCATGTGTCATTTCGGCTGCAGGACGTCGTCAACAGGATGGTCGACTTTTTCTACTGGTGGGAACTAAATTTAAAAGCATGTGAACGCGAATCCAGTAAATCGTGTGCTCAGTCATTCCTTAACTGCAAGGAGCTAGTTATCTGACTAGTTAAAGGAAAGGCAAATAACAAAATGGAGCAAGTAGTTGTAGCAAAGTGCTTGCATGAAATTTTAGCTAGAATACTTGATATCGTCAGGTTTCTCACCAAACAAAGCATGACACTGTGTGGTCACCGAGAAGACATCCAAGATGACAAAGGAGGCCACAACATAAAGGGCATTTTTCAGCATTGTATATTTGTCGACGAACTTTTGATGACAGTTCAGCTGGGAAGGAAAAGCAGCACCTTTTATTTGTCGCCAAAGATTCGAAATGAATTAATGAGGATCTGGTAAATCAGGCGAGAAAGAAAATCTTAGATCAGGTCAAAAAAGCAAGTATGATTGCTAAATTTTCGATAGCACTCAAAATGACTCACAAAAATCAGATGAATGAAAATGTAGTGACGGTAGAGAGTCGTTTCTGAGCTTCATTCAGACCTGCAACAAAAAGGCGGAGGAAATTTCTGGACTGGCTTTGAGAGAATCGGAGAAGGATGGAATTCAAATTGATGACTGTCGTGGCCAGACATTTGACAATGGTGCAGCTATGTCGCGCTAACGAATGGGTGTCCAGAGTCGTATTGTGAAATCAGCAAGCTACCTTTGCGTCATCAAACAGTCCTGTGTTCATGAGCTTCTGCCGGTTCATGCTGACTTTGTACGATGGACCAGTATGTAAGGTACTTTTTTCCGCTAAATATTGCTTGGATGCTTTAATTCAAGTCACCGGCATAAGTATCAGCTGACTGTAAAATGTATATGAAGTAGTCGAGCGGGTGCTGTAAATATTGTGATCAAGAACTACTCGGAACTGGTCACTTCTGTGAAACATTCCACAGAATAAGGAAAAATAACCACAAGATCAGCTGCACGTTTAATTCTGATCACGGTATTGTTGTTTCTGTTCATCGTTTCTGAGCATTTAGGTATCTGTACTCATAGAAATCAAGGATACACAGATATGTCGAAACCAATGGGCTGGATTTGTAGCGAAGTTCTGTCAGGCTTACAGAGTTAAGAGCTTGGCTTCTCCGGAATAGAGAGGAAGTGGTGCACATTGCAACAGATGAATCAAATCAGCGCTACGCTAAATTGGAATAAGCATGTAGCATTGAATGCACCAAAAGAAACGAATTGATGGTGAAGAATTGCTTGATATATCCACGGGATTTGATGTGAAGTTTAGCCGGGAAAGGCCGCTGGCTGTTGGGAAAGGCAGTTTGGCTGATAAAAAAGGATGCATTTCGGCAAATTTATAATCTTTCAAATAAATCTGCTTTATTACATCGTCAAAAATATTTGATAATAACTACGGTTGTCCGCTTAGTGAACTCAACGAATATGTAGAACAAGAGGATTTCCTTGGTGAAAGTAGTAGAAAATTGCAGTATTTTGTAAAAGCTTCAGGACACGAGAAAAGTAATGGCAATTCTGAGCTTTTGAGCTACATACAGAAATATCACCTTGTGGAATCCAATGCGCATATTTTTTACCTAAACTCTTAGCATTGCCAGCTGTGAGTGCACATTCGCAACAGGTCAGCTTATAATCAACTACCCTCCATATTCATGGGAGCAGACAACGCTCACGGATTGGCAGTCCTCGAAATAGAGAGCGAAGTTGCCGATGGCTAGTGTCATAAGTGCAACTGCCTCAAGTAAATCGCCAAACGTAAATCTTGCTCATGAGTGCTATATCACCAAATTGCCTGAATTTATGACACTACTGAAATTTAGATACTTGTATGTTGTTATATGAAACGAACGCTTTAAGGACTGTGCTCCATTGTGAGGTTTAGAGACTTACAATCGCCAGAGTGGGGGCGGCAATTTAACGTTCGCCCAGGGCGGGTAAAGTAGTTGCTACGCCACTGATTGGATGCACTCAGATTTCACGAGTCTGTGATAAATGCTTCTATCCACTAACCATCAACTCGGGTGTTCTCAGGAAGACCTTCTGCCGGCATATTACATCAGCTCGATACTAGCCTAACAGTAAGTGACGCCTGTTGTAACAAAGCAGTGCCCACTCACATGGTATCAAAATTGTCGCAGTCGTATTTCTGTATTAGCGCTACCAGTGGGGCGCAGCTCAAAACCTTTCTATACACAAAGGGACCAATATATTCCGAAATGCTTCAGGGAGATCCTGAGGACATGCTCTGCAATACCGAGTGGGGAAGGTGTTTCATGGAGCGAATTGTATCAGAGGCACGAGCATGCGTGACATCTCAGCACATGACGGATCATGTGAGGAGGAATGAGGCTCGCGCAATGCATTGTACTGATTTGTAAATTACTCCCCTTTTTTCGAGATAAATGTAGATAATTGGAACTGGTGTTTTCATTGTTATGCATCATAAAGCCATTGATTCGACATGCAGGTATAAGCGATGGTGTTCAGGCTAAGTGCTTTCGCAGAGAGTTCGCGCATGTTTCCGTGTTACGCGTTGCCAGAGTCCACCAGAAGTTATATGGATGATACCTGGCAATCAGAACTGCATTGCTGCTAATGATGAGAGGTAATGTGTTGTTATGTACTATTGGGTCCCTAGTTCATGGAGGGGGAATGGTACGCAGTTGGTAACACAAAGAGGAAAACCGTGCGCAAAAACCGAAGAGTCGTTCTGTTAATTGTTCGGTTAAGTATTATTGCAGAAATGTCGGAGGTGCATAGTGACGTTGGGTGCATATCGCCGCGTGAGAACAGGCGCTGTGAGATACGCTAAGACAACGCGTCGGATATAAGCCACTGATCCATCTCAGGATACAAGATCGATGTTGTTCGCTTATTGTGAAGATATGGCGTGCGTTTAGTAACAATGAATCTCACCATATGCTCCAACATGACCTTGATTGCATTTAGGAATGGTGAAAGAGATACCTGCTTCAGTTGAACATAGCGAAGTGCAAGGTGATCCATCTGTGTCACCAACCGGTGAGCGCTTACAAGCTTGGAGACCACACCTTGGAGATGGTCTCTCAGGAGCGTGACCTGGGTGTATTGGTACAGGAAGATCTCGGGTGTTCAAAAGAAGCAGAGAAGGCGACCAGAACCGGCGATCAATACTTCGGCCTGCTTCGCAGGGTATTCGGTCGATATGAACGCTCAAGCGTTCCCCAATGTCTTAAAGCTTACATGCGGCCGCTTGGCAGCCATGGCAGAAACAAGATCTCTTGCTTTCGAGACTTCTCAAAGAAAGGCAACCAAGAGGGGCTTCTTTCATCTGCCCTATCAGCTTAGACTGAAGTCTCTAAGAATGTACAGCAGTCGATATCGGCGTTTGCGGGGGGATCTCATAATGGTTTACCAGATTCTGAAGAACCGAAACCACATTTGCCATCCGCTTCTGGGATTGAACTACAACACTAACCTAAGAGGTCAAACTTTGAAACTAAAAATGCAGTATAGCCGGCTTGAATGCCGTAGAATTTTCTTTTCTCTCCGCTTGTGCCAGCCTTGGAACGTCCTTAATAATTATGTTGTCTTTGCTCCCAATCTGGTGATATTCAAAAACGGAGTCGACGATGTGTTGTCTCATTTGCATTTCAGTGCATGACTTGTTAGCCAGGGGCTACAAAACGCAATCAAACGGTGTATTACCAAACTTGCAGTTTGAATGACCTAACGTCGCAACTAACCAACAAAATAAACAGAATGGTTGACGAAGCTTAAGCAGTCGAACGAAATATCGGAAGAGGAACAGAAAAAAGGAGGGCTCGCGACTCGAACATTGTGCAATTCTATGGACTACCTAAAGTACACAAGGATGGAGCACCCTTAAGACCAATTGTGTCACTTCCAGGCACGCCCACCTACTATCTGGCAAAATATCTATGGAGGCGCCTCAAGCACCTAATCAGTAAATCGCAACATTCCATAAACAATGCCCAACAATTCTTGACAAAGCTCAAAGATCTACGAATATAACACGGTGAAACCACGGTGTCCTTCGATATAACCGCCCTATTCACTTCCGTCAACTTACAACTGTCCAAAGAAATTATCGCAGTACGTCTGGACAACAGCGAAGGGAAGATTGGGAACATGACGACCAGAAGCGTATGCGAACTTCTCAACTTATGTCTCTCAACTTACTTCGCGTTCAACGGAAATATGTATAAACAAGTGAAAGGTGCACCGATGGGATCACCTGTATCCTGACTCATCGCAGAGATTGTCATGCAAAAATTGGAAGAGGATCTACTACCAATGATTAATCCGAAACTTTGGGTTCTCTACGTCGATGATACGTTTGTGATACTCAAACGTAGTCAAGTATCGGTGGCACAACAACTGCTTAACAACGCTATGGACGGCATACAGTTTACCATGGAATCAGAGAAGGAAAACAAACTTCCTTTCTTGAATGTGTTAGTAGCCAGAACAATGGACGGCGAATTGCAAACCTCAGTTTACAGAAAAAGCACGCACACCGATCCGATTTTGGATTTCAACAGCAACCACCCAAGATGTCACAAAATAAGCTGTGTGCAGACACTGTTCCATAGAATAGCAAGTCACTGCAGTACGACAGAAGCGAAACGAGCAGAAGAAAAACACTTATTCAAGTCATTTGAACGCAACGGATACCCACGCAGTTTCCTCCGCAGAGGCTTAAACCGCAAGCCCTCAACTACCGAACCTACGTCAGCTATGACGAAACGTATAGTTCTGCCGTACATACACAACGTGTCTGAAATGACTGCCAGATTGTTCAAACATCATCATATCATGGTAGCCCACAAGCCAACCGCCACTCTGAGGAAAACATTGTCAAAACCAAAAGGAAAGCGAGAGACACTAGAACGAGGGAATGTCGTATATAGAATGAACTGCGTAAACTGTGAAAAGCACTATGTAGGACGAACAGGAAGAAAGCTGTCCACCAGGATACATAAACACCAAAGAGCGTGCAAGAACCATTACGCAACCTAATTGGTTTCAGCACAGGTGGATGAAGTGGGACACAGCTTCGACTGGAACAAGGTAGAGATCTTGACCGAAGGAGAAACACAAAAAGGGAGAGAGTTTCTTGAAGCCTGGTTCTCAACCACGAACTCAATCAACCTGCATATCGATCTCGATCCAATATATCAACCGCTGAGACACAGAGAGCTCAAGAGGATCGACAATCGTCGTCCGAAAGACCCTAATCCAACACAAGGACAATGAACAGCATGGTCAATATGAGCCCAGACTACTCACCAACACCTGTTGCACCAATCCGAGTGCGATAGTCCCAACCACGTCGCAACAACTTTTCCGCATCCAATGACAATGACTCGAGCACAGCCGCTGAACACAAGGATTCACCAATGAGAACGAGGCAAAATTAATAGCCACGTATGCCTATATAAGGAACAGAGTGGTTGCTGACAGTATCCATTTTTGGGTTTGCTTTCTGCCAGCTACTGCTACTTAACTGCTATCAATCCCGCACTGAAGATGCCACCTCGAATGGTGGCGAAACGTTTGCAACCAAGTTGCCCAGCTCGGAGAACACCACAACAACTGAACGTTCGACCCTACTGTACGGTTGCGAAACCTGGCGCCTAAGATCGGCGGACATGAAGATGGTATTTACGTTCGAGCGCCGGTGCCTTCGCAATTTAGCTCACGTCTGGTGGGAACACCGCGTGAGCAACGAGCGTGTTCGACGCCTTGTTTGTGACACAGGAACAGGAACTGAACCGCTGAGCACCGTTATTTCATGCACCAGGCTCCGATGACTCGGCCACGTGTTACGCATGCCAGCCCACCGACTCCCGCGACGTGCGTTGTTTGCGCGCCGGGGGTGTGGATGGAAGAAGAGGAGGGGTGGCCAAGCGAAGACTTTGTCGAGAGGAATGAAGGCCCTCACTTCGGAGCTTTCCTCGGTTGGAGCTTCAAGAGTCCCTGGTTGGGGTCCAAAAGAAGATGAACACGTTTGGTTGGATACACTTGCTGACATGGCAAGGCGCCGACCTCAGTGGCGTTCGTGCTGTGAGTTTCTTTGTCCCACCCCATCACTCTTATCCTCCCCTGCAACCATGAGCTCACTACTTAGCCTTAGATAATTTTGCATAGTAAATTTTTTGCTGCATAGTAGCCTACTGGTAGCTTACCGGAACGACACCCATCCGTTACCGGTAGCTCAGCTGGGTCGCACCTGTTGCATTTCGCCCTTTTTTTCTTTATGTATTGCGGCACAGTAGCTGCGGTGTTTCCCACCTCTGGCTAGGGTGTATACTTATGTTGAAGGTGATTTCGACATCCGCACTACAATAATTCGGGGCTTATCTGATACAACACTCAGAAGTTCATCATAATCTCGCACCCATATTTCTTTCGATCATTCACTGTGTGGCCTGTGCATACTATTGACTAGAGTTTGCTATTCCTGCCTTTTAATATTATTGTAAAATTGTGGACAACATCGTCTGCAGTAAAATTCCCTATTACAATCAGTCATCCTGCAGCTACCTGTGTTTGTGTTGTTTTGTAGCATAAGCTATAACGAGAAACGTGAAGATACATGCAATGAATGCCCCGTGATTGCTCATCTACCTATCAAGCAACGGCCATGTGTAATTCGGTTTGTTGCGAATCGCAGTACACCTGTTTCTCGTTTGAAATGATTACTTTACCAATGCATGGCGACACGTACTCTTAAAATTGTGACTGTATCTGAAATAAGAAAAGTTGTGATCTGACCACTGTGAACTCTGCACCCCACAACCGATCCCGAGTTTCTTCCCAGCATTTAGTTAGAGCCATCCGAATTAAGACTAGAAATCCTGACTTGGCGATCGTCATAGATGCTTTTACAGCTACGCAACATAGCTGCATACGCACAACGCCTTAGCAACGATTAATTATCATGGTTGGCTTGATTAAAGTGACTCATTTCAGGTATTCATGAATGTGAATGCAAATAAACACGAACTCTAACACGTTTGCACAGGCTTCCAACTACTTCTTGAAGACACGGTCCCTTACCCTGACACAGTGGACGACGTAATCAATACGCATTTGCGTGAGTCCACCCATGACGGCCTGGTGAACTAATACTCCTTTCAAGTGCGTATGAACCCCATTGCAGAACAAAAGGCCTATTCCTTGTAAGTTCAAGTGCACGGAACTCAGTTTCGAGGTGGGTAGTACAGTTGCATCGATCTACTCGCTCGGCAGGGTAAACAGTCGAAGAGAACTTCAATTAGCAGAGTGAACACGGAAACCATGAGTAATCAATTAGCATGTGCGGCCAAAATATATAAAATGGGAAACAAAACCACAATAGACGGATAAGGGTTTGACAAATGGTCCGCGCAAAAATATATAAATTATCACAACCGTATAGAATCGGATTATGTTGATTCAACTAAGCCAATGAGAAAATGCAAGGTGTGCGCTCTGCCGACCTTGGCCTCGAGCGACAGATGTTATATTTCAACTTCTCCTCTGGTGGATCGACTAGTCAGTTGGATTAGGTGACTGACGGTGTATCACAAGCGCCAATCACAACGTTAACATGGGGGCTTCCTATCCCAAAGCTGCACCAGACGAAATGTAGAAAATAATCCTCAGTACACCACGTATCTAACCTGGTGACCTTATGCGTAGGAAGGATTTAATATGTTGAATAGAAATATCTCCCAGATGTGATGAAAGTTGGCGGCATTAAAGTGGTTTCGCATCCGCAAAAGGTACCGTGCAGTACATCGCCATTCCCCCTCACTGTCACCGATAGCTGAAATATGGAATCAAAGAATAAGCCCTTTTCCGAAATTCAAAATTCATCGGAAGACGAGTAGCCAAATTTTCGACAAGCAGAATGTCAATAATGGATTTCCTCGCCAGACAGCTCCACTTATGTTGGGTTTCCGATAGCCGCTCTAAGCTGCAGTTAGGCTAATCAATATGCTGCTAGGTGATGCTCTAGGGATTTCATGTGATACTGTATCTATACAAACTAAAAAACGCTTATAAACGTTTATTATTTATAAGGTGATTAGGTTGACGGAAGCCATAAACTGAAATAGTGTATGCACTTTGACAGTGCCGCATATTAGTGTGGTCAAGCTTATATAGACATTAATCGTACTTAGGGGATTTGGACTGCTTGTTTAAAACCTCTGAACTAAAAGGTGCTACTTAGAGTGTAACTGGCGTCTTTCTTCTATTAAAATAGAATTTGATGAAGAAACCGTCTATGTGTCAATTAAAAGTCTCAGCGTGCTTCGATTGTATCACAATAACGCACCAATTTCTGATCACCGAATTATTAAGCCTATTCAAAGGTGGGCTTTGAGAATAACGCACTTACCTCATAAAGAGCACTATAAACTGAGAGATAAAGCTGTACTATCTCCCCCCCCCAGTATCTTCTTGTAGTCGGCATAAAGTTCATTTCATTTCGTGGGTATAATCAACATATTTCTACATCAGTCATTGGATAACAAAGCTAAATAACTAACATACCTTTCGTTCCACTTATAATAGCAGCGTTATCTAGCCAGATTGTCGACCTTTATGTTCAAAAGCTCACGCCGGCAGGAATTTCTGACAGCTCTTTGAACACGACATGAAGAACGCCGTTCTGTCAAATGCGAATCGCGTGACATCAGTAATGATCTGATAACACAACTCAGTAACACACCCTACGATAAAGTGTTTTTGAAATTGAAAACTATGAGCAGATGTGACGCGATGAACGATAGGAATAACCACCGGTTTGCAAATGCTATTAAAGGCTGTTCCCGGCCGCAATCGGGACCACAGAGTAACGTTCTCATGTGCCGATCACGTTATGGTCTAAGCTTTGTTATGGCCCTGTCACAAACCACGGCTTTGTGCCTAGTTATACTGAGTTCATTTGCACTTTCTTTATCCGAATGCATTTAATTACCGGTCCATATGTCAACATCACAAAGAGTACGGAAAGGATGCGACAACAAAATGGCATCTATCCAGAACGTAGCGCCGACGACAGATTACAAATACAATGAAATGAGTTGCCATGCGCCGCACAGCAGCAGTGTGCAGAGCAATGAACCGCGGGTAGTAGTATTACGCCTGTACACTCATCATCGTGTCGGTGACCGGTAAAAAGGCTTAGCATGTCTTCGCTTGCAACATTTTGTTCACCGTTTTAAGCCTGTTATCGAACCAAACGAATGTGCATTACCGACCAGCCTTGTAGTGGAGAAAACAGTTCAGTGCTTTCTAGATGTTGGTTACTGATTGACTAGACTTACCCGCGAATAATTCTATTTAATTTTTCACTTGCTAAATGTAGACATGCACGCGATTACCTGCGATACGGTTTGGATAGACGAATCACTCGAGTGCATCATCTGGCTTGAAAATAAGAGACTCCTTTGGCTGAGCGTCTCAGTGATCGTACAGACTCGTGACACCACTTGCAGTGCATAAGAAATGGATAAAATAGGCCCTTAAAATACCTTTTTAGTGGATCCTTATTATAATGAAGTAACTTCTGTGTAGTTGTTGGATCGTGACGCTGAAGGGTGTTAACGTATCGAGATACTACGGCCTCATTTATTAGTAGCTAATTAGAAAGATAAGACAATCCTTAACTAAGTTCATTCATGACGGCTAATTTTGTATAACCGTTCGCAAGATCTTATGATCAAAATCATTCCTTTATCTCGCCTTGAAACCAGGTATGACGACACTCGTTTCGCCGTTGACGGAGAGAGGAAACTGAGGATTATGCACCTGGAAGAGTGTGGCTTAAGGGCGTACGATGTGCAGTTTGAAATGTAGCTTACTAAGAGTAAATATGTTGTATTATAAGATTGACTACACCAATGGATGGGGGGTTTGGTTGAACAGAGTCCACCAACTTATACACAGGAAAATAAAAATCATTCTGCAAAAACTAACTGGGAGAACCAATCGCTTAAAGGAACCCTCCTGTCGGCTAAATTTTAATATCACAATACGACTTGTTCGATTGGATATTCTACTAGCACTTCACGCCAGTGCAACGAACTCACATTTGTAAAGTCCATAGGCGCGCCATCTACCTTGTTTATGTGAGTTTGCTCTGAAATTATGCTTTGCATTCCGGCCATCAAACTGGCTCGTTAATCTTTAGCATTGCCAACCGTATTACGCCACTAGCCAACTGTTTCTCTCGCTGATAAACAAATGACGCTTTTACTGGTTTGGCCAAGCTGCTTGAGTTATCCAGGCAAATAGTTTAGCTTTCCACTGGAACAAAGCAATTTTCGGTTACTAAACTACCAGGAATTTATCATTTTCCATGACCAAGTTTGCAAAGTATACTGAGCTATTGGAGTGTTTAAAAATGTGTGAAGGAGCTTAACATTGTTCACTTCGACTTGATACTACAGCTACTGAGGTAACCAATTCCTCTGTGCTGTTAGATTGACCAGACCACCTCTGAATTTTGCAACGCATATTCCTATCCTACTTGCAAAGGAAACACTCATGTTTAAGGTACTAAAGTAATGCACAGGAAATCTCCCAACTTTCATTTCTGAGCAATAAACTAGGATGTGTTTCTCTGTTGACTCTGAATGGTACTGCGGAAAGTTGGCAAATGTATTTGTTCCGGCCCAGACGCTGTAGCCTATTTATTACTTATAGTTTGATTATACCCTACAACCACTGGACACAGGGATTAATGTCATGATAAGAGCAAATGGACCTAGTGTTCTCAAGTATGGTCATGTAAATAGTTTTGAAAGTACAATCGAGAGGAGAACTATTTGTGAAGCATGCACTGTGGTTAATAAAATGTATGTATCCGGAATTGTTCAGACTCTTGAGTAAACGTGAGCACCATGCTGTCAACTTGATCAGCGACACTTGTTAGCTTTTCATAGATGGATTGTATTCGTGCGATGCTCGACGGGATTTCCAGCTGCCGTTTCCAAGTATACTATAGGGTAGCATGCTCGTTCATGGCCGGAAGTTCACACTAAACAAAAGTAGTCACTTATATTATTAAAAACATATTTCTGCTTATGCTTCCACCGTCTGAAGTTCTGATGCTAGTACCGACACCTTACACCACGAACTAACCAGGGTGCTTCGTAATGCTACCACTTCCGATATCATTGTTAATGCAGTGGAGATGAATGCACAAAGTAGGTCCCCTGGGCTCTTCAGAAGCTCAGCTAGGTGGTAAGTATGGAGTTAACTCCGAACGGACGGACAACAGCGAGCATCTGTTACAGCTGTGGGCGGAACACCGGCTGTTTCTTAGTAGCTCCGCTTTTATACACAGTGAGGCTAGAGTGCCAGTTGGCACCCACCAGTTGCTGGCCAGCGGTGCACCCAAATAGATCACACTGCCATAATTTACAGGTGGCGTGGTTCCATGCTAGATTTTTGCTCGTTCTGGAGTACTTCTTTCCACGCTGATCATAACTTGATACGTTGTCGTTTCTTCGTGACCTTTACCGGGAAGCGCACCAATCGTCTTCCTCGATGTTTAGTTCAGAAGTTATCACAGCCCTGTCAGGCAAGTCTACCAAGCTGAACTGCGCACCGAACTTTTGTTGTATTGTCCTAATGACACTAAGCTTCCGTGAAATAGGATCTCGACGGCCATGCACGACACAAGAGCCTCTGTTTGTGGTACTAGCAGCCGTCACCGCACCAGCCAATGGACATCCGAGAGTTCGGTGAACCTGTTGGAATCCAGAAGAAACCTCCCGGCTGGCTATGAGCGTAGTGTGACCAGACGGACTATTAGGCGCAATCCAAAGCGGGGCCGGCGCGTTGACAAGAAAGCCAGATGGAATAGTAGGGCTCAAGAAATGTAGGCTGCAGGAGCAGTAGGCAGTTATCGCAAGCTCTTCCAGATGATCCGCAACATTGGTCCCTGAAAACCAAGCGTTAGTGAGATAATCAGAGACATCGTGCGAGCTTTTAGTCACAATAAAGAGTGCCATATGACTCGTTGGACGGCACACTTTCAAGATCAGCTCAGTTGGCGCTCTACTTCCTGACCTATTCCTTCTCAGGTGATGCAGGACGAGCCATGAACGGTTGGTTTAGGGCATCCGTCGGAGGCTGAGGTCCAAAACACCATCACAGTCCTCCAACGTTTTCTTGCAGCTGGCCCGGATTCCCTCCGCATCTTGACTATTTAAGGATGGATATGAGATCCTTTGCAAAGCAATGACCTCTCTGTTCGATCAGGTCTGGATGTAAGGAACCATCCCGGCTAACTAGAGTGAGTCTATCATAGTGGCAAAATGCAAGAAAGGCAGTCGCAACCATTGTGCTAACCATAGGTGTATTATCCTAACGTTAACTGTGACAAAATTACTGGCTTTAATTCTCATTCGTCGCCTTACTGCGGAGAGTGAATCACGAAGTAGGGAAGAGTAGGCAGGTTTCCGGCCTCGACGGGGCTGTGTGGACCATATATTCACGTTGCGGCACCTGCTAGAGCAGACCTCGCACACCGTAGACCGACCATAGCTGTGTTGCTCGACTTCAAGGGTGCATTCGTTTCAGTCAATCGATGCATTCTGTTCGAAATACTAGCGCGAAAAGGTGTTCCCACGCAATATGTAAATATTTTACGTGCTCTATCCTGGAACACGCGCCATATTCAACGGTGGCTTATCGGATATCTTTCCGACATAAAATGGCGTTCTTGAGGATTTTCCAAATTTCCCGTTTTTGTTCAATTTCTTCGTGAACTGCAACATGGTGTTTCCTTGCGGGATCTTGCGACGAAGGCTTTGATCTGCTGCCTGGTGGAAGGCTATTTGATTATGATTCATCGGACGATTACCTCTTGCTGTTGACCTCTCAAGAGAGGTCACATTGTTTGATTTGCGCTTCGCACCTTCGAAGTGCAAAGTGCTTCTGCAGGAACACCAACCACTTGGTAATTCCTTGAACCTTGATGGAGAGGAAGGCGAGGTAATTGATCAATTAAATTAACTTGGTAGCTGCACCAGCAACGGTTGTCGCATGGCTACTTAACTCAGCTCAGGTCCTACAAAAGCCGGAACTGTCCTTCTTAGACTGCGACATCTTTGGCGTCAGAAAGAGGTTCCCCATGGTCATAAGGCCATGTTTACAAGGCCAAAGTAAGGGCCGTTCTACTCTATGGGAGTACGACTTGGTCCCTTTGATCACCGTTGTCTAGGAACCAGTGCTGGTATCGGGTGGCACCAGCGTGTCCGAAACGACGATGTACATAAGCGAGTATTAGGCAGTGGTAAACAGGGCAGTTCCTTAGAGTAACAGATAGCACTGCATAAGTTGTATTGGCTTGACTACATACTTCATATGCCCGGTCAGCGCTTGCTGAGTAGGACCTTGTTTTGTCTGCCAGATGTAGGGGCACAAGGCTTGGGGTGGACAAAAGCTATCCTGGCAGCTGGAAATAAAGTCATGAGACCAAACTCTGTGCTGTCAGTCCTTCACGCTTTCGAAGCTGCACTCCACTTGACTCGCCTTGTGCTTGTCTCTAAACTTTACTGTGCATGGCTCGCATTCGGCAACAGTGGCGCGTCCGCTGCCGTCGAGCTGCCTGTTTCAAGTGTGTTTGATGCTGAGTTATCTGGGGGGTAATGGCTGCATACGAGTTGTGGCAGTGGAAGTCGTAAGGAATCTGTCTCACCCCTTCCGCCTTGTCTTTGCAAAATAGCCAGTGATGGCACATTGTTGACAAGATGTAGCGCCTTGACCTTGAAGGCTTGCTTAGGTAATCAACATTTTCCGGTTAGTCCACCTTCTCTCCCCCTTAATACTTTTCCCTCCGTAGGTCCCCACATCCGTATGGCAGCGAAGCATCAGTTCAAATGGCTGTAGTAATGCTGTTGATGATGACGATGGCGATTAAAACGAAATCAGTTTCTGACCCGAGTAATTTTTACCAGGCAGAAATGAATATGCCGGTGAAGACATCCTTGCCCACTCAGCGAGTGTCTGCGAATTTTAGGTAGGAAGTTACTCGCATTATAGGAACGTCCTCCATATCTTCAGCGTCAACGACAGCAAATCAATGCATGAAACGATTAATCGAAACTTGACTCATTAAATATCCTGGATTCCAAATATGAGGGGAAAATCAGTGAGGCAATAAATATCGCTATTTTTTTCTCAGGGCCGTTCCTCGGCTAACATTAAATCAGAGTTCTTTATTTTACTAAGCAGCTGAGTCCAGAAAGGCATAATTAAATTGCACCTTGGTAGAAAAAATATCGTGTTAGGCTTTGTTCAGCAGATGTTACTAAAATTACATTTGCTTGACATGAGAATCGCGTTGCTGATTCCCCGATACGCTAATTTAACGGATGCAATTGCACACTTAGTTAACACAGTTGCTAACAACTAGTGTTGCGGATGTTTGACTTTGAATTCTCCCCAATCGTTTTGGGCTGTAGCGGATTGCATTCAAAGTGAAGACATTTTTGCTGTTTTCATCTGCCGATGTAACTTTTGTTCTTTTTGAAACGCTTCAAACTGAAGTAGCATAGATAGAATTCGATCTCTGGGCTTAGTAGTTACCGTCAAACTCTTTTTCCATATTATACAATATTGCGATAAGCTCTTGTCAAAAAAGCTGAGTATATGCCACTTTCTTTTAAGCAGACAATCATAATTTGTGTCTCGATTTGATTTGATGTCAGTATTCGTCAGTTGGTACATTAATTCAGATTGGGATAATCCGCTGTTGTTTACCAATATCGTACTGCCCCACCTTCTTCGCTTTTAATGGCTGTCTTCCGGTAAAGATAACTGGAGCTGGGAAACTTCTGTACTGTTCAGCAATCGCTCCACAGAGCAAGATGTTTTGTTGGAATAGAAGAACTAGCATTAGTTTACATTTAACATGGAAAGCAAAAATGTGTTTAATCACACGTCCCCATCTGCATGTTTTTGTTTGCCTCCCTATACTTTGTTAGTTTCTTTTCTTTTGCGGCATTCCACCTAAATTTACCTGAACAATTCCCGAACCTTATATTCCGAAGCCATGTGTAATCGAAATTATTAATGCAAGAGTACAGATTAAAGGTATTGCTTTTGGTCTTGTACAGCCATCCTGGAATTTTAGCTTAAATCCTCCTTGGGCCTTGCTATCCCACCAGCTTTGCTGAGCTGTCTCACGTCGTTAAAAATATGTCAATTAATATAATTAAAAAGCAATGTCTGACCGATTTGATTGGTGTGCTGCTGTAGCACGGTGGTCTTGCATTAATTGTGTTGACTGGCAAAAGCGCAGTTCCGGTGTTGACGTTCAGCCTCGATTATCTTTGTCAGAAAACTACTGATATGGATGAAATCGGTTGCATATCTCAATGTTTCTAACCAATGATGTCAAAATGTCATCACTATAAAGGAAAATACGGTGTTGTTTGGACGAAAAGTTTTCACGCACAGAGTATAGTAGTGGCAACCTGCAAGAACCCGGTTAAAATATACCTTGGGACTATTATGCGCTAAGGACATTCCGTGGGACTGTATTATTGGTATGCGTTACACCATCCCGGTCTTACATTTCATTAGCGACACATTAGTGTGACAAGCACAGAGTGACGCAAAACTTTTAAAACCGATTTGTTACTGTCACTTTGTTAGTAGTTGCATTTAACACAAATGCTTTACCGGAACAGCAGTGATCAGTGATACATTGCGGGTAAAAAACCGAGGCTTAATATGTTCCGTTAGGGATACCAGAAATAAAAGGCGAAACAAGGGTGGACAGGCATCAATCAATACCAGTGTGATGGTCTAGCAGGATTTATCGTTTCAGCGCAGCTGCCTCGTTGGTGCTTAACGAAAAAAACTCATAGCAACCCAACCGTTGTTACTGTAGTTTATCATCATGAAGGAAAGGGTATATGTTGCAATCTGTCACATGATCTGAGAAATAGCCTGATAGAAATTATTCGGACGCTACTGTGCTGAATAGAAATATTTTCTCTCATGTATGGCTATTGATTTCGGGTTTTTACACGTTTAAAAGTCAGAACGTTTCGGCGGAAAATGAGTGTGACCACCGGAATTGCCACAAAGCGAAATTTTACCACATGGATGAACAAAAAGAAGATTTGAGGCCCGATAAAACCATTCCAATCAGCATCGTGTATAAAAACACAAAGAAGGTAGAAGATATATGCAATATTAGTAGTTCGAACTTCTGATAAATACGGCGTTACAATTATAAAATGTGGCAAAAAGGAAGTCGAGGTTACAATTCCAGATTGCAGCTTGCTTTGTTCTTTGTTCATTGCAGTCTTCCAGCAATTTCTATTCCATCGTCAGGATGTGACTGCAACAAATTGTCGCATCACCAACTGAAGTGATACGGTCTTTTTAAAATAGAACTCGGTAATTACAAAAACGTGTCCATCATTTTATGCGAGTTTATCTTTCAGATGAGTCGAAAACAGGCAGCGTCAACTCGACAGCATGGATGGAACGATACAGCTTTCATGAGTATTGGTCACTGAAGGCAATCCATCATGACGTGTATTCGGTGTATATCATGATTGTATTGGATATGGACTCCTGAATGGGGATTTCTGTCAGTGACTTAACCAATAGTGAATGGCATATAACTTTTTCCTGATTATTCTCAAACGTGTGATACTGCATGTTGCCTTTGCCCTCAGGATATACGGTAGTTTGATAAGCCAGTAAATGAAATTCGAAGGGCACTGCACTAACGCATGCCGCGGGTACGGTGTCGCAAATCCCCGTATCAAAAGTGTAACTATCGGCGTAATGTGGGCGCGTACCAAAGTCTGTTCGACCGCCTCATCAGGAGTCGGAGGTTTTTAAACATTTGTTGGCAATTTCGATCATTTCCAGTAACATAGTGATTAAAGACTTCCAGTAACACAGATATCAACAACAGAGATGCAGCGACGGTCAAAACGGGGCTTGGTAAACGGAATGGCATCGTATCATAATACTGACAACTCGCCATACTGATCACGGGAATAATCTGGAAATCTTGCAAACACGTTTGTGTATCTGCTACTATTACAGTCGCAGTCCGCTTTATTTAGTCAACTAGCTTTCCAATAGCATACATGATAGTATTCATGCTGACTAAACACTTACTACATGCCCGGATACATAGAGGATGCTGGGGATGAGAGGTTGATCGAACAACATCATGACAAGCGTCTCTGTGGACACGTCTGTAGCAGTTAAAGCTCGAAATTGATAGAGTCAGCGGAATGCACTCTAACGTCAGTCCCGGAGCTATAGGCAAATAAATAAACGTTTATTCTCGGCTGTGAGACACGCACATCATAGAACCGTGTACCACAGTCCACTTTTGTTCAGTGGATGTATGAAAGAAGCTGACACAGAAAATGGTCGCGTTAATTCGTATGGCGATACTAAACTGACGGGTTTTGTGGATAAAAGTATCACTGACAGATGGAGTCATTGATGTGTCACGTACATCTGTGGGGCCGTACTAGGCATACTACACCTGTAGAACCAGTTAAACTTGTGTATTGTTCTACTGGTCTAAGCTTTATGTAAAAAGTGCAAGCACATGCGTCACGCACAAATCTTTCGCCGGTTTGAAGTTGTTATTGTAGGCAGCTGTGTTCTATCTGATGTATCGGATCCTACTTTTACGAGGTGCTGGTAATCTGTCTATAAATCTATTTATAGATCACACAATGAAATCACTTTGTTCAGTGAATGTGTACACAACTCTTGATGAATTAAAAATCCATAATTAAGTACCCTAACTGCAGATGAGCAAAGACAATTTCTGGAAAGAGTAGCCGTGACTGTGGTCGGCCATCTATAGCTTCCTGGGTGGTAGCTGCGATTACGTAACGAGATGCGCCATGGAAAAGGTCAACAGCGTGGTCCGTATTTTGTACTGTCAAAGCATAAATGCCGTGCAACCAATGGCAAAAACAGGTCCTCTGAATGAAATAATTCGGTGAGCTTTATGTTGCAGTACGAAGGCAGCAGCATTGAGATTAGATCGCATAAATCTACGGCAAAAGAACACATTAAGTGGGGTAACCAAAGTTGCTAATGTGGGCTTCGATAACGTATAAGTGGGAGAAGCGACAGCGATTAACTCATGACCGATTTCCATCTGAATTCCCCATACGGGACATCCGAATAAATTAGAGAACCCGAATCATGGAATCAGCGTCCCCACCACATCTTCATTCGATTTACATGCACAGATTATTAGTAACTTGATGAATGTTGAGTGTGACCGCAGAATCCGGAGAGTGGAACGCTCACCCGAATCCTGCTCAGTATAGAACAACTAATCATCTAAGGTCAATTCAAGGTCAGTTTTGGAGGAGTAACACATCATCTGCTGGAGCTGTCTAGCCAGAGGCGTGTGTCGGGGAATCAACCTTAACGGCAGAGAACATAGATTTAAAAAGCCGTTTTCAGACAGTTATGTTGCCTGATTTATCAGAAACGCGCAATGATTCGTGAACACGGTGAGCCTGTCATTACAGTATCAAAAGAGGATGGGTCTTACGGTTCCGTTTAAGGGTGACATCACGTTCGATCTATTGACTAAAAGGCTTTCCGCCGCAGTGCTCAGAGCCTACCCAGCCACCAAACTACATATTCTTGCCGACACCACTCCACTTATTGCTCAGCACCTTAAAGACAGGTTACCTACCTCGTCCAAATCGTAAGCAGTATATCAGTTTACCATATCCTAAAGTAACTCAGACATACGACCAGACCTCTGTTGACACGGATAGCTGAGCTCAGTCCCTGGTCTCCGCGGAAAGGCATTATCGGAAGTACCAGAAGTTCCACCCTTGAACGTATGGCTCAAAATAGACACGAAATTCGCATTAATGGTACTTTTAATCTTTTATATACCGTGCCGAGATGAAATCACAAGAGGCTTATGAGACGCCTGCTAAAGATAGTCGGACCGATAATGATCAACTTAACGAAATCAACGCTTTGAAAACAGAGGATATTGTTACAACCACGAAAGTTGCCGTGGCCGTGACCAGGATACAGCCGCATGAAACAGTGATGATGACGGAGTGTGATTCACTTTCCAGGCTGACCCAATTTACTTCATGATGAGGTCAGCCAGCTCTGTTAACTGGGGTCATATTAGGTCAGTTATCATCAACGACACATGCACCACCTCTTGAGCCGATCCGCTTAAGTTCTATTCGAATAAGATGAGCTAGTTCAAATCCTTCACCACTACAGCTTTCATTAGCATGTGCTTATCCTAGTTAGTCTTGTAAACTATTAGCCTGGTATACATCGACAAAAAGAGGTCTCTATGCAGGCACTTTTTCTTACTCAGGTAAAATCGTCCTTAACCGGAGCTATGTATTATCTCGTATGTGCTATGTTGCTTCTTGAAATATTCGTTCATTGCTGAGCAGAAGTATTTGATACACATTTGCGAGATTTGCCTACTGATTGAAACATATTTATGGCCAACATAAGGAAAGTTTTCTGATATATATATTGAACATTTTACACAAATCTGTCGGATGATTTGAAATAAGTTCATTATAATTCTGTGCGTTTTTAACTCGAAATGATGTAATGGCACGCTCACAAACCGACTATTTGATTCAAATACATCGTCATTCCAATATATGATCAACTGACACCCGCCACAACAGCAGATCTTGAATCCAGCTGGATCTGAATTTGAATGTGACGAATACTAAATCTGTGTACCGGGTTCACGAGTACTAACTGTTGAATGTTAATCAGTCTCATCTACATTACAAATGGCAAGTTTCAAGATCAAACACAGCTCTGGATGAATGCATTTTGTCGCTCAAAGAAAAATGCTGTAAAATTCGAAATAGGATCGCCTTTTCAAAATGCGCTTGATGGCGCTTTACATTCGAACGAACCAATTGGCGCGCAGTTATAGAACTACACAGCTAAGTATAAGACCCTAGGAGCTACAAGTAGCTCATATTACGGTCTGTCCAAATTATCTGAAGTCGATGTCAAATCAACCGAGTCGGAGTGCGCAGAATAGACGATTGATGATGCTTGTATGTGGGCAATTTGTGTGATATTGTAGCGCTCTGGGTTGCGCAATGATGCCTTATAGCCCCGTCCGGAGTTTTTTTGCGATACTTGTTTACTTCCAGGGTACAAGTGGTTAACTGAAAGCTGAGTATTTCATCGGTGCAGCTATCTTTTATAAAGTATGGATCTTAAATTTTTATTAGGTAAGAGCTGGATATGTGCTTTTACATTGCAAACAGATATCGTTTTGTAACGAGGATTACTAATGCGTTAAAATTATTCTTTCTGTTGTTGCTAAACAGCAGCAGGTGAGACCATTTAGAATAATCAAAGACCGGTTTTTCCGATATATTCTTGGTTGAGACCTGAGGCCGGATACATAAGTGTTGGTAACCAGGATAAATCTTTTTTTCACGATACACATAAGCGCAGTCAGCCATTGATTTTAATTTGAAATGCACTCAGTCGCTCTAGCGCTAAAATAGTTCCAAAAAAGCCAAAATGTTCGCTAGCTAACTGGATAGAGGAAACTATGAATGCGGCTTCTGAGTGCTGTATTTTCCAAGAAAATTGAACGACACAACTGTAACTAGTCTCGCACGTAAGGTTCTTCCACTCACTCCTACGGTTAAAGGCATCCGCTTTCACCTTTCCTTGTCACTGTTTACCGACAATCAAAGGACACCTGCGCCTATTGGTCGAAATTGTGTCTCGAAGTGCAGTACTCACAGCTTGATCCACATACGCTACCACCCAGTGCAAACCCTGCGGGATACGAGCAGCAACCATGCGGACGGGGCAAATTTATCCTGAGTCCAATAGGCAAAGTACTGACTTCAATATTGAGGCAATTAGCGTTTCCCATCTAAACAGGGTAGAAGCAGTGTGATGCAATACGGAGTGATGAACTCGCTCTTTCAACCTAAAGCTGTCGCGAGGATGGTACACACCGCCTTCCTCTTTAACTGCAATAATCTCTTGCGAATTACACCCCAGGCGGTGTTATTTGATGTGTAATTTTCGTAGCCACTTACATCGCGCGCATCCAGAGCTAGCTCCGTAACTGGAGTACACATCAAATAGGTACAAAACGCACCCTGACCAGTACATTGTTTAAGTAACTATCCGACTGCGTAGCGCATGTCTTATCACCCGCAGTGCTGTCATTGTTAAGCAAAAATAGATGGAAGAACAGTTCTTCGTCACCGCGTGACAACCTTGACGATTTTTAGGCCAACTCAGCTGAGGTGTGTATGGTTGCATGTTCAGTAATGATTGGTGGACAGCGATGGAGGGTAACTCTCTCTCTCTCTCTCACTCTCTGTACGGGTCGCTTGCGTACCGGGCACTTTATTTCTCGTGCACACGGACGACAGCATCCACAGTACAGTAACCATTGCAGGTAATCGACTGCCAATTCGTCCCAACATGAGTGATAGAATTTCTTTCCTTAATAACCCATCTTGCTCAGGTCTTGGATGTATAACCTTGTTTGTGTACATTGTTTTTTCTTGCAGTCAGGTGGTTCTACTGTAGCTGGCTCGTTATTTTAGTCATATCCATTAGAAAAGCATGCTCGGAAAAATCAGGTGTATCACGGAATTCAAAAAATTCATTTCATGCACGCCACCACAAGCAATGCTGATAAGATCCCTCCAAAAATTGCACGTATTTCTCTTTAGCGTCATCAACTTAACAAAGAACTGATGATACCATTGCTTTTAAATCGTCAGCTTGTTCCAACGGTAGGACGAGGACCCTACACACTTAGATTTTAGTCTGGCGGTAGCAGCACCGGCCCTGGGTTCAAGAGTCTACTGCTCACAGACCATCGGCGTGCGCGTTGCAAATGTAATGCTGCGTTATCGGAGGTTCAGGTTGTCGTTTAAGCCTTTCTCGAGCTGAAGTTGCAGGAACCACGTGGACTCCACCTGTGGCGGCGGCTGCATAGAGGGCACCACCTTGCCTGGATGGATGGCTTGTCCGATTTCGACAGTCGTCAAAGTGAAGGTGGTTGTCCGGCGTTATAACTCATTCTCCCCTGTGCACATACAACGCACGTTCGTCTGTAAATTGCAGAATGCAAATGGTTGTCTAAGCACCTGGTTTGTCAACCACAAAAAACAAACCCTGAGCAAAGTACTATATATGTAATACTCAACAGCGCACTTACAAGCAACGAATTCAAATGTATACTGACTATGAATATATGAAAAAGGAATATATGTGACGCAACCTTAACTGGTCAGTCGTATGCTTGGAGTTCATGGTATATTTTAATGGGAATCAGGTAATACAAAAGATATATTCTGCATCCATGGGAATATTATCCACAAGCAGCGTACCCCAAGTAGCTGTTTTAGATGTCTGTTTGTTCCTATGATATATCAGTGAGTGCCTTGTTGTCGGTAAACAGAGGAAATTGTATTGCTTAACTAGTGATTTTTAAACTGTTACCATTTTGTTTCCGAAAACAACAATAACGTCCTAATCGTCCTGCACACGTTACTCCACTCTGGAAATTCGGTGGAGCAATTGGAAAATAGGACTTCCATTAGGGAACTCGACAGTATATATTGTGTATGCGGTGTTGCACTCAGTTCATAGACATTAAGTAGTAAGACCTCTTCCACCTGCTTCATAGTTCTTTGCGTTGGGATATATTATACCGGTTCCTGCAATTTTACTACACAGGTGCAATATCCGGATGTAACGAACCGGATTTTAAGAGAACTGAGCTTAATATCGTCATGTTAAATAGTTGAAACATTTATTCCTATAATACTCCCATCCATTGGTATCAAAACAGTGCTCCTCATAACTCTCCAATCTGATAAATGGTAACACAATTTTGATATAAAATGTACAGTACCCCCTCCTAAGGCGTTGCATTGGAAAGTGCAGCAGCCCTACAATATTATGGTCGTCACTATGAGATGCAAATTGAACCTAACTGCCTAAGGGATGTAAAGATAACCAGTGCTTCATTATCGCTGTGGTTCATAAAAGCACACACCCTCGGCATCAAGATGACGCCTCAACCTTCTTTTTAGCACAAGCTAAGGAATAGACTTGATACATCGCTAATAGAAGAAACACGAACTAGCCTGCAAACAACAGCTATTTTAGTCATTTGGAAGCCATATGGAATAAACCACTATAAAACTTCAGGATTTGCCATTCACCGTGGGTTTTTCGAGCCTCAGAAAACATATAAATGAGGGGGAATACGGTAGTGGATATACTCAATATAACCATGAGAATAGCTACGTTAGTGAAGCAATAGTAAGGTAAATTGGCCTTAAAGTAAGGAATTAAAGAGATTCCCTTACGGGTCAGCTTTGGAACGTTACCTTGATGTAGTTTTGGGATACATAGCAAGTAAGTCAACATTACGAGTGAGTGTAATGTGGCTACACATCGTGTTGGTCACTCCGCTCAACGTAAACGCAAATCAGAAGTCAATCTGAGATGTAAACGCTGGAAGTGGTGAGTGACGACCATGCGGCAAGCTTCAATGTATCACAGCTAAGGTGAACAGAAATGGATGAGGACATTTAATTTTCGTCAACGTTATGGTTTCGCACTGGAGATCGCTGCGAGACTATAGATCTATTCCACCACTCTTAGTGTATAGATCATCTATCATTTATTTTGCACGCAACTAATACTAACTTACAGCTCACATGTCCAAAGGCAATTTGAACAGGTAAAGCAGAGAACTTTTCCTCTCAGATATAGCTTGAGAGCACTGTTTCACCTACTGCGTGTGGTCACTGAAAACAAATCTTCCTTCCTCTCTTCTGCTTAACTTACACTACAGTAAATCAGATGACTTAACTCTTTCCTCCTTCGAACGATATAGTTATTATGCACTGTTTCAGTAAAGTAATAATACACATTTTCTTTCTATCCCGATCAACATCCTGGCTTGCTACTATAGGCCCGTACTATGTGGCCTTCATTTAAAAATAAAAGGAAAAATCGATGGTGAACCAACTTTCTGTCGCGGATTGGAAGATGACATTAGGTTCAGTACTGAATGATGTAATTCGTTCCCATTCGATGAACATATCATTGTACTTCGAATGAATGCGGCAAACAAACACCGTGTCATTGAGAAGTGCCAAAGTAGATTTGTCGGGCTCCTGGATACATACCATATAGGCCATAACAGTATGCATGTCAGCTTTTACTCTTGAATGTCTGCGTTAATACTGCCTTGTGCCCCTCATGGGTGCAATTCCACATTCAATCGAAAGATTAACTGTGTACTTAGTTATTCACATACCTTCAAAAGGTGGTTCTAGATGGGTCCATACGGAGGCTATTTACCCATTTGCCACGACGCAGGCGTCATCATCATTACACGTTAGCTGGCGGTGGAAAACACCTCAGCTATTGTGCCGCAATACAAAAAACAAAAAAACGACAGAGACAGGCCAGCTGAGTCCCCAGTACCGGATGGACATCGTTCCGGAGAGCTAACAGCTGGCTACCGTAAAAGAGAGACATATTATGCCTAATAAGTGAGATCCTGATTGGAAGGGGATGCTAAACAGGAGGGGGGTGGACATAGGAACTCACAACACAAACGCCATTGGGACCGGCTCCAAGCCATATCAGCAAGTGTGTCCAACCAAACGTGTTCATCGTCCTTAGGACCCCAGCCAGGCAGTCGGGATGCACCAACCGACGCCAACTTCGAAGTGAGGGTTTTCATTTCTCTCGACCAAGTCATCACTTGGCCTCCCCTCCTCCTCTTCCAACCGCACCCACAACGCGCAAACAATGCACGTCGCGGGAGTCGGTGTGCTGGCATGCGCAACACGTGGCCCAGCCATCGGAGCCTGGTGCGTGATATAATGGTGCTGAGCGGTTCACTCGTTCTTCCTGCACCAAATACGCGACGTCGAACACGCTCATTGCTCACGCGGTGTTCCCACCAGACATGAGCTAAGCTGCGAAGGCTTCAAAGATTACTTCGAACCTTAGGATTCATCGTGAAGTACACACATGTAGACTCCGCCAGTGGTAAGTAAAACGGCCCGTTTCGTTCGCAGTAATTCCACTTCAGTTAAAAATTTTGATTATCAATTCTACAATAATAGAGCCTGATCCCAACCGGTACTATTCCCTGGTTACCTTCAGTCCAAGCATATAATGAAGAGGCTGATAACAGCATCCAGAAGTCCATTCTTTTAACCAATCTTGGCAAACCGATGTTACGCATATGTTATACTCCTTGATTCTCCTCCACTCCCGTACAGAAAGAGCAAAATCAGACCCGGCGATGCTCTAGGTACTGTCTTCAGTCGACAAACGTTCAATCAAGCATTAAATTGGGTAGGCCATTTAAAGTTCACTTTCAGCAAATCCAATGGTATTACATCAGTATCTACAAGCCACTATTATCCTCCGTATTTCATCCGGTGCCACCATTAACTACAGCACATGTTAGATGTTGTTTGGTAAAGTGTCCATCAGAGCCCACCTTTCGTGTAGGTCAGTTGTAAGCCAGTTTCAAGCAAGCATAAATCTCTTCATACCTATAGTGTTTGGTGTACCTTCCCATATGCCTCGCTTCCCCGGGAGCGACACATGCTTTTGATGCGTCGAAGTTGTATAGCTAGCCGGCGATGGTACTTGCTGTGTATATTTCACTTCACAGTGTACGGCTTTTTCTCCTACGAAGCACCTGACGTGTTCTTTGCTAAAATTAATGCTGCAGATTTGGTCAAAACAACCTGGTCGTATAGGCTTTCACGCCTGACCGTCATCTTAGCAGCATTCCCCCCAAACTTCTTCAGATGGCGCCACAATGGCTCTGCCCGAAAGAACTCAACCGATGTCATCAAGCACAGTATTTACTATTGGAGTTGGATTGCGACACGCACTCCCCATCGATACCATGGTTCACTTTGAGGTAGACCTCCGTCATTTTGAGCACAAAGACCGTATTCAAAGTGCAGATGTTCCGGAGTTGGTCCTCACAACCTAATAAGTTGTTTTGTCCTCGTTTAGACTCATCAGCTTGAAATAGGCTGAGCTGGGGTGAAACTCGGGGTCTAATGCTTAAAAGCTGATGCCTTGATTACTTGCCTCAAAGATCCACTGAGCAACGTTTGGCACAGCGGTAAGCAATGCGAAGTTGGATTTAGATTCAGCCTTTAAGCACTAGACCCTGAGTTTCACCCCAGCCAGGCTATCTCCACCTGATGAGACCATACGATGACGAAACCGGTTACGAGGTACTAGCGCTGGGGGGAGAAACTCCGAGACACATTCACTTCAAGAACACCTGTCTTTGCGCATCCCGGCTATCACAGCCTCATGAGATAGTTAGTCGAGTGGACGATAAGTATCCTGATTTTTACGATTGAAAACTAGTCGATCCGTTTCTTACACACCGAATTAGCTGTTACTGCGATTACGGAAGGTTACAGGATACTTGCGCTTACAAAGGAACCATGGGTGACTTGTGTTGCACCAACCACAGCTTCATCCACACACCGCATTTAGTGCACCTCCGAAGGAATAAGATGGGAAACACGACTGCTTCGGAGCCGGTTCACACCCATTCAACATGTGGCAAATGGACACGCCAGACAAATACAGGGTGGTGGCCCTGCCGCAACCCATTCCACATATCCATGAAAGCAGACAGATATACATAGTACCCAGGAAATGTACGCACCATTCGGGTAACTTTAGAGAACGATGACATGTATGATTAAATGAACATCATCAGTTGGTGTAGGTGTACAGGTGAAATATTGGTGACACGCATGGAAAACCAAATGCTTGCGAGTGTCATACCATGGGTGCTACACAGTAAGAGCAGGCTGTTACAAGAAGTCAGCCTACGAGCACAAGCTTTGATAAAATCTGACCTCACTGTGGCATCATAACGAAAGAGCAATTGGAAGTATCCCAGCTGAATCACAGACTCACTTCTAGGCGTAGTCAGCATCACCTAAGAGTAATGCCGATAAAACCATATTTCTTGTCATCAGGATAACACCCATTGAGAATTTAGGCGATTTAATGAATTCACAGCCTCGTCGGGTCAATGCTGGGTGGCTCCACATTTCATTGCCTATCCTCGTGATCGCATAATCCAAACTAGAATCCAGACTCACGTGTTTCAACGGTAGCGTACCAACTCCAATCACAAGGCGTCTACTCCAAAGCCCAAAATGGGACAACCACTTGTTCTTCATTGTGTTTTCTATATTGCTCAGCGTTAGAGACTAACTCTGAAATTACGGACTTTATATAATTTGTAGTCAAAGCCCAATAAGTAGCGAAAACCGGCTCATGGACAAACTGGCTCACGGCATCACATGCAACTCCTCTCTCCACCAGCTATATAAGCCAGTGTGATTTACTATCATTAGGAAATATATTACTCACGACCACCAGCAGCTTGCACCGCCAATGTCGGAGCATCAAACTTTATAAGCCGACTGCGAGTTAGTGCGTCTTTTCCTTCCATACTATGCAAATTATGAACTTTGCATCATGTTACTGACAACAGATGTGAACGACATAGCAGTTAGAAACTGTTAGGGTGGAGATCTTAATGTACTCAGGTATAGAGGTATTTGATGTAATTCATTGGGCATGCTTCGCAGCAGGTTCCAAATCAGTTAGTTATGCACAGACCCGGAGAAGCACTAGAATGCAACTTCAACCTCTCGGACGTCATCAGTAGTGCGCATTCATTGGATCCATCAGGATTCGAACCCTTGACCACCAGAGGCTTTCGCCACCAGTCTGCAGATTATACTACTGCGCCACGGGAGACAGCGTAGAAAGCGTTATGCTTTACAAACCAATTGCGATACAGCTTAACTGGACTCAGTCGCTAACCTCACCAAGTCAAGTCAAGGCCAGAAACGAGATCGGTCCTTAACCACGAAGTGCTCTTTTGCCGCCGAATTGCTGAGGCTTCCTCGAACTGCAGCAGGCCGGTAGAGTTCTCTGTTGAGTTTTCTGAACGAAGCACGAGGCTTTGGTATGTACGGCAGCCAAGTATGTGTCAGGCGATTGAACTAGCATATTTCCGTGTGCGCAGTTTTCATGCGCCCTTTATTTCGCGCACTGCAGAATTGTTAAGACGAAGAAAACGCATAATTTCATGGTATCGTGCGTTTACAAATCTAACATTTACTAACACTGGCCACGGTTTCTATTGAGTATCCCGGTTATGTGATTGCATTCTTCGAGCGGGAACTTGCAAGTAAAAGTGAACATTTCTTTAGAAATTTGGTATTTGTTTCACTTTAGTCAAGCATTCTGCTCAAAACATTGCCGTTATAAGTAAAGGGAGTTAAGGCGAGTCAGTGGCTCCTAATATCGCAAGTTAAACTCAGATATTGACCTGTGTGATAGTTCACACGATTTATTCAGTCTGTTAGGAAACATGGATGAATAATCACGGTGTTTCAGGTGCTACATGTTTGCAAGCAAACACTGCCATTGCTCGCATCTGACGATATGCAGGTGTGGATTTCAAGTCACTGGGGCGGAATTACTGTGCGATGAATATATCGAAGAACTACGTTGTCACAGCGTGGATTAAATTCCTATTGACCATGACCGATCTACACAAAAATGACAAGAAATTTCACCGAAGACTTCGGCTATTCGTAGCAATGGTCGCAGACTACATGTTCAATAAAGAATGCGGCTCTGAAGTAGCGCAAACTTTACAGTGCTTGCCTCATCTAACGGAAGGCAACTCTGTAGGCTTCACTGGCAACAATTTGCAAAGATCAATCATGATAGCCCAACTTTCTGATCTACAGGCACGAAAACAATTGAACCAACTTCTACGTGCCTGTTGGTTTATTCACTTTTCGGTGTAATGCATATTTACTACCCAAGGTAGAATTTCTATCTACATTCCTGAAAGTTATATGCATTTGGAAAGCACAAATTCGCAGCGGTGTTAGGCAATAGGCCCAAGCATAGATGGATACACCACCTCAGAAAAGTCTGCATTTGGATCCGCACTGACATTGTTGTCAAAAGTACATTCCCTGTTAAAACGCTTATTCGATGAACAGACATTGTTTTACGCACTGCTGAATTTTGCAACAGTTGCCGTATGTTCCGACTGCAACTCACCGTTAAGTTCACTGATCACTTGGGAGTAAATCTCAGTCACCGTGACCCCACCGAAGTGGAAAGTTTCAGTGTTGCTCTGTCCAAACACAACACTCAATGACCGGTTATCTCAGCTAGTCGAGCAGGAACAGTCAGAAGTTGCACTTGAACTCCCAGTGTGGGGGTCGATGAAGGACGACTTGATCAATTGTCGCTGAGCCATACTGGCATAGTTTCCAACTTTTCAGTGTAGAAAACTATTCTCCGGAAACAGAAGTGTGGAGAATCCAGCTACCATCACTCAAGGTGCCAGGTTAACAATAGATAACAATGGTCAAGCGCAAACAGAGAACAAAGCCAACGTGATCAAAATAGCGGTAAACCAATGGAGATGGAATGCAATGTGTCAGCGAGATGTAAGAAACCGAATGCGCAAACATCCCCGTCTCCGTGACTACGCCATGTCTAGTAGAGCCTTCAACTACTGGTGTGGACAGTCTTAAAGTTCCCCATCCACGAAGAATTCATGTACCAGGCTGATCAAGGCTCTCAGTCGATTTCTTCAAACATCCATGCCACCATATGAACTAGCCACCTCGATGTCTCAGCAAACTTAGTGCAGCCACAACGTATGATGACGCAGAGAAAGCCGGTCAACGAGCATAAGGAGAACATGACCAAGCTAACTCAACTGTTTCAGTACAGCAGACACCCGATTGAGACACCGGAGAGTTTTTCGCCAAAAATCAATTGGCGGACCTCAGTATTACACAACCGGTGTTCCCACCAGGCGTGATGAATACTCCGCAAACACAAGCGATCCAACAGTACCAAAAATTTAATGTCTTCGCCGTGAACTGACCAAGTCTCTGATCCATACAGCAACACCGAACTTATCCTGGCATTATACACCCTACTCTTTAAAGATGAGATTCCATTTCACCGTTCCATATGTGGTCCAGCCTCTGGAAGGCCTCTCGAACTTTGTTGATACGTGAAGAAACCTACTCAGTAATGTGACCACCACAGGTGACACAACTATCAAGGTATGTGAATCCGTCCGCCACACCCAGTGGCTGTCCGGGAGTAGCTAGAACCGGTAGCGTTTTGATCCAGTTCTGTAACCACACTTTCAAGGTGAAAAGTACATGTCAAAATTTACAGCGCCAGGCATCAGTCTGCTCAGTAGTGAAAACATAGCCCCTGTATGAAAGCCAAGGTGAGCTGTGCCGTCCGTATACTCGACGTTTGTCAGTTAGTCCCCTGACAGAAAGTCGGCTCCGGAAAAGCTTGAAAGAATCGAGTCATTCATGATTACGCCGGTCATCAAGTTGAAGAAAGGATATATAGAACAAGCCTGACAAACCCGTTGTCGTGGAGAACTCAGAAGACAGCTTCCATTAGACCCTCACCCGGCCTCGGGAGGGAGACTGTAGACTGGAATGGAGCTAGCCTGACAGTTCTTTCAGGGATAAACAGTCCCCCAAGTTAGCACGATCAACATAGTCGAAGGAGGCTTTAAGGACAAGGAGAACCATCACAGTTGGTCTTCTCTATATGTCTCTGTTCTAACAATTGACGAAGAGTAAATCTGCGGTTGATGAAAGTACGACCAGGGAGCAAGCCAGTCAAGTGATCCGGTTCTCAAGTGGTCCAGTAGGTCGTCAAAGTTCGTACCTGTGAGGCTTTTGGAGGCAATGAAAAGAAAGCTAACGCCTCCAAGGTTTACGCGCAAGGTGCGTTAGCCATTATGGAAAGTGTGTAAAACAGTTGATAGTTTCCTATCTGAAAGCACCGCTTCGTTGTCCCATATTTTTTGTATAGTACAACAAGTCTAGTCAATAAAGAGTTACCAGCTTTCGTTAAAGATGGTAAAATGTAGTCCGACCCAAGAGTCTTGTGTGGTATCAATGCAGTAAGATTATACTGGATTTATTATAAAGTGGGAAGTGTGACATCAACTTCCCAAGTAGGCACAGGTTATTTACCAATGAGTATTAGGGTTGTAAGGTTGCTGAATTGCTCTTCAAAATGTCCCGTTCAATGGGTGGCTGGATCAACCTCCAATTTTCCTTGGTATGCGTTCCGGATGAGCTGAACTAGCACTCGGTTGTTCGCAATGGTACTTGTTTTCTCAATCTTACCGGCCCATACTGCCTACCAATCCTCCCGGAAAATTCAAAGACTCCTTGTCAGAGCGTTACGGAGGTGCTGGAACGCAATAACTGTTTCTGTGCCTCTAGCAAAATGTTCCCTGTCACATACGTCCTTTCACAGCTCGAGCATCTCAAAAGAAGCATAAAGCTGGAGTTAGAAATCATTCTTCATGGGACACTTGAGATGATTCTAGTCAGCGTTCGGTCCAGCTACCTCGTTCATCACTGACAATTGACGGACCAGTTCGCCATGATATTGCTGAACAGCAGAATGTGAGTTCAAGTTACAAGTGAGAGATTTAGACATTAGACTCCTCTTTGGAGCGGGAAGAATGTGCATCATGCGTTCGCGCACCAAAGTACGATCGGAATCCAGGCACGTGCGCCAGATTTATCGACCGTCCTGGACTGATGTATGCCAGCTGCAGCTAAAGGCAACATATACGATTAAGGTCCAGATCATCGTGGAACTTCGTGGGCAAAAGGGATTCAATATGAAGGTTTGTGCTGGAAAACAGTGCTGCCAACCTAAAGGTTGTGGCCAGCCCATAGTTGCAGGAATCGATCACCATTGTTAGTTCAGCGTGCATCAATCCAGAAATGACCTACCACGTGCTGTTCAGAGCCCGAAAGATGGTGACAGAAATCTTCTTTCATACACTGTGCCTTCAGATGGGACTTATTAACACGAATAAAGGCTCGAGGCAGAACCACGCATATGCTACTGTTATCCAACCAACTAGATTGCCTTCAACATGTTTGCTGAGAGCAATACCAACACAGTAAATATCTCGAATCATTGACTTGGTATCCCGGAAACAGGATGAATATAGTCTTTGAAGGACTATTCAATCAGGGAGTAGAAGATTGGTCATGAAGCTGTAATCACGTACGCGGTTTTGGTGATACGGCACACATCAATAACAAGAGAGTTAAGATTTTGAGTTAGCGCTGATTGTTGCCTGAGCTAACCAAGATTGCGAGTATTAAACGAGTCAATGTAAAACTACACCTTTGGGTTGAAGGACGAGTTATATCCATCGATGGCAGCAACTGCGAGGTCGACGGCAGTCACTTACTCAATCTACGGGGAAGAAGATATTTATAAGGGGAGAAAACGGCAACAAGGAGTGCTATTGAAGGAGCCGAGAGAGAATATGCTACTCTCCGGCCGCCTATTCCCAAAGATAGGTCTTTGTCGAGTTGCCCCACCTTAGGTCTTTGACACAACTGGCTTATCCACAAGACATTGGGGTTCATGCGGTCTCGTTTAAGGGACTCTAACCGGAGCCTTGAACTTAATAGCTCGACCTAGAAGACAGTAGGGAGGAAGTCCAGCGCGAGAATGTGATTGCAGAGACTGATTGCAATCCGTTTGAAGTCTGTCATAACCTTTGGAGATTTAGAATAAGTCTCATGTGTTTTGCAACCTTATTATGTTACGCACTTATGACCACGACCAGCCGCAGGGGGAGGTTAGATGGTTTGTACCAATTTGACCAGATGCTGCCAGCCTTGAGGCGGGCGGTAGCAGACTATTGTGCACTCGGCTGTGCGTTCTCACCGCCAGAGAGGATGTGTGGCGCCCGTGCCGTACGCCAATTAAATTGTGAACTATAAGCCGAGAGGTGTTGTTCGCTGTGGCTACGTTTTAAAGGAAGAGGACAATCGACCTCTCCCTAACCTCCGAAGAGGACTGAACTGTGAGATTGAGTTAGTCTGCCCTCTAACCATTGATCTGTTTGGTGTGAGTGCCTCAGAAGGCGCTTGGAAATTGTCACTGGCGTAGCTCAATATGTCACGGATGTACGCAAGTCATCATACCATGTTAACTTCCAGTCATGCCGTGATGGCCAAATGATACAGATACCGGACGGGTGTTGCTTCTTTCTGGAGCAATTAGGGAGTCGTGAAAAATATCAGATACAGTGCAATGCTTGTTGTGATCCAGTAACAACAAATTCTGTTAGTAGATTACAACCAAAGGTAGAGCCCAAATCTTCGTGCCTTGAGATCTGGTCTCGAGCATTTTATTCACATAGATTTTGGTTTTCACGCGATGGATGTCGCCCATAAACACCGTTCAGACATCTAACAGCCATATGTGGTATGTGAAAACATTTGCTATTCTTGAGTCAATAACAAAGATACATCGTACCTCCAACTAACTTTTGGTTTGCTGGCAGATGCTAACGCAGTCTAAAAAGCAAGCACACGGTGTAAATGCAAGGAGACGGTTTAACCATTCGCGAATCAATGGATTAAACGACTAAACACATTAGGAATGAAGAAAACACTGGTACGAACAGCGGTTGAGTGAAACTCACAAAGAAATCATAGGATGTGCAGCGTACTTGAAAGCGTCGACAAGTGATATCATTGCACTGTTTTGCTCAATTCATTATTTATGAAAAAGGTTAAACCAGCTTACATACGTGATGAGGAAGCCCGTTACAACTGAATCAATAAAGGTTCAGTGCAGCAGTTCATTATCTGCTTCGTCTTTCTAGTTTGTAAGCAATCGGAGAAATACTGCTAATATTGTTGCGTCAGTGGTACCCTCAGTGGCTCTGACATAACCAGAACACGTGACTTCACACAACTATTAAGGTCGGCAATGAATGATAATTCCGCAAAACTGATCCGATCACTTGCAGAAGACTGCATTTCGCAAACAAATTACCAGAATGACTTTTAAAAGGATATAATGGTTTATTTAATACTGACGAACCCCATTCACCCATGCCACAATCTGTCGCAGCTGAGCCAAAATACCAATACGATAGGCCATCAGTTTAAACTGGCTACGCACTTCAGTCAAGTTGACTGTGGACGGAACATTTTCTCCCTTCGCGTGTCCCCTGCCTGGAACGCCCTTCCGACTCACGTTATCTTTGCCCCTACATTAACGCTTTCCAAAAAACATCTTGACGATACGCGATCCAACTTACATTAGTTGATGTAGTTTGTTTCACTCGGACGACGAAATAACGAGAATCAAACCATGTGCCTAACGGTCCTCTCCGCAATGTGGCGATGAGGATGCATACAGAAGGTCTTTGTGAGTAGCGTGGATGTGTCTAAACTGGATTAACATCTGTCAAATGAAGAAACAAAGGAGTGAGCGTTGTCGTTCCCTTTTTTCTTTCTCGCGCACTTACTGAACTATAACAGCTCTCTATACTATATTATGTGTGCAAATTCCAGTCCCATTTCAAACTATCCTTATGCATTAGTGCATTTAACAAGGTGCACGCTTGAAATGACGATTTACAACGTTGATTCTTTCAATTTCAATTTTCACTCCAACCATCCTAGGGGACTTGTCAAGCACATGCTCTTTACCCGCGATAAATCATGGTTCATTATTCGTTGTACCAATGAGGAAAACCTGTAAGAAATATTTGCTGCATGTTTAAAAGGCTGTTAAATGAATTCGGAAATCTGGTTAAAGATGTGCATTGCTTTTCCTCAGGAGAACCAATATTTGACCAGTTCCAAAAAGAGGACAGACAAAATGACAGATGTTTACGCGCAAAATCTTCGAATGTTCCAATAGTTCTGCACATTAACTTTCGTCTAACTGACAACTTCCGGGGTTGTCAGGTATGAAGTTTACATGGTGCTTCCTGAAACCTTTCCACAGATTTGTTGAAGTTTGTTCACTGGTTACACTGATGTCCTAGAAACAGTTGATGGGCCTAGTATTGATTGTATCCCGGATGGAGGGAAACAACAACAACAACGATAACAACAACAAGAGTACATCAGCCATTTGAACTGATGCTTCGGTGTCATACAGCCATGAAGACCTATGAAATAAAGAATAAGAAGAGCGAGAGAATGGGGACTTACCTGAAAACCTTAATGACCTCAGAAAACATTCAGGGTCAAGGAGCCTACACCTTGTGTAGACAACATAGCGTCACAAACAGCTGGCTATCCTGTAAAGATCAAGCTGCATCGGCGAGACAGGTTCCTTGCGGCTTTCACTGCCACGCGTCATAATCAGCCATTACCCTGCAGATAACTCAGCACCAAACACACTTTAAACAGACAATCCGATTAGGAGACGGTAGCAGACGCGCCACTGCTGTCGACTACGAGCCATGTTCTGTAAAGTCGCGAGCCAAGCACAAGGCGAGTCACGTTGACTCCAGCCCGGAAGGCGAGACGGACCAATGGCACCAAGTATGGTTGTCAGTAACTTCATTTCCCGCTGCCAAGTCAACTTCTGTCTACCTCGAGCCTTGCGCCACCGTACATCTCGTAGACTAAACAAGACTCTCCAATGTAAGCGGTGACCAGGCATACGTAGCACCTACCCGAGTCAAGGCAACTTATTCAGTGACATCTGTTGTTCCAGTGAGTTAGCATAATTATCACTACCTAGTACTCGCCTACGCACATCACCGTTACCCACACGCTGGTGCCATCCGACATCAGCAGAGCTTCACAGACAACGATAACCAAGGACTTGGAGATGCCTCAGATCATCAGACCGAAGGGACCAAGTCCCACCATCATAGAGCAGAACGGCCCTCACTATGGCCTTGTATACATGACCTTTCAGACGCAGGGAAACTCTCTTCTCTCGCCAAAGATGTCGCAGGTTCAAGTAGGCAGCTCTGGCGTTTGCAATGCATGGGCTGCCTACAGATTCTATACGCCCATCGTCGCTAATGCAGCTGTCAAGACAACTGAATTGATCAACCACTTTGAGTTCCTCGTTAACAAGGAACAAGGGGTCATAAAGTGGTTGGTGGTTTTGCAGCAACACTTTGCACTTTAAAGGTGCGAAGTGCATACCAAATAATGGGACCACTCTAAACAGGCTATTCAGGCTTGATTGTGCCACCGCAGCAAAACGACATGGTCCGCATAATCTAGGTCAAGTAATCCTTCACCAGGCAGCACTTCAACGCCTACATCGTGAGCTTCTGCAAGGGAACACTATGACAGAATCCACGGCGAAATTGAACAAAGATGGCGAAATCGGACAAACCTGACAACCGCCAATTGTAGTCGGTAATCTATTCGATAGGCCACCGTAGACCCTAACGCGGCCTGTAGTGTTCGAGTACAGAATCCGTAGCATGTTCCCATATTTCGTGGGAACACCCGGATCTCGAACAAAATCGATTAATCGACAGAACTGAACGCACACTTCAATCGAGGAACACAGCCATTGTCAGTCTGCGGTGTGCGTGGCACTGCTCTAGCACCAGCTGTAGGGGGAATATATGGTATTTACAGCCACGTCCTGGGCGGAAACCTGTCGGCTCTTCCCTGATCCGGGATTAACGTTCCGCAGTGAGGCGAGGAACGAGAATCGAGGCCAGTACTTTTATCACAACTGGCTCCTGTGGTTCGAACGGTTTGTGCGACTGCCCTTCTTGTATGTTTCAACTATAAGCGATTCGCACTAATTAGCCGGAACAATTCCTTCCAGATACGTTCACATAGGGAGGTCAGTTTTTTGCAGAGGACCTCACCTGCATCCTTAAATTGTGAAGGTGTGAGGGAATCCGGGCTAGCGGCACGAACACGATTAAAGGCTATGATCGCTTTTGGGACCTCGGCCTCCGATACCGGCTCCAAACTAATTGTCCATGGCTCGTCCTGCATCGCTTGCGTAGGAAGGTGTCCTGGAACAGGCGGCCAACTGAACTGAAAGTTTTCTGCCCAACTGACCATACGGCGCTCCTTATTGTGTATCAGTGTACCAGCGCTGCCTTTGATTGTCTCACTGATGCCCAGTTTCCTGGGACCAATGGTGCGGATCAGCTGGAAGAGCTTGCGGTAATTGCCTACTGCTCCTGCCTTCTCCATTTCGTGAGCCCGACTGGTCCACTAGACTTCCTCGTCAGCAGGTAGGCTCCGCTATAATTCGCGCCTAATACCCTCTCTGGTCACATTGTGTTCAGAGCCAGCCGAGAGGTTTCTTCTGGATTCCCACCGGTTCATCAACCTCACGGATATCCAGTGACTGGTGCGGTGACGATTGATAGTGCCACAAACAGAAGATCATGCGTCATGGATAGCGGCCGATATCCTATTCCAATGAAGCTCACTGCCATTGGAAAAGTTGGCAAATGTTCCGTACGCAGTGCGTCTTGATAGGCTGGCCTGACCGAGGGGTGAGACAATTACTCAGTTACCAATCGGATGCGATGCTTGATGCGCTTCCCGGTAAAGTTCATAGGGAAACGACAGCGTACCAAGGCATGATCAGAGTCAACACAGGTACTCCAGTAAGAGCGGCAATCCAGGATGGAACCACGCCATCTGTAACTTATGGCTATGTGGTCGATTTGGGTCCATCGCTGGCCAGCTACAGGAGGACGCCAAGTGGCACTTCGGCGCCCACTGTGTATAAAAGCAGTGCTACTAAGAAACAACTGGTATTCCGCAAACAGTTGCAGCAGACGCTCACCCGTTGTCAGTCCGTTCGGAGTTAAGCCCACATTTACCACCCAGGTGAGCTTCAGAAGAGCTCAGACGCCCTACTTGTGCGTTCATATTCCCTGCAACTACTATGATGTCTGAACTAGTAGCACTTGGTAGTAGCGCGTTCACTTCCTGATAGAATGTGTCGTTGACAGCATTAAAACTGCAGTCGGGGGAAGCATGAACGGAAATCACAAACAAACAGCGTTTTGTATTACTTCGTGAATTCACCTTAGCTGATGTCGTCAAACGGGCTGCACATAAACGGCCCCGTTCACCGGAATCCAATCAACCAACGATGGCACAGCCTTGGAGCTTAGAATGATATCTACACCTGCTTGACCCGTGAGTGCTGCATCGGCGTCTCCGGATGCGTGCAACAAATAACAAGAGGATAAGCCGGGTGCAGTTAATTTAATAATCCTAGTTTCGGACACATAACACACATCAATACCCAGCGTGTCCAACATGCATGTGAGGGCAGTATGTTGACCTGTTTGTCTTAGAGTGCGAACGTTGGACGCCGCCGACGAAACGGGACAGCGTGGTCTTATAAGGGACTGCTGCCGATAGGCGTCCGATGCGTGTCGCGAGAAGGTGGCTGCAGATGGTTCTACTCCAGTGGCACATCGGTCGCTGTCAATTAAGCTGGGAATCATATAAGGAAGAGTACTCATGGGGGTCGGGATGGGAGTAAGAGAAACAGGTGGAAAAGAAAAAAGAGAGGCATCAGCAGTAGCATGTTTTCGCTTATCCGTCTTGCTGTATGCAGCAGATTAGGCGACCCTTGATAATCTGCACAACGGCCGATTCAGATGAAGTTTCTGTTTTAATAAAAGGTCATGGTTGTATGTGGGTTGAGATACTGCCCGGGCGCCTAGACCTAGACAGGAGGACGATTAGGGTTCTCATACAAAGCCTTTGGCTCAAAATCCTGTCCGCAAGGCAGCGGGGAGGTGGCAATGATTTAGTTTTATGGAAGTGGACACTGACCCATTTCAAACCCCCAACCTGGAGGATCAGGGGACTGAATTTTTCTGACCTGTCACTATTGAACAAGCTGGTGGAGTAGCTCTCAAGCTGCCCGCAGGCAACATCCAATACAGCTCAATGGGTCAAAGAGGTACACAAACCGTCGCATCACTTTAAGGTGTAGTCTCGTTGCGACGGCCGAATGCATGATGCACATCTGAACAAGGTTCTTCCTTGAAACAGAAGAATCAAGCAGCGTGGAAGTAGACGTTGGAAGATTTTCCAAGAATGCATGAGCCCTAAGTTTGACTCTAACTTTTGGTCCAGTGGACTACTAAGGTGAGGAAACTGGTTAGGCGAGATGTCACTGCAAGCTTCACAGTACCATTCATGCTTTAAATGTAGGGTAACCAGAACAATTTCCACATCCGAACGCGATTCTTACATCTTAGGGTGATCCACCCATCAAAATTCCAGAAGAAATAAACAACCATCTCTTTTTTAATTCGAATTAACAGTAAAGCCTTTGTTGTTGACCACATGGCATTTATTAAAACATGGTCTTGCGTTTGACACCTGAAGCATTATAACTACGATAAGATTGTCTTGGTTTAAAAATGATGTACTGGTATATTGATTCTTGTTTGTAGGCTAGATTTGGTACGTCACCTGGCTGAGTGAGTTAATCGGGAAAGTTTGGATGCAAAATTCACATTCTCTAGTGGAAAAATAATGATTCAGCTGGTGTAAGTTAGATGTCAAGAGTAAAGAAGCGACACAATCGCCTCACGTGTGCAACATAGTAACCCCTTGTTTTCGTCTACTTAACATATGACCCCGTGGACTGAACTCACCGAGGTTTTTCTCAAACAGAACTATCCAACTGGGAGTGGCGTGTCGTCAACCAATCCCACAACAATTGTTTTAAGTCAACCAACACTATGTGCTTTGAGATCGACAAATGGTCGCATGGTGTCGAGTGGTATATTTTGCGACAACGCGATAGCTTCAGCATCCTAATCAACTCTTCCTTCAGAGTGAGTGATGACCGCTCTTGATCGACAAATATGCCCTCCAATAGTCTGAGAATTCAAGGACGCTACCTACGCATTACTACAGTAAGGAAATCATTAAAGCTGACTTGGTGATAACGGTCCAGTAAATACTTTGTGCTTACTGAGACGGCACGGTTTCTCGACCGGACCGCTTCCACCTCATAAATTCCTATGTGGTGTGTGTGTGTGTGTGCCTTGGTTCTAACGCTATCATTCGAAGCAGTGAAGTTAACATCGCTGTTCGCCTTAGTGAAGAAGGACAGCACACTACGCGAACATCATCAGTTTTAAGGCAAATTTATCCCTTACTTATGTAGATCATTCGGTGTTTGGTTAAGCAAGATTTTTAACCATCATCTGGCATGATAGCCAGCAATCTGTCAATAACATATTGCAGCGAATCACCTTGGTGAAATTTGGTCTCATACGCATTCCTGACTGATGTATGGTTGACTGTTCGCAGATGTGTGGATTAAAGAAACTTGCCATTTTTAATGTTTCACGTTCATCTTTGACGACGAATTCATGGAAGTTCAGGAATTTCAATTCACGACCTAATTTCAACTCGACCAATTGGACAGTAACAAAGGCAGTCTCGGCCTGAATTTAATGCTGCTGTATACTATCAAAGCGAAATTGCGTAAGTAAACAGGCATTTTAGAGCTAACTACCCCGGAACCCTAATCATGCTTCTACACGTAAACACATTAGTGTTCAAGCGCACAGAGGGTTTTGTAGTGTGTTGCTGTTTCAATGGGGCGTAGAAAAAATGGCGCCATCTGCCCAGTTGTTCGGAATTTAACTACCTATCGTTAAACAATTCAAAATGTAATAATGTCCTTTTTTCGCCGCTTAAAGAAAAGCGCAGTGTCCACAACTTTGCTTTGATGCTGAACGTTTGCTCTTCTTCACTGCTGCAGTATACCTGGGAGTGATACTAAGCAGTGGGTTTACGTGGTCCCTTCACTTGAACGAACCATTCGCTAAAGTTAGATGACTCTCATTTTGTGTGACAAGTTTCAGATCTTCTTCCTTACCCCGTCTATTGATCCAGGTTTTTATCACTGCATAAGCTTTGCCCTAGTAGACCTATTGCTCTCCAGTGATCTTTCCTGGTCTTCTGAGTAGAGGTCTCAAAGTAATTGCCAGATCGGTGAAGCATCTATCCCGGTGTAGTGATATTTCAAGGCTGGAACTTGTTAACATCATTGTAGACAGCCATCCGAACTCCTGCAACAAGCTTGCACCTAAAATACTCACTCCACAGAGGGTTGTCTGAATGTTTATCAACCTCCTCGGCCAGATAGAGCTACAACACTATATATGTACACACAAGCGCCTTCGGTATATCAGTAGCTCCTTGCCTTTCACCTTTTTTGCACGATAAAAATGCATTATTACTGGTAATAGTTATTAAATGCCGCCAGTGATATTTGTTTTGTCAACTCTTTTTTAACGATTCTGTCTTCATATCTATCCTTATGTACTATATGTTTTCATTAGTTTAACCTTGTCCGTGGTGTATGTGTAGTAGAGCTGAATATTCACCCTTCGTGGGTACATAGCGCACATTCTTGACTTGACCCGACTCTATTAACAGCAATCAAGTGTGCTTAATACAAAGGTACAACTTGGCAGTATATATTCTCAAAGTTAGCATCACCTGATGCTCTGTGAGTCTGATGACGGGACGATTTAAATCAATCCAAAGGATTGGACCTCTTTTGGTTCGTCGCAGTCAGCTGACAATTCGGATAAGTCAACTACCTATCCGGAAAAGCACCAGACGGCCGTTTCGCCCTATTGGGGCTCGTCAGTGGTGCGCATCCTTCGGTCCTCTACTCATAAGTAATATAAATTCGCCCTTACGGATTCCATAAATGCTATGTCGATTCATAGCTGCCGTAAACGGGAAGTCCTGACAGCGGAAGGCCAACCGCTGTCATCTGCATGGCAGGTGCCTGCGTGACAGTGGGGGATGGGTCGGGCTATATCGCAGATAGCTAACAATTCGTGATGGTCGGCTACCGCCGTCCATGGCGCAGTTGCATAAGCAGCGGGCTAGTTGGCGAAAGCTACAAGCAGGCATGGGTTCGATCCTCACTGGAGGACCGAAGGATGCGCACCACTGACGAGCCCCAATAGGGCGAAACGGCCGTCTGGTGCTTTTCCGGAGAGTTAGTTGACTTATCCGAATTGCCAGCTGACTGCGACGAACAAAAATACTCGCTAAAATCCTTCTACTCATAAGTGATTGGACCTCTGTTTGGTGTTGCTTTAGGAACAAAAGTCTGATATCCTAAACACAGTTGGAGCAACCAACACAAAATTCACTTCCTTTCCGTTCATTCTAACCCGTGAATGAAAATTGGATTTTACACCCTTTATCAACCTTTTCGAAACCTCGAGATAACAGTTGATGAAGTTGACGTGAAACACAAACGGTGAGGAGGCTTGCAAAACCTAATGATTTTGGGTTGTTTTCTGAGCTAGCTAATCCTTATACGAACAGCCTGTTAAATGTGAGCTTAGCTGGATCTATGTTACTCCTGTGTAGTCAATCTGGAGATAATTAGAAGCACACCACCTCTGTATGCCCAGGCCATTAGAGGACATGGCATCTACCGCTCTGGGCACAGAAACAGGTGACTGTGACTCTAAGACTGACTTGGAAGCGCAAAGCGCCCCAATTTTATTTGCTGGACAATCATTGATTGCTTGCGAGGATAGATGAGAGCCACGGAGTCTTGTCATAACTTCGGTGTTCGGATTACGTTGTCTGCAAATTAGAGTAAACGGAATCTAACTCATCAACTGAACGCGAGATGCCTTCAGTGGTTGCTCATACTAGTCAAGGCTCCACTGGTAGATGCACGTCCGAACGAGTATCCGTTGATGGATTGCACTGTTCCAATAAATCTATTCTACAAGGCCAGTAAAGTGGTATTTTGGTTTCAGTGATGACTTCTGTACCGAAATGTTTATAGTTTATGTTCCGGGTAAGCGGATATGCGTCATTTCATATAAATATTCATTGCTTAACTATCATGTTTTCGGAAACATCAGCTTGGCCATGCAAACATTCACCATGCCCTAATTATATATCAAAAAAGATGATCCTCATTTATGATTGTAAAAGAACGATATTTTCCGGAGTAAGTTAACTTCATAATGTAACACACACATCATCATTGTTTGGTTGGCTAACGGTTAGATTTGTGCACAAGTGCAGATACACCATAATATACTGAGCTAAGTGTACGCCTCCTCGTTCCATAGGAATTAATGAACCATCAGTGGGTGTCTGCGTGTGGGTTTTGCTGACATGTGGTTCTCGGGAACTTCTCGTGCGTCCACAGCCGTTTAAACTCCAGATGTTATCTGGCATTCTGTCGAGTTGTAGGTTGATCTAACATTCACTGAAGAGCAACCCTGATGAAGCATTATTGAATGGGCTGCCATATGCCCTCCAGGCCTTACCTTAACTATGCGGTGAAGGAACTCACATAGCTTAATGAGTCATTTTAAACCTGAATTTTCCCTTTTCCTATTACTGCTTCAATTGCGTTTTATAGTCCTTACTACAGCCTTACCAAGGGACTTCTCAAGCAATTGCCTTTCTGCCGTTCATAAATAACTGTTCATATCCAGCGCCGCTTTTGTCCAGAAAAATCACACTTCCCTCAAACATACACCTTAGAATGGCTAGTCAGATTGCAGCATCAAATTGTTCCCTCCCCTTACTGAACGTTTCGTTACTCTTGTTCTTTCTCAGGGCTTTTTCCACATTACCAATGGTTTGTAATGTTGAAACAACTAGTTCCCAAGGAAACCTTTAGCATAGAAGTTGACACAGTAGTGTCGCACCATTCGTATTCATAAAGATTTCTGTTCATATAATCAAATGTGTATTACGGATCGTATGTATATGGCATCCTCAAGGTTCAGTACAGTTGCATGAGAAAAGTAACCAAGACGTCAGCTGTACACCTTGTCATATCCTCGGCTTCGAGTTGATCTCATTCTGTCGCACCGGATATTGCACCTAGGCCACTTCCATATGCTGTGGCAGCTGCTGCACGTTGATGCACCATGCAGCACACGCGGACACTGGTATAAACTAGTGGTACCGGTTTCAACGCACTTCGCTCACACTCTATGCTTCGAGCGTCGAGTGCTAAAAGATCGGAACAATTCACCGGAGATGCTAGTCTAGGCGAAATCCGTGTCTGGATTTAAGAGCTACCCTGACGCCGAATTTGCTAACTACAGGTATAGGAAGCGTAGCGCACTAGGATAAGCTGTAGTGAAGCTGCAATATGCTGCCACCGCGCAGGAAGCAGCGAGGTGATTCCGCGCGTGTGCCCGCTCCACCTACGATAGAGCAACACAGACTTTTATCTTCTCGCTCGCTATTCTCAGTCTTCAGCATTCATCATCATCACCAGCTGTTCCCAGTCAGTTTACACGGCAGTGCCATCAACACACAAAGATGGTGTTATGTACGGAATGGTTTCTAGACGGGGGACTTTACACCTAAGGGTGATTAAATGCATGGATTTTCAGGGGCATACACTCAGGATTCACACAGCGTTTGTCAGTTAGCATGTGGCTGGCTATGAGGCCAGCAGTTTACAACGCAACATATTTCCCAACATTGGCTGCAACCGTATTTACCAACCCACATATTCACTTGCTTTGTGATCTTGATCCGCAGCCGTTAGGTTGCCCTAGGCACCTAGCCTACCTTATAGGAGTACTAACAATATTTGGCCAATGACTGGAAGCGTACGGTAAGAGTTGGCACGGCGAAACCACACGTCAAATATGTTGTGTAACTAGTATTTGCATCATTTGCGAGTGCAGAAAGATGGCTTCTCCCAATGCATAATTGCTCGTAGAGCATTCATGAAAATAACTCACTCACCACTGTATTTGAGTCTTTTCACGCGCCTTCTTATCTTACTGACTTGAAATACCTTTTCTCACAAGCACGGACAGAACGAAAGTGATGGAGATACGTGCAAGCTTCAGTTCCAAAACATACGTCTATTTTATTATGTGTGAGGTCAAATGTACCATCTTGACACCACAAGCCTTTCCAGTTTTAACCGAGTTGAGTGCATTTATTGTTGCTGTTTCTGATACTTAAATTCCTATGTTTGCACATTCACCTGCGTTGTGTCCTGGAAATTTTCTACAACCTGTGTTGTTCACAACCTGATCAGATGTATGTTCCGCCAGCTACATGCCACATATGTTCCTACAGTCTAATCGATTTTGTAGTCAATGACAAGGATTTTGTCGAAATTATTCCATGATAGAAACCATATCATTGTTAACGCATGTTAAAATATCCTGATTTCCATGTTAAGGCCACATGGATAGTAACTCTGCTCCCAGATGAGCTAATAATTCGTGTGTGAAAGTAATCCACTAAAAAGTAATCAAGGGTTATGCAGTGACAAAACAAACCTGATGCAAAAGAATGTAGCGCAAATCAAATTGAACCTGGACTGCTTGTTGTGAGTTATTACCACAGGAGTTAGCATCTGTTTCACCCAAAGCGAGTATGCTAATATTTATGCGCCACCAATGTTCAAAAGTATATAACTAGTTGGCCGTTTTCCAAATACTGCACTCTACGAACCAGAAATATTTAGCTAACTACTAGCATTTTCAATCTACGATGATGGTGAGGGAGTACCGTGGGGTGCTAAACCAGACTACTTGAATACGTTGTCCTCAGCAGGTCTAAACATGTTACATTCGATTTCTAATTAGTAACAACGCAGTGCACAGTCAAAATTAGTCCCGTTTCGAATTGTGACTTCATTCAAATTCATTTTGTCGACCATAAAAATGAAGCATCAATAATAATGTCGGGAACGAATGCGTGCACCTATACATAATAAACCTTTATAGATATGAAAATCGGGTTTGAATTGGCCAGTTCCCTTCGAGTGCAATTTATTCAGTGTATAAGAAGGTAAGGGCGACACACTGTTAGACTGATGGATCTACGAAAGTAAGTATAACTAAGTGGACAAGGAGACCGGGGAGGGGGTAATTTCGATGTATGGCTGGAGTGCTTAAGGGGAAACATATTATTATTATTATTATTATTCAACACGACCAATCTACAATTGGCAGTGCCCGAACACCTATTTACCAACAATAAAAGGGGAAAAACAAGGAGTCAGTGGAAGAGTTTTGAAGGTTTAGAAGGTTACTGTGTTGTGTGGGCAGAGATCTTCCTGTTTGCCCAGACCGTGGAACAGATTTGACTTAAGGGACCGCCCCCCGAGCCTTTGGTCCTAAAAACTTGACCCACAAGGCAGCGGGACGATTAAGGAAAGCCATTGACATCCGGGTAGCTCATTTGCCTTCTTTGTGTTCGGTAGCAGTCCACAGAAAAGCCGGTAGCCAACAAGGTCGTTCAACCGCCCTCCGTTAGTTACTCACTCCTAGTTACAGAAATGAGTAGTCAGTGCCCCTATATCCCGTCACCTTGACTTTGACACAGCGCCATAGGAGCTCTTGTGGTAATTGATGTAGAACCAGGTGCCCAGCCCATAACTCCCGAAGCTCTGCGACGCTGCAGCTGTTTGTCCGGGACTGTTTATTTATCTCGCCTGCAAGGTAAACGAGACTCATTCGCAGTTAACTCCACAAGGAAGGCATCCCCCAATAAGCAACCTGGAGACGCACCCGCTAGCGTGCACCTTCGCCACGGGAAGGGGAAACAGACTACTGACTAATCGGTCGAATTAATTGCTCTGATAAGAGCACATTTACTTCAAAAGCTTAATAATAAGTTAAAGACAGATAAGTAGACAAACGGCTAACTAGCTGGCTGGACCAATGGATGTAAGAATATATATCTATATATAAAGATGAACATATGGACGTTTAGAGGAATGGGTATTTATGTATGTAATCGTGTCGATTACAAATAGATAGCTAAGAAATAATCAAAAGCGGCGGGCGATGCATAATTTGATACTGACACTGTCGTTATTCTGAGTACAGTTCGACAGCATCTGTGTGCTAATTGTGATTGAATGCCGTTAACTGACTGATGTGTGGAAGGAAACTCAAAATGCTGTCCAGGTTCAAGGTTCAAATTCTGAGTACCCAATGTTGATGACCATTACGCTAATCGTCATGAGCTGTGTCGGGCAGCCTACTCTGACATGGCGTGGATAAGTATTCGGTAGCAATGAGGCATGATCCTCTCATCGGACGGAACCAAGGATCCATTAAATCCTCCAGTTTGTTCCATAAGATGAACAAACATTGAACAGTGGGGCGCAAGGCTTTGTGATATCCCATCAACAGCCCCAGGACAATGGAACACTAAACAATGGAACAATGGTTCTATACAGGTATAAAAGCTAAAGCTTAAATGGTCCTGTTGGATGGTTTTGGTTAAATTAAAAAATATGGAGAAATCGTCGGAAAAATATTGGGTTTACACCGGTGAACTCTATGAGGTATACATAGTATACATAGTAAACCCAAGGTAAATCCATAAGGAACGATGGCAAAGGAGATGTTAGCTAAATCGTGTATGCTACTGGTTTACACATGAGGTAACCTACAGTGGAAAGTAACCTAGGAGTTGGCTGTTTACAGATACTTGTGTTTATCCAGGTGGAATGAGTCAGGTGAGGTGGTGCAGCCAGATGCGTGCAGAGTCATGTTAGAGGGTGCAGCCGATGCGTGCAGAGTCAACTAGGCCTTAGAACTCTGTCAGCTTGGGAGCACAGATGACAGATTCCGGTAGGGCATTCCACGTTCTGCAAACGCGTACGAAAAAGAAATTCCGACGGGATTTTAGGCGACTGTAATGCTCTGTCAGCTTGAGATGGCGACCTCTCAAATTGTTGTTGTGTCTGAGCTCTAGCAAGTAGCCGCACGTGTAGTTGGGATCTCTCAAAATCTGGTAAGTTAAAATGTGGTCCCCGCGCGATGGCCGATACTGTTCGCTGAAGACTCCAAACATTTGCAGCCTAGGTTCATACAACAAATTATACAGACCCTTGACATTAGTGGTTGCCTGGCGTTGGGATCTCTCGACGGCGGTGAGATATCTCTTCAGCCATGGCTGCCAGGTCTGTATTGCGTATTCCACATATGACAGTATGCATGAGCCGAGCAGCTGTGGAAGAATCGAAGGATCGAATCATCCGAATACACGCTTCAGGAGGCCCGTGTTGGATATCATTTATTGACGCCGTTGCAGCCTGACTCGAACATCCAAAGTCAACCTGGACTAAAACCCAGATCCTGCTTGCCAAAAGAAGCTGGAAGCTCCTGGTTCTCGAGTTTAGGAATGCACCAACTTGTGCCGTAGACGCAGCACTTTGCATCTGTCCACATGGAATCGAAGTAGATTCTGGATTGACCACAAGCGTACCCTATCCAGATCAACTTGAAGTACTGTGATATCATCTGGTGCATTGATCGCCTTCCACACCTTGATTTTATCGGCATACAGAAGGCAGTTCGAGCCTAGGAGGCGTGTGATATCGTTAATAGAGTTTAAAAATAATCGCGGTCAGTACCGATCGCTGTGGTACTCCGCATTCAACTCGGATGGGATCTGACAGCGAATCATGCACAAGTACTTCCAGGCGCCGGTGTAGAAGAAAGTTTCTGATCTATCCTAGGAGTGGATCACTAATACCAAAGGTCAAAAGAGTAGGATGTTATGGTCTAACCGGTTGAACACTTTTGAGAAGTCAAGGAAGACTACATCAACTCTTGGGCTTGAGTCTACTACTTCAGTCCAGCTGGATCATGCTGGTAGTAGATTTGTAGTACACGGTCGATTGCATCAGAAGCCATGCTGTTTCGGTGCGAGTTAGTTAGATTCCTCCAAGTAGTCCATTATCACATCAGAAATAACGGCTTCCATGACCTTTGAAAGAACCGGCAGTAAGATTATGGGACTGTAGTTGGTTGAATTGAAACGACTACCTTCCTTGCGAATTGGTGTAAGCAACCCGTATTTGCCCATGTCGAACACGTACAGTTTAGCAAAATAGTGTGGGAAGAAGCGATCCAAAGGCTCAGCTAAGCTCTCTCCTATTGCCGGTAGCGATATCGGGTGTATGTTATCAACCCCAGGAGAGCTGTGCATACGAATACTTGGTTGCATTGTGGTACAGCCTCTGCCATGAAGGAGATGTAAGTGAGTTTTATGGTTGGAACAACAATTGTCTAGGGTTCTGGCCCGTGTTCACACCGAAATGTTGCAGCATCTTGTAGCCGCAGGGTATCTGCCGCTCCTTGGGTGTTGGGGTGGGTCCGTCCGCTGTTTGAAGGGGAAGGATTCCCCGTTTTAACTTACGTAGGCTATTGACGTGTTGATACAGAAGCTTGTGATTTGAGGCCATACGCATTTTTAACTACTGCTGACATGCCATTCTATCCTCGAAAACAACCTGAGTATAGTGATTACTTTGGGTCGCATAGGCCATCCAGATCTCGGGGCTCGGAAAACATTCATGGAGATTCCAAATTGAGCTTCGCACCGCTATGCACTTGCGTGTTCTTTTTCGCACAAACGAGACTACGTTTCTCTGGTAGAAGGTTTTAGTCGCTGATGCTTCGGCAACCAAAGAGTTAAACTGGCTGAGGAAATCTCCCCACACTTTAGCCAATACCTCACCTGACAATAAGGTCCAGTTGGCTGTCTCACCTTGTCAAACCAATATGTCGTGGAGTATGATGGTTTTTGTTGCATCGGCGAACTTACCTAATATTCTGCATGAAAAACACATTCAAACATTAGGACTTCATGATCGCTGCGGCCCAAGGGGACGTCAACGACCACCCACTTTACCATCAGTTCTTCGTTTTTGAATATGCGATCCATTGGTGATGAGTTATCTTTTCCTCAGAATCCGGTATATATATATATATATTTAGACATACATATATTTAACACTTTACCGATTACAATACAACTGGCTGGGTGCCACAAAACATAAAAGAAAAAATATAGCTTGAAAGCGAAGACGACCGTTAGGGTAGAAGAGTCTCACAGTAAGTGCGCCATTGCGTACGGCCCTTGGCCATATCTAACAGCGTTTGCAACAAGATGTGCTCGGGGTCCTTTGGTCCCAAACCCAGGAGTCGGAAACGCCCAACAACAGCCAGATTCTACGTTTGCGCCTCAATACATTGGATATAACTTTTAGGCTGTCATCTTTTTCGTCGCTTCTAAGCCACACATGTGCACGCAAATAGGGCTCGTCGTGGTAGCTGCTGGATGGGCATGCGGAGCAAATGCCCAAGCTAGCGAAGCTTACGCAGTGATATGATGCTCCCAATCGGTCGGCAGAGTATCTTAGCTCTGAAAACTCGCCGATGAACTTCCTCATTACTGATGTGATGTCGCCATCGGACCAGAGCAATGCTTTGAAGAAGCGGTGATCGAAAACAGATAGCCGCCGAACACCGCTTTTGCGAACGAGCCAGGTCTCACAGCCGTACAGCAGAATCGGTCGTACTGTAGCATTGAAGACTTGTCCCTTGAGATCTAGGCTGATTCTAGGTTGTCAAAAGTTGTTGACTAGGAGCACATGAATGAGGTGGATTTGTGCCGACCGATGACAGGCCGGCACCTAATCGGTTTTTGGGTGAATTGCCATATCTCGATATGAATGCAATCGGTTTTTTGTCTCACTTGCACCTGCGGTATGTAGTCCATCGGCAGCCTTCTACATAACAACGGGTCTTGTTACACTAGTTTCTGGATAGGATTTATCTTTATATTGAGTCGCGTGTGGTATCTTTTCAGCGGAAATAGCGAATGGCTGAGGCTTTCTAGCTGTTGTTTTCAATCATAATTCCGAAGAAAGTGTGTTGTGTAGTATTTGCCAGCAATAGATTTTGTAGGGAACATCATGGTTTTATGCCTGGGTTCCCCAGCCGCGTCAAAAGAAAGAACTCGTAACGGCTCTGCACATAAAGGCAGTATTCGCAAATCTGAGTCAAACTACAACTAGTTGTATATTTAAAAACTCACTAGCCCACTCGATCGATCGCATGATCGACCACGCTGAGGCAGGCGAGTCCCCGTCTCAGCCTTCAGCCACCATCACATCCTTCTTTTTTGCGTAGTTCGTGTGTTGTAGTTACCATAGCCTCTTCTACTTCGGGCGAGCTTTCGTTTTGCTTCGTGATTGAATAGAAGCTGTACCGGATTGTTGCCGAATTCTCTAGGGGTATATTTTTCAAGTAGCATTACAGAAGGATCTGCATGCGTCTTTCTTACTTTGATAACTCGATTCGTTGCCTTCTTGCAAACCTTCGCCGCAGCCTTTCCTTTCTGATGTATCATCAACTTGTTGCACCCTTCGTGACAACTCTGTGTTGCACTGAACTGCACTCCGATGCACTGTGTCTCGAACAGTGTACTCAAAGTGGCAGTTGAATCATGTTTTAACGGTACTGATCGTTCTTGAATTCGGGATATTGCAGAAATGTAATGCTGGTCTTCTTGATTTTCAAAGCTATTTGTTGATAGCTCCTGCGACTGTTGATCGCATTTTGGTTCAGCTGAACAATCCTCGGCCACTTGGCCGCAATGGGTAAAACAATACGGTCGACCTACACAGTATTCTTCAAAACGTTCGATTATTTCCAAAAAATCCGCTTCATTGTCCCAAAGATCCCAGGTCTCCATTATCCGACTTGCTTCAGAGAAATGGAAAATCTGAAAGTTGCCAGATGATATGGTCATGGATATCCATCAAATTGATCAACGCCGCGAATTCCGTCCAATGCGCTTTCCACGCTTTCAGTTGTCCGACAACGTGCTTTCTCTCATCTCTAGCGGGGTTGGCAATGAGATCATTGATTGCTCCTCAATGGCTAGCGGGAATTGGCACGTTGGTACCTCTATCACAAGGTTTTGTGCCTAGGCTCCCCATTTGGTAAAAAGAAAGAACACGCAACGGCTCTGCATACAAACACTGCATTCGCAAATCTGAGGCAAACTACAAATAGCTGTATAGTTAACAACCCACTAGCCCATTCGATCGATCGCATGATCGACCACACTGAGGCAGGCGAGTCCCTCCGTCTCAGCCTTCAGCCACTATAACAAATATTCTTCACGTATTAATTGGGTACGCATTTACATTAGGTTAGACACACTTACATGCACCTCCAGATCAACACACAACACATTCTTCTACACTCTTTGTCCACATATATCACCAGCCACTGACTCAACGCCTAGCTGACCAAAGAGGATCTTTCGATCTCAAGTTGAAACCGAGGTCAACGCAGCTTCGAATCAAGGCAACAAGCACGTGACGTAGTGGCCACATATTGACATCTATACTTTTTGAAATACTTCACAAGGTATTAGCTCTTCCTCTCTTCGACCTTTTGTGTGAAGGCAGACTACTTTAATTTTGTGGAAGCATTAAATACACATTGACAATAATGAACCCGCTTCTATCCTCCTCCAACAGCGAAGATTATCTCAACCACGTTGAATCGCCCTGAGACTCGTAAAATTGGTGATCGCGACGTGACCTGGGTGAATACAGATAGAATAGTGAGACAACTTCCGATATCCAGTGAGTCCTATCCAACCAAGACCGGTTCAAAACCAAGTGGCAGCACTACTCCGCATCTGTATTGGTCACCCAAGACGAACAAGAGTGGAGCACCACTTAGTCCGATTCTATCAATGATAAATGCGCGCAGCATAAATTGACTCACTGGCTAATGAATATACTTTTGCCTCTGGGACCAATATCCAATTTATATAGTCTTATAGATACTTTCCAACTTATCGATGACTTAGATGACAGCAATCTCTCACATGTCATGTGTTCCTTGGATGTGGAATCTCTATCCACCAACGTCCCACTCCAACAAACTGTTGCTTACATATGTGAGCTAGCTGAGCAATCTGTTTATTCGTTACCAATTCCAGTCGACTTTCTAAACGAATCTTTGCTTTTGTGCACAGAAAATGTTGGCTTCCACTTTCAGTACAACCCAGAACGACAAATAGATGGTGTGGCAATGGGTAGCCCATTAGGCCCTGTACTCACCGATTTCTTCATGTTGATGATAGAAAAAGGCATCTCCGCAGAAATAGCCAAATTACCATACTATAAACGTTATATGGATGACATATTGGCTTTTTGTTAGTCGGAGCAGCAGATTGTCCAGTTGGTGCAGCAACTCAACTGTGCACATGCCAATTTGCGGGTCACTTTCGAAGTGGAACAGTAGAACTGTCTGCCATTCTTAGACATCCTCATCAGTCGCAGGGATGACGGGCTCATTAATATATCTCTCTACAGAAAATCAACATGGTCCGGCCAATACCTGCACGTCACCAGCTTCACACTAGTGCGGTACAAGCGGACCCTTGTGTAAAGTTTAGTTAGTCATGCTAGACGAATTTGCTCGGCTGATTTTCTAGCTAACGAGCTAGAGTGAATTACAACCACACTCATCGTAGATTTATAGAGAAACACAGCTAACAATGAGGGGTAACTTTACTATGTGGAAAACCACGAAACGTTGATTCACTGCTACGCAGAGGAGTTCCTGTGCTGCTTAGGTTGCAGCCATCAATAGAACCCGTAAATTGCCAGTGCCTCCAATGAAGGAAGCTCAACCGATCGGGGCCAACTCACACTGCATATATAAATTCGTGTGCGACTGAGGAGACAGTTACATAGGCAGAACCAACCGGTCTTTGACTTCCCTAATAAAGGAACATGTACCAAGGTGGGTTCAACGTGAAATTAACCAGCATCCCTGTCCCACTGAAGTTCCCTGCATACTCAAGCCGCCAGGTTCCTCAACAGGTAAACACCTACTGATTACGCGTCACCGGATAGAGCTTGCATCAGCCTTCACAACTGTGTTACCTCACCCACATCCCCCTTCTTCTGTGGCGCCAAGGTCGTTGCGATAAGCCTGATGTAGTCGGCCCTGTGTGTTCAAAAGCAATTATTTGTCAGCTTAAGGCTGCCGTGGACATGTGGGTGGAACTTCCGTCATTCATTTGGTCCCGCATGCTTGTTTTGTCACACCGATAGTTAAGTATATAGTTGCATACGGGTTATTGTGAATGGTACTGAGGAGGTTATACGAAATGCATGCATCTGCCAGCTTCCGTCTTACCATGCTTTTCAAATTTCTGAAGAGAACTGTGCTGTATTATAGTTATTATTATTATTCTTTTTATATTAGTATCTAACGTCCTGGCATCCATGGAACTCGTAAGCTGATTTTTGATCGTTTCTTATGGGCAGCACTTAACAAGGACCTTCAGGGAATGGCCAAAATCTGTCTCGCCTCTCAGCCTTCAATGGTGCAGCGCCACTCGCAGACACCTGCTTGCATTGTGGCCAATCCTGACGCTCGTTTTAGCCGTGTACCTATTGATACGGTCTGTCCACTTTTACCAGCGGGTGGATATAGGTACCTGCTTAACTGCATTGACCGTTTCCCTCGTTGGCCACTTGAAGTACCTATTGCGGACGTTTCTGCTGAGACGATTACACACAGTTTTGGGGCTCACTTGATAACACAAAATGATGTACCATCAGTAGTTACGACAGATTCCGGAGCGCAATTTGTGTTGACACTCTTTCCAGAGCTGATCAACACTCTCGGAGTTAAGAGGATTAGAACAACTGCGTACCATCCGTCAGCAAACGGGTTAGTAGAACGTTTTCACCGCTAATTCAAAAGTTCCTTATGGACGCGTTCCGACATTACTCGTTGGACCGCAGCAATACAGCTGATTTTATTAGGTTTTTGAACAACTCTTAAAGCAGATATTGGTTGCTCTGCCGCGGAGCTTGGTATAGCACCACGCTCAAGTTCCCGGCTGGCTTTTTTCAACCCATCGACTTAGATGCTTTAGACCCCTCGAATTTCGTCCACCTTCAACGTTCGACTATGAGAACGATACGGCCTACCACCACAAGGGCACAAATTAAGGATAGTTATATAATAAAAAGACCTGCTAATATTCTCTCACGTATAGTTTAAGAACGATGCGGTTCGTAAATCTTTTCAGCAAACATACGAAGGACCGTTTGAGGTGGTTTGGAGATCACCAAAACATTATACCAACAAGCGAAATGATAAAGTCGATGTCGTTTCCGTAGACTGTTTAAAGCCAGCATCTATAGAACAAAGGACTGAACAGCCCAAAAAAAGGTCTTAACATTACGTTTAATACGAAGCAAACAACGGACCTTGCAGAGGCTGATCCTATTCACTTACCATTTAATTTTAAGCCAAAGCAAGACGAAACTACTCGGCAGGCATGGTATAGAAGGAAAGTTCATTTCCCCGATCGATTGGTGCACGAAACATTTAAAGTGACCATTTACTTACATTGATCAAGTGTCTACGATACCTGTTGCCAGTTCCTTTTGCTTGTTACTTTCAGTAATGTCAGAGTACTCAAGAGCTTCAATGAGTCAGTAAGAAAATGGAAGGGAGAAAAACTACGAACAGTAGAAACGCTACTATTTTTCAGTTACAAGCACTTATTTTGCTCCGAAAATCTCCGAATGGTACCTTCGAACACCATGTAACTTCAACCTGCATGCCTCTCATGCCTCACCCTCGGACATTACTTGCGATATTGTACCAGGTAGAGGCCTGTTTTTACCGGATATTCCCTCCGGGATTTTACTCCTGGTCGCTTGAACATCGTGTGGCTAGCGCACTGGTGGAGTGAAAAAAGTGAAATGTGTCAGCTTATACGCCGTAACGACGCTTCGCTTCCGCGCGACCGCCACTAGTCGCGCCCGGGCTGAGTATACCTCGAGGACGCCCACCCCTACGCGGATTCGAACCGGTGACCTTATGGTTGGAAAGCAAACGTGCCGACCACTCGGCCACCGGTGGAGTGATACGTAAGGAACATCATTCTTCCCGAATTAATTGGGTACGCATTTACATTAGGCTAGACACACTTACATGCACCTCCAGATCAACACACAACACATTCTTCTACACTCTTTGTCCACATATATCACCAACCACTGACGCAACGCCTAGCTGACCAAAGAGGATCTTTCGATCTCAAGTTGAAACCGAGGTCAACGCAGCTTCGAATCAAGGCAACAAGCACGTGACGTAGTGGCCACATATTGACATCTATACTTTTTGAAATACTTCACAAGGTATTAGCTCTTCCTCTCTTCGACCTTTTGTGTGAAGGCAGACTACTTTAATTTTGTGGAAGCATTAAATACACATTGACAATAATGAACCCGCTTCTATCCTCCTCCAACAGCGAAGATTATCTCAACCATCTTGAATCGCTCTACGACTCCTCAAATTTCACCGCAATCTCTTTTGACTACGCCCTTAGCTTCAATATCCTCAGGTCATTTCCTCTTTAGTTTGACGACACGTGTAACCGTGTAATCGACTGCAGTATGACGTCGTCCGCACAGCCAGCTTCACGGAGGTAATGCCATTCTTCCAGGTCATGAGCGTCTGATTCTTTGTTGTAAGTTGTCTGTAGCTTTGGCACTTTATGAACGAGAATTGTTCTTTTGTTAATCTCTAGGTGGTGGTCGTTAGAATTATATTTGTGCCGCTGGCATTCGTTCTTCGAAACATCCGGGAATATGCTTATCTTACTGTTGTCATTCCGTAGACGGTATGCCGACTAAAGCACTGCCTCAACGTCATCTGTTGATCTCAGTGTTACTCGCACTAGCCCTGGCTCCCCACAAAGATACGAGGTTGAATGCCTAGTAATGCGCATTATATCAATCGGACTGACTTGAACTCCAATTTATCACAAAGGAAATTCCATTGCTTTAAAGCATCCAGCTGTTTACCCCTTAAGGAGTTTGCCTTGTACTCAGGAACATTGGTGCACATAAGTGTCAAGGCCCCGTAGTTCCGCCTGGTCTTCGGTGATGTAGGAAGCACGGTTATCGGGGGGATTTAGTGACGTCTCTGCAGCTGGCAACTGGTCCTTGACCCGTTTTGTGGCTGTACTGGGTCGCGATTTGATTATGGCGTGCAGCAACGTTTGCATAGGTGGATCGGTCTTTACAGCGCTTCTGATTTTGTTGATCAATCGAAAGGGTAGGTGTTACCGATGTTACATCAGTCGGTAGATTGGATAAGAGGATGTGGGCGGTATGGTTGACAATGCTTTTATGGGTCGCAATGATAACTTGGTTCGTGGTTCCCAAGGATTCCAGTACTGAGTGGCCGTGTGAACGCCTGGTAGTTTCCCTTGGTTTCGAGGCAGCAATTGGGGGAGACGGATGAGGTGCAAGAGGTGTTATTTTCGTCTCGCGCGAAGCAATGTTTGCATGTAAACGATGTTCACTTTCGGCGGCTAGACTGTCGTACTTTTGGTTTAAATCAATACGCATTTTACTAGTTGAACCATCGTACTCTTCAGACCGAACCGTTGTGAACCCAAGACACTATATTTCTTTTTGCTGGGTCTACAGATCTTGACGCAATTTGAATGACACCGGTCGATGCAAATTGTACAAGAACCTAATTTCACTACTTTAGCGCAAGTTTGATTAGCACAAAATACTTCGGTTCTGGTTGCCAGCGTTGCGGTCATGATAGTCGAATAGCCGCTTCTTGTTTTTGCGGTTACTTGTCTCGTCGTCAACGGCTAGCGTTTGGTCGATGATCGTCAGTTAAGGTTACATTACTGGCTCATCATGCTTTGTATTCGATTACTTTGCTACACAGGTTAGATCACTGTAGAACAAATCCAATTTGGCGGGCACAGACGGCAGTTGGGCCATTCAATGTGCTCTCCAAAATTAGGCAGAGAATACCCACAAACCTTGCACAGATTTAAAATTAAACCAGAAGAAAAAATATTGGCGCACAATTCACACAGAAAATATAGGTACAACACAGTAATCGCGAAGCAAATGTATAATCCAGTACGGTAATGCAAAAATCCTCAGCGAGTGCATTTAGAAGCACGGCGGAGAATTTAGCTGAATATTCAGCTGCATGTAAATTGGTACAACACAACTTGGAACAGATATACCCGTTCAGACTTACTAATACTTTGTAATATACGGGGTGTCATTTCCTCCACCTTAGATATAGCAACGGTACCCACCAACTCAAACCGTTGGGGGCCCCTCCGGCCGTGTATAACTGGGATGAATGAAAACGCTAGACTGCATAGATTCTCTTACCATTTCCCTGAGTGAAGAGTAATAGACATGAAGATACTGCAGTTTTGCTGCTCATCGATTCATGATGAACGCGTACTGCTTAACCGTGACAAGTTGCCTTGTAATACTAAATCACCCTAGCACTGGGGTGACTGCATCACTACAATACTAGAAAAATTTTTATAAAATATCTAAGGCAGCTTTCGCAAATCAGTGAAACCAGCTTATCCGCTTTACACTGGTTAACTGTAGCTGTTGAGAATCAACACTAGCGAAAAAGTAACCAGCAGCAAGGTAAATTCCCACAACAAAGCATATATATATATATATATATATATATAGGTCAAATAATTTCCGGGTGAAAATCTCCAGTCATCCACAAAACTTTATAGAACGATGCTGTTTCACGGCTGATGGTGCAAAGTTCCGGAATTGTATATCACTCTGGATGAGATAAGTCACGAGACTTCGGTATATGCTACGAGATGACGGGTGGTATGCTCCGTCCCACTTGCACGATAAGGTTGACAGGCATAAGGGGGTTGTTCCGATTGGACTGTAGCAACCAGTTTGCTTCCACAGCACTAGTCAATTCCTAGGCCGCAGAGCATGGTTAATTTAAACCCAGAGACTGATTCTGAAGCGTATCCGGAAGCCATCAGCTTGCACTGCGTTCTGATTTCTCCAAACTAACTTAATCAAGATGAGGCAGCTTCCTTAATAAAACATCGGTCCAGTTCAGTTGTTATGTACATAACATTACATGCGACAGGACGTAGAGAACGACATCGATGGTATTTCATTAATAATATTTTCAGCTTGAGTAAAATACGCGATCGTTTGTGGACTAGAAGTCTTTTGTAACGCATCTAGCAAATGCTTCTCTTTTATTGAGTTTAATCATGACTATGGAAGAATAACAACTTAGAGAATAGTATGGAGATTTACTGTTTTTAAGAAAATTCATCAGAGCTAAAATCAGCCAAACGGTCACCACACATTCAGAAAAGCCCCGAACTGCAGATGCGCGGTACTGATGAGTACTGATAAAACGAAACTGCCGTCTAGAGCTTTCTTGGATGAGTTGTGCCTGTCTGGATAAAGCAAGCTGAAACCAGTCGTCTCAAATATGATTAACGAGTTCTTCTCCAGTTCTTAGTCAACAATAATTCCTGATAAACTATACACAAGCTACGAGCATACAGCAGCTGTCGGTACACGGTCCCATCGTCTGTGCTCCGTTAGTTGTACAACAGCTACATTGGTATCTTTGCTGCATTACTTCAACGGACGTAATCAGTTCATTCATTGCACCCCTGTAGTTCACACAATGAGTTTGGTGCAGTTCCTTATCGGATACTCTGTCCCACTAATTGACGAATGAATTCCGCTATAGACACTGTTGAGGAAATCTCTCCAGGTAACCGATTTTTCATTTGTACAGCGTCTGATCTCCACTACCGCTGGCATAAGGATAGTCCACCCAGGGCGTTAAGCCAGTGTGCATAATGTATGGCTGATTCCTCGGTGCCATCTTAGAGGACAACTCAATGATCGATTGTCGATGTACTCCATTAACAGAAGGTTGATTTGAACTTTAACGCCTGTAACCAGTCCAAAAGTTTGTAGAGCACACCAACACCCAATCGGGTAAAAACTAGGTAATCCTGTCCACATTCACGTCCAAACTTGCGTGCTTTCAAAGCAACTGAGATTGTTATATATTTCGACCATTCCAGCCGTGTGCATACAGTATTATATGGATACCTAGGTAATCCATCATATATCACTCACTGGCGCAAAAGGAACACAGGAATGGACAGCATTCCATGTAATATTCAAGACAGAAACTTGCTTTAAATACCCTGAATGTTTCACAAATGCCCATACGGAATCTCGGAGGTTGCTTAAAATTACACTCACTTGCAGAGATAACTATCTTCAGCCTACCTAAATTTTGCACAGGAATGTTGAATGCCATGACGTACACATGCATTTTCTCACGGTCTATTTGCAAACACCTGTGGAATCAGCTGAGCTAAAAGCAAGAAACTTTGTTGGACATTAAGTATGGGAAGATTCTGAAGGAACCCAAACAGCTTTTCTTTCTGCCACACCTTTCCCTACCATATAATTTCGGAATTTCAGCGTATACATTTAGGTTTTATGGGAAAGGATGAAACCTTTGCACATTTCCACATCTAGCAATTAACGTGTGCAGCTTCTCGTGAAACCAAGGAATGATCCAGTTATTTGAGTGCTCAATTATATCTCGCGCACCGGATGTTGGTAACGCAACCGCCGTGTGGCAAGCTACGCGAAAGAATGAGAGCAAGCTTTCCTCTGAACACATCTTATATCAGAGGCCAGAAGTCAACACTAGTTAAACTCTCCTATGCTATGGATTTACAAAGAAGATTATATGAATAACTGGATTGGATTTACTTGCATGTAATCGCTCAGAAAAGGTATGAATGTTTACAGTTTTTATCCTTGCTAAACATCTGGAAACAATTTTTACAGAATATCATATTCTATGACATGCAAAAGCCTTTGTCCAAGTGCCCCACGGTAGGCTTTTGATGACTCTAGCACAGTACGGTATTGCTGACCTTCTACTTGCTTAGTCCTCTCCATACCTTACTGACAATGTCCAAGCAATCAGGATAGAAAATCATACATCCTATCGCAGCCCTGTAACAAGTGGCATCATTCATAGCAGTGACCTGAGGCCACTTCTCTTCCTGATGTACATAAATGATGTGCAATGCAAAAACACCGCTAACCACAGCACGGGTTATGCAACCGTATTGAACGAGTTTACAAGTGCAAGTTGATAGCAGAACACATACGATATAATCCAACATATTCGCTTCATCTTTAATCAAATGTTTTGTGAATCTGAAGAATGATGTTTGTGTATGCTAGGAGTCAAACTGAACTGGACCTATAATGTAAAAGTTCAACAACTACCACAATTGTGAAGTTAAGATGGAGCACAGCAAAAATTATCCACCATGTACATCCTGATGGTGAAATGTGAACAATCTACACTGTTGAAATGCGGCAATTACCCAACAAATGAACAAAGCAGCAGTGCGTGTATCGATAGCAAACGTTAGTTTTTACATAACATATCATGTGTGTCGCAAGTAAGACGAATCCCATACCAGTTTTCCTTGTTACCTCCGATTTTGTGGGATGTGAAACGATGCTTTAGTAGCAATAAAGAAATAAATATCCCAATGAAAAGAAGTCTATCGAATTTTATGATTAGCAAGCTGTGATGGCAAAAGCCAGCCACCATTACAAGTGAGATAGGTGGCATATTTCCGCAGCTTGTGACCGTTACTCTCAGTGAACATCCGCTTATTGAAATGTAGAAGAGAAGGGGACTGTTCTTCAAACATAGCTAAAGGTGATCCATTCGGAGGTGAAGAAACTATCATATTAATCCAGGGTTGAGAAACACCCCATGACCAGCTTGGTAAATGCTCACGGGACATTTCCAGAGCTGTTCTCTCTTTTTATTTGACTTTGAGAGTACAACACTTCAAAGTCGGTCTCATGATTATCGTGAATAATTCAAGTCGTGTTTCAGGTAAAGAAATGTTCTAGTGATGCAGCTGGATATATGTCTGGCTTTTGTATCTTAGTGAGTTAAATGCTCAGAAAATTTTAAGGAATTAGAATACCTAATTCCGAAGTCACGAACTAAATCAGTGCTTAGGAACACGTGAATGGCAAGCTCGATACAGTCTTACGGTATGCGCCATCTATACTTGTATTTGGGATTTTCTTGCACAGAACTTCATTAACATATGTTCAGTAGAGATGTTCAGCGAGAGTAAGTCTTCGCGTATGCTTCGCAGACACTCTTGTGTTTGGTCTGGTTGAAATAAGTTGACCAGTTTGAGGTCATCTGCCAAGAGAAATTAGTGTCAGCGTTTGATGGGGTCGCATTTGTTGTTTATGTAAAGTTGGAAAGTATTGGTTCCAGTACACTTTCCTGGAAAACATCACTGATTGTTCGTTTGGGCTACTGTGCTGCTGACCTATTCTGACTCTGAGTTTGACCATTGAACTGTGAACACGAAATTTGTACGGGTTAAAAAGCAATGATTTACATGTCCCATTGGGAGGTTTTGCGAGTTATGTAAAAATAAATATCAGTGAGTTCCTTACGTTTAAAAGTCAAGGCAAGTCAAAGTAAGCTTTATGAACCCTGATAAGTTCATTTTCTGCATTTACACTACCACTGCGGACACCTGGAAGATAATCTCAATATGCAAGCTTGGGAAGAATAAATGGGAAAATGCACAACTGTTGCTCCAACAACCGCTCGCACAGCATGTTAATGACTTTTGCTGGGTCAGCAAGCAAAGGTGAGAGCTAAGGTAAAACAGTATTACGGTACGGTGACGTGCGGGAGAATTAAATTCTGCATTTAGAACCAGTAGAAGAGAGGCAGCGTTTTGGAAAGAACATGGTGCAGTGGATGAAATGGATCAGTTAGTACCTTAGACAAAAAGTCATTGCGGGCATCAAGATGTCTGGAAATAATCAAAGCAACTAAAGAATCTCGAGACAAGCCGCAGTATCTCAAAATCTGCTTTGTAGAGCGCACCAATAAGATGTAGTCTTTGTAAAACTGTCCTGGAAAAATGACGGGAGAGCAGTATAACCAATGGGGAATAATGCAAGAGATCACAAACTGAATATTAAACTATGAGGTACTGAAAACACTTTAAGTTTGAGGGCACTAAAAGAAACTTCACTGACTTTTGAAAAGTGGACCAAGAAACCTTCTGGGTATGGGATTTGCGTTGACAGTAAGAGTGGGCGAGAAATCTATGAGGGACTGCAACTTATAGCTGAAGCGAAAAGAAAATATTATATCACTACTTATAGAAACATTAAGCCTAAGGGATCTGGATGAAGACTATTCCATCAGATATTCCAACTCACATTGAAATGATTAGGAATCCTGGTTATTGGGACCCATACATCCCAGCACAACATCGTCAGCATATTTACACCTGACAAGCGTGGGTTGTATAGGGAGATGTTTGACCTACAAGCATTCAATTCCGCTTAATACTCCTCTGTAAAATAGAAAAGGTGATATGATCCCTCCCTGCAGGACACCACAGTCAGCACGGAGGACAGAGGATTTTCACTGTCCAACACTAACGTGAGTACGACCCGTAAAATAGTCACGTAACAAATTACACACACCCGGGTGAACTCCACTTTCAGATAGCAGGTTTAGCAAGATTGACCTATCCAGGCTTCCAAAGGCAGTCGGATAATTCATGGAAAGAATCCGTACGGAGTTCCATTTTTGATCTAATGTAGAATGAACAAGATATACCACTGCATCCAATGTGGAGCGCTGGGTCTAGACGTAAACTTGTAGATATCTTCCCCAGGAACGGCTGAGAAAATCCGGGGAAATAACAGCCTTTCGACAACATTTAGAAACACAGATGTACATGGAATTAGGCGATACTTTTGCGATCCATTTTTTGGTACTGGAGTGATACTGGCTGTTCTCCAATTATCCGGAATCACACCTTTATTGAGGCATTTGTTAAAGAGATCTGTTAAAGGCAGTGTGAGAGAATTGGCACCCTCCTTCAAAGCCAATGGTGACAGAGCACCCGGACCACAAGCTTTGTTTGGCTTTAATGTTTTAATTTCCTGCTGAACTTTGCTTTGCTTAAAGGAGGCAGTTGAACTTGTGCTAATGAAGTAGGACAAGGTAGGTGAACTTAATCACGCGGAACTAAACTCAGAATTCAGTTTATCCACATCCACTTCGCCACTCTGGCTGCAAACGTCCTTAACACGGAGCTGCCTCAGAAACCCCCTTGGATCGTTGCCTAGAACTGCTCGGATGTATAATTGGTTTAGTCTTTTTTATCTCGGATTTAATTGCCTTTGTTAGGCTTTCGACACGGGTAGCATTATTGCACTTGTAGGCCCGTTCTTTCGTCTTTCGAATTCGCCTTGGTATTGATGAGGAAAATTTATTTGCTCTTACATAAATCGTTTCAACACGGCAACAGATGTCGAAGCAATATATGATGTAATCCGTAAGATGTTCACATTCGAGCAACAGGTTCATGTTATGGAAGACCGAAAAATCAAGTAAAGAAAACATCGTCTTGATAATTTCCAAAGAGCAAGTTCGCTATTTGATAATCTTATAAGAACGTCTGGTCAGCGTTAAAAAGTTAGACCTCCTGTATATGACTGAACAAATTTTTAAAATACAATGGTCTGAGCTGCTCAAATGACACGTATTTTGTGTGGAAAACAACTGTCGTTTGTTTGTGAACACAACCACCAACTAGGCATCTTTTCTGGTTGAAACAGTCACTAGGTCTACTAAGCCAAGTGTCCTCAAGAATGTTATATCATTTCTCTTGAAATCGCCAGAAACAATACAGATAGAACAATCTAATTTAAGCAGTAGCGTTAAAGAAACTTGATCTTCCAAAAGCTTTAACTCTTATGCAGATTTGGCAGGAGCGACGTACACGTTTCCGGCGATGACTGATTGAAAGCCACTTAAGAAGATCGGTTTGCATTCAACTAATTGGCAGTTTATAGAGAGCGTTGAGTATGTGAATATTAGAATTTCTGAGTTGCACCAACCTTGATTAACATAAGTTATAACGCCACTACCACAAAATTGGGGTATTCCGGGGGGTCATACCTGATGGGAAAATAAGCATCGAGTCGAATAACCCATTTTCCACATCAGTATGCAAACAGCTTTCTTGTAACAGAATGATTGCAGTATTAACACACTCATTTTGCTGCATAATGGCACTGAGATGATCGATTTTGCCAACAAGGGAGCGAACATAACTGGAAAGTATGAGTGGGACTTACGCTTTGTCGACAGAACAACGAGTGAGGCCAGATTGTCAGCCAGCACAAGTCTTTCGCTTTTTTCTAAGACATTTATTCATAATTCGCTTGAAGATATTCCTGACTTTATGACCGTATTTGATGAAACACGTAGTTAAGACAATAAGGTGTAACCTTTTCATATACTTGACGGAGTAGGATAACAATGACCTTGAGACTTTAACGGAAAAAATATTTCAACAGTTAAAATAAGATATGGAATTTGCAGTCGGTAGTGTAAATACTATCCAAGCCAGAACAACAACGGTCGACATTGAAGGCCCCCCCCCCAAGTCCTCAGTCCTTATCGCTTGTTTCGCTGTAGTCCTGCAATCCGTGTAGTTATACAGCACAAACCTGTAACAGCAAATAAAGCAAAATTATATTCCGGGAATGTGATGGAGATGTAGTACTAGGTAACAAAGTGTAGATGAGAAGTTAGTATTCCAAAGGTCTTTCAAACATGGCTATTAATTGTGCAGAAGTTACCGATGCTGGAAGAGCATTCCACGGGAGATACACGCGGGCGGAAAAGCAATTTCTGCGGCCATCCAGGCGGCTGTACCGTTTTGCCACTTTTAGTGAGTGATCTCTCAAGTTGGTATGACTGCTGAGTTGCAGTAAAGAGCGGCACACATGATGTGGATCGTGAAGAATTAAGTACACCATTATCAGGTCACCTCGTAAATGGCGGTAACGTCCGCTAAACACCTCTATCGTTCCAGCCACTTCTCCTATGGAAGATGGTGCATTCCAATCACGTACTTTGATGCTCGACGTTGGGGCAGATCCAATGTAATAAGGTCGTGTTTTAGGCATGAGTGCCAGGCTTGAGTTGAATACTCGACATGAGGACGAACATACGCACTAAGCATTCGCCGAAAAATAGCGGTCCGAACACCCGTCCTAGCAGGTATGGGTTGAAAGAGCTTTCAAAAGAGTTTCCAATGCCATATGACTCTAGTACGGATAATAGTGGCTTGTGTGGCACGCGGTAGAACGCCCTTTGCATGTCAAAGCGAAATATGTTAATTGCTATTTCTCAATCAATCATAGTCGTAATATGATCGAAGAATTGTAGCTGCCAGGAAACATAGGATGGTTTGGAGAAAATGTCTTGTTGTGAGGGATTGATCAGGTCCAGTTGTGTAAAAAATTGAACAGGGTTCTTCTTTACTTTCTAGGGCTTTAAAACCAGCCGACATGTGATTGAGTTATCGGGAGGTAACTCGACATTTCGTTTTGCGAGCCACCTTTATGTTTGCGTGCCATGCTGAATTTCTTCCACTAGAACGGGAAGCAACCAGTAGTTAGTTAGATATTGAACATGTTTACTAACAACAGAGATATCTTTTTCCACCAAGTCTTATGACAGGTTTGAGGATGCCATTTGGGCCCGGATGGGTTGCTAGTGTGAAAGGTGTAATGGTGTTCTGCACCTCCTCATTGTCACAGCAATATCGCAGGGAAGCTCGTTTGTTCTTCTTGGGAGTTAGATGTGATAGCTGAGAGTCAAGTCGAAAGGGGGAGGAAAAGTTGAGTTGATTTTGTGCAAATGCAGGAGATATCGGGCGATATAATGCACCATTGTCCAAGGTCAGCATTTCAGTTGCCTGATGAGGTTTATTGTTTGAGTAGCTGTATCAGTGTTACTAACTTTTCAGAATTTCTATGTGCTTGATTTCCTGCATTGATTTGGTTTGAATTTTCTATTTGCAGTAGAGCCTTATGTATATATATATATATATATATATATATATATATATATATATGTAACAATGTAGCGAAGCTGTGGCTCCTGCGATTTAGTGCTTTAAGTTTTATTAGCTTGCGTGCTTCTTTGTTCAGAAGCTTATGTAGACCACTATGCCTAGTGGTATTTTTGCTTACGACAGTCACCTGTACATCCTCACAGAACAATGTTGCTGATAAATTTGTTCGCAACTACAGTAGAGTTATGAGTTGAGAATAACTTGGTCCAGTTCATGGTACTGTTAAATTAATTAAGTGCCTTGCAGTCAACTTGATGGGGTTGCACTTTTATCTAAACGTTGCATTTGTTGATTTAGGTGATTCACTAGTCATGTTACAAACTACAGTGTTGCGATCACGACCCGATGGTAAACTATCAATGGATAAATCATGATTACACGGTCTGGGATAGTGGTAATTCTAGTGAGGCCAACCATTGATGTGAATACAGGAGATTATTTTCTCAAGCCCCACAGTGGCTCTGGGTGTAGGCAGTAACCAATAACGAACCGGCAGCTTGAAATCTTCATACATAAGTTTGGATTTGTAAGTTGTACTGAAAGCAATATTGTTCACATCAATTGACTTTTAGTTTATAGACTGAGTGGATTGGTGTGGCCGACAGATACGATCCACTAGAAGACCAATAGATAGGAGCGCCAGACACAGTACACTGAGCACATGTCGATCTGCAGGAATCGAAGCATGGCCATTATAAAGGTATGTAGCACAGCCACCGCCAAGTTTGTGTGCGCGACCTTTCCGGGAAAGGTGATGACCTGTGATGTTAACCTGTGAGTCACTAATTTCTAATTGCACCACGATTCAGTAATAAATTTACTCCCGGGGATTTCATAAGCATAAGCGTTGAAAGCAAATCCGAGAGAATGCCGATGCAAATTATGACAGATTTGAGAGAGATGGTTAAAATGGAATAAAAGCGGCGTACAAATGACACCGTAACATAGCCAAACTAAACAGATAGCATCTTTAGACTAAAATGCAGTTCACAACTGCGCAGTAATTCTGTTATAATGGAGTGCATATGGGTCATGAAGTAGTTGAGAGTTCAGCGGAAATTCATGTTTAATTTGTTTATTGATCAGCCGTGGAATTTAGGACATATTTTCAGAAAAAACAATATTATTACTGCGTATTGGACCCTTGTAAGTATGCAATACCACTGCCCCTAGTAGAGAACATCAGACGCAGTACCGGCACACGGGTCGAACAACTGTCAGACTGAATTTTATATACCGCGTTTTTAGTTCGACCAACCTGACTCAACATGGACCACAGGGGTGGGAGGCGAATGGTGCCTTGTGGTTGTCAACTATGGTCTTCATCTCCGTATTCATTACTATTTCGGCTCGGGCGAAGGATCGGCAGACAGTTTTGATGCACATTGTATAAACCTCGACTGCAGTGTTTGTATTCGCCCCCATAAAATACCGATGAGACTTTCAGCATATGATATGTCAAGTGGCGGTAATCAGACAACGGAGAATTCAACTGAAGACAGAAGATTGAAGGCAAGCGCGAAGTGTTCCTCACAACTTCACCTTTCATTTTGCGAAAAAGCGTTATATCAGACTCACTTACCCTGAATTTAGGCAACATACTTTGGTGTGATGAGCTCGTGGAAGTGTGGAATTCACCAAACTTTCAACACCTGTTGCCGAAATGGAACCATCTAACACAGTGTGAATCCTTGAATGCAGTGCCTTAGGTCGCAGCTGTTTAATTTTGCAATATTTTTAACCTAGCACTGACGCTCTAATTTGTGTGGACAGCACTATCTATTTAAGCGCACTTTTCCCACCCATATCACTGAGTTGATAGGAAATATAACAAACAGCTAACGTGCTTTCTTTCTAACTAGGTCACACTTTGACACACGCAGATGCGTGTAACACACGTGCGAATACGACAGGTCTTGAATATCATGTAAACATTTAAGGAAAATGAATACATCGTTGTTCAAAATATCACCGACTACTTTCTGGCTCTCTAGCGTCTCTTGGAGTATACCACTTTTATGTACCCGTCCGGAAGCAGGGTGTCCCACAGTATCCGTGGCACATGATACTCCATTGCATTCGGTTTGTCTAACACTAGTGAAAGTCTGAAAACATAGCAATTGTTCTCGCTGCACGCTGACCCAATGCGAATTTACGACTCACCTCTGCAACCACCCAAAAGATCGAAAGAAATGACAAGAAAATCAACGCACCTTCGAGTAGGCCAGCTACTATGCGGCCAGAAAAAGGAAACACTTTATCCAAAACTATGAACACAATGTAGGCGCTGAACTCGCTAAAACAATAATGCTCCAACGTACCTGAGTCAAAAGCAAACTTTGTAGCTGACAAAGTAACGGACAACTTGAAAAATTGGGACTTCATATGCCAAGCAATGAGAATCTGGGCTAAACTGCCCATTTTAGTTCGAACTATCCAGCACCCAAACTCAGTTTACCATCGCAAACCAAGGCTACCTCCGGTGACATTACAGTCCGGTGACGAAGCGGAGACCTCCATCTTGTCAGCTTACCGTCTTCGTGATTTGTCATGCGGCGTTCTTATATTCTCTGTCATTCATTAGAGTGGGTGTCGTGAAATGAAGCGAAACCCAGGTGAACATCGCAATGAAGCCGACGAGAGGTGGATATTCGTTCACGGTGTCTCTGAAATTCAGTATTCCGACTAGTCGCAGTCCCAAGCTGTCCAATACATGAGTGCCAACTCAACGGAAATGTTAACCATAGCACGCAATTATAAGGGATGTAGTCCAAGGATGCTGAGAATCCTGCTCTACTTCGAACAAATGGACGAAGGGGTGCTCGGAAGTTGGCACAAGTCGCGTGCCAAACCGCCATCGAAGATAAGACTAAAGGCAGCATGAGCCCGGCCAATAATGGTTGAGAGAACCTGAAACCAGCGTGAAGCCGCCGCTATCTCTGCTGTCCGCATTTCCAACCGGGGCGCAGTGCAACTCCCCAGCCGTCCAAAGAAGAAGGTACAAACAACCCGCTGCAATTCGTCTCTGAAGGATTAGGTAGTGAGTGCTCTATGCAAAAGCCCGAAATGTTCCAGGGGTTAGGCCAGTATCAAAAAATCTTTGTCAGCTGGCCCAAAAAGGGTTGGCGTAAATTACTTGGAAACCTATGTTTGTTCGACTACGCTTCGGGCATTCACAACTCTCAACAGATTGTATGAAAACGCACAAAGCCTTCTCAGTAAATCGACCGAACTTCGATCACATCAAGCTTCGATGAGTTGGGACTTCATCGTGGCAACCATGAAATGGCTGATGGATGTAATTAACGACGCAAAGATCACTCTACGTGGTATGTTATTAATGCGCAATTATTTAAGGTAGGCGGTTTAATTCATTACTACTGTTCTGACCTTCGGATCGACCTCCCAAAAGACCCAAGAGTTCAACCCATGGGCGATGTATCGTACTGCCTACACATAAAGCAGGGCGATTTACACTTTAGTGGCCATTGTATACTGCCCATCAATGTCCGCTGTAGAAATGGACAAGGCTCCGGTCCCCACCATGAAAAATCTAATAGCACGATCATAAAGCCACGTTCGTCAGATAGGAGAATTCCCTATGCACGGCTTAGAAACAACGGTCAAACACAGTGAGCAATTCAAGGCGGATCTGCAAGAGCAAAGCGCTGGTTCACCGCTGTACAACCACGTCATTTAGCCAACGCGTTTCAGGGCAGAAAACAAACCGGCCATGTTGGATCTCATTTATACAAACGAGAAATTAATGATCGACTTGGCAACAGTGGGCAATCCGTTGGGCCGCAGCGATCATGCAACTGTAGTGTTCCAAAATGTATGCCATACCTAGTATCGCAGAGGATATGCAGAAGCATCTCATTTTGTAAACGATGACGATTAACTGTCCGAACTCATAAGTGTGAAAAGCTGGTCTTTCCTAACCGTATGGTCCATTGAAGTCGCATGAAAGGAATTGGTCACTGGATTCAACAGGTTCGTGACAAGCACATCAGAAACGGAAACTCCCCCTTCGAAAAAGGTGAAGTCATTTCTAGGCAACAGGACTCGGAAATGCATGGCATTGAGGGACCTGGCATGGATCGCTCACATGGCCTCTCCGAGCAGATATTTAGAGCGTTTATACAACACAAAGGAAGCGCTGCGGTAAACTCGTGCGGGAGGATAAAGTAAAGAACCAACAACACCTAATGATAAAATGTTGCTCTAACCCCAAGATGATATACAAACACGTAAATACGTTTCACCGCAATAAGCGCGGAATTCCTGTGTTTCACGCAGCATGCGGTTAGTACAAACGGCACAAGAGGCGAACAACATTCTTGGACAACAAGTTGGCCGTACCTTCCAAAACGTGCAATTATCTTGAATCCTGTCTACGCATAGCATGTGGCCATCAAGACTTAATCACCTTTCGTTTACCTCCACAGCTATATAGAATAGGCTGATATCCTTGCGCAAGTTCAACTCCCTGGGTGCGGACGACATTCGCCCGAAGACATTAAAAGTTGCTGCCATGAGCTTAGCTAGATCGTTAGTAACACACTATCAGCGATGTCTTAACGAGATACACGTCTCCAAGGAAGCACGGGTTCATCACTCCAATCCGCAAACGTGGTAACCGTGCTGAACCAGCAAATTATCATCCGAGTACACGTCTTCCGGTAATATCCAGGGTTATGGAGTACATTGTAGCTGAGTTTTTATTGGGTTATCTGGAGAATAACAAGATCCTCGTTCCGGAGCAGCACGGATTTTGCCAAATTCGGCCCTGCACCACTAATCTGTTAATAGCTCGTGCAAGCTGGACGGAATTTGTGGACGCTGATATAGCAGTGCATGTAGCCTACATGGATTCCTCAAAGGTATTCGACCGCTAGGTCCATCGCATTCTACTGCAATAGGCGATCCCTTTCTAGGATAGTTAAGCGACTTTCTCCTTCAGCGTCACGTGATTGTGAGGGTACGCAGCACCCTGTCGAAACAAATCGAATTTCAGTGCGACGTACCTAAGGGCTCGGCACTCGGGTCACACCTGTTCCTGGTTTCCATAAATGATCTCGCAAGCCTGCTCTCCTCAATGTGTCACCTATTTGCTGATGAGCTAAAGAGATGGCGTGCTATCGTTTCATTGGTGGGTCGCACATCCATATAGAATGACCTGGATAAAGCGTACACATGGTCTATCGAGGACATGTTGTAGTTCAACGCTACCAAGTGCAAAATTCTGAACATACGCCATCAGAAATTCTACAGCAGGCTTCTCATGCATTCGATCTTGTCGTGCTCGCATAACATGACATTGGTTGTTTGAGGCAGCATATAAGTCATCAAGTAAGCAAAGCAACACTTCGGTCTCTTTCACAGAGTGCTCGGGAAGTTCGACGCCTCAGGCTTTCCGAAAATGCTTGACGCGTACGTAAGGCAGAAGCATCACTTCATCACGCTCGATACCACACAAGGTAAGGCGACGAAGAAATTCGAAGGTTTGTCTCACCTTCCCTAACCACTCAAACTGAAATATCACAAAATGTACAACGGACGTTATTAGTGTCTAAGGGGAGATCTCATTATTTTGTATCAGATCCTAAGAAACCCCAAACACATACCATTCTCTTTTGAAACTCAGTCGAAGCACATCACTAAGGGGTCGTCAGTTTAAGCTGGTCACGCATTACAGCCGACTGGGACGTCGACGAAATTTAATCTCCCTCCAAGTGTCACAGCCTTGGAACGCCCTCCCGGCACATGGAATTAATGCTCCTATTTGATCCATCTTCAGAAAACGCCTTGGCGATACTCTGATACATTTACACTACGTGATATTGCCCTTGACCATCAGATGCTGTCATTAATGCTCAGCAAACAGTGCACGGTGTCATAACCTTACTCACACATGTGTTACTCTAAACCTCTTAGTGAGTCGTGTATTTCACGCCTTCTTACTGGCACTTTATATTGCATAATTAGCAACCTAACAATTCCACTGGCCTTGTCATCCATTCGTTTTTATTCTCGACTTAATCCATTGCTCGGTATTCTTAATAGCTTCACCCATGTTTTTACTTTTGATTCAAGACCGCAACAGAACTGGACATGAACATTTTTGACCATACTTCACGTTCACTGATGGCTGTAAACTGAACACAACAGCTAGGCGTATCCATGATTATTGACTATGCTTGCAATTCACTACAAAATATACTAATGAGCTTGGTCCAAATAAATCGATATAAATATTAGTGGTACCGTTTTAAATTTCGCAAATTAATACTGTCATTGTCATTTGTTAATGTGACGATAACTGACGGTGACTCTTTGCCTGTAGTAAATATTTCACATATTTTGTGATATATTCAGTAATGCCACAAACTGTACGAACTTGAAATCGATAACATTTTACACTATCATATTAGAAGCTGCGTGAAAGCGAAACAATCTTGGTAACCTTCGAGAGCTGGCAACCAACACTGCTTTTGTATGGACTGTTTATGTCACGGGGACGAGCAATGACAGACGCGAATCAAATGTGTGCAACTGTCATGGAAATCACCTACTTTTGGGGGTTTCACAACTGCCAAGGCTGTTGATCTTTATGATGGATTCGACACACTTTTCCTTTTTTATAACTCCCTAAGATGACTTGTTCAATCGTGTAGGTGGCCTAGATTGAGTGTATCAGGTGATCATTGGCGAAGTAATGGACGCTGGTTGGATTCAAGGTAGGTTGTGCAACACGTCGTTAAACACACCTATCCGTTTCAAACTGACTTGAATTTCCTGCGTCACTCAGTCGACTATGCTTTTCATTTCGGGATGGAAATAATTCGTCAGTGCACAGATTGACATCTCATGATTAGTGTCAATCTCGGATTTGGGCGATTCAGAGTGGGTTCATCTCCGTCACATTCTCTGACCTGCTAATACGATACTTATTAAGAGACAAACAAAATGGTTTCCTGGTAACATTGGTTCTGTTCGAATTTCCCTTTATTGTCGCTTAGCTAGTGCCTATTTATATAGCTAGCTGTGTAAAATGGTTATATTTTAAAATGGAGGTTTCCGCCATTACTTGCCCGACACTGTGAACTTAGCCTCTTTGAAAGAGTGGATCTTGACTACTTTCCAGAAAATATTTCTATTTGATTACGGGAATCTCCACTTACAAAATGCATCGCTGTAAATATCCGCGTTTTAAATTTGTTCTTTCTAACATGGCTGCTTTTGATTTTAGCACAGGTGAAGGTGAGTGAAAAGAAATTTGTTTCGTGATAAATTCTGCGATCTGGCTTGTAATGTGCAATTAGGAATCCAAGAACTGGGTGTCAAGTTAGCAGCGTGAATTCTCACTCTGATACGTATATAGAGGATATAATTACGTAATAATCCGCCTACCTTATACGAAAGTTATTTTGTGCCTCCATGGCTACTTGCGTAATTCACATACTTTAGGTCTTCTCACATCAGCTACAGACAGAAACACTTACTAGAAGGTGACATGGTCACCAGCAGTAAATAAAATATAAGTAACGGCGTGGCCTTCAAATTTGGCCGTGCTCTATAATTCCCATCCAAGGGATTGACCACACACCTTTTTCGGCACCGAATTAAAAAAATATTTGGTTTAATTTATCAATGATTTGTTTCGTAACCATGGACCGGATCATTTACCCTCGGAACAATTTAAAATCGTTGCCTGCTTTCACACAAATGACCTGGGCACTTTTTCCTGGTCAAGCTATACGAAACAAAATAAAAAGAATCAAAAAGTGGTAAAACAATTCTACACAAAACAAGCTGAAGGATGGCAGGTTGCACTCAAATAGTAACATATCAGAATTATGTGTATGAACTCAGTGCTAACGTTTGAGCGCTACTTCGAAAATTAGTGAACCTCAAAAGTATTGGAAATGAACTGGAACATTTTCGCTTGGGCATCATTATACTGCAGGAAACATAGCTTCACATAGTTGTTAATGATACAGTCGTGGAACTCGACAGATTTAATTTTATTTGTTGACCGCCAATGTACACGGATGAACCGCAGAGGTTGGGTCATCATTTACATAACTCCTTCATGGTGCCTGTCGATTAAAAGCATTTTTCAGTACCGTTCTCAACACATCACCAGTTTAATCGTAAAATGTGAACCAAGACGAGTTTATTGGCTAGTGTGTATATCTCTGCCGGCTGTCCACACCACGAAGTTGAAGAATTTTACGACGGATTTACAGCTCTGCACATCGAATACCAGGAACTCTCATTGTGCATAGTTGCCGGTGACTAATAAATCTGACTCCAGCTTCATTGCGATCCTCAAGCTAACATTATGCAATCTTCAAACAGGTTAGATGCAATACTCGACATGCCATTTGTTAACAACCTGTAGGTTTTCTCCATTTGTAATCGGGCACGGCTTGGGAGCTCTGGTCCTGCCATCGTAAAGCTATTTCCCGTTATCTATTACAAAACAAACCAGAAAGATTTCACCCGTTGCAAAAATCGAAGGTACAGGCAGAGACAATGCCTTCCCCAAAACATTCAGCGAGTGCGTGAAACAATTGCCTCCACTGATTTTAGTTTCTTTTACGATGCGGATGTGTCGAAGTATTGTGACCAGTTAACTAGTTACTTAAACTTTTGCTTCAACACCTGTTATCCAGTTTAAGCTATTGTTATCCTTGCCAACAGATTCTCCTCCCAACGTCATAAAAGATTGCGTAGATTTAAAGAAAAGGATTTCAAACACAAGGACTTTAAAGTCTCTAACTATTGATATAAAAATCGAATTGCGTCGACTCAACAATATATACCTTCAAGCTATACTTAGAAACACTAATTATAGTGAAATATGGAAACTGTTGAAACAGTTAAGCGGGGTCACCCGCAAGTTCACACATTCAACTCCTGATGTGGAGAAACTAAATCTCAGTTTTGTGACAAGGACAGTACTTCATACTTTGATATCTCCTCTAGTGGGTTACAGCTAACCTCAGGAAACCCACCTCCTGTGATCAGCTTAGAAGTAGACAGAGAAGTAATCGGGCTGCAAATGAACAAACCACCTGGTCCCGATAAATCGTCTCCTGTGGTTCTCAAAGTACTTGCATACACTGTGCTTCAAGCAGCACACTGACATTTGGTGAAACGCAAGCACCACGCCAGTGCCAAAGAAAGCAACCTGCAAATATCGGCGATCGCATGCACGCCGGTAACTCTTAAGATATTCAAGAAGCTTATTCTTAAAAGGATCTCAGCACAGATCTATTTAGAGGACTCACATCAGTTTGCTTAGCGTAGCTCAATGTCCACTTTACATGGAGTAATATGTTTGCTATATAGTATGCTCTCGGCACCGGATAGTAAAAACAAATTCATCCGTGTTTGCTTCCTGGATTTTAGTAACGCTTTTGGTTATATGAACCGCGAAGCACTGTTGCTCGATCAATTAGATTCAGAAGTCCAAACTTCTGTTGTCCTTTTGTTGTAAGCTTATTTTACTAGCCATACACAATTTACCAGGTTAGTGGGGAATAACTCTTCTTCAATCACAGAAAACTGGAGTCCATCAATGGGCCATTTGGTACCCATTCTAGTTTTCCACTTACGTTACCTTAATACCCGTCCCTGGAGAAGCTATCCTACTGAAGTATGTCAATAATGTAACCATTGGCGTCCATCATCCAAGCATAGAGTCATCGGCCAACCTACAAACCCTATTGGACAACCTCACAGCTTGGTCCAAATCCCGTTGCCTGCCATTAAACACACCAAAATGCAGGGATATTCTTTCTACGCTGTTCAAAGGAAAACGCTACTAGCATATCCAGACACGGTGTCCACAACTTTGCATTGACGGTGAATGTTTGACCTATTTCACTTAGTAAAATAGCTGGAAGTGACGCTAAGCAGTAAGCTTACGTGGTCCTTTCGCGCAAACCAAACATTTACTTAGGTCAGAAGACTCTCATACTATGTTACACTTCTCAGAGTTTCTTCCGTACCCGGATTGTTGATCCGGCGTTTTATCACTGCACGTATGTTACCCTACTGGACTTATTGCTTTTCAGTTATCTTTCCTGGTCTCCTGAGTAAGGACCTTATAGTAATTGCCAAATATGTTAGATATATATCGTGGTGTAGTAGATTTTCAAGGATGGAATTTTTCAACATGATTGTTGCCAGCCATGTCAACTCCTGTAGCAAGTTTGCATCTAAAGTACCCACAGATGTTAACCACCCCTTCCAGAGGGGGTTGTCCGAATGTGTCTCAACATCCTCGACTACACAGATTAACAAAACTAGATACGCCCGCACATAGACTTATGGTAAACCTGTTGTTCCTTTCCTGTCACGTATTTTGTACGATAAAAATTCAGTCATTCAAGAACAGATTAATAAGTTACTCTAGCGATATTTGCTCTGTCAAACCCAATTTAACGGTTGTAGTTCTAAATTTATCGGCAGGTGCTATCCTTTTTATTATTTAGCTCATTCCTTGGCGTGTGTTAGAACAGAATATTCAACCACTAAGGGTGCATAAAGCACATTCTTTACTTGACTTGACAGACTTGAACTGAGGTTAGACTGCAATAACACCTCGAAGCTGTACGGCATTCACATTGTGTCCATATTTCTCATAGTTTGCACTGGTAAACAGAACCTGTGTGTCGATTATTCTATAACTATTGTGTTATACAAGCAAGCCAGCAACTGGATATGATGGCTAGTTCTACGTCTGCCACACTCAATACAAGCAACTTTGGATGTCTTGGTCTAGATCCGCTGTCGATTTAAATACCTAGACATCAGGTCTTTTGTTAATCGCTCTTGATTAAGAGCTACCTGATGCTTGCGAATATCAAGATGCTGAATATCTTGCTGTTATTAAATCTGTTTGCCAAATTAGTTCAAATCCATTTTCGAAAAGATCGCCTTTCAACAATTCTCATCTCTTATTTCCCTTAGCTACATTTCATTTTGTGGAAACAGGTCAATAAAAGTTCCTCCAAGCTTTATAGGGTCATGACAAAGCAAACTGAGGCAGAAAATTGTGTTTCGATTGGCAACTCATATTTACAGCGCTTGTTATCGCTGGTGCAACTTTTGTTGCCAAACATTACTAAGTTTTTCGCATTGTTGGTTTTCAGCATGACACAGGAGACAAGAACATTTCAATGACACAACAAATAAATTCAAGTATGTGGCAATAGATTTGTGCTTCAACATAAAAGTGCTGGTTTGGACGAATTATCTGCGAGCCTACTGGGAGTCTTGTTTACCCCTTCTTTCAAGTCTAGTTGAGTTAGCCACTGAACAGATTATTCAGCAAAGATTTAAGCGGATGAACTTCACTAAGATTGAATATTAAACTGAGAAGACGAACAGTCGTCTATGTGCGCATTTCGAATTTTCTCAACAATTTCAATGCAGGATTGAAGAAATTGCCCGCATACCGTTTAAGGAGTGTGACGAAACCAAGCAAAAGTTGTGTGAACGGTGGCGAGGATGCTAAGACCAGAGTAACCGAAGCTCAATGACTGATTTTCGGTGCACGCATCAGTAAAATAAATGGTTTTATTATCAAAGTTTCGATGCAGGCCAGGATAGATATTAGCTGTCTTGTCTCCGCGACCTCGGCGAAACTCAAAAGCGTGGATTAGGATGATGTACTTATATCCAAAAAGCGGAGCTATGATCAATCCGATGATGAAAGTATCGCTACCTTCAATAAAGGAGCAAGAACTCATCAGCGAGGAAGCACAATGTGTTTACCATTTTGCATGTAACTGAGGAGTGAGTTAGATAGGTAGGACCAACAGGGTTTTGAATTCCAGAGTGAAGGATCACTTGCCAAACTGGATTCGGCATGAGGTCAGTCAATGGGAGGTACTGATGAGACATTATCCAACGTAAGCATCTACTAGTGTTCACCTTCACAGTGTATTATTCAAATACTGAAGGGAATCAACTATGTTAATCCACCAAGGTTGTGTTGAACCTAGCCCAAGGTTAAAGAATCGCACATTTCAACCCCTACTGTGAAATGGTGTTTGCGATATCCAAATAGACTGCCTGTACAGTATGCGGACAACGAGTTTATCTTTAGTATTAAATGTCTTGTTTCCACCGTGAAAACTCGCATAAGACGGAACCAATTTCTTCACACCTTGTCTACCTATTGTCTTGAAACGGCAATTGGTCTATGCATTCCTAAGCGCTCGATGATACAATGTTAAACAGGCAACCTGAAACCAATTATGGACACCCTCCGACAGTTAGTAGCAGCATTAACGGCTTCCTTAACAACCAATAGTAGTAAAATTGTCTTCCTCAATAAAAACAGGCAGAGGATCCACAGTGCCCTTTCGAACGCGTTTTATTTTCGCAGTGTTTCCATGATGTACAAGTAAGCGAGTTCAGTAACACGGTTCCCATCAGGATGACAGTCGCATTGGTTTTCCTGAGAGCAGTAATGTGTTTGCAGTAGCGTACATATATGTAAAAGTGTCGTTTGTATTGGGTTTGCTGTATATCAGAGACCAAACTTTATACCAGTGTTGAACAGTCTATAGATGTTCACCACCATGTATAACTTATCGAGAAATACTATCCACTCGTCTACTCGCGAAAATTCACCAACTTTTGTTGACCATTTCTGGTCGGAACCCGTCCATAGCAATTTGAATTTTTCGAGAATTACCAAGGTTGAACATTAACCACTCTAGAATCAAATTGGTCGCCAGCTGTTTTTGGTAAGTTCACCACTCACAAGAGAACTTATTACAACAGAGAACGGCACCGGTGAAACTTTCAGCGACGCACCTATCCTTATTTAGCTGGATGCTCAGTAGGGTCAGATAAATGAACAGTGAAGATCTTAATTCTCCATCCATCACGCCATTCGTGCGCAGATTTATGACTTTGTGTGCTTCCTTGAAAAAGTGCACACTTTGGACACTTGGCGTGGACGTATGGTTAAATTTTATTCGCCCGACAATATCGTCGGTCCAACTTAATGTCCCACTTAAGATGGAAAAACAAACTATACGTTATATACTTGGAGAACGGGATTGACAAGTGAAATAAGTTACAAGTCAGTATCAATTTTCAGCTATGTTCGGAAAAAGCGAGAATCATTAGTAGGTTGTTGATGGTACACATACATATTTCTGTGAATCCATGGGAATCTGGCAGAGCATTATTCGCTAGTAAAAATTTAAGCCACATGCACGAGTAGTATTGTACGAAGCAAAGGTACTTCTATGGAAAGTCGATGTGATTACTGAAGTGCATCACCATATGAACCTCATGTTTTTTAAGTTCGCAATAGGACACTTACTAAAAACAAACCCGTTTTTTACTAGTTGCTTTCCTCGGTACTAAAACGTTAGTACTACATTAGCTTCTGTGTTTAGTTAACGTGATTGATAGCGGCCTCCGGTCGGTCATTTTTGGCTATGTTGATCAGGTCACTTTGTGTTGCATTTCTTCGTTCATTGGAAGTATTTTGTGGAAATTTAGATACAACTCAGTTTCATTTATGATTCTGAAATTGCAGACCAGAATTACTTGTTTTCATCATTTGGTTTAGGCTATCTTACTATCACCATTTTCTTCGTCAGTTGGCCGCCATCTTGTTTTCGGATTATTCACAATGCCAAAGCAATTATTTTGTGGTACTTGTTCCAAGTTAGTCAGATACTGTGCAAATGCCTTCATGTGTGTTTTGCGCCAAAGTAAATACCACATTTCATATGTTGGATTATCAGTTGAGCATTTTTGTCGTCTTCGTGTAATCCAACATGATTTCGTTCATACTTATTGGGCAAATTGCCAAAACATACAGCCAAGAAGAGCAAAGCCGACGTGTAGGCTTCATCATTCCGTTGCGAACAGCTCCGTGACTTTAACCCAACAACCTAACCCGAAGAGCCTTCAGGTTTCAGCTCAGTCTTCCTCCACTACCCGTGCAAACTCAATGGCACGAAGCCCAACCGTTGTGAGAAGCCCAGTTTCATCTGGTATAAATTGTTTAACTTTGTTTTGTCCAACGGGCACTGACGTCCCAGCAGGTGAAAGTCTGATTGCTGAAGATCAGTGGAAAGAAACAAGAACGAAATTACGTAAGGTTGTTTTGCGTTTAACTTCTGTAAGTCAACAGTTAGCCAAACCACGTGAGGCTCGTAATATACTTCCCTGCAAGGTCAATCTCGTCCTATCAGAGGATTCGTAACATCGTGAGCTCCCACGCGCCGGAGTCCATTGATACATCATCTAAGTGCGCTACGATCACGACGTCTTTTTACAGAGTTTAATTAGCAGACTGCTCGAAGCTGGTGAGGACTCAGTAAAAGTGAGGCAACTTACCCGTCTTGGAAAACATTGTGATCAACAAAATCGGCCCATGTTAATCACTTTTGTGGACGAAGCCAGTCCAAGACTGATCATGTCCCGCTATAGTAGGCTGAGAAGTTTGAAGCTCCATGTTCGTCCAGAGCTGGACCCAGTAGATAGGGAGCGGCTCAAGTCTGCCATCACTGAGCTGAAAAGACGTACTGGTGAGAGGGAAACAAATCTTTGTATCGTAAATTTTCGGGTGGTTTCCAACAATTTGTGAATCAGGATAAACAGGTTTCTCACACTTCAAGCACACCCGGTGAATCCTGCTGCAAACTGGGAGTAGCCTTCACAGAGGTTTGCAGTGTCATGAACAAGCGTAATGAGATTTGTTGTTTCGTTGTGTCTGAGCCACCAGACATAGTGGGACTCGCAGAGACATGGCTGCATTCAGAGTTATACACCCAAGAACTTGAACTCAACTGTTACCCGTGCTTCCGCTGTGATAGACTAACGAATTCCCGCGGTGGCGTCTTGCTATATATCCAGTCTTCCCTGCGTGGGAGAATTGTGAGCACCTGCCGAAGTGACGATGGTTTGTGTGAGCTACTGTGGTGCTCCAGCCACCTCGGGTGCGGAGAACTATTTGTGGGCACAGTCTATCGCATCCCCCTGAGTCGATGTTTGTATTGGCTACCCCATCTTCGAACCCACATCAGTCGTCCACACTTAATAATTATGGGCGATTTTAACTGTCCTAAAATACGATGGCCTGATATGTACTTGGGGCTTGGACATGGGGAGGTTGAAGCAAATTTCGTGGATTTGGTAATTGAAACTGGTGCAGCGCAACACATGCCAGCCAACATGCAAACAACACGCTCAACCCCGTTCTGTCTTGACTTGATGTTAACCAGCTACGAACAACGAGTGCGGGACGTTCGGATTCTGGATCCCCTGGCTACAAGCGACCATTCAGTGTTCATACCTGATATGGAATTATCTTTGCCGTATTCACGTCCGCTGAAACCAAGTTACAACTACTGGAAAACGGACTTCGATGGTCTAGCTCGAGCCGCGATCCAACTGGATTGGTCTCTGTCACAAGCTACATCTGTGGAAGACTGTCGGATACGTATAAAAGAGAGATTGACATCATTGTTTTCCCAATTTGTGCCATTAAAATGTCGGAACGTTAGATCGATTAAGCCGCATTTGTTTGACAAGGAGTATGGAAATCTGGCTCGGAGGCGATGCAGACTGTGCGACTGATTCCTCCTCTTCTGCTCTGCCAATGATTACGAAGCTTATAAAAGTCAGCGGAACCTCTGCGACAGTGCAACAAGGAATAAGCGTTGACATATCGAAGAACAGCACGCAATAGCCACGAAGACCGCCCCACATAGACTATCTACTTACGTGAAGCGATGCTTGAAATCGGCAGGTGACGGGCCAGAGCTGAATGGTCCGGACGGACTGCCCCTAACCTCCAGCACTAAGCTTGCGTCCGCGTAGGCGGCGCGCCTCGCTTCTGTATTTGCAAATGCCCAGGTGTCTGTTCCGAGTTCGACGTGTACCGCTTTTACCGAACTCGACAATCTGGATTGCGGCGTTGAAGAAGTATGTCAACTACTCGCCAACCTTTACGGCACCAAACCTACAAGACCTGATGGGCTTCAGTCACTGATTTTCAACTCACTTTCGTTCAGCTTCTCTCCTGCGTGACTGATCATTATAACAGGTGGCTGTCCGAAGGTTCGTTGCCGCTTGACTGGAAATGTTAGGTGGTGAAGCCTATTCCGAAAGGCAGCGATCCTAGCAAGGCAGCCAACTACAGGCCAATTTGCCTGGCACCTATTTTGGCAAAGGTTGCTGAGCAACTCGTGAAGAAGAGATTGCGGTCGTTGCTACAGTCAGAAGAAGTCCTGACGACCGCACGGCACGGTTTTATGCAAGGCTGCTCATGCACTACAAACGTGCTCGTGACGAGGCATGAGCGTTTGCAAGCGATAAGCAAGGGGAAGTTTGTCAACGTGATATTAATAAATTTCAGTAAGGCGTTCAACTAGGGCAGTCATGAGGTCATCCTTCACAATCGCGGGGTGTGTGGTGTCGGTGGCTCACTGCACCAGGGTATCTGCGACTTCCATTTTAAAAGATAGTGTACTGGTCCTCGATCATCTAACTGACTGGTAGCCCTTTACAAGGGTCGTGCATCTAGGCATTGTGCTGGGGTTCACTCTGTACCTGATCCACATCAACGATCTGCCTCAGATTCTTCGGTCGCCGTTTGCCTTGTTTGCGGTCGACATGATGATTTTGAGAAATTGACGCTCCCGACAACCGTGGCCTACTTCAGCAAGATCTCAACCGCCTATCCACATGGTCTGCAGAAGTTCATCGCCCGGTCAACCCAGCCAAGTCTGTATTTATGAGCTTGGGTAAGGGTGCTGACGCCCGAAGCTACACCCTTGACGGCTAACCGCTATATCTCACACCGTCCATCAAGGACCTAGGTGTATTCTCGCGCAACAGTTTGAAACCCGTGGACAACACGAACAGGCTATATTGTAACTGACGGCACAATCTTTGGGCTTTCAAACGCAGCTTCGGCACATGGTCTGAACAGGTTGCCACTCGCCTCTTCTCTTTCATCATTAGACCAATGCTAGAGTACGGTTCGCCCGCGTAATTGCCGATTACTCAAGGCGAGGCACAGAGGATCGAACGGGCCTAACACATTGCTACCAGGCTCAGCCCGAGTTTATGTGGCTTGGGATATGAAGACCTGTGCGAGAAACTAGGACTCTACAGCTTGTTCTGCCATCGGCTACGACTCGACCTCATTATGATCTACCGTATTCTACATCTCGGTGAATTCCCCTTGCTGAGATCAATGCTGCAGTTACGAGGGCCATGCAGCACACGCGGACACATAAAAACTTGTCGTGCCGGATGTGAAACGTGTTCCCCACCCACTGTACTTCGAACGGAGAGTGGTAAGTATTTGGGTCAGTTTTCCTGAAGGTGTGATGGAGGCAAAAGTTATGCACCAGATCAAAACGGTGTTAGATTTATATTTTAGCACTGTTCGATTCATTCGATTACACACTTACGATGACCTGTCACGTTTGTGAATCCTGCACTACCGTGAGTCAGATATTTTAAATATTACATGAGAACAATACCGATATTCAAGGCTGAGAATTTTTAAAACGTTCTCCACCATATTTCGAAAGAGCTGTAAAGAATTCATTTCTACTTGCTCTATAATACAGTATTCAGTATTCGGTTGAGCAAAACCAGTGCTATTGCAATTGAGTATTGTTGGCCCAAAAGCATTGCACCCCGGAACGGGTTTCGAGCTTATTTGATCTACTCGGCTGAAGAAAGCTAGCTTCCGTTTGACACTTCCTAGTGTCCATGGCAAGCTCGTAAATTCTCACCGATAAACAGCTGTATGATAGACAGTTATGCTGAGCCAGTAAGTGGATCAGTGCAGAAGTTTCTCTTTTGTGACGGATATGTGCGCTCTTTTCACCATTACCATCATCATCATCATCCTCATCGTCAGCATCAATACATGTTAACTGAGGTTAATGAACACATTTCATTTGATGCGTCGCAGTAAAAAATGAGGAGATGTATAACGAAGAAAACAGGAGATACAAAACATTGCTGATTACAATCTAAAGCCCAAAACGTAAGGTGATGCACAAGGTCATATTAAATACTATTGTGAGAACGTGGTTAGCGAAGAACCTTAGGAGGGGAGAGACAGAGAAACGCACAACACAAACAACCTTAAGGCCGGCTATTCGTCGTGACATTCAGTGTATCCAAACCAAATTGTTCATCGCTCTTCGGACGCCAGTTTGGCAGTCAAGGGACACGAACTGACACCAAGTTCAAAGTGAGGGTTTTCATACCTCTGGACCAATTCCTCGCTTGCCCGCCTCCCTCTTGCATCCACACCCCGGTCGCACAAATAAAGCACCGTGTGCTGGCAGGTGCAACACTTGGTCAAGCCATGTAGCCTGGTAGGCGAAATAACGGTGCGTAGCGGTTCACTCGCTCTTCCTGTACGAATATGCGGTGCGGGCTAGCCTAGCTAGCACGCATTTTCGCCCTGAGGTCTTTACGAGTCACGTGTTCGCTTCCAGCCGGAACACGTCGCTAAGTATCCAGAAGCTTCAGTGAATGAGTAGAGGCACAATGTCATGGTTGATAGTTTGATTTGTCTTAAGTATATGACTGGTGATAATAACGTCTGGCGGAAATGCTACTAGTGATGTTCAACTGTATACAGCGGGAGCTTAAACAACTGTGATGTCTGCGTACTTTACTACGCATTCAGAACCACCGGCTAAGTCAGTTGGTATGCTTCCATGCGCTCGCTGAGCTGTTGTGGACTTCCACCGAAAAGCACATGCAAGTAGACACAAACCAGTGCCTGATCGGAGTCCACAATCGTGCTCCACATGGAGCGACAGTTTTGAACCCAGCCTCTCTAGCAATAACTGAGCGCGATGTGATCACTTTTCGTCCATGGCTGGTCCTAGGCGGATGGACACCATGACACCCTCCGGCGGGTGCTACGTCGGAAGTTAGTGAGCGCTAAATAGTCCACAACCTTCACGGGTGTATCGACCGTTCACCGTTCTAATTACGAGAGCTTACACCGTGTTAGTCGGCCAGACGAGCTCATCAGTGGACAGTTTTCATCTTGGAAGTTCAGATCATCAACCACGAACACAGTATCCATACATTGCCTGTAACGAAGGAGCGCGTTCAGTTAGTGATATATTTCGTCTTTCAAGGAATCTGTGTTAAAGTAAGTGAGCGCGTATGCAACCCTAAAGAACAGGCACTGTTTGTCCCTGTACGACTTCAAAGCTTTGAACGAGCCATCCAAACTGACAGCTCACATCCGTTTGTTCATTGGGGCCTAATCGACCAGGAAACTTCAGCCTAAACTCTCAGAGCATCGCTCACAACGAGTTGGTCGGCAATTGAAACGGCGTCCTTTCCAAACTTGCGCAATGTCAAAGTACCGCCGTTGTCGCATGTAGGGGATAGCAAAGTAATCAGAGAACTAGAAGTTTGCGGCTGGGTTTCTGATAAACAGCAGATATAGATTGATAGGGGCTCCAGTGTCCGGGAAAGTGACACCTTTGGCCAATCTGCAACAAATTGCGCACATTTAAGTAGACCAGTCTGAGGAAGGGTCGTAGGCTCCAAATAGAAACTGATAAACTAGCGTTGTCCGTTTGGCTGGACGAGGACTTGTCCACTGGACTGCAGTAATGCCATGCGTTTGAGTGGGATTCGAAACTAGAAGGGAGGTGACTATCGAAGTAAGGCGAGGAGAGGGCTAAAAATTAGTGGGGTTACAATGAGTTGAGATAGAGGTGAAGCTGAATCGGGTCGATGAAGATGAAAACGTGTAAGCTGGGAATAATTAGATTTGGAGGCCTAATTAATGGAGCAACGGTATAGGACAGGTACAAAAGCAAATGGTTGACATCTCCCGCAGGATGGTGAGGGTAAAAATCACAAAATAAAAAATCCCGTGTCAGTTAAAGAACAAGTGAAATACATGAGTCAGCAAGGGGTTTTGAGTAGCACATGCTATATCACCTAGTGTAAATGTGTCAGCGTATCGTCAAGGTGCCTTTCGAAAATGGATCAAGTAGGAACATGAATTCCGTGTGCCGGGAGGGTTTTCCAACGCTGTGACTCTCGGAGGAGATTAAGTTTCATCGACATCCCAGTCAGCTGTACTACGTGACCAGCTTGAACTGACAACCCCTTAGTGATGTGTTTCGACTGAGTTTCAAAAGAGAATGGGAGGCGTGGTTGGTGTTTCTCAGGATCTGATACAACAGCACGAGATCGCCTTTTGGACGCCGGTAACTTCCGCTGTATATTTTGCGGTTTTTCAGCCTGAGTCGGTAGGGAAGGCTGCACAAACCTCTACCATTCTTTGTCGTCCTGTATTGTGCGGTATCGAGAGTAGTGAGGTGATGCTTCTGCCAGGGTTACCACGCTTGAATAGCGTAGTCCGTGTGAGACCTCACGTACGCGTCAAGCATTTTCGGAAAGCCTGACGCGTCGAACTTCCCGAGCACTCTGTGAAGGAGGCAGAAGTGTTGGTTTGCTTACCTGATGACTTATATGCTGCCTCAAACAACCAATGTCATGTCAAGCACGCACGCCACGATCGCACGCATGAGAAGCCTGCTGTAGAATTTCTGATGACGTATGCTCAGAATTTTGCACTTGGTGGCGTTGAACTACAACATGTCCTCGATAGACCATATGTACGTTTTATCCAGGTCATTCTGTATGGATGTGTGATCCACCACTGAAGCGATAGCACGCCATCTCTTTAGCTCATCAGCAAATAGGTGACAGTATGAAGAGAGCAGGCTTGCGAGATCATTTATGGAAACCAGGAACAGGTGTGACCCGAGTGCCGAGCCCTTAGGTACGTCGCACTGAAATTCGATTTGTTCCGACAGGGTGCTGCGTACCCTCCCAATCAGGTGACACTGAACGAGAAAGTCACTTAACTATCCTAGAAAGGGGTCGCCTATTGCATAATCCTGGAGTTTGTGCAGTAGAATGCGATGGTCCTGGCGGTCGAATACATTTGAGAAATCCAGGTAGGCTTCATGCACTCCTACATCAGCGTCCACAGATTCCGTCCAGCTTACACGAGCCATTAGCAGATTAGTGGTGCAGGGCCGATTTTGGCAAAATCCGTGCTGCTCCGGAACGAGGACCTTGTTATTCTCCAGATACCCCAATAAAACCTCAGCTACAATGTACTCTATAGCCTTGGATATCACCGGAAGATGTGTACTCGGACGATAATTTGCTGGTTCAGCACGGCTACAACGTTTGCGAATTGAAGTGATGTCCCCGTGCTTCCTAATCTTGGAGACGTGTATCTCGTTAAGACATCGCTGATAGTGTGTTACTAACGATCTAGCTAATCTCATGGCAGCAACTTTTAATGTCTTCGGGCGAATGCCGTCCGCACCCAGGGAGTTGAACTCGCGCAAGGATATCAGCCTATTCTGTACAACTGTGGAGGTAAACGAAAGGCAATTAAGTCTTGATGGCCACATGCTATGCGTAGACAGGATTCAAGATAATTGCACGCTTTGGAAGTATCGGCCAATTTGTTGTCCAAGAACGTTGGTCGCCTCTTGTGCCGTTTGTGCTAACCGCATGCTGCGTGCAACACAGGAATTCCGCGCTTATTGCGGTGAAACGTATATACGTGTTTGTCTATCATCTTGGGGTTAGAGCAAAATTATATCACATGGTCTTTTTGGTTCTTTACTTTATCCTCCCGCACGAGTTTGACGCAGTGCTTCTTTTGTGTTGTATAGACGCTCTAAATATCTGCTCGGAGAGGCCATGTGAGCGATCCATGCCAGGTCCCTCAATGCCATGCATTTCCGAGTCCTGTTGCCTAGAAATGACTTCACCTTTTTCTAACGGGTAGTTTCGGTTTCTGATGTGCTTGTCACGAACCTGGTGAAGCCAGTGACAAATTCCTTTCATGCGACTTCAATGGACCATACGGTTAGGAAAAACCAGCTTTTCGCACTTATGAGTTCGGACAGTTAATCATCATTGTTTACGAAATGAGATGCTTCGACATGTTCTTTGGGATACTCTGCATAGCATAAGTATTGGAACACTACAGTCGCAGGATCGCTGCGGCCCAACGGATTGCCCACTGTTACTACGTCGATCATTAGTTTCTTGTTTGTATAGTCGAGATCCAAGATGGCCGGTTTGTTTCCTGTCCTGAAACGCGTTGGCTAAATGACGTGGTTGTACCGCGGTGAACCAGCGATTTGCTCTTGCAGATCCGCCTTGAATTGCTCATTGTGTTTGACCGTTGTTTCTAGACCGTGCAGAGGGTAGTGCCCTACCAGAAAACGTGGCTGTAATATCGATACAGGAGATTCTTTATTACGTAAGTTAGGTCCTGAACCATTTTTAATGTGGACATTAATAGGCTGTATACTGTGGCCACTTATCATCTATTGCCCTACCTTATGCGTAGGCAGCATTATGCCGCGTCCATAGTTTGAATCCCATGGTCGTTTATGTGCTTAATGAGAACGGCGGAACGGTAGTAGAGAATTACGCCGCCTCGCTTTGTGGGTCGGTCATTTCACATTAGTGACATACCAAGTTGAGCGATCTCGGCGTCAGTAATCACGTCTTTCTGCCATGTCTCGGTTACCATGATGAGGGCCCAACACATTGTAGCTTGTTGAAATCGAACCTCTGCTAATTTAGTGAGAAGCATTTGGGCGTTTTATACAAACAAATGTGAGCAACGGATGCCAGAAGCGTATTTGAACATACATAGGTTTCCCGAAAAGTTACGCCAACACTTTTGCGGCCAGAGGACAAACATTGTTTGGAAGTATTTCTTGCCAACACCCCTTGACGGTTTCGGTCTTTTGCATGAGCACCCACTACCTGGTCGTTTAGAAACGACTTGCAACGGATTGTCTGTTCCTTCCTCTTCGGATGGCTGGGCACTTTCACTGCGTTCCTGTTCGAAAATGAAGACAGCGAGGCCAGCGACAACTTACAGCTCGGTTGTTGTGGAGTTCTCCGAGCTGGGCAACTTGGTTGCAGACGTTTCGCCACCATTCGAGGTGGCATCTTCAGTGCGGGATTGATAGCAGTTAAGTAGCAGTAGCTGGTAGAAAGCAAACCTCACCCAATAATGTTCTGGCTTTGACCGCCTCCAGACCTGTCTCTGGTAGCAGCTTTCTGAGCAACTTGTGCCAACTTCGGAGCATCCTTTCATTCATTTGTTTGGCTTAGAGCATGAATTTCAACACCCCTTTATAGTTGGGTAATATGTGCAACCTTAACTTTGAGTTGACATTCACATCATGGAGAGGGAGAGAGCTTGACAGATGTATCGCCATTCTTCCGAGTCATGAGCTTCAGCCTGCGACTCGTCGGATGACTGGACTTCACGGACACCATTGACAAATATCGACCTTTCGTCCTTTGGCTTGCGGCATTCTCCTGAGGTTTGCTTCCTTTGCCGACCCTCCCTCCACAGCATGTTAGGAAATACACGAACGCCGCATGGCATAGCACGAAGACGGTGACCTAACAAGAGGGCGATCTCCGCTTCGTCACCTGACTGAAATACCACCTTATGTAGTCTTGGCTCGCCATAGTGAACTGAATTTGGGTGGTAGACGATACGACACAAGCTAGCCTGTTTGGCCCGGATACACATAGATTGGCACATGGTTTCTCATTGTTTCAGGTAGTCTAATAGTTTGTCTTTAATAGAGTTTGTCTTTTACTCAGGCACGTTGGAGCCTATTATCTTCAACGAGTTCTGCGACTTCTTAGAGTTCATAATTTTTAGATAAGACAATGTCTCTTTCTACTGACTGCGTGTTGGGCGGTCTTCTCAGAGGAGCACTGGTATTCGTGTCATCTCTAGCACTCATCGGAGTAGTTACAGATATACTTGCTACCCTTGTCTTGGGTTTGCATGCAGCCACGACGGATGCGTAAGATATCAGACTTTCGACAGTGTTAGGTAAACCCGAATGTCATATAGTGTCATGAGAGACAGACACGTCCCCGGGAGAAACCACATACTGTAAAATTGGGATTGTCGAGATTGACAGATCCTGGATGCTAGCTTTTGTGGTTAGGGTTTCTGGCTCTACATTGTTAACTGCACTCTGGTTTTGGTATATTCTCTTCCACGTCTGAACATATATTTTGGCAACCGGAAAGCGAGTTCCGATGCAGCTGTTTCCGATGTGTCCTTTAGAACAGCCGTGGCACGCTGCACGTTAACTGACAGCTTAGCACATTTCTGAACGGTAACATCCTCACCCCTACTTCCTTAAACTGATAGGGCACCGTTGCTTCTCATCTACGATGGTTGGAGCATCAAGTAATTGTTTGTATGGAAATTCCTTTTCCTTAAAACCCTGCATTAAGGATCCCGAGGCCCGAAAAACGTAGGTTTAGCTTTGTAATGGACAGATTCGGTAGAAAGTCGTCAGCCTTCTGTGTGAAAACCGAGTTGCCTTCAGTGAAGAATATTACGGTTATTCCCGCTACAGGATAGGTGATGGCCATACCTTCAGTACGTAACTGTCCCACAAATGCCAGAAAAAAAGCAATTTGCACTTCCTCATCAAGCTATTATTATCTTCGCGCTTTTTGTGGTGTGATAATTTGAAACTGTTTTCTATATACACCGGGCCCTGACTGGCAGGAGGATGCTCTCAACAATCAGGCCATTTTCAGCTGTCTACTGCAAGTGATCATCTAGTGGTTACCAAATACTTTAACGACAGGGTTGTCGAGAAACAGTGTTCATCTAAGAAATATTAAGAAGCTATTGAAAAGGGATTGCACGGTTGGCTGAAGTCATTATTTTGGGTAAGTTTGCGTCTACTTGTTGGAGCCAAATGTAGGTTACATAAGATACAGTTTTGATATCCACTGTTCAAGGAAAGCTGTTTTCCAACGTATATATGGCTTCTCTACTTCGAATCCCAATTAAGTGCAGAGTCTCATGACGTAACCGTGCAAAATAGAAAGCGGTGCATCAGTAACGCCCATTATAAATAGCCTCAAGGAAGAGTTGTGTCGATATGTCAACATGAAGCACCAGGCGAAACTGGGCGGTAACATTTAACTGTAGCTCTAGTGGATGACGAAATAACTAAGCTGAATCGCTCGCCAGCTTAATAGCCGTGACACATACCCTGAAGAATTAGATCTTGCTTTTAGATAGACCAAAATGTATTCCATCCATATCACACCCGATTACGGTGGTCAATGCGATTATCACTTTTTGATGGCAGTGCGATATTGCACTGGAAATTATGCTAGCTACATCCTGATAAACTGGACCATCCGGGTAGATTATCCAGCATTTTCCCAAGCTCTGTGTTAAAATATCATCCCGCCTATTGTCATGTTGTACACGCAATACATAACAAAAGATAACTGTAGAATATTAGCATAGTCACATTTTTAGAAGTACCAACAAATTTTTCCCCCTTAACTTTAAATATGCCTGAGAAGATAATCCTTGAAAGGTCACTATTTCAGGTACTTTCAGGTAAGCCGCAACAATTCGCTTATCAATTCCAGGTCTACCCAAGTGTCAACAGCCTGCTTCTCTCATGGTGCAATAAAGACCAAATCATACGAGAAAGATATCTTGACAGCAACCCCACTTCTGTTTGTAAAAACTGCGAATTGTTGTAATGTGGTTTGTATTCCTCCCACATTCAAGCTTCTATTGTCTATTTTGCTAGCAAATTACTTCACCAAACTACCACAGTTTGCACAAAGAGGAATCGTAAGCCACTCAACACAAATTCCTTTGTTCCTCGGAGATCATCTTTGATCTCATCATCATCACCATCATACATGTTAGCCAGAAGTGGGGAACACCTCAGCTACTGTGCCGCAACACATAAAAGAAAAATGAGAAAAAAGCAACTGGTACAAGCCGGCTCAGCTACCGGTAACGGACGGGCATCGTTCCGGTAAGCTATCTGGCGGCTATCTTGCATTAAAAAAAATACTATGCAAAATTATATAAGACTAAATAATGAGATCGTGGTTGGAGGGAGAGGCTAAGAGAGATGAGGTGGGACAAAGAAACTCACAGCATGAACGCCATGAGGTCGGCTCCTAGCAATATCAGCAAGTGTGTCCAACCAAACGTGTTCATCGTCTTTCGGACCCAAACCACGGAGCAGAAACTCTCCAACCCACCCCAGCTTCGAAGCGTGGGCCATCATTCCTCTCAACTAAGTCATCGCTTGGCCACCCCTCCTCTTCTTCAATCCACACCCCTAGCGCACAAACAACGCATGTCGCGGGAGTCGGTGGGCTGGCATGCGTAACACGTAGCCGAGCCATCGGAGCTTAGTGCATTAAATAACGCTGCTGAGCGGTTCAGTTCCTTTTCCTGTGCCGTAAACAAGGCGTCGAACACGCTCGTTGCTCACGCGGTGTTCCCACCAGATGTGAGCTAAATTGTGAAGGCACCGGTAGTCGAACGTAATTAGCCTCTTCAGGTCCGTTGCTTTAAGGGACCAGGTTTCACAACCGTACAGTAGGGTCGAACGTACCGCTGCATGGTACACTCTAACCTTCAGGGCAAGAGTGACGTCGCGCCGGCGCCATAAGTGGCGAAGGTTAGCAAAAATACTTCGAGCTTTTGCTATACGGTTCGTGATCTCATCTTCAATCCCAGGGGCGCTGAACCAAGTTCCCAGGTAATTGAATTTCTGAAGGACATTTAGCTGATCCCCACCAAAGGTCAGTGAATGAGGCTGTCTAGACCAATCTTGGAGGAACACTTTGCACTTCAAGGGTGCGAAGCAAAGCCCGAAGTGACGGACAGTTAGTGCTAATCTGTCCAGTGCCGCTTGGCATGTCTGGGAGCTATCACAGATTAGGGCAATATCAGCAGCATACTCCAAATCAAGAAGTAGTTCTCCTGGGAGCAGATCCACACCATCTAAGTCGCGTCCTGTGAACGCGATTTCCATGACTTCGTAAGTAGCGAAGTTGAAGAGGAAAGGTGACACCGGGCATCCTTGTCTCACATCAATGGAGATATGAAAGGGCGACGACAACTTGCCGTAAGCCCTAACTTTGCCCGAGCTACGCGCATATAATGCTCGGATAATACTTACATATTTCTCAGGTACACCTTTCCTGAGTAGACAGACCCAATTGCATGTCTATCCACCTAATCGAATGCACCTGTAAAAAGTCGGTCCTTCAGGGACAAAACGTATATTCTGCAAACGAAAGGACCAGGCGAAAACGCAGGCAGAGGGCGAGTAAAATATATCGGTATATACAGCTAGTTGGATCCATAATTAACGACCTTTGTGAATGCATGACCTTTTTCCTTTGATTCAGTCAAACAAACTCACTCCAATGCGTCCAACTGTTGGCCAATCAGCGGGCATGCGAGAAACGTGTGAACGTCCAATTAGCTGCCGCCTTTCCTTGCGGCAGCCTAACGGCTTCCTTGCTGGGCTGGCACCGCACGTTCCTTGAGTGTATACTCCCATCACATCCTCCCTTTTTCATGTTCTTGCTGCGGTACTTTGCTAAATAGTCCGTACACTTTACCACTCCGCGTCCTCTTTGTTGGATCTGCCGATGTCGCCTCATCGCCGCACGCAGTATAACGCTCTCTCCCTGATTCATGCTGTCGCCTCGGACATCTCCTCAGCTGTACTCGGTTTCTTCTCAGCTTCTTCCCTCCAACATTTACTTCGTATGACCTTTCACCGACTTTCGCGACCACGACTCCTTTTCTCCACCGCTCCTGTCCATCGGGAATCGGTTCAACCCAAACTTCTCTCCCCACTGTCAGCTCAGGTAATTCCCGTGCGCCGTTGTCGTAGTACCGTTTCTGAGTAGCCATTCGCCTTTTTAAACTGTTCTGTACTTTCTCAAGTTGTGGCGTAACAGGGCGCAGAAGTGTTGCGGATGCAGGCATCACAGTTCTGGTCCTTCGACTGTATAGGCGCTGCACTGGGCTGAGGCCAACATCCGTTGAAGGAGTGTTGCGACTCTCCAGTAGCACGACGTACGGGTCCTCCCGAGTATCTCTAGCCTTCGCTAATAGTTGCTTGGCTTGCCTCACTGCCGACTTTGCCTTCCCATTTGATTGACTGTGATAGGGACTGGTTTGCCGGTGTGCGAATTCCCATTTGGTTGCGAAAGCCTGGAATGCACTGCTGCTGAACTGGGGACCGTTGTCCGAGACTAGCTCCTCCAGTATCCCGTGCCGTGCGAATTGACATCTGAGTTTGTTGATTACTGCCTCCGTGGTCGTGGGGTGAGTGAATCGATTTCCTAGTTATCACTATAGTAGTCCACCGTGAGTAAGTAATCCTTTCCGTTGTCCCAGAATAGATCCACTGCTACATTTTGCCACGGTCGGTCCGGAACATCATGCAGCATCATCGGTTCCTTCGTTTGCCGAATGTCCTGTGAACGGCACGCCTCACAGTTAGACACATGATCCTTGATCTGACCTGTCATTCCTGGCCAGAACATCAGTTCTCTCGCTCGATTAATGGTGTAATTTGCATCCAGGTGAGCGCGATGGACATGCTCCAGCATCTCCTTTCGGAGAGAAGAAGGGATTAGGATTCGACTTCCTTTGAACAACAGACCGTCACAGACAGTGAGTTCGTCCCGAAAATTGAAGTAAGGTGTTAATTCCTTCGGGAGCTGCTTCTTTGTTTCTGGCCACCCATCGAGGATAATGTCTCGCAAAACTGCAAAAGTTTGGTCTTCCTCCGTGAAACGCCTTATGTCTTTCAAACGGTTTTCTGTCGCTGCCAGATGCTGCACCATGCTAACTGTCTCGATCTCTTCTAGACGATGTTCGGCCACTGGCGGATGTGCTCTCGACAGGGTGTCCGCGATGAACATCTTTGTTCCAGGTGTGTACACAATGTCAATGTCATACTTTTGGAGCCAAATAAGCATACGCTGTAGACGGCGAGGAACGTTATTCAGTGATTTAGTGGCTATCTACACCAGCAGTTTATGGTCAGTGTACACGGTTGTCTTTCTTCCAAAAGTATAATCATTGAAACGCTCCATGGCATAGACCACTGCCAGCGTCTCTTTCTCGATCTGTGCGTACCGCTTCTCGGCCTCTGTGAGTGCTCGACTGCGGAAATCCAAAGGTCTTCCGTTCTGCAACAGAACAGCACCCATTCCACTCTGGCTCCTATCACACTGTACCTCCAATGGTTGTGCTGGATCGTAATATCCGAGTACGGGCGCATTACTGATAAGGTTCTTAATGGTTGCGAAAGCCAAATCCTGTTCCTTCCCCCAGCTCCAATTTACTCCTTTGTGAGTTAACTGCCTAATCGGAGTCATGACATCAGCGAGTCCTGGGAGGAACCGGCTTAAATAATTCACCATACCGTTTAGGCGATGGACTGCCTTCATATCGTTAGGGGACGGCATCTCTTGTATCGCCTTAATCTTCCCTGGGTCAACCCTGATTCCGTCGGATGTTAACACATGCCCATGGAAAATCACCTCCTCTTTCCTCAGCTCTACTTTCTCGCGTTTTAGCTTGATGTTCTTTTGCACGCAACACCTCAGAAACCGGTGTAGCTTAGTTTCATGCTCTTCTTCGGTAGAACCGTAAATCAGAACGTCATCTGCCACACAGGTTACGCCATCTAAATCATCTATTGCTTGCACCAAACGCTTTCGGAAAATTTCGCTAGACACCTTCAGGCCAAACGGTAATCGCAGCCAACGATAACGTCCGAACGGTGTAGCAAATGTGGTGAGGAAACTGGATTCGTCGTCTAGAACAACGTGCCAACATGCCGAAGAAAGGTCTACTTTTGTGAAAAACTTAGCTTTTGTCAAACGTGGTAAAACATCTTCTAACGTCGGTAGCGCATAATGTTCTCTACGCAGGGCCTCTTTCAGTGGCTTCGGGTCTATACATACGCGTAGTTCGCCACTTTTCTTCGTAATGATTGCGACCTGGCTAACCCAGTCTGTTGGCTCATCAACCTTTGCAATCACACCCTGCATAACCAGCTTGTTCATTTCTGCGGAAAATCGGTCACGTAGCGCAAATGGGACTCTCCTAGCAGGTAACGCAATCCGGCGTACCGAAGGATCTAACGACAGGTGAGCGGTACCCTCAAATTCCCCTAAACCCGGGCTAAACACAGACGGATACAGGTCACTAACATCGGCTTCACTCTGACAAGCGTACACAAAACGATCATGGTTAAAATGACAAAGCCAAGAGATAAAATCGAATCAATGCCGAGAATCGGCGTGAGATCCTCATCCACGATCACGAACTGCAGACGATGCGAAACACCGTCTCTCGGATTGACCACTTCAATTGTCGCTGAGCCCTTTGGCTTGAGTCTGGAACCATTCCACATGCGCAAATAATCTTGATCCGATTGAATTTGCACGCCGCGGCAGTGCTTTCTGGGCAAAATATTGATCGTCGCGCCTGTGTCTAACTGGAGTCGCACAGACCGTCCCTCGATCAGAAGACTTGCATAGACACACTTCTGCGACGCTTTCCGAGACACGTTACCAATCGATTGTTCGGTGTCTTCTGTTGATTTGTCTGGAACGAGTGCACTGACATCTGTCGACTGACAGCAGCGGGCGAAGTGATTGCGCTTCCCACGTTTGACACAAATGCGGCCCCACGCCGGACACTGTTCGCGGTTCCTCGGATGTCGTGTTGCACAGAAGTTGCAGTGCTCCTGTCGCGCGGTCGTGGCCCTCGTAGTTTTGCTCCTGGAAACGGCGCACAACTCTGAATCACCTGTGATTGTCATCTGCTGGAACTGATAGGCAGTGAAGGACTCACTGTTACAGATGTCGATACATTGCTGCAGAGATAGGTTGCGCTTTCGTAATAGCCGCTTCGTCAAACCTTCGTCATTGATCCCAAGAAAAATGCCGTCCCGTCTGAGACTGTCCGCCATGCATTTACAGAAACTGCAAGATCGGGCCAAAATCTTTAGCTCAGTGACGTACGTGTCAACGGATTCACCTGGCCGCCTGTTTCGCGAAAAGAAGAGGTAGCGTTGAAATGTCTCGTTTGTTTGGCTTTCGCAGTATTTACTGAACTTCCCAAGAACTGTCTCCAGATTGTTGGCATCTTCGCTCTTGTCGTAACACAATGTCTCTAGCACGCTGCGTGCATCATCTCCTGCTGCGTGTCGAAACATGGCCAAGCGGTACGCCATCGGTTGTTTGTCCAGACGCGATAAAGTGCAGAAATCCATCCATTTGCTCTTCCACAAACGCCAGTTGCTTGCCAAACTGCGTTCATCCATGTTCAGCGGGGCAGGCATTTGAATAGCCGGTGCAGCTCCAATCATCGTCTGGGTGGTACTAACGTTCTTCTCCGTCTGTGACACCATGTAAAAAGTCGGTACTTCGGGGAAAAAGCGTATATTCTGCACACGAAAGAACCAGGCGAAAACGCAGGCAGAGGGCGAGTGAAACATATCGGTATATACAGCTAGTTGGATCCATAATTAACGACCTTTGTGAATGCATGACATTTTTCCTTTGATTCAGTCAAACAAACTCACTCCAATGCGTCCAACTGTTGGCCAATCAGCGTGCATGCGAGAAACGTGTGAACGTCCAATTAGCTGCCGCCTTTCCTTGCGGCAGCCTAACGGCTTTCTTGCTGCGCTGGCACCGCCCGTTCGTTGGAGTGTATACTCCCATCACAGCATTTTTGATATCAAGGAACACGACAACGGTGGGCCGCCAATATATGTGACGGTGCTCCAACAACTGACGCAAGGTAAAGATGTGGTCAATGCAGCCACGACCTCGACGAAACCCGGCTTGCTCTTCACAAATCTGGCTTTCCCGCGTGCCAGTCAGTCTGTGAAGGATGACAGAGACAAGCAATTTGGAGGCGATGGAAATCAGACTGATTCCTCTATGGCTGCCGCATTCCTATCTTGTGCCTCCCTTGAAAATTAGGACAATGACAGAGCGGCTCCAGTCGGTCGGGACAGTTTCCTGCACCCACAGTTTAACTAGTAATTCGTGTTATTCATCCACAAAATCAGGTCCCCGAATTTAAAGAGAGCTGGAGGAAGATCATCTGGTCCCGCGGTTTTATTTAACTTCAATAGTCCGATCTCACGTTCGACTTCCGAGCTAGAGTGTGGATCCAATAGGGCAGCCCACGGAGCGCGGCCATCATTGGTCAGCAAGAAATCTAACCATTCCGGCCGATTAAATAGCCTTTCAAATGCTCAGCCCAACGCTCCAAGCGTTTTGACAAATTGGGGATAGGCTGTCCACTCTCGTCACGTATAGTTTCACTAACCCCAGGTCTCCTACTGCCCGTTTCTCGTATCAGACGGAATAACTTACGATGGTTACCAAGGGTAGCGACCACTTCCACCTCTGTTGCAGGATGATACCACCAGGATTCGCGGTCTCTCTTCAAGCTAGCACAGAGTTTTGCCCGGAGCTCTTTGCGAGTTTCATTGTATTAGCTTCCAGCCGGAATATGCCGGCCAGCATCTATAAGTTCCAGAGACTGTGAAGCGACCAAATGTTCATGTTGGCGATTAGACATACCACATGAGGATTTTCCTGCTGCAAGTTAGGTCTGGTGAATATGAGACCAGTGACCTTCAACTGCATCAAGTGAGCGTTTATCCAACTCACATGACAGCGTACTTTGATAGGCATTCAGAACAGCTGGCTTCGCCAGTTGGCTGGTGTCAATGCGCTCACAACGTCGCCTTGGGCAACCGCCAAAGCGCATCCGCATGTCATCACATACAAGTGCATGATCGGTGTCCACACTTGTGCTTCAAGTTGAGCGCCAGTTCTGGGTGCAGCCTCTCCAGCAGTAACTGATTGCAATGTGATCGATTTGCGTCCAAGGCTGGTTCGAGGCTGGTGGGCGCGAAGTCACCCTCCGGTGGGTGCTGTGTCAAAAAGTGGTGCTCGCAAGAAATAAGCGAGCATCCTCACATAAATGAAGTAACCGCTCACCGTTATCATTACGGGAGCCTACACCATGTTAACCGCCCAGATGCAGCTCATCAGTGGATAATATTCCAACTTGAGCGTTCAGATCCCCGGCCAGCACTACAGTGTCCGAGCTTCTTCTGTGGCTTAGGAGCACGTTCAGTTGACCATAGAAGTCGTCTTTTACCGAGTCATCGCTACAGTTTGTCGGTGCATAGGCAGTGATAACGATTAGACACCTGTTAGTCCCGCGCGACTTCGAAGTTTTGAACGAGCCAGCCAATCGGACCGCACACATCCGGCTACTGATTGGAATCCAATCAACCAGAGCAGCTTCCGCCCGAGGACTCAGGGCAATACCAACACCATCTTGACCGGTACTCGAAGCTGCATCGTCACCGGATAGGCGCAAAGAGAAAGTCTTGCTAGTGGCATCTGAAGGGGATCGCAAAGTGAGCACAGAGCTAGAGTCTTGCAGGCGGGTCTCCGATAAGCAGCTGATATCGATCGAGAGGGTCTCTAATGTTCGGGCAAGTGCTGTCTGTTGACCGATCTGAAGCTTTTGTGCTAACATTGAGGCATGCCAATCTGAAGGAGGATGGAGGGTTTCAAATGGAAGCCGATGAACTGGGCTTGACCGCTTGTTTGTACATGAGCTTGTTGACAGGGAAGGAATGATACCCCGCGTTCACATGTGAGTAGAAACTAAAAGACAAGCGACTATTGAAGCAAGGTGGGGGAGGGCCGAGAATTGGGGTTTGAAAACAGGGGAGATAAAAATGAAGTTGGAACTAGACGATAAGGGAGAAAAGCGTAAGAATGGGAATAAGAAGACGGGAAGGCTTGAGCGTAGTATCCAAACCCCTATCCACCCTGCTCGATGCAGCAGATAGGGCACCGTTGATTATCCTTTGCGGTGGCCAGAGCATCAGAAATTTGTTTGAAGTGCGATTCATAGTATTGTGTAGGCAGGATACTGTCAAGTTGCCCAGGCCTAGACAGGAGAACGATTAGGGTTCTCAACCAAAGCCTTTGGTTCAATATCTGTCCGCATGGCAGCGGGTTTGACATTGGGCTACAAGGAGTCCGTTTTAAAGTATAAGGAGCCACCCTCATTCCAACCCCCAACCTGGAGGACCAGGAGGCTGAGTTTGTCTGGCCTCTAACCATTGATCAATCTGGTATGAGTGGCTCTGAAGGTGAAAAAATGCAACACCCATTATAGCTCAATGGATCACTGAGGCACACAAACCATCGCACCATGGTGAGGTCCAGCCTCATTGCGATGGTATCTTTGATCTACATCCCACTTGATCAGGCTTTATTCTGGACATTGAGAATCAAACATGCTGAAGTACTCAGATGAGATGATCCTACATGATACTCATTTGACTACAGCCTAATCAGCTGATTTCCTATTATATCAGAAAATACATGTGTCTAGCCAAACCTACATATCCTTTACTGTAAACACTGAAATACGACAATCCACTTTTAAATTAAGGGAACCCGGTACCCGTAACTTCTACAGAAATCTGTCAGTTATCTAACGGTGGCAAATGTTCGCACTCACCAACAGGAGTGAATTATGTAGATATCACAATAAATCAGGATTTATCGTGATTGCTTCAAGCAAACAAAGTGTTCATCAAAGCCAGTTTGTAAGGTAGTTTCTGTTTGAGGCTATTCTCCGCCTCTCCATGTCTGAGGCTTCGGTCAGTCTGCGTGTGTTATACTGCATTGGATCTGTTGCTCACTCATGATTTTTCAACTCTACCTTAAATAAAAATAGGATGTGACGAAACCAGAGTCTACAGTTAGTCGACAGTCGTTTAGTAAAAGTATTTGCTACCGGACTCGCACTTTTGCCCTCAACAGTAAAATAGTAAAATTAATTTGTTATGCAACTAACAATAATGTTTAGCATGTCTTTAATTGACCTTAGCCTGTGCTAACCTTTTTACTACGATAGCTGTATGTTCGCGACAGCTGCGCGTTTGTCCTATCTGGGTGCGTAAAACAAATTCCCTACCTCAGTTGACCTCGGTCAAAAACGTCACCTCGGTTTGTCAGTGGCTTGTGGAAGCATGCGAACACATGCAATCGAATTGCGCTGGTTATTTTGTTCCGGATAATGACAATCGAGCCTGCTGATTTAGTACTAACATTAGTGGAGCGACACACTACGTTTGTACAAATACCAATGTGTCGGTATCCAAACCAATTAACCGGTTACCTTCTCAGACTAAAGCACATCAAGTTATTTTTATGCTTTTGGTACATTACTAATGGAATCTATAGCAATGGGAAATGGGTTTTTTAGAGTCTGTCCATACAACTGATAAAATAAAATATTCCAACATCACTGTCTGCACAAAATCAGCTGCAAGGCAGTAATGCGCACCAGCTTGTGGTTCTCTGGAAATTTCAGTAGTGCCTCCCCGCATACACGATGTTATAAAGGCAAGGAAAAGAAATTTGCAACACCGAAGCATACACACGAAAAGAGCAACCGAAGCTTCAGATCTTCATTCACTCTCGTTTCCCATCAACCTAGCGGAGGGCTGCATTTGTTTATCTGGAAAACAAATCAACCTGACAGTCAAACATCCCAAGTGGCAGTGACGCACTAACGCAGAGGATCCGATTGTAGGGAGTTGATTGCGCATGGCGCCTGTAGTAGCAGCAGAGGCAATAGGTAATAAATGCAATGGTTGATAGAAATTCAGTGACCTTTCCTGGATTTTGTGGGGTAATGATCGAATTGCACGGGCGCCTTTATCATCCAAGTGGCACATACAAACAAAGTTTCGGTCAGTGATATACCGAGCAGGTGGCCAACTTAAATATATAGACAACTGGATCCACAAAATTCACTTGTACAGTTAACAGCCCACGCACTACAAAAAGTGCACGGGTCGGCTGAAACATAAATTTGTAAGCCCAAAAGTGTTGATCTTCGGAAAATCTTTGTTGTCTTCACTTCTAGATGGTGAAAATGCGCACAGCATTACACTAAAAGGGGCGAGTTTTTGTTCATATTGTTTTGTCGCTGGGTGCTGCACATAAACGTGTGTTAAAAGAGACTTCCAACCTCGCCACATCGCTGAACTGTTGTTTTCTCCGTTACTTCCGGACGATGAGATTAATTAATCATTTGGCCTGAAATTATTCGTATTGAACTCCTTCTTTTATGTGCAATACCGCCGGAGATTGATTAATCAAATGGTCGGACATGGTTAAGACAGACACACCTTTCTCAATCTCAAGCTGCATTGCAATTTAAAAACCCTGACCCCAGCTTACCTTTTAACAACTACATATGCACTTTCAGGTTGGTTAAGCTGCAGCCTTTTTCTTTGCCAGGGCAACACTGGAGTGCCCTAGTACACTCACTGAGCCGAAGAAGTCATCCGGCGACCCAACGATTAAGAATTCGAAATTGTATATTAGTTTTAGTTAAGAAAGCAGTCGCGATTGTTGGAGTGTATTTGATGTCGTTCTGAAATAGACAATGGTCAGAAAAGAAACTAGAAAGTGATTGATTATAAAGAATTGTGTCCCCGATCTTAGCCGGGATGGGGTTGAAGGAATATCTTTCATGGATCCACGCAAATATCTGGATACAAGAGTAATGACGTTTCCATATTAATACCACTGAGCAAACTTCGTCAGCTATGTACAAAATGGTGTTATTACGAACTAAAATGTGATCATTGTGCTCCTTCCTTGGCTTCCGTCGTCTCCAAAGCACCGTCGGCACATTCTCTTTCAGAGTTGTTCACTGACATCTCGTTCCACACTGACAGTCTTTGCCCCTGAATAAGAGGGAAATAGAGAATTCATCGCAGGTCAGTCGAACGGTGTACGAATAAACGCATTACTGATTAACTAATATTCCCTGAAAGCAACCACTGTAAACTGGCGACCTCATAGTGCACACAAAAAGAAATCAAACTACGCTGCATATCTGGAGTATTTAATTCGTGACCAGATTGCGCGCATGTACCGTATCTGAATGTCTCATTCATCTAGGTTCTGTCTTGCATATAGTGTGCTTAACTTTTACAGCCAAATCAGTGACTTTAGTGGAGAGAGCCACAAATAAATCTAGACACACACACATAGACCAGTTGTCCACTGAGCGAGTTATATACACTACGGGTTAAAAGCTTCTTGTTCAGCATAAATACCCCATAACCTTTCGAAAATAAGCTTCACCATAAAGGCCAGTACACCAGCTTTCAAGCTTCTTTTGGCGGAGGCTATTACTCACTCGTTTATATAGGTATGGTATCAAAGAGGCCAAACATTTGATATTGAATAGTTGCTCGGTTATCGCAATTATATTGCGGTCTACAATCTGCAGGTTCTTTTAAGTCAAATACTTGGATAGTTATTTCTACAAGATACACATCTTGAGGATTAAGCTAAGGAACTGTTTAGGAGACCGCGATGAGACGAATGGATCGGTAGTTCTTATATAAACGCAATGCACACGCTTAATTTGTGGTAGCGATCTTGGTATTTTAAACAGCGCATGTTAGTGTTATGGGTATTTAAGTACCACAAGAACTAGTGTTTCATTGCTTTTATCCACTATCGCCAAGGACTCTCATACGACATTATTTGGGAAATATAATTATCTCGTTTACATGTATGAAACTTCGTGTCTCCCTCCACAACTAATCATTCCTCAACTAATCGAGAAAGAACACCCAGCTGATGAGCTTCGCATACGCATTGTATCATTTAGTTGCTCCTCTGGGAGTTCCTTGAATTGAAGATCTCAGCACTGATTATCACTCGCAGGTGTAGCAGTCAGCCGATTTGAATACACTATATGAACTGCTAGGGTGCATCAACTCTTTTGGTGGCTGTCGACGTGTACATATTTGTGGATTGGGCCATTATCTACGTGGTATACCATGGAATGCTGTATTAGAATAGTAGACGGATACACACAGTGGTTTAGTAATGAGTACGGCTTTGCTGCTATCATACTAAAAATACGATGTGAATTCGAAGCCGCCCTCAAACGACTGCTGTTGGGGTATTGCATACAAAAGCCAAACAACAAGTGCTCAATAGATCATTTCAAGGAATGCCGCTAATAGCATGTATGAAGTGCTCTTTATGTTCTGTGAGAAATTCTCTAGCTGCTTGATTCGATGGAATGGTGCGGAAAGCATGAATACAAAACAGGATGAGACTGGTGGGTAGGACTTTTGATAACAGTACCCAATCTAAGGAAAGCTGCTTACGAAAATGCTAGTGAGCAAGTTCTACGGATGTGCATGTAAAAGCAAAGACCTTACATTAAAACCCGCAGCTCCAGTTTGACATTTTCTCACTTGGAGATCGTGTTAACGCCACGCGTGAAATCCCGATAGATCAACCTACTGTGCTACCGTGTTGGCCGTGTGATATTGCAAGGCTGGTGTGTCAAATATGCGGTATATATATATATATATATATATATATATATATATATGAACAATGCATTTATACGGGTTAAGAAGTGTTGCTTTGCAAGTCATGTTGGATAGTTGGCGGGGATACCTACATAACAATAATGATGATAAGGATAGTACAATAGTTAATAATTTAAATATGAAAATAAGGACTTATCGTTTGCTCCGCTGTTGTCCTGCGATCCTCTTAAATTCACAACACCCACAGTTAACAGCGAATAATTCCATGGTATACTCCAGGTGTAGGATGGAGACGTAGTGTTAAGTAACAAAATGTAAGTGGATGAGTGCATCGTCCAACCGTCTTTTAAATACTGTTAGTGTCGTTTCAGAGACGACCAATTCTGGGATAGTATTCCACGGGTGACAGACACAAATGGAAAAGAAATTTCTGCGGCGCTGCAGACGACTGTATTGTTCTGCGAGTTTTAATGAGTGGCCCCTCAGGTTTGTATTAATGCTGAGTTGCAGTAAAGGGCGGCACACATGGTGTGGGTCTCGCAGAATCAAGTATGCCATAATCAGGTCGTCTCGTAGTCTGCGATAGCTTCCACTGAACACCCACATTCGTTGCAGCCTCTTCTGGTAGGAAAGATTGCGCCTTCCAGTTACGTTCTTAGACGCTCGGCGTTGTGGCTGCTCCAGTGCATTAAGATCATGTTTCATCCATGGATGCCAGGCTTGAATTGCCTATTCGACAAGGGGGCGAACATACGCACTGAGCATTTGTCGAAATATGCAGCTGTTTATTTGTCCAAACGCACGTCGCAACAGCCCGACTTGTTGGTTCCCGGTCTTCGAGGTCTTTTCGGATTGCTTGGAGCAACCCAAGTCACCTTGAACCAGAACACCCATGTCACGTTCGAGAGTTGATTTTTGTAGTATATTCGTTCCGAGACCGTATAAGTAGCTGCCCTGACGACGGATGGAAAGCACCTCGCATTTACTGACGTTGAAATGTAATAAGTTTTGGGTCAACCATTGATACACCGTATCTAGATCACCCTGAAGCACATGTTGAACAGCCTTCGCCTGGATCCTGCGCCAGGTCTTGATATCGTCGGCAAACATTAAGAGGTTTGAAGCGACTCCCTGTGCAAGGTCATTAATAAACACCAAAAACAAACGCGGACCTAGAACTGAGCCTTGCGGCACACCACACTCGACTTGTATGGGGTCCGATAAAGAGCTCCGAACTCTGACCACTAATTGCTGTTGAAGTACAACGTTGGCGATCCAGCTTAAAAGAGGGTCTCCGATCCCGTAATGATGCAGCTTGGATAGTAGTATCCGATGGTCTAGACGATCGAAAGCCTTGGGAAAATCCAGGTAGATCATATCAACACCTGCAGCGTCAGCTGCCTCGGTTCAGCTACTGCATGCGATTAGTAAATTCGTTGAACATGACCGCTGTCGACGTAAACCGTGCTGTTCAGGAGTGCTGCTGTTGCAGTTTTCCAGATAGCACACCAGTGCATCGGCAACTATGGATTCCATGACCTTGGAGGGTATAGGAAGAAGTGATACTGGGTGGTAGTTGGAGGGCTCAGTTATGCTTCCACCTTTGTGAATCGGGGTTATTATTCCAAGCTTCCACATGGTGGGAACTTGGTTCTGGTCTAAGCAGCGCTGGAAAAACTGAGCTGAAGTCCTGTCAATTGACTTGCTGCTGCTCCCAATGCCTCTGGACGAATGGTGTCGACACTCGGCGAGCTGTGTTTGCGTAGAGACGTCAGCTTTTGCAATACAGCCTCTGCGGTAAAAGTGATGTGGGTTAGTCCTGGTAAGGATAAGACAAATCTTAATAGATCGCTTGGTGGCAAGACCCTTTGAAACGTGGGGGCGTATTGCATCTGCAGCGCGTTTGCAGCTTCCATAGCCGTTCTTGTTGGGCCATCAGCATTCTTGAGTGGCGGAAATCCTTGTCTCACATTTCGTAGGCTATTAACGTGCTTGTACAGCCATTTGTAGTTAGCACTGAAGGTTTTTGCGATGTTCTGCTGATAGGCGGATTTGTCTTCTCTTAACAGTTGAGTGCAGTGGTTACGTTGGGCTACGTAGTTGTCCCAAGTTTCCTGTGCTGAAGCTTCTCTGTACACTCGCCATGCTGCGTTGCGTACTGTCATCCGTTTTCGAGTTCTGCTCCTAACGTAAGAAACTGATGTACACTTATAGCAGTCTTTTATCTCTGAAGCCTGTGCAGTCAGCTGACTGAATGTGTTGACGAACTCGAGCCAGGCGACTTCCAGGGGTTGTTTTTCGAGGAACGACCAAGTTGTGGCTCTGATGAGCCGGGCTAATCGATCGTAGATTGTGATGGTTCGCACCGTCTCATCGGTTTTATTCAGACATTCTGCATAGCAGACGAAGTTGCAACTGATCACGGCATGATCATTGCGACCCAACGGGCAGTCTAAAACCAACGCATCAATCATATGCTCCTAGTTGGTAAGCACAAGATCCAGCACAGATGGCCTGTTATCTGTTCTGAACCGAGTGGGCAAAGTGATGTGATTGTAAAGAGGAACAGTAGTTACTAGATTTTGTAGCTCGGCTTTGAATTGTTCTCCGATCGTGGTGGGAGTTTCTAAACAATATACGTTGAAATCACGCATGACATGAATGTCAGCGTACTTTTGTTGTGAACTGCACCTTAAAGCAGCCGCTAGGTGGTAGTCGGTTTCGGGTGTTGAGTTAGGGGCGCGGTACACCAAGACAATAAGGCAAGCGTCCCTGCCTTGTAACTGCAACCGGCACCAAAGAGAGTCGGGGAACTGCGAGTCTGAATCCTCCACGGCTTCGCACTGTAAGTCGTTTCGGTAATACAGGATTACCCCTCCTCCTTTTGTGAGCCTGTCTTTCCGGATCAGCGACATGCCCGGTAGGGAAACTTCAGCGTCCGTCATTCCCATATGCAGCCACCTCTCGGAGATACCAATGACATCATATGACCCGGAAGCTTGGAGATCTTTCAGTTCGGCCAATTTGTTAGAAAGACCTTGAGCATTTATATACAAGCAGGCCAGTTGCTCAGTCTCTAGGAGCCCACAGAATGGTAAAGGGGCCACGTGTGGGAGATCGCCGACCGATGGGAGCTCGGCAGTTACTCGTTTTTTGATGGGATAATGATACCTCGTTTGCAACTTGATTCGGCCAAGGTGCGTCCCAACCTTCATTTAGACCTACGTCAGAGTCAATTAAAGCAGCAGTGAAATTACGCTTCTGTACATTCGTCGTTATGCTTGCTGCTTTAGTTGCTTTAATATTTGAGCTATGCAAAGCGTTTGCAACCTTTAACCGAAGTTCAGCAGGAAGATGTTTCCGATTTCTCCGTCATCGATCCAAAACATCCTTTGCTTGTTGCTCTGACTGGACCACAATTTTTAGCATTCTAGGGCCGCATCCTCTATAAATTGGTGAGAGAGGTATCCTGGTGAGCGATAGTGCCACAATATTATCCAAAAAACGTGTTTCACCAATGAACCGCCACTGTTCCAAACCGTGCTTTCCGGTCTCTTGAACATCGTTAGAAGGATGTTCTGGCATGACATGTAAAAAGATTGCGTTTATGCGGTCTTGCTTGTTGTGCCCCTCTTCGGTGTTTCTTTTGGATTGTCGCACGCTCCAAGGGACATCAGGATCCGTGTTTTAGCGCGCCTGCGGAGAGGATTCTAGTGTTACTCTAATAAGTCTGGGTTCTCCATTGTGTGGCGAGTTCGGATGACGAGTAATTCGTAATAAGTTAATGGGTTTGGCTTTGATACTCATCTGCATGCACAATGAGTTCCATTGGTCTTGGTCGTCTGATAACTTATCCCGCAATGTGATGGCGGTAGATTCAGGGACATTTGAGCATACAACAGTCTGGGCACTGTTGTTGGATCCCTTTTTCGTTGATATACAAGGTACGCTACTCGTTTTTCCTGAACAGCTGACAGGTGTTGATTGTTTGCTGTTGGTCCCTCTATTCGCGTTAACGGTGTTTACAATGGAAGAGGCCGAAACGGCAGCCTATCGGTGGACCTTTGCAGCAATCTCTGCATAGGTAACTGATGTTCTGGGAGGCTTAGTCTCGACAATGGATATTTGAGCTACAGGTACCTAGGGTTGGTGTTCGGCTGCTTCACCGTTGTTAACGCTAGACGTCAGGTCTAGTGGAATTTGCTTAACCAGACGTTTTGTGTGGTATCTGATTTTCGTTGCCGTGAGTATTGTTTGACTCTCGTAGGCAAGGTGAGTTTTCGTCCGGCGTCCTATCAAAGTTGGAGAAGACGACGTAGGTGGAGACGTGGCTGATTGCGTTTCAGGTGAAGCGGATTGTTCAGCATTCCGTTGCTTAGAAGCCGTTACGCTTCTGTGATGCATACTCGCTTCCCTTAAACTTATCTTATCGTTTATCCTCTGCTCTGCTTCTGTGGTTAACCGGTCGCATTTCTGAGCTAGGATAAGCAAGCACTTAACGATATATATATATATATATATAGTTGCGTATATCAATATGTATGACCAATTATTTGTTGCGTACGACTAGCACGACAACAATTTATTTCCCGTGACTCCAAAACGCCAAATTGGGCCCGCGCGGCCCATGAGGAATCGAATGTTTGTTATATATCATTTGCAGTATTTTCAATGCAACGGTCACACCAGCCCTGGTAAGTTCACTGATAACAATTGTTCCGCTTAATACCGATCGATCACTTCCGTAACTCAGTTACGCATGCGTTCAGACATCTAAAATAACAAAGGGTATTTTAGTGCTAACTGAAAGCACCAATATTACCACATTTGAATCACAGAGCGTAGGCGGTAGTGTCACGCCAGAACCAGCACTGCACACCCACTGATGTCAGCTGAAAGTTACCATCCCTCGTGTTTTAGTGGTTGAAGGTTTAGTCACCAACGCAGAGGGACACATGTGAAACTTGCGGTGAGCAGATAAATCAGCACTACTTCCGCATCGCTTCAGCTGTAGCCAACTAATCGGTGTATAGCTTACGTGTCCTACCTTTTCACACTGGTAACAAAGCCTTATAGGTTGGTAGCTTATTCAAACAGTCTAAATATTTGGACAGTATAAGCTCTGTTACTTTATCTTCGGAGTTCTTAAGCTCATTTGGGTTAGTACAGCTCCCAATACCCGATATGCATATGATCGTGCAAGCTTCATTTGCTAAATCACTACAGCACATTTCAACACACACATGTCATAAAATCTGGAGATATTAATCTTATCTTTTAATGAACGAACGGTACGCTTAACCTTTGTTCAATGCCACCGTAATGATACACAGAAAGTGCTAAATTTAGGGATTTCATATCGATCAGATTCCATGGAATTTAGGGCGTTCAGTTGTTAAACTTGTTCAGTAGCTGAATTCACGTTACCTTTACACTTCCATTTGTGGCTACATTGCAGTTCGTAGGTGTACTCGCGAATTATTTGCTTGGCGATGGTGGCACGTACCGGGCTTTGTCAATCGAGTGCGCAATAATATATAATGTATATAGCTAATCCTGGTTAACAGTGTGGAAATGCGATGAGTGACTTACTTCTGGTGTGAGTTCCCACGCTTGCTGTTCCTGCTGCGCTCTGATACGGTCTTTATCAGGATCCCATTCATAGATTATACAGTGGGCGTGTAAGAAAGAAAACATTGATATTGTCAGCAAGCACAAGCTCCCTGACAAACATCCGACACCGGTTGATAAAATGGCTCTGGGAAGTGAAAGAAGGAGCAGGAAACTGGTGTGATTACAAAGAGTGAAGCAAGAGGTTTCACGAACTAAAGTACAGTCATCATGCAGCTTATATTGTAATTGTCAAGTGCTACTTTCGGAGCACAACGGCCTACTAATCATGGCGGTAGACCCCAACCACTATGTGCCGTGTTTCACTCCCAGCTCAAACTAGCTCCACCGTATGAGTCCCAAAATGGCCGAATCGCGTCGTGAAGTGTAATGATTGAAAGCACAAAACCGAGATCCTTCATTGCCTGATAGTCTTATATACATCGCTATCGTAATCACGTTCAAACATCTCCGTAACCCCTAGAAGTGGATTTCGTCTTTTCACTAGCCAGATTTCGGAGGAGTTTCACAGCATATATTGATGAAGAAATCTGATAGGCGCAATACCTGAAAATGCTAATGATACAAACTTATGTTTGCAGAAATAAAGTTGCAGGCTTTGTTGCGAGTCCCCTACTTGTCATGCTGATTTTTCCTATTCTAAGGTATGTCGAGTGAGGACTTATTTTTAATGTATTCTGAAGCACACACAACAGTATCCCAATGACTGTCTAACTGGATGTAAGCGTAAAGATGTTTTGTCTTATATTCTACACTCCTTACAGCGCTCTATTTCGAAGGGAAAGAACAGTTTCTTATTCATTATGTCCCACGAACAGAGTATACGAATAGGACTCAGGTTACTTATGAGTGGAAGGATTTCGGTGAGTATTTTTGTTCGTCGCAATCAGCCGACAATTCAGATATGTCGACTAGCTATCCGGAAAAGCACCAGACGGCCGTTTCGCCCTATTGGGTCTCATCAGTGGTGCGCATCCTTCGGTCCTCTGCGGAGGATCGAACCCATGACTGCTAGTGGCTCCTGCCAACTAGCCCGCAGCTTATGCAGCTGCGCCATGGAGGACTCAGGTTGATTACGATAACCGCAGTTCAACAGCATATTAGCATAATCCTTAGCTAACACGTTGTAACGGAAACGAAGGCCCTACTCACATACGATAAGAAAAGCGTAGTATTTGTCATAAAGTGCCTAGGCGTTGGCTTAGCCTAGTGTTGTCAAAGAGACAACAAATTACTCTGGTACGTTTTGTGTTGGTAAGCAGGAAGAGGTGCTAACGTTGAGAAACTGTCACAAAACACAAAATGTGACATTTGACTCTATTTTATTCTCTAACACTGTTATTCTTTAGAGCTGTTAATAGCTTTGTACATGGGAGCCAGATATTTGGTTTTAAAATAAGATGTTAACAGCTGATTACTCGTCGGTGTCTTATACTGATGAGCACCGTAGTCTCCGTATGTGTTCTAGTCAGGCGTTTCATTGTCGCCTCTCTACTAACAGAAAAGCTGGAAACTTTGCCTTAGGCACAGCCACCGGTTTTCAACTTATCCAGTCGACTATTGCCACTCTGTGGCCGAAACCAGTCACCTGTGGGGGACGGTAACAAACATCACTCACATCGTTTAATCTTTGCACTTTACCGTCAAATCTGTTAAGCTATCCGTAACGACGAAGCTGACTCCTTGTGACACTTGTTGCAAACCGTTGGGCAGAGATCCATTTCTGTCGCATACCTTATGTGTCGTGTGTATTTCCATAGTTCGTGTATTGCTTTGGCTTTAGATCATCACAAACTGTTGCCTGAAAGTTAACATGACTTCGTCCAAATATTGTGCACGAAATGCCAAGGAATGTTGCAGTCACAGACAGCCGAAAAGCTACGCGAGACTACAAAACGGGTGAAACGTTCCATAGAGAGGATCTCCGCGGTTTAATCCAAGCTAGCGGAAACTCAGCCACAACTATATTCGAATGAGCCCACCTGACCATCCGCTGCAGGCTCTTTAGAGTGATGTCCCTCTGTTAGTGCGGCCTTAGCAGGCGTTCCTGTGTTGCATCCTACGGACACTAACATACCGGTGTGCGATAGCACAGGCGATGAAGGCCAATGGAGAATGCAGCGAAGTAAAGAGAAGACAACTGCCAGCAATCAGCGGCGTTGTAATCTCATGGCATTATACACACCTGAGTCGACACGTGCTAGTTCTCAGGTTTGTTGTTACCACGAGGTGGATTTTATGCACAGCCTGATGGATAGGCTTCTCGATATGCAATAACAGGGGTTGCGGGTAAAGCAACTCTTCCGTCTTAGAAAAAGAGAAGAGGGGAAGTCCTGGCCTCTTTGAGTCACCTTTGATGAGGAAAAGCGTCCTAGACTGATACTATCCCGTCTCTGTAGTCTACGTGGTATAAAGATTCATCTTCGTCTCGATTTGGGTCCATCCGACAGAGAGGAATTGTAGTCCGCTATCGTGGGGTTGAAGTAGGGGACTGATAGGGGAGAAACCAATCTCCACATTGTAAACTTTTGGGTAGTTCCCCGGGTCCGCCGAACACAGCGCAACAGGTCGATGACGCTTGGTGCGCGTTTGTCGGTTCCAACCGCGGCCTAGGCGTAGCCTTCAAAGCTGCTCGTAGTTTAATGAACAAACGTGACGATGTACCTCAATTCGTTACCTCTCGTCTTCCGGACGCACTAAGGCTGGCCAAAACCTCGCTAAATACTGAGATCACTACGCAGGAAGTCAGATCAATAGATACTCGTGCTTCCGGTGCGACTGACTATCAAAAGATCCAGGCGGAGTGCTGGTATACAGTTAGTCTTCGCTGTACAGGAGACTGGTACACACCTACCGCAGCGAAGATGGCCTGTGCGACAAGCAATCGTACTCGACCCGCCTGAGAGGAGGCGAAAGGTTTATGGATGCGGTTTATCGCAGCCCGCTAAGTCGAAGCCTGGCTTGGCTGCCGCATGCAAGAAACTACATGAGTCGGACCCGATTCCTGCTTATGGGCGATATTAACTTCCATCGAATAAGATAACCTGAGGTTCAACTTCTCCTTGGGAACTACGAAATCGATGCAGTTTACGCAGATGGTATTTGAAACTTGGGCAGCACAACATGTCCGCCAACCGACGCGCCTTACAGCGTCCTCCAATCCATCGTGTCTGGACCAGCTACTAACGAGTTGCGAGCAACGTGTATAAGAAATTCAGGTCCTGGAGCCCGTGACAGCTTGTGACCACTCGATGGTTTTAGCTAGCTTGCAGTTGCTGCTGCCCTACTGCGTCCGCCGGAGTCTTCCAAAAATTCTTGGAAGACCAACTTCAGTGGACACAACAGAGCCGTCAGTGAAGTAGACTGGTCGTTTCCGCAGGATTCATTAGTTGAAACCTGTTGGTTTGTTATAAAACAGGACGTGCGATGGTCTCGCTCTCATTCCTTACTCCTCAAGACTAAGAATGCTGGACCACTGAAGCCATGTTGGTTAGAAAGGAAGTATGGCTAATTGGCTCTACAATCAAGGGTATTGTGGAATAAATTCCAATAGCCTGAATTTTCAGCAACTTATGAAACGTAAAAATGAAGCGGAATCCATGCAAACGCGTAAAAGAGAGAAAGCGTCTGCAGTTGGAAAATGAATGTCCAGCCATAGTGAAAACGGCCCCAAGAAGGACCATTGCTTACGGGAAGAAGCCTCAGAGGTCCCGAAGAGACTTACCTACATTAACAAACATAGACACGCAGTCAATGATTTCCAAAAATAAAAAAGCGTCCAAAGAGGCAGAGCAATTAAATTACATATTTAAAGAACGCATACGCCAATGCGAGCTCGACGTGTGCAACACCCACTGAAATCGACGACCCAGATTGCAGTGTAGATGTCCGCAGTCAATTCCCCAGTCATGACAGCACGAAGCCTGCCGAAACCGATGGACTATATCCGCGCATGTTAGAGTCCGTATCGGCCATCATCTGGCCTGCTGTGACGGATCTGTTCAACACAGCACTGTCCGAAGGTACTTTGCACAGAAACTAGAACTGCTCCGTAGTGATGCCGACTCCATAAGGCAGTGACCCACGCAAAGTGCACAGTTACCGACCGATTTGTCTCATCTCTGTTTTGCCAAGGTGCTCGAGCAGATTGTAATAAAGGGTCTTCAACAGCTGCTGGAGTTGAAAGATTTCCTAACGCCGGCACAGCATGTCTTCATGATGGGCCGCTCATGCATCTACAACCTGCTTTGACGCCGCCGGAATGGTTGCAAGCGTTGTGCTGGGGGAAGTCAGTGGAGGTTATCTACATTGCTTTCAGCAAAGCTTCTAATAAATTAAACCGTGAGGTTCCGGTCCACAAGATGAGGATGTGTGGTGTTGGTGGCGCAATGCACAAATGGATCAGTGACCTCCTTACTGGGAGAAGATGACGGTTCAGGTGGATGACCACCTAACAGAATGATACCCGTCCACTAGTGGTGTCCCCGAAGCAACAGTATGGGGCTCATTGTATTTCTGATCCAGAGCAACGAAATGCTTCAGCTTCCTCGGTTGCCATGTGCACTGTTTTCAGAAAACTTGCAAATTTGGAGAATTATTGATTCACCCGACGACTTTTACGTCATACAGCGGACGATCAACCTCCCATCCCAGTGGTCTGTAGAAGCTGATCTACCTGTCAATCCGACCAAGTCCTCCAATGTGGGCCTAGGGAGGAGTGATAGTGCACGTGCACACACCCTGACCGGCCACCCGCTGTATCCCACAAGTTCCGTAAAGGATCTAGGCGCACTTTCGCACTGTGATCTGAATGTCAACAACACGAACGGACTGTACGCAAGCAGAGTAAGCGTGCATTGGACACTTAGACGCAGCTCCTGCACTGGATCTGAAGAGATTGCTACCTCTCTATTCGCTTCCGCGATAAGTCTGGTGCTTGAATACGGCTCATCCGCCTATTGTTCGATCGCAATATGTGAGGTGCAGAGACTGGAACGGGTCCAGCATGGAGCTACCCGACTCATCCCCAGTTTAAGGGGTATGCCATACGAGAACCGAGGTAAGAAAATAGGGCTGTATACACTGTCACTTCATCGGCTTCGAGTTGCTGTCATTATGACGCACCGGGCATTGCATCTGGGCCACTTCCATAGGTTGAGGCCGCTTCTGCACGTTCGCGCACCAAGCAGCACAAGTGGACACCGGTACAAACTAATGGTACCGGATTTAAAGCGCACCGCTCACCCTCTATGCTTCGAGCGTCCAGTGGTGAAATGTTGGAACAAATTAGTGGAGATGAATTTGTCGTCGGAATGTAAGAGATTGCTTGACGCTGACTTTGCGGACTACAGGTATCATGAGCGTATCGCACCTGGCTCAGATGTAGTGCAGCTGCATTTGGCTGCCACCGCGCAGGAATCAGCGACGTGATTCCGCGCATGTGCCTGATCCATCTATGCTGAAGCAACACAGATTTTTATCTTCTTGCTCTCTACTCTTATTATTCCGTATGCTCGTAACTTAATCATGATTATCGTTACCGTCCCCCGTATCTCAGTGGCGTCAGCCACATACTGAATACGTTCTTGTTTTGGCTTCGAGCTCTACAACTTCTAGATGGAATGCGCACTGCTGACTTCTCGAAAGTATGCAATTTTCCATACAGTGGTTTTCCGAGCTTCTGATGTCTGTGCGACACTGCCTGGATCTGATGAATGTCTAGTTGTACCATGCGAACCCCCCGCTGCTCGCTTTTTTCCTTCAGTCACTGAGACGTACCAGGCGCTGTCAATCACTAAATTCACTCCCCAAACCTATCTCAAAAGATAGTGTATCAAAAAATAGGAATGTCACAGTGCGAAAGTGCACCTGGAACGATGGAGTGTGTGGTTATTAATGGCGCCCCGAATGGATCCAAACTGACAGAACTAAAATTAGATTGACCATCGAACCACGTTAAAGTTAGCAGCTGATGGAATGCGATATTAAAGCCCAATTTTTCCGCTACCTTACTGCTGGTGAACTTAAATTGCTGAGTTTCATGCTACGGTGAACGGTTGTGGTGTCGATAAAACCAAAAATATGATTTCACGTTTGTTTTTAGTGGGTGGGGTTAAAACATCAACTACTTCTGCAGCACATTGCAAAAGGTATCCGTCTTTAGCTCTGGACACCAAGCGGCCCAACGTCCATTAGTATTTCTGCTTCTTTTTTGGCCACAACTTGATGCCCCATCTAGTCCATTGACGCGACTGTTTCTGAACTGCTTTTTAGCAATCTCTACCACACAGCGAAAGTTGCTTGTTAACTTTTAACCCGCTGCACTTTTGAAGAGAATTACGTCATGTCGAACAAGCTGTAGGACATAATCCGTTACATTACACACGCTGATAGATATTAAGCAGCCTAGTGAGAAGCCCTTCTTTTTCTGATGCGTGTTTCTTGCGTCCATGTTTTACACCACTTCAGTGCCAGCGAACGAATAAGCAAACAGTTGTGATGCACAAATTCGTCACCCATCTAGATAGATGCCATTGATTATGTTTAGAGTACGGTGCTAACTTCAGAAAAGTCTGTAAATTCTGTTCCCCATAGTTGCTGATTACTGCTGCCAAAAGATCGCCAGTATATTCTGATCAAACTGTAGCAAATTCGTTTACTGTTTATAGGCTGCAACAGTTGCAAGCGTTCATTGTACTTACGATGCTTCCAAAATATGACATCATTAACTCAAATATCATCACGGGTTCATACCATTTAAACGTTTGTAGGATGGGTTACACAAGAAAAACTTTATTGCACTGGGTTCCGACTCGCTCGTCAAACCGGAAATCATTAAATTCTTAAGTAAGCTCTTGAGTGTAAGATAACGAAATACAAGTGGTAGTCGGGAGCTTTCCAAGCAAAGTTTGCTGCAGTCTCATGGCTTTCGTTTTCATAATGGTAACTAATGATCTTAAATGACATATTTTTGATGCCTATTATCTGATGATGCATCTTGTATTTTGCGTTTTACTCTTGACCAAAATTTTTAAGAATCGGTAGGTTCAGTTGGCTTCTATTTTCCATGCTACCTTGTACCATTTGTGCGCGTTGGCGGAAAAGAGCTCAGCTCATTATAGTGAAGAACCTCATGATCCGATTTAGTGTAGACGGGATGAATTGCATTCCGACCCGAATCATTATCATTACTGTCAACCGTTAAATTTTACTGCGCGGTCGCGAAACCAGACCCTTCAGACAGGTGAACGTTATGAGCCTAGTTGCATTCTGCCATAGGTATTTTACAGGGAAGCTCAGATGTGATGGAGACATTGCGCCAACAATGAGCACGTCCCTCGTTCTGTGTATGGCGCTGGAAGAGCGAATCGATCCCTCTGCACTTATTTTCACACACCAAGCTCCGATGGCTGTGTTATATGTTATATTTGCCAACAGACCGACTATCACGATGTACTTTGTTTGCGCCACCGGCTTAAAATAGTAGCACAATTGGGAAACAGAATACGATCAGGTAGTTCAATCCTACTGCAAAGAACCCAGTAGCCATGGGACAAGCGAGATATTTGGGCGTACCACATACATCCCTAAAGAAAATAACTGCTTTAAGTACCAACGACAATGTGACCTGCACAAACCACTCTGGTGTCTTGATATGGACGCTGGGGCTTTGCGGTCGCAGTAAGCTTAGATGGGATGCACTCCATATTTTGGTACCAACTCCATTACACCCGCGAATTTGACACAGTCGTGAAACAGTAAGCGAAAAGTAGGGCAAAGATGAAGAGTATTATAAGACGCCTATTGTTTCAATCAAAGGATGACGACCTCCAGTGGATTCTGAGAATTGTTTGTGTTACGGAACTAGTCATAATTTATCATACTTTGTTGCCTGTGGGGCAATTTGTTGAACCAATTTCAAGTAGCAATTCTTGTTAACGTGCTGCTGCAATGGATCTTTGTAGCGTTGCTGGTAAACACGGGGCGAATCCCTGCATGCGTAGCAAAGAACACAGGAAACAATACTTCGGATTACTGTCTACCATTTGTTCATGTGATGATACCGAATACCAATTTCGTACTCGAATAATCTTTATGCAAATATTGAAAGGATCGACGCGCATAGTGGCATTCACTAAAACACCTTATTGGTCACAACCGGGAGTGCTTATTCTGCAAAGTTCAAACTGGCAACAACAATGCACTTTGCTAGAGCGTTTTTGTAGAGCGACAAACACAGGCATTTCGAGTACCGGTTTCCAGCGTCCATCTGCCATCTCTGCAATGCTTATCAACATGAAATCTCACGTTCAATCAACTGGAATTGCATCGTGCGATTAGGTACATTGGCAACAAATGGCCGAAAGTGCTTCTCTGATTGTAAACGCACGGAACCAATACAAGTGTAGCCTTAAAGTAATAAACACAAGTGTTTCCGTAGGGAAGTTACACCTACAGGTACGAGGAAAACGGGTGATGTTTAGGTGTATTGTGAAAAGTTAGTCTAATATGCAGGCAACACCCAAAATGCTGCTACTTCATCAGCTACCGTCCCAGTGATCGAATGGCTAAGGTTCACTTCAATGGGAATCGCGGTCCACTTTGAGACTGCGCGTCCCAATCCAGCCACACAACGTGCACATCAAATTGACTATCCAATTAATCTAATATGCTCTTATGATGTCAGTCACCAAATAGTTCTCACATGCTGCCAAATGTTAGTTCAGTATAGAGCCCATATGCACAGTTTAGCGCACTGGAGAAAGGCTTTTTCGACGCATGATAAGCTTATGTAGATTTGCATGATCCATACATTGTTTAACTCTTTTATCCTGTAAAAGAAAACATTGTATCCCGAAATAACTAATCACTGATGAGTTGGTGCTGCCAGCCAATTTCCAACCATTTACAGAGCCATAATTTGATTAATTACAGCAATGACATACTAAAAATGTAACGGTGTATAATACCAGTATCAGAAAACGAACACTCTAGCCCGTATATATAACCAAATGGATAAATTTTAATTATGGTAAAATTCTAGGACCATTTTGTATCTCAACGGGTAGCAGGACAAATCAAAAATATGAACAAACCTTGTATAAATGAGCTAATAACAGAGAGTTGCTGTTAGCAAAACACCGTGATGTTTGATAACTCCAAACATTTTCTTTAGACTAAAGGTTCGAGCTGTCATCATCGTTGGACAGACGAAACGATAAGTGATTTTTATTCCTTCTGCATGTTACAGTTTCTTGACAGCCGATCACATAATTGTCTTCCCACAATATTTAGAATAGAGAGCAGTCCAAATTCTACTACCTCAGTAGCTTAAGTTTGGAGCAAAAATACGGACAGCGGCTTGGAGATTTCAAAATGCTATATATATATATATATATATATATATATGGATTCATTAGATGTCGACTTAAGATTAGTGCAGCATAGGGATGCTCATGAAGATGTGGCTGCAGATTGATGGGATATCGCTCCGAACATGTTAATACATATTTGCACTAATGTGCGGCTCCAAGTGCCTTTGAACGATCAATATACTGGAATTCTTGAACAATAACATACCCATTGATAAGTTATGTAAACCTGGGATCTAACAACTCTATTGACGTGTCTGCTCGAACATGAAATGGCTCGGTGAGCATGCATGTCCTCCTTGCCCCATTTTACTCATGTATAGCACAAAACAAATCGGCATTGAATTATGTCAGGTTCCTCTACGTACAGTACTTGAACAGACAAACCAATATCACTATAACAGTCATCCTCAATTGAATAATTAGTATCGTGTTGACCGTTCTTTCCTTTAATCCGCTCCTTCCCTAAGAATTTTGTGTACCTGCTGCCGTAACATTATCCATTACGCACTGGTGAGCACAATCTTTAATTCCCCACTTACAAGGCTGGAGCTTTGATTGTTCCACATTAGACGGACACATCAATCGTCTCAGCTCAAATCACCCTCGACTGCAACAATTCGCACTCTGTTCAACTGCTTCCTTCTTCGCTGCAATGACAGACTATGCGGTAGACTTAGCGAAATTAAACCCTAAACACGCGATCCCGGATTTCATTTGTTATATGTTTCAATGCGAAAAACATTTTGTGCTCTTGATCTTTGAAATCAGAGATAAACTACTGAGTAATATTTTACATGCAGAATCTGCTACCGATGACGATATAATCCGTGGAGAAAATTAGCCTTCTTCTAAGCAAAGAGGTCAATTCGTTTTCAAATCTCATGGAAATTTAATTCCTTTTAATCGCCGATTTTAACTATCCATCAGACAGTATTATTCCGGTACATAAGCAAATAAGTGACAGCACCAAATCTAATCACAATAGTAATCATACATCAGACATGCTTTAGAAAATCGCTATACTGCCACAAGGTTTTACCTACATGCCAAGGTTACACACAAAATTCTACATTACAGTTGTCGTAAGCACCACCGCACAACATGTAAGCAACGCGTTGCTTGCCGTAACCAACGGACCACGCCAAATAAGGTGTCTCCTACCGAAATCAACTTTCCTCGATCTCCGTAGTTATATGTTTCCTTGCATTACCTTCGTAAATTTAACGGAATAACAGCCATAAACGTGTCTCGTCCTTTCGAGAAATAAGCTATTTCTTTGTGTATTTCCTTGTTTCTATTGCACCTCTTGAAAATGAAGTCTTGGAGATAATGTTATGAAGAAAAATAGTCAACCATTTTGTATAAGAGTATTTAAACATAGTCGCTAAACCTGATTGCTGTAAAAGATGCGATGGCAAACTTGAATACAAAAAGACAAATGAACAGTGAATACGGAGAATGGAGAGCAAGAAGATAAAAATCTGTGTTGCTTCAGCATAGATGGATCTGGCATATGCGCGGAATCACGTCGCTGATTCCTGCGCGGTGGCAGCGTATTGCAGCTGCACTACATCTGAGCCAGGTGCGATACGCTCATGATACATGTAGTCCGCAAAGTCAGCGACAAAAAATCGCTTACATTCCGACGCCAGATTCATCTCCACTAATTTGTTCCAACATTTCACCACTGGACGCTCGAAGCATAGAGGGTGAGCGGTGCGCTTTAAATCCGGTACCATTAGTTTGTACCGGTGTCCACTTGTGCTGCTTGGTGCGCGAACGTGCAGAAGCGGCCTCAACCTATGGAATTGGCCCAGGTGCAATGCCCGGTGCGTCATAATGACATCAACTCGAAGCCGATGAAGTGACAGTGTATACAGCCCTAGTCTCATACCTTGGTCCTCGTACGGCATACCCCTTAAACTGGGGATGAGTCGAGTAGCTCCATGCTGGACCCGTTCCAGTCTCTGCACCTCGCATATTGCGATCGAACAATAGGCGGATGAGCCGTATTCAAGCACCAGTCTTATCGCGGAAGCGAATAGACAGGTAGCAATCTCTTCAGATCCAGTGCAGGAGCTGCATCTAAGTGCCCAATGCACGCTTACTCTGCTTGCGTACAGTCTGTTCGTGTTGTCGACATTTAGATCACAGTGCGAAAGTGCGCCTAGATCCTTTACGGAACTTGTGGGATACAGCGAGTGGCCGGTCAGGGTGTGTGCACGTGCACTATCACTCCTCCCTAGGTCCACATTGGAGGACTTGGTCGGATTGACAGGTAGATCAGCTTCTACAGACCACTGGGATTGGAGGTTGATCGTCCGTTGTATGACGTCAAAGTCGTCGGGTGAATCAATAATCCTCCGAATTTGCAAGTCCTCTGAAAACAGTACACATGGCAACCGAAGAAGCTGAAGCATTTCGTTGCTCTGGATCAGAAATACAATGAGCCCCATACTGTTGCTTCGGGGACACCACTAGTGGACGGGTATCATTCTGTTAGGTGGTCATCCACCTGAACCGTCATCTTCTCCCAGTAAGGAGGTCACTGATCCATTTGTGCAGTGCACCACCAACATCACACATCCTCAGCTTGTGCACCAGAACCTCAAGCTTTAGTTTATTAGAAGCTTTGCTGAAAGCAATGTAGATAACCTCCACTGACTTCCCCCAGCACAACGCTTGCAACCATTCCGGCGGCGTCAATAGCAGGTTGTAGATGCATGAGCGGCCCTTCATGAAGACATGCTGTGCCGGCGTTAGGGAATCTTTCAACTCCAGCAGCTGTTGAAGACCCTTTATTGCAATCTCCTCGAGCACCTTGGCCAAAACAGAGATGAGACGAATCGATCCGTAACTGTGCACATTGCGTGGGTCACCGCCTTATGGAATCGGCATCACTACGGAGCAGTTCTAGTTGCTCGGCAATGTACCTTCGGACGGTGCTGTGTTGAACAGATCCGTCACGGCAGGCCAGATGATGGCCGATACGGACTCTAACATAAGCGGGCGTAGTCCATCGGGTCCGGCAGGCTTCGTGCTGTCATGACTGGGGAATTGACTGCGGACATCTACACTGCAATCCGGGTCGTCGATTTCAGTGGGGACTGCACATGTCGAGCTAAGCATTTTTACATGCCCACTTGTAAATTCTGAAGCTAGCGCTTTACCAATACGGATGCAAGTACAATGCGGACGCACTTTTTCTGTGTCTGAAACGCCCTCGTTGTTAGTTGCATAGTTCAATAATATCCAACATTTTACACACATTTAATAACGGTTAAACGAGAAGTATTTACCATTCATCACCAACACAGTATTTCTCAACTGCATACTTGGAAGGCCACATTTGCGGTCGCCGGATACAGCAAATAACGCGGTGTGGTAGCGCTAATTTTGCGAGTCTTTAAGTTGTGCAATGACTAGGCAGGCCTGTATTTTTTGTCGATTTTCAACAAACATTTATCACGGACTAGACGGGCAGAACTAAGGGAAGCGAATGTTCCGCTGAGCCAAAGAATTGTTAACAGCCAATAATACCGAAATCCATGCGCAACAGCTAGCTCTGAAATTTTTACTTTAAACCCTACTGCAACTAGTTGGCATGATGCAAAGATATGTTAGCTTAACGCTGGCTTATAGTGTTGCGGCGGTATTGACATCACTTCTTATCTGCTAGTCTCTAGTCGTTTTTAGGATAGCTTTAACTAACAGCTATAATTTAATAATATAAAATTAGGCACTTGTATGCCTTAGAAATCCCTTGCAAGTTATAGGGACAGGTTCAGACAGGTGCTAATGTAATGGTTCAGAATTTTCTTGAGTGGAACGGTGTAAGAGAACACTTGTGTCTCTTCAAAAACAGTTCTCTTCTATTCCACTTTAATGCCCGGTATATGCAATTGTTTTCGCGTAAATGTTGATAGTAGGCCATAAGCTTTAGAGCAAGTAACTTTTCACCGAAATGCAGTATGACTCATGGTTGCTGTATTCGAATCTTCTTGTCAAGCATACCAGAGACTTGTGGTCTGCAAGGTGCAGTCGATCGGCCAAATATTGTGCACACAATGGATGAATCACGCTGCAACTTAAAAATCAATGGGACCGGCGGCAATGATACCCATAAACTGTGGCTCATTGACCCTAGTTACAGGAAACTACTTGTATGGTTATTTCCGTCGGTTAAATGAGAGAGAAACGTGGTAAGCACACTACCAGTTATTGCTTTCCTAGGTAAAAACAAGTGGCGAAAATGTAGTAATGCCATTCGCATAAAGCTAAATCACGGCATCCGTGTAATTAAAACTGGGACCACTTAAATACTGTGGTTGTCTCTCAAGCATAAATATTAATTCAATTAAAAACCATCTTCAAGCCCATGATACTCATCACCCCGCGTTAACCATTTTGAATAGTTGTTGAAATAGTCGATTTTGTGGGGCATTTTTGAAGTACACGTTGTGTGGATGGATTGCGATACGCAACCTACCCATACAAGGTGTACTTCAAAAAATGACCATTAAAAGCAATCACTAACCGTTGTGTCAATCGTTGCCTGTTGTGACTTGGTGGCTTACGGGTAGCGGTCACAACTAACATCCCAATGGTCCCGCTTTCGATGCTTGCTATTTCAATCTGATATCATCGACTGAGATCAAAACGCGTCATAGGAGTGCAAGGTTTTCAGCCTGACAACACCCAATTACTATCTGTTGAAATAGTTACCTGATCATTCAAATTGGTACATAGTACCAATGTGGACAGATATTAGATGCTGTCCTTTGGTAAAGTTGCACCTCGTTGCCAATTTCGCAATTGTTTACAGTCGTCAATCCGTGATAGCATGAGTGTAACTCTAGGTTAGTTGTTCATCTACTAGTCGTATCCATCGCCGCTATACGTAAAACGTAAAGCGCTTTCGTTTACCCCATGGGCTAGCGTCACTGGTTAATGCACATGTGTCTACACGTCATCTTTTTGACAGTGACGGGCAGGAGGACCTGATGTCGCAATCTGTTACAAACTCATCTACAGTCAGTAGACTCCACGTGTTTTTGCTTTCCTTTAATAAGCTCTCGCTCACAACCCTGAATTTTCCAATGCATTCTGTGTGATTGGATAAACAAACATTTTGCTATCAGATGTGAATACTAAGTAAGTGATCAGCACAGCCTTCAATATTTTCAGCAGTCCGGTGAGCATCCTAAGAAACGGTTGAACAGTTGTACTGCACCGTTTTTCCCTTTTCTCTCCACAGATGAATTATTCCGCAATTTTTTGCTTTGCACTCAGTTTTTTAACAAGAATGCATCGACTGTGTCTAGAACGCTTTGCTGCCTTTACTCTACTGTGCGTTGCTCGGCATGCCGTCGTTAGATGAGTATCCGCGTCAGCACTGAGACGTGATTCATTAGCGACTGTCAATTAGTTTTACTGGTAAAAATATCCGCGACATTCCGACCTCCCACAGTTTCGCGCCCCAGTTATGGGAGAAACAAGCTTAGTCAACCGCATGGCATAAATGGCTTAGTCTGGCTTAGCGAAAGAAACATTTTTCGGAAAAATCATGCACGTCTTTTATCCGTTCGATTACATGCTGTGGGCATCAAGTGAACACATGCATGGGAAAGTTATACTACTGGTGTATTTCTCTTTGATGCAAACGTTTATCCTTTGAAAATCCTTGTGGCATGTGACTTGTTGATCATATAACCGGAGCGCTTATATTTTGGTAGTGTAAGCTGCCACAAGCATTTCCTTATGGCATACATTGTCAACTCAACAACACCTATTATATGTCTAATGGGTGGATGACAAGTCTCACAATAGTAGTTGCATGACATTACAACTGTGAATAGGATCTGCACCGCTTCACTCCACTCTTAATGATTTTGGAACTCCGGAAACTATTATACCGGATTTTATAACGAGGTCTCGATTGACCAAGATGACGCTAAAATGCACTCATTCCGCTAGCCCATCTAGTACCTAGCAACAAGTGAGTGCTCCATTAGTTCGCTGCACATGCTACAACTTTGCCTAATTTGAAAGTCTCCAGCAATGTTTCAACTTTAGTTTGCTTGATGCCTACGAAACACGTAGAACTACAAAGTCGTACTCAATATGACAACTGATGTCATTGTACTCAATCCCATCTGTGAAATGCTCCGGATGTCATGTTTGGCTTTTGGAGTTTATCCTTATACATCGCTACCGTGGGGATAGAGTGTGCTGGGTGAATTCCACTTCGGTCTTAACCCTGTTGCGGTGCATCCAAATCATATTTTCAAGAAACAAATCACATACATCGCGAATAAAAGTGACCTAAGCTTGGATGACTTAATATTGATCCCACTGTTAGTAGACAAGCTAACAGCATTGTATGAATTCATAGTACTATAGCAAATGCTCAAAGAGGAAGGTCCTGTCGGACTTCACAGCCAAATCAAGTGTTTGATGGAGTTCATAGGGAAACATTTCATACATATTCCATTAGTACAGTTGCGCCGTTCATCTCCTCATATGCTTTAAGGCCTACATCCTACTGCGCACAACTTATCTAAATACGTTGTTCCATCAGTTCCATGAAATTTTCTGTTATCAGAGTAAAACACACATCAGTACTTCCATTAATCTTTGATCATTGGAGTCCATTAAAACGTGGTGTATGTCACCCAGTGGGAGAAATGATTAGACACTTGTGGTCTGCTAGCATATTGTGTTTAGGTTTCGCACTAAAAATTCATAACTAACGGAAAGCTTCTCAAATTAATCCACGTTCGCATCTATTTTTGGTAGTTCAGTAAAACACGGTGGCATCTGTATGCGTTTTAACCTGAAAGCTATCTTTAGAACATTTTAGACCTACCATCCAAAGCGAAGCATCGCGAGAAACACCTTTATCATTGTTGTTTTCCTGCCATCACTGCCGAACAACTAACAAATTGACTATGTTGTATTTGGCAGAAACCATTCCTTGAGATCCAATAGCAACACCTGCTATTTGATTAGATACCAACAAGCTGTGTTTTATGGCAACGGAAAACATCTGTTATCGGTAGGATGTCGGCTTGCTTCAAACGTATTCCGTAGCTGCTGCAGCCTGGGGCCAACTCCAGTCATTTGCAGGAATTAGTACTGTCAATAATACTAAAGAAAACGAAAATGTTTTTCTTCTGATGTGGCAACGTAAGCCAGCGTTTTATCAAGAAATGGGATCAAGAATGGAAATGGGAAAAGAAAACAGCACTTAAGACGATATTTTCCTCAAATTGTACTTTGCCTGGCAAGGTGTATCTCTATAACCTCAGCAAATACGTTGCTGTTCTACCGCTGTGAAACTATTCCACCTGTATCGCTGGTGAAAGCATGATCAAAAACTACGAGAATTGAAGTACATTTCCGAGAATAGGCATATTTACTCATATGCCGACTGTTTGTAACTATTTTAGGATGTAATTATACATCAACGTCCCCATCCCACCACAAATTATTACTATTAGCACCGTATTAAAGGCCTCTAACGGCCTTTATAATGGTTTCAGACAACTAAATTTAAACCTAAAAAGTCGCTAGACCTATTGAACTTCTGTGGTAATGGCCAATATTTAGCTCATCCTAAATTCTTTTTTCGATTATAAATATGCTTTTCAATGACACGACTTGCTAGAAACATAGTTTGCTCGCTTTTTCAACTCAGGAAGCCCAAAAAAGTGCTTTTTCAAAACTTCACCGAAGTGTCGATATCTGTAGGTTGTCGAATTTTTCCGGTGTCTAGTTTTCGAACAAGCTAAATTTAACCGTTTCTGCAATCCATTCACCCCAGATACTTACAGAATTGGTTTTCTACCGTAGCTATCACACGTAAGCTGAAAACTTAGTCAACTTTTCCTTCCTTTTCATATTAATCAGCTTGACTATTTATTTTACCACTCATCTCACTGCTCATGCACTTACTTACTAGCACATCCAAATAATGCGTAAGTTACTCACTTTTCCATTTGCTTCCCCTTGGGTTGCAGACGCTTCATACTTATCAGCAAATGAGAATTGCTATTATTAAGGAAATACTCCTATGTTGGGAAATAATTATTTGCTTAGGCCTACTGAGTGTTACCGCCCGAGAACATTGTACTCTACCGCCATTTTCGATCGTGTTTGATCGCATTACACAGCATGCGCCCCAAATGACCACCCCTACTTGTCATTAACCGTTGTGATAAATGTTGCGCGGCAAGACTCAATGGCTTATGCCTAGCGGTTTAGGTGGATGTCTCCAATGCCTTGGGTTCAAATGTAGGCTATCGTTAACAGACAAAAACAAACAATTTCGTAGCTAGTCGCGGAGTGTAGTGTTTTTGGGCAGGCAAGCCCCAATATCCATCTGATTCATTAGTTATAGTCTCAGTAATTGACTTGAGCAAGATTCACTTCAATGCGAATAGAGGTCTACATCGAGATGGCACATCGGAATCCAGTCACACAATGAGAAGTGCCAAACGACCCTTCCAAACAAGTTTACTCTTAATTTGTTGGATAAGAACAAATGTTACATCTCAAAGGCCTATCTAGTTTTACGTGGTAAAGTGAAAATCGTCAGATTTAAGCACTCACTGCAAAAAAGTTAAAAAGCACAAACAAACGGAACAGCGAATGAGCTTGTACGCACATGTGCTTTTTACGGTGCGGACGTTATCAAGCATATGCAGTATACAACTAGCAACGAAGGATTTAGTAAGTAGACAAATGAGTGAGCGTTGTAAGATCGCAGCAAGGTGCACACCTAGGTCTAACGACTTTCAATATCTGCCAAGATGTTAACTGACTTTAACGGTAACAAACATTTTCTGTGGTGCTCAAAAAATGGAGCTTTCCGTACTCAGTAGCATTCAGTTGTTACAGTCAACGCACAATTGGCTAAAACTTGGCGTTGTGTCTGGTGAAAACTTTACCAGAAAATGCGACGGACGAAGATCGCTTTCGAATGCATGCAAAGTTCTATACAATTGTTTAAATCGGGTCCCAATAAATAGATTGAACGTGATTTACATCAGCGTGGATGGCGGGCCGGATTGAGTCCGATTGTCGTAGCCGAGTTGCATTCCAAATGCACCGAATAAACCCCAATTGGATTTTTGGCACATCCTATCAAGTATATCTTTCACACAGAAAGACTTAGATGCAGAGCGATGAATCCATATCCATGTTAGGAAGTCGGTGTTAGACTTAAATTTAGGGCTGATTAACAGTATACTTGTTTATGTTCACGTCGTCTCCACTAGGAAAACCATAAATGGCAAAGCTTGCCTTCCTGGACGTCAGATGTATTTACAAGAAATGAATATTCCGTCAAAAAATTTTCATATTTGTAAGGGTGCTAATGAGCAGACTGCCCGGCTGCATGAGTGCATCTAAAGTACAGCGTATTCAATGGACCTTATTAATCTCCCTCATTTGCTACGCTTGTTTACAATGTTAAAGAGAAGAAGGAGCCTGTTCCTCATTCGCCTCTGCTATAGGGGATCGATTCGAAAGTTACAACGACGACCATAGTAAATCAGGGGAGCAGCGCCACCTGAAGAGTTTGATAAATAATCGTTGCACATTTGCCAGAGCTCTTCTGTCTTTCTTTCTTAATTTGGCTGTGAATGAAGCTCATACTTTAAAGTAGGTCTTACAATGCTTTGGAATAACTAAAGTCGTGGAGGGTTTCCGTGTGGCTTTTTTCCACCCCTGCACTTCATGGCCGACCGTTTCGTCCGGGCTTGGACTCATCAGGTAGAGCTAGCTGAACTGGGAGTGGAACTCGGCACATATTGCTTGACGGATATGGCCATGCCCACTAGGCCATTGTGCTACGCGAACAGTGCTTAATACATTGGTTAAAGGATGATTTTTAGGTTCTGGCGCACCCGCCGAGTTCCACACCCAGTTCGGATATCTCTACTTAATAAGCGAAACCAGGACGATGCCATCGGTCTTGCAGTGCAGGGATGTGAGAGAGACACACCAAAACCCTCCACTTCGGTGACGATCCCATTGCTCGTCTTGATAGAGACTGACTTCAATGTCAACCAAGCCCACAATGAAGAGCACCCGTAACAATTTAAGATACAAAACGGGTGCTCCGAAACCAGAAAATTAACTCGTCTTATTTCAAGTAAAGAAAATGTTTTAGTAATGTAACCGGATAGCTGTTTGACTTTTGCGACTTGCTAGAGTATATGACTACCGCAATTGTAAGCAAGCTCAACCGACTGGTGTCAAAAAGGCAGAATCCAAGTGTATAGAAAGGGAAAAACATAGTCGACTTTAATGGGGAACACTTGAAAACATGCGGTTCTGAGTTATGTAATTTAGCTTGTCCGCAAAGCTTCCATAATTATGGGCATTGTGAAAGGATAAATAGTCTGACAGCTTCTCCGTCAATGATCGAAGTAGCTAAATTGCAGCAACAGAGAGATCTAGTAATGAGATACTATCAAAAAGTGAAAATACTTAACAAAACTCCAAGCACACTCCATATCGAGCAGTTCGCACTCTTGCACTACACAAGGCATTACGAAAGGTGGTATCTAAACCAGGGTCACTCGATAGTTTCAGTCACACTTATGTTCCGCCCTTCACGGTATTTCACCTTATTACATCCCTCCAGCCCATATGTCATTACTGTTAATAGTTTATCGATAGCGCTTCCAGGTTAGCTTACGTCAAAGGTCATCATCTTTAATGTTTTCACCAGAATAACGAAATAAACATAATTTTGTGCGCATCTGACATTCATGTTAGACCAATTCCGAGATAACCGTATACAAATAAAGGTAATGTTATCAGATACTTGATTGCAAGGTGCAACTGTTCGACGGCAGAATCATGTATAATTGACACTGTGGAGCCTTCCAACGCTAGAATCTGTTCCATGCTGCCATCATTGGAACCAGCCAGCGTGGCGTTGTAAGCGATTAAAATACCATCAGATATAGTATTAGCCGACGCGTTAGATATTAGCGTGTATTGCATTTCTTTCACGGTTCATTTTGAACCGTTACCATCATCAGACATTTTTCTTCACGAAGCGTTCCACATGCTCTAGCTTGGTTAATTGTGAAGAAAACCACAGACGCTATATTCACGCTCACAACCCATAAAATCAACACTCCGAATCAATCAACTTTAACACTGGTAGTACCGAAGACCTGGTAATGCTAACGGGTTTTCACCTTGATCTAATAAACCATAAATCATATATCCAGAAATGCTTTAAAAAACTGAACGTTCACAAAGCGTCCTAGTGTGTGTAAAGAGCAATTATCTTAGTTTTAACTGTTGTCGAGCAAGCTAATAAAAGTGTCCGTGCATACCAGAACCGACTATTATAAGAATAAAACAAAGATTAAATTTCTAGGACACACCTTCATTCGTCTATCGATTCATTGTAGATGACATGAGGCATAGGAGAGAGCAGTCGTACAGTTCGGGATAGCAATCACATTAATTCTTGTTCTAACCAACTTCATGGCACATCTACTTTAACACATGTTATTTACCTTAAGATACGAATTGCTGAATTGCTCACAGCGCCGGGTTCATTACAGTATGTTATCAGCGACAACCTCTCACTATTGTAGTAATGCTCAGATATTTAGTGAACAACTCAGATGTACTGGTTGGAACACGGTTGGCAGCATCCGATTCCAGAGTTGCATGTCATCGTGGTCTCCAGTGGACTGCCACAGGACGCCTGCGCCTACAGAGGGACCATGGATGGCTTGCGCTGCACCCCATATCCAGTGTAGACCTGAAAGAATAAGTACGGGAGACGTGTGGATGGGAGCCACGCTTTATCAACAGAGCCACCTCACACTCCTTCAACATGAACAGCAGACTTCCTGTCTATCTAAGTTGGGAATCATGCGTAACCGACGTACACAAGCAGTGGCCGAGCCGTAGTCCGCTCCACACTGGATGGAACCACTCTACGAGTCTAGCACGGACAAGAAGATCGTGCACCCCGTCCCCCTAGCAACGATTCACAGTCTCCTGGAATCAGTAATCAAAATGGAGGGTGTTAGACAGGTAGGCACCTTGTCAACAGTCACATCAAGCGCAGCCACACCGGGGATATCAAACAACCAACATCGTATTTAAGGGAAAGCAAACACGAAGAATTGACACAGAATATGCGACAGAATAACCAAATTGAACAAAGCAACTAAAGGGGAATAAGTGTTATCCAGATTAACAAGCTTTAGATTAAGTGTAAGTTCGTTGAAATATATCAGTCTATGATTGTCATTCTCGATACAGGGTCCTTTCACAGCCTTTGCGTTAGGGACCTTGGTCCAAGTAGATTGACGCTTAACATCTTTTCACACAAATCGGTTCAATGAGCTTCACTTTGATACACATACCGACTCTTACCCTACCCATGTTTCCTGCACGAACCCAAGTTTATATCAAGATTTGGCAATTCTGTTAGATTTGGCATGGATGATGCATCGGGACTAACGGTCATCAAGCTATGTAGCAGTAGACTTGGAAACAACCACACCAGTTTCAACGGGTTACGTGTTAACCAAAAACAAATGCACGCGATGGCGACGATACTAACAGAATAGTCAGAAAAGTTACTAGTTTATTGTATTCTGTTTTCAAAACAATGAATACTTAGGTAATAAGCGGAGATATTGTGGTAAACGGACTCAACTTTAGTGTTGAGCAATGCACACATTCGCGAGGTCGTAAGTACTTGGTCACTGATATATGCTGGCAAATGTGTCCTAAGTAGTTAACTTCAACCCCAACGTTTGTATACAAATAATGAATTCATCTGATCTCCACCCCTTAAGTATTCTGTCAAGAATAAGTAGCCGGATTTCCAAAACTATGAATCAGCAAATGTGATGGTGTCGATTGTGCACAATTCGTGAAATCTGTGAGGTCCAATATCACTTAAACAACTTGTGTATGCACGGTTAGACATCAGGCTATATCCATGAGAAAGAGTGACAGAATTGCAGTGGAACACCTGCGGAGGTCGTTTGCTAAACATCTGATTAGTAAACACTCTGCCATAATTTATCGAGATTGTTGCAACAGACTACAACTCGAACCACTTTGGATTCGAAGGTTGAAGCATAATTTGCTGCTGCTTTTGAACCTGATACACAAAATGACCTATTCGGATCTGCCTACACTCGAGTTGCAACATAGCTCAACTCGAGAGGTTCGCGACGAAGATTTTACTTTGAATATACCAAGAGATAGAGTGAACGTGTACTCGAATTAATTCTTGGTAAGATATACTTTTCTGGGGAATGATTTACCAGTCACACTCAGGTCATATGAAAGTGTGACGAAATTTAAAATCAAACTCTATAGTTACCTTGATCTAAATACCGTAATCACTATATTCACATGAAAAGATCACAATGAACTATTACAAGTGAGTCCCAAATACATCTAAACACCAACGTTGCCAAAACTAGGCTCTTGCCTCAACCATTCGGCAAAAGGTAGTTACATAAACCCCCAATATTTTACGTCTTCATATTGCCCATGCAAGAGCAAAGATACTTTGTACAAACTTATCTGTGCAGCCACAGACACAAATGAAGCATCAAGCAAAATATGCATATTAGTATAATTATCAAATTAGTAGTCATTCGTACAGATGCTTATGGAACAGACACCGTGGTTTCGCGGTGAACAGCTCTTAACCTATACTTAGAGCAGAGGCTTTTCATCCTGGAGCCTTATGGAAATGTCGTTGGGAGATGAAAACCGCTATGTAGAAGCGCATCAGCGTAATTAATATGCGATGTAAAAACGTGTTCGCTTCGCATAAACAAAAAGTAAAATTAAAATTTACACCAGGTAATCCGACATTCGTGAGTATGTTTAGCGTGGGGCAGAAATGCACACCATAATACCACAAGCCTTTCACTTTAATCCAAATGCTGCTTTTCCGTTGAGGTTAAATAATCGCATAGTTTGTAGTGTTATTTTCGCGCTTGAGTCGAACTTAAGCGCTTATCTTCATGGCGTACTCCAACTTACGCCACCACAGTCCCTAGGTTACCTGCGGTTTTAGCCAGTCAATGTCATTTAGATACATGGCATTTTATACACAGATATTACTACAAACCGAGCGCATCAGCGCCTCGACAAGGGGTGTGGTTCAGCGAGAGTAGAGGTGACTTTAGGGTGCAATTTCGGTAGTAAACATTGTGAACGCAGCAGTCCTGGCATACTGGTCATTGAAAGGCGAAATCATTTTGCTGACCATGTGAACATCCTGATTGTTTGGGACAAGTTGTTAGCCATTCATTCTGAGGCGTTCCTTGTAAGCATGTCCGTACACCATCTCTTAGCGCCAAAGGTACAGCGCTGTACTCTGGTCGCTACCCGCATGAGCACGAAAACGTAATAGTTATGCTAGCTGTTCTATGATTAGCTAAGTTCAAAGAAAAAATTTTCTATTACTTGCTTACACGGCATTTAAACGAACAAATGTGGACAAGTTTCGATTTGCAAACTAGACTATACTGCCGAGTAAATTTGTCATAGTTCCCATTTCTAGGCGTGATCACGCAACAAAAATCCGTAATAATGTACCGCTTAGTTGTTCGTATAGGATTCACAGATTATGTGACTAGGGTTAAACCCAACGCACAGTCTATAGCGACGCTAATGATGCCGACGAAATGAATGTTTTCAATGGCCGCCCACGTGTATTGCAAATATCTGTGTAACCAAGCATCCGTTAAGCCCAGTATTGAAATACGGCGGTATGTGTCGGCGAATGGTAACATGTCACACTGTTGAACACAATGGTAATATTTCCATTAAAGGCATCAATCACAGGAGTGTCTTAAAAAGAAATACCAAAACTAGTCTACTTGTGCATTGTCTTGAAAAGTACTGGGTGTTAGACCACAGGAACACACTCCGATGTCACTCATTTTACACAAACAGTGCATGCAAACTATGGATCTCGCCGAAAAGATTCTTTCACTCAAGGCACAATGCTAAATGAATTTTTGTACATACACCAACAGCAGTTGCCTGAGCATTCCATGCCTTAATAAAAATCTAAAATGGGCAGACGAAGGCTGATCATTCCCAACATTGATGTTGAGAATCTTCCAGTTTCAAAATCGGTATAGTGATTCCAATAGCATTATTAACAAATGTTGCTCCAATCTATTGTAATATATTCTTCATCGGTGGTAGCCAGATTACGGCTGCTGACACACTGAGCCTGGCGCCAATAAACTCTGGTTACAAGCAGCCTTGGGGTTTTATAATACCCGCCGTGTGACTTGGATTGCGACAAGCAATCTCAGTCGTGGCCACGGTTGGCGTTGGTCAGCCTGTGCCATTCCGATCACTGAGACCATATCCAAAGTGGAAGGTTTCGAAATTACTGTCTCTTTTCCCTGGAGTGAAGGGATGGAAGAGAGAGTAACATCGAAGCTTTCCACGGTATTACTACTACTTTGGGTTCTGTTCACTTATCACGTCTATTGGTAGACTAGCTTAACTGGATCTATCCGGTATGCACTTAAATCTGTTACGGTCCAAAGGAGGGCAACCGAAGTAAGGGATCCAAACAAGATTTTATTTACGATCCCGAGAAGTAATTTTCTTCTCTATACAGTGGGAATGGAGCTAAAATTAGATGGTGGCTCAAGCCATTCCTTTAATCTTTAAGGACAAACTCTTCGGTGTAAGACCTTCAGTTTCGATTGACTGAAGGCCGTGCGGCACCTCAACTTGGCAAACTACAATTATTTACCAAGGCATTTTAGCTTTTTTGAAACGCAGCTAAGCAGTGCCAATCTTTTAACTGAACTAAGAATGATGAAGATTTGGTGGAAGCAAAGCAAAAGGGAGGCATCAAAAAGCGATTATCTTGCAATAATTTCTACAGATTTCTTAGTTTACCTGGTTCATCCGCTTAGTTTCTCACTCACATCGGAGTGTTTCATGGTATTGTGACACCATGCTTCTTGTCACTGCATCTAACATCACACTTAGAACGCTTACGGTACAGTGAAAGCTGCAACTCTACTGATGGCAATCGTAAAAAGCTTTGGCATTTGAGTGTCACTACTGTCAGGACTAATGTCACGTCACGCATAACTACGTGCCGTGTGCCAAGCACTAAGGATGTGATGGCAACGATGGGAATTTGTCGCATGTCAAGATAAGCTACCAAAGATATTGATGCCTAAGTGGCCAAATGCGAGGTTATTTCATGGAGTTGTGTAAATTTTAGCCAATAGTATATTCACATGAAATGGGATAACTAGTATAGTGCTAACACTCCGAGTGAAGTCAAGGGGTAGTGGCGAATTCTTTGCCCTTTGAGCAGACTCCTCGCAGCTATAAGCAGCCAGCCAGCTACCGCACATTCAGGGGTAATGACTGCTGTTTTGTCCTATCCGGACTTGCCAGTAGTGGCGACCGTTGAATCCTGCCGCATTCGGACCCATGATCTTACCCATACGGACCGGTGAGTTATGCCACTGAGCCATGGGCAACGGCAGCGGTTCGCTATGACTGATATCTAACTGTGATATAGCGCGGTTCATTCCCACTGTCATGCGTGTTATAGAGGTGCGGGGTACAGAGCTGGCTCCCAGGTTTACAGGTTCTGCTGAATGACAGTGAAGGATGAGCGACACTATATCGCAGTCAGTTATCAATCATGGCGGTCCGCCGCCGTCACCCGTGGCTCAGTGGCAGAAGTCCCTGGCTCAAAAGGGTGATTTCATCGATTTGAATCCGGCAGGATTCGATGGATGCATGCTACTGACGTGTCCCGCCAAGATGAAACGGCCGTCCAGCGCTTCTTCGGATGTGTAGTGGCTGTCCGGCTGTGTCTAACGGAGCCGAATTTTCTTAAAAACAATATAGATTCTCCTACTACTTACCAATAACCGGTCATCGTCTTAGCACCTTGCGTACCATCTGGATGGGTGGCGGCTTGCAAGGGAATTGGTAGCTCGGGGTCGACCCTATCCTCTGCATCTTCAGAAAATACATAACAGTGGATGCTGAGTCGCGCTACGTCGTTGTTAGTTATCAATCACAGCGGTCCGTAGCCGTCATCCATGACTCAGTGGTAGAAGTCACTTGCTCAAAAGGATAATGGCATGCATCCGAATCCAGCAATTTTTATTATTTTATTATTTTATTATCGTATTATTCTATAGCTAGGCATGGATAGGTTTTATTCGTATGAAACATGTTTAGGTCATTAAACAAATGGTATAATAAGCTGGGTATGATACGTGATCCACTGTGCATTACACTATAGTAACGTCATTATTGGTTCTCGAAGATAGTACAAGTATATCTCACATCATGCCTCTCTGTGACAAGATGAGCCTCGGCACTAAAACGCACTAGCACTATTGTCAGATTTCCCTTTTCATTGTACAAGAAGAACTAGTTTCACCGGTTCGGGACGAAGTTAACCACTTTAAAGTCTAGTACACAGGTTTCATCCGTTTTAACACTAGCTCTGCTTCCAGCTATTGTGTCATAGCACAATCGAAACGCAAGGTTGAAAATCATTGAGCTTTCCTGTTCGAACTAGTTAAATACAATGATATTCTGGTAACTAGCTGCACTTCTTTACCAAATATTTAATCAACTTTAGCCAAAAATTGACTTCTAGTTAGTAAACTAATATGCGTACAGCAAACTTACTTGCATAATTAGGGTTTAGGTGGACACAAAATGTCGAATTATGGGACCGTATTCATAAGGTTTTAGTCAGGCACTTGCTAGGAGATTACTCCGAGGTAAATAAGTAATAGACTTGGGTAACGGCTGATAGCGAATTCTTCAATGGATTTCGTCTATGTTCGGACACTTTAGATTGAGGCTACTTAACTTTGGGCTCCAATTTTGGACGTACTTATTGTGAGGGTTCTCCCTTCTAGAAAATCGCCGAATTTCGCCCACAAACTATTTCCACTAGGCCTATTTATTTCTGTATATTAAGATGAATATCATACATTAGTTGCGCTTTTTAGACAAAATGTCTCCATCTGTCAAAGTTAACAACGCTTAAATCAACTGCAAAGAAATTAGGTTCGAACCAATAAGAACAGATATTAAACCCCATTTTTCAAATACAATCCAAGTAGCTAGGTAAATTTGGTTGCACTCATTTTTGGCCACATTTCGGTGCAGGCGTTTAAGGAGTAATTTGATGTGATTATTCAAAAAATCCCTGCTATGCTGATATGCTTCTTCAACGTTGTTAGTAAATGATTTGCATTGTAGTAGTGTAACACGAGCTGTCACAAGGCAACTGTGAAGGCAGAACAGGAAAGAGGCATCGTTTTTGAACCATGTGCTTTGAAACACGTTGGCATATTCCTAAGTGTGGGACGCTTGGAATGACCTGGGGCAGTCCCCTCGGCTTTGTTACAGACGGCAGATATGTTCAGCTGGGGTCACAACTACTTGGTAGTATTAGTGATATGTAGCTAAGGAGTGGACAGTTAAGGAACACCCCGATTCCAGTTGGTTCTCCGTCGAGCTCGGACTGGGGGTATGTTTAATGGTAATGCAGGTGAGTCATGTTGTAGCAATACATTCAGCTGACGTCTCATGTCAGCTGAATGGTCTAAAACGGCATCGTATCCATTTACAAAACGTACATACCAGGTAAGACAGCAAGGGCTTCTCATGTGATAAGTAACATCAAAGTTATGTTTACCATTAAAAAGAATACTTGTAGCTCGGACGTGGACGAGAGCGTTCGCCTGCTGTTCCAGCTGGGTATATTAATTACTGCTTGCGATTACTAATCAAATGGAGTTCGAATTGGGCGCTGACGATATTGCCTAGCCTGGGGATGATACACCTGCAACCAAAATATCCAGCTTAGAAAACAACCTGAAGCCCACAAACTTGTGTTGTTGTGGGACAACGTACACCTTTGAATGTACACCACCCGATTGTCTAGATCAAGGAAAGAAGAGAGCTCACCAAAATATTTGCTGACGATAACTTTCTCGAGACACGCAGATATCGCATGCCTACTCAATTAAATTGGAATAGAGAATAGCGTCACTTGTGTGCTATGACGTGAAGTGGACAAGTCAAATTCAACGAAGAAAACTGTTGGTTTAAAGCAACTCAGTTAGCTTCGTTGTCAAATTCAAGCAACTAAAATCGCAGCTACAGCAGCGCACTATTTGTTAGCGTTATTTTCTGTTAACATCAGTAAGAAAAAGAACCCACAATTAATCAATAGGATGATACAAACTCTTCCATTCTCTGTTCAACGCAATGACTGAGAAGGAAACAGTGGAAAGACCGTTCAATATTAAAGATGAAAGTAGCAGTAATTCGGATGGCTTTTAGTTCCTTTCATGCTAATTATCTTAACAAACACTCCTGTGAAATTCCGTTACCTTAAGAATGATACCAGTTGCTTGACACGAGCATCTGATTACAATGGATAAGTTTCAGTCAATGGAAGCTCATAGCTGTTCGAGATATTCAAAGGTGTCAATAGGGAACGTTGAAATAATACAATATTTTAAATCACAAAGAATTCATTTATAGTGAGGTAGTGATGGTGCTATGTAAACTCAGCACAACAATTATCTGCCTATTTATTCTAACTTCAGCTCCCTGAGTTAAGGTGCTTACCACCCGAACCTGCATGGCAATATTAACAACCATTTGTCTTAGCAAGTTCAGTGAACAGCGCCTGTCCCCGAGGTAGGACATCCACTCTAGATCACTGTAACACACACATACTGTGTTCGAGTTACGACGTACAACTTCAAATTGAGTCACTAGTCTTTTTTAAATAGAGCTTGGTTATTCAAAGTTGGAATTGGAGTATAGGTTGTGTGATTGGGTTGCGTCACGCAATTTCTATTCAGATCTCGATTCACTTTGAATCAGACCTGGGTCATTACGATCACAGTGACCATGACCAACACTGATACCCTATGACTGGTTTCGTCCTCGTTTGGACCCATCAGTTGCATACGATCTGAGCTGGCGTGGAACACAGGGCCTAGCGGTTAAAAGCGGACGTCTTGATCACTATGGCTCTAAGATCCGCGAGCAACGCTTGGCACAGAGCATTTTTATTCCTGCTACTGGAGGGTGGACAGTGCTGTTCACAATCTGCACCACATTCTGCTACCGGTTACGTCTGTTCCGGTGGAGAGAGCGTTGGTTGGGTGTCAGAGTTCCGGAATGATCGGAATGATTGCAGTTTAAGTTAGGACTAGTGGATGCCAGACTCATGATTGCATGTTGCAGTCCGGATGGATCATTTGTTGTAAACTACCGAGATAACACATTAAACCGTTCATTTCCTGCACTTTGCAAAATAGGAAAGCCTGTCCCACCTTAATTGGAATTGTGTACCTTTACATACTGGCAACCTTTACTAGACTGTCAAACTTGGTAAGGCATGATGGAACAGCCTATCCCCACTTCTTTTGCAAAATAGCTAAGGTAAACGGCAATCAAATTCATTCCAAACAAAACGTTTTTACATCTGCCGGTCACCCATCGATTAAAAAGCAGGAACATTTTGTCGCTGCGTGCTTTGCAACACAAACCATCACAACTAGTTTGGCACTGATTATAAACTTTGAGAACAAAATACCTGGCTGCAACTTCAAGAAACAAACCAGTGGCCACCAACTGATCATATTGACTACCCATTCTAATTGACTAAAGGAATACTACTCATTTTGTCTGTCAGGGAATGAATAAAGCATGGTGCATTTCACAGTACCCAAAATTGCTTGGATTACATCTATCCAAATAAAACTACTTCCTCTTTCTAATTCGCTACCACAACTGACAATCCACACCCTGAATAGTGTAGCAATGGAGTTTATGGCCGCAATGGAATATCACCCATCCAAAGTGTATTCTTCAAAGACCATCAAGTTAAGTTAAACCCCTCCATACTGCAGCCATCATGACTACTTCCTTTGGATGCCTGCGTGCAGCGGAAAAACTTACTGACTTACAGAACGTTAGGTGACTTGATGTAGACGATGTAAGAAATACCCCCATCAGAAACGTTAGCACTCCAAAGCAGTAGACGCTCAGTGGAGTGTGTATTGTTGTCCGCTTGTCGTGACTGACTACAACTGTTTGTGAAAAAGCGTCTCCTTGCGCATTAGGATTCCCTACCACTTTATATCATTACTTACACTTCCTAAACATTTATTCATCTTTGGAGGTACTTTAGCTTGAACATTGCGGAAGCTAATCGGTCGCAGTGTAATTTGATGTCACAAAAATTTGAACTTGAGACATGCTTTCCAGCCCGATGTAAGACGGTTCCATTCAGAGTGAAAAGCAAATGGCAAAAGCACAGGTTTGCATGCACAAAGCAGGACTAATATCCGGAAAACTCACTGTCGTTTATGCCGGAAAAAACTTGCAATCTGTAAAGCGATCACTCCAACAATAAGGCATATTATGCCGAACCACATGAACACACAAGTAAACTTTTTATTTAATAACCACCGGAAGTTGTTGTGTGGTAAATCCTGAGATCGGGCTCCAACGGAACCACGTGGAAGAAGCGAATGGATATTGTACACCCCGGGGTTATCTAGTGGTTCGGGTTGTTCACGAACCGGTGGTTCACGTTTGCCCAACCTGCATGGGTGAAAATAGGGCAGATCACCGTAATCTTGGATAATTGGCGGTGGGTGTGGAATTAATTCCGGTATATTTTCACGTATCCGATCGATTGTGGATAGCCATCGAGTTCTCCACTCGGAACGTTGTGCACACATGACGATGTCTAGTCTGCTCTGCTAGTCGCCGGCATCACGACAATCCATCGTGCAGTCCAGATGTGCCAACGTTATCCCTCTGAAGATTTGCACAGAAAGACCTTTCAAATGCCGCCTAAATCTTTTACTGAGGCTTCGCGATGCACGAAACAAATGCACTTGTTCACCGCGTAAAGGTGCAGACGTAGTTCTCCAAACTCCTCAGATATACATGAGAGAACAGGTGTTGGTGAAGGCGCCAAATGCAAACTGGGTGCAAACTGTTTTGCCGCCTTGTTATCCTCATGTAGCCTACCAGGTGTTTAAACGAGCGCGGAAAAGATCGTCACGTTTGATTGGCCACGCGCTTCACTTGCGCATGCAATAGCGGCACGCACCGAACCACCACCATTATCGCGCCATCCCAATGGACTCTATAAACGCCCGATTGGTTTGGGAATGAATTGATGCTGCTACAGAAGGCCGACTGTTTACATCAACCTGTGCGTTTGCATGTTTTGTAGTTAATTCATGGGGCCACAAAGTGACTCAGGTCTGTCTGGAATGGGTAAACAAAAGCTCAGACACAGAAACATTCCATTTTTTAAGCCCATGAACCGAATAGTGTCTCAGTCTCATCAATTTGAAATATAAGTATAGTCTAGTGTGATCGAAACAACGGGAAGAGAAATGCATCGTGGCCATATTTCACAGAGTACGTAAACAAATAGGAATATAAATGCCCTCCTCTACCCACTAACAGTGTTTGGATAAGCAGTTTATACGACACATTTCGTACAAGCCTGTGCAAGCTAGGAACAATTTCCCAATAAATTTGATAAACGGCTAAATGAAGGAATTCTATAGGCACTACGATATTATTATCCAGATGCACTCTTCTGAACAGTGTATATGCGTGCCAGGACAGTTCCATCGTAAGGACGCAATGCATTGCCACAGAAATGACACCTAAACTATCTTAACCAGCAAAAACCTTCATTGCATGTAAAGCAGTTATTTAAATACATAAAACAATAATTAATGCACTTTGCTGGTGCGTGCACTCGCTGTCTCATAGTTACAGTGAACAAATCGTTTTCCAGGTGCGCCGTGCCATTACCATAACGGGTGAACATAACCACGATAATTAATTCGAGGCAGAACCATTGCATTGTATGGTTATTTCGTGACACACAAACCGACTGCTGCATTTCCGCTGACCACCAAAGGAGGTCTATTACCCGGTGTACAGATCTTCAACTAACTTTATCGATCATTCAGTTAGATTAGTTAAATTTTCCTCCAAAGGGATTGATCCACCATGCATTACATCGGGATACCCAAAAGAGCTTTATACTATACCTCCATAATTTCATTTTCACAGAAGGAGTTAAAAGCAAATCTATACGCATGATGTCTTGCAAGTGCAATAAATGTGCACATATCTGTGAATGATTTACCTACACTGCTTACTTTTTGATGCTTACGTTTGATAGCAAATATTGCCTTCTTCAACTTGGACTCGGGCGATTGTCGTTTCTCACTGGGTATCCCGACCAGAATGCAAAATCTTTGAGAAGAATATTTGAAAAATTCGCACTTGTTTTGCATAAAGACTGTGCCACTATGAGTCAAACATACGTGACCCCGTCGCTTTTACTTATTTAACACAGAGTTCCGGCATGAAACACATGCGATCCAGTACATGCTATCTGTCGCAGATGTTTGCTTAATGACTCCTACACACTCTTACGTTTTCATTCAAATCCTAACTCTGTCATACGTTTGGACCTGTTCGCAATGCGCTTATTCATAGTTAATTCCATTTTTTAATTCTCCCTTTAAGTTGGCACCTATAAGGTTACTGGTTTTAAGCACATGGAGACAATTTAGTGTATCTGAAGTCAGTCCGATAGGGATTATGCAACTAGACAAGGCTTTTTGGCTAAAAAAAATACTTTTCAAACGATGGCCCACAAACTTCGAAGGAGCATCGGTGGTATCTAAATCAAACCATTACTTGCAATTAAACCTTCATCAAACATAAGCTTGTATCATGCGGTAGAAAGTGCTGGGTTTACTTGAGCGCTGATGAACACCTGTTTCTGTTCGTCACATATACTTGCCTTTGTGTCGGTTTAATCTCAAGTTATTCTTTTTAAGCCACCTAGGACTTGGGAGTGAAACGTGCTGGTATCTTACATTATAGCGAAGAACCACCGGGTATTAAACTCTTTGAAGAGGCTTGGAACCGAGCGAGTGGACATGAGTCCGGCGAGTCTTGGAAACAATCAGTTGGTATAGATGTTTGGTACCGCTTCGCTTTTGACGCAAGAGCTTCGTCAAAGCAGGTAAATTAGTGTGCGATTGGAGTGACAGTTAATAGCGAACTGGGGCGATAACCGAGTTACCCGAGACTTGAGCCAAGGTGTCATGGCAGTCACAGTTCGTGATGTCACCTCAGGTGGTTCAGTCACAGTGGGAATAGTCCAGGTGTTCATTTGTGCATCATGGCAATGACGGATAAGACCATACTGGTTGACAATGGGAGTCAATTTGTGCTTTCCCATCGATCCGCCCACCGACGCTCATCAGGCGGGCGGCTTAAGATCGATCCATTCTATGCACACAGCTGTGCGATTTGGTGATTACCAAATCCTAGGCAATCACCCGCTACAGAGTTGATCGTATACCCCTCCTAATGACCTCTACGTTATCCAAGTCGATCTGGTGGCCCGTGTCTAATGCATTCACAGCCACGGCCGAGTTTCTTACAATTGCCTGGTATTCAACCTCGTTTCTTGATAAAGTTGTAATGCACCTCCAGTGCTCTGAAGTTCGTGTGTGTTACTCTGGCTGATTGGCCTATGTATACACACGTACAGTCCTTACATGTAATTTTATAAACACAGTTGGCCTATCCTTGGGAAGAGCAAACTTTAGGTGTGCCCGCGCTGAACCTAGCGCTTGACCTCGCTGAAAAATCACCCTTATATTTTCTTTGCTTAATACCCTCCGAATTGCTTCCGACGGGACACCTTTGTACAGAATTCCTACTGCCTCTTTACACTTTGTTGTGGGTTTTAACTATCGGTTGAGTACTTTATGTAATTGGCGTTTGACTATCCGCCATGGATAACTACTTTCTAATAGTTTGCTTATTGCCACTTTCCGCGCAGCCTTTTTGCCCTCCTCCATCCCGCACAATGTTTGTGACCTGTACAACCGTGCTGAGGCTATCCCAGCCCAAACCTGTTTCGGATGACCAGAAGTGTAGTGGAGGATGCTGTCAGTATCTGTTGGCTTGCGATACCGTGTCGTCTTTAAATATCCAACATTCCTGTGAAAAATGCCATTGTACCGCTACAACATTCCAACTCAATAGTAAAGTGCATCCACTAATCAATGGAGTTTAAGTTAACAAGCAACTTGTGATACTCGTGTCCTTGGAATGTGCTGAGTCTGACACTGCAAGAGTGGAGAGTAGTCAAATCGCCAGTAAAGAAGAACGAGCAGGGTGAGTATGTGTGTTCAATCTGCGAGCAAGACGCAAACCCGCGCAACTTCAGTTACCTTGTACAGACTGCATTAGCGGATCCTCGTTCGGCCATGGACAGTGATTTCAAATCAGCACCAGTCTGTTGAGCGGTATCATTCCCGTGTGTTGTAGGGCATGTACCAAGGAGTCGAGAATGTAGGCCTACAGACTAGCGGCGGTCGGGGCACTGTTGACACGGTCTAGCTCATAGTAACACTTCTTCAGCGTAATCTTTAGTCTTCTGTGTTGAAGACTGTGGACAACGCAGATAGATCCCATTCTCTCTCAGCCGTTACTGCAGCTGCACCAAAGTATCTTACGAATGCCGTTCAGCGGTCTATTCAACGCGCTGCATGAGATCAGGAGTCAGCTTCTCCCTGTTGTTTCTTCCACATTTGCGCTCAGTAATGTTGCTCTTTTGACTCTAAGCATTGATGGTATGTATTCATCTCTTGCACTGCCCTCGTTGATATCCGTGAATTCAGCAGCTTCGCGGATGGTCCTGTTGTCAAAGAAAGCCAGCTTGGTGAGGATGTCGTTCTGTGCCCATCACGTTTGTTTGTAAGGTCGCCGCCTGGAAGCTGCCCTCTCTCCTCTTCCGTCGATCATCTTGGTCGTTTCATGCAGCACAAGGCGTTTGTCGAAGTAGTCGTGCAGCTGCTTAGGTTGGCCCATACACCCACAAAAAATAGGATTGGGCCACTACATGGACAGGGGAAAACAGTGGTCAAGCTTACACTCCTGATCAAGTGTGGGGCTCGCACAATCACCTGCTGCTTGCACGGTTCGCTTGCACTGTTGTGACCAAAATGTGCTCCGAACATCACCCAATCGCTTTTACATCTCTTGCCAAACTTTCATAACTTTCGGACAAAAATAACGTGTAAAAGTTATTTTGCGAAACGTCCAATTTGCTTTGCAATACGTCCGATTTGTTTGACAAAACTTCCAAGTTGTTTTGTAGAATCTCCCACGAGTTTTGCCGCGTGCCCAAAGTGGTTTGCAAAATGTCCAAAGTGGTTTGCAAACGTCCGATTTAAAGTAGATAGCATAAATAAACAATGACCACGGATTTTTAAGCTAAGGTTGCGTTTCTGGAAGGTGTCTGCAAGGTAAATGGTGCTCTCTCCCAGTTAGTTTGCAAATTATATAGCCCAGCCAACGTCTTCCATGGCCCAGTGGCTTAACCTGATGGCTAGTCAGCATTTGCTTCTAGCGGACATGGGTTCCATTCTCCTTAGAGGACCGAAGAAATGCGCACCACCAACGAGCCCCAATAGGGCGAAACGCGTCTGCTTCTTTTCTGGACTAGGATGAGCTATGTAGTTTGTGAAATCCTAGGAGAAAACCCCAACAAACTATCAAAATCCTGCTATTTATGGGTAAGAACATATCTACCAGAACTTGCCCGAGTGGGGACCCCATTGCGACCCCATCATTCTGCCGATAATATATGCCGTCGGAAAGAAACTGAAAGCTGTAGGTGCAACTCAGAAGTAATTCTTTCAGGCTTGGGAAGGGTATAGCTAAATGAATCCTGTTCTCATTGCATCGGACCCTTGGTAGGGCTCGAAACCGCAACTCGACTGTTGCCAGTCCATGGTTGAGACCACTGAGCTACGGGGGACGGCAACGACCATCGTGAATAAGTTACTAGATGTGATATAGCGCCGCTCACTATCCACTGACTTACACGTTACTGCCGTGCAGAGGACAGGGTAGCCCCCTCACCAAGCGACGAGCTTAACAAACTTAAGCCGCCAATCATCTTATGGCATTATAAGCAGTTTGTTCTGTGTACTGTTTACAGAAGAGTAGTAGGGGGAGTTGAATGGTATAGGTAGAATTTCGTCACATCTAGGCTCACTCAGACAGCCGCCACAAGCCCGGAAAAGCACTGTACGCGCGTTTCATCCTTTCGGGAATCATCAGCAGTGCGCATTCCATCGGACCCTTGGTAGGGCTCGAAACCGCAACTCGACTGTTGCCAGTCCGTGGTTGAGACCACTGAGCTACGGGGACGGCAACGACCATCGTACAGTGCTTTTCCGGGATTGTGGCGGCTGTCTGAGTGAGCCTAGATGTGACGAAATTCTACCTATACCATTCAACTCCCCCTACTACTCTTCTGTGAATCCTGTTCTCTTGCACATAGATGCAAAGATAATCTATTGTCTCTAATAGCGGGACATTCGTGAATAAAGAACCTACATCAAGTGAGAACATCTTCTTCTTCTTCAGGTGCCCATCTTTAATGTGCTCTACAGATGTAAAACTATCCCGAACACTACGTTGGGCAATTCGTTTTCTTATTGGCTCCAGCAATTCTGCCAACCGCTGGGCTGTTGGCTGACATGCGATTTGTCACGGACAATATTGGACTTAGAGGTATGCCTTATTTGTGATGTTTTGGCAGTCCATACATTCTCGGGATAGATGTTTCAACTGGCCTCAGACTTTCAACCAGACTACCAGATATAAAACCGTGGGTACATGGATCTTTCAGACAAGTCGTCAGGTTTTGTTCCGTTTTGTCTGTTTGATTCTTCCCATCCATCTTTACACAAAACTTCGTTTCTTCTCGGAGAATCCCGTTTAGTTTTGAGATGTATTCACCTTTATCCATTAAGACTATACCGCTCCTTTTATCTGGCTTGCAGATGATTATCTTTATTGTGCTTTTTTTAACTCCCTCAGGTAGTTCAACAGTTTACTTGTAATCAGGCCGCGTTGATTCACCTGGTAGTTTTGATATTGGCAACGGCAATTGACCAAAGAGGAATTGAAACATTCCAAAGCATCAGTTGATAGCGCGACTAAATATTTCGTTGTGCTAACAGGTTTTCAAATTGGGTTTCGGTATCTAGTTGATGTTCGTTACTTTTAGGATAACAGAATTTCGAACCGAGTGACAAGACTTTAAGTAGTTCAGGCGAAAGCACCAATTGCAAATAATTATGAACATACCTTTCTGGATGGTTCGGGAACGTAGCCAGTGGATTCATGGGGCTAAGTGATTGTGTCAACGCATCATACTTCTTCTGCACTCCTCTGTCTACAATCTGTTGAACATAATCCACAAACTGCCGATGTTCCTCCACAGTGAGCGCATCAACACTGGATTGGCTCTAAGCGATGTTTCGTTGAATTTCATGAATTTTACCACACATAGTATCGCTTTAGTTTAGGGCGTGACGGCGGAGGGTTTTAGGGTTGGGCCTAATAAGGTAGTTTGTTTGTTCAATCTCTATGCCTGCCCTGGCCGAACAGTCATCAGCCTAGCCGTCACCCTGACATCGTCTCAGCCATTGTGATCATGTAACCCCTAATAAGACAGCGGCGAACTATTCGCTGTCTAACCACTGACCGAGTCAGTTCAGCACAAACCCCGAACCAATCACTATCCATCCCTTTGAAGTTTAACCTTATACGATTGTACCGGCCCTTAGATAAATCACTCAAAAGAATTGTTTGCCTCAGACGGGTATTCTTGATGAATCACTGAGAATGGTCCATATTGAACTATACACATGTAATCGTTTGTAATGCTGGTTTTTCATGATCAAGTAGGAAATAGTCCATGAGATTATCGATATTCGAGTTACGACTTTGTGATGCGTCGTTCACATAAATCCTAAGGATAGTCTTCCACTTTTCTTGTAGGTTAACCCAAACAGAGTAATTGAGATCGCTGCGAAATGGGTCACACACAGATTACGTGGTGGTTAGTGTTAACGTATGTAGAGCAAGCGTCACTCTGGAGGGAAATGAGACTGTTGCTGAAGCTCCGGAACTTTGGAATGTATAAGTGAACATCAACAGCATGTTCGCCATCCGAAGTCCAAGTTAAAGCGAAGCATCTGAAGCATAGCGAAATAGTGAAGAACTTAGGAGATGTGGTCTGTTGTTGACAAATCGATAATTGAAGTAACACTGGTCAACAATGTTTTTGCTGACACTGATATTGCGGTTCTTTTAGGGTAATCTCGCTTCTCTGTTTCAGTATTTGGCCTCACTTTGGCTAGTTAGGCTCGACGTGTTAACTTTTGTTGCACCCACCTAAAAACAAGATAAGGATCGGTACGAATCACATGGAAATTGTTTCTTGTGCTGTAAGTGATGATGACGATACTGATACTGGTTACAAGCAGCGAGGAGAGCATACTCTATGTAGCTGCATCAATTGTCGTTCTTGGACATCAAGCTATTAATTATCGTTCCGCTCTTTATATTTTGCCTCTGCATAGTGTTTGTCTAGGAGCTTCTTGAATTCGGCCACTGAATTCGCCTCTACTACCTGCTGCGGCAGGTCGTTCCAGATATTCACCACTCTACGTTCGAAACAGAGTTGGTGAGCGACCCGCTTCAAGTGCGGTACGATAAGTTTGTACCGGTGTCCTAGCGTGCCGCTTGGTGTGCGCAGATGAAGCAGTTGTCTCAACATTGGGTAATCACTCAGATGTAATATCCGGTGCGTCATGATTAGGTCAACCCTCAGCCGACGATATGTTAGGGTGTACAGCCCTAGTTTCTTACATCGGTCTTCATATGGCATACCTCGTAAGTTGGAAATCAGCCTAGTGGCTACATGCTGCACTCGCTCAAGCTTTTCTATCACGCCCAGCGTGATGGGACAATTTGCGGGAGAGCCGTACTCTAGCATTGGTCGTATTATCGAGACGAAGAGGCGAGTGGAAATCCCTTCGGACCAAGTGCTGAAGCTGCGCCTGAGCGCCCAAAGCATCCGAAGGCTGTTTTGGTACAGCCTATTCGTGTTGTCAATGGACTTTAGGTCGCAGCGTGAGAGCACAACAAGGTCGCGCACGAAAGACGCGGGATGCAGCGGTTGGCCAGCCACTGTGTACGTTCGGCTGTGCTCGCATTTACCCAACCTCATGAATTGCGACTTAGCAGGGTTGATCGGAAGGTTAATCTCTGCAGACCATGTTGAGAGGCTGTCGAGATCCTGCAGAAGTAAATCACAATCATTGCGTGTGTGGATTACTCTCCACACCTTCAAGTCATCTGCGAACAACGCACAAAGTGATTGGAGTAGCTGAGGCACATCGTTTACATGGATCAGAAACAATATCGGCCCCAGTACAGTGCCTTGGGGCACGCCGCTGCTTGATGAATACCAGTCCGTTAGATGGTTGTCCACCGGGACTCTCCACTTCCGATCTACAAGGAAATTTCTGATCCATTTGTGTAGCGAACCACCAACACCGTACACGAACCAGCAGTAGATGCCGAGTAATATTGTAGGCAGGATAATTGCTGAAACAATTCACTCAGCTAACAGTTAATTCTTGTAAAACCGCTTTTGCACTATTTCTTTTTAAGTGGTTCAACTAGAAAGTCACCTATGATGCTCCAGCAGTAACCCTTCATCATGTATTTGACCCACGTGCGCTTTGATACTTGTGTTCTATCACCCTAATATCCTGATGAAAGCACTCGTCTTGTTCCTCCCTGTAGTCTCCAAGGTAATCCTGGAATTTGTCTGTGACTATGGATACAATATAACTGTGCACATATTGCAACCCAATATTGGAAAGTTTGCAGACATATTCTCCACGAATGCATGAAGATTGCTTGCTTTATAGTTACCCATGAATGGCTAGACAAATGAGACAAAAGTATCCCAACCAGATGCTTCAACACTGTTCCTACATAGTGTAAACTTTCGTTCCTTTATGAGTTCTCAAAAATGAGAACCATTGGAGAGGCCAGTTTTCAGTCCCACCATACAAGGAGTGATCTACGTGTGTACTTGAAACAACCGTCCTCTTTGTTCAGTAGCTTAACAAACTGCTTCAACAGCCCCAACGTTATATGGAGTGCTGCAAGAACAATACTTTATCTGTCAACCAAAAGCTTCTTGATGATGTTTGCTGTGCTTACATTCATGTTTTCCCTGGTAGGCCAAATCACTTTAATCCAGTGATATTTAGCTCTTCTGTCCTATAAGCACATGAAGCAAGAATAATGCACATGTGTATAAAAAGTCTCCAACCTATTAATTTATATACTGGCAATTTCATTAGCGGAAATAATCCATCAATAATAATGCAGTAGACAATTTCTTCATCTTCAGTGCAGAATGACAGACTTGTCTCTTCTCTAGGGCGATAAGTCGCTATTCTAGTTTTCCGCTTCATGCAGTTTTTAGCTTCGTGCCTACTTGTCAATAATCCCAATGCTTGTTTTGAAAAAGCAAGGTCTCCTATGCGATTGTTTAGTTCTTCTTGTGATTACTGCTGAGGTGTTGAGGGACTTCCTACATACTGACTGCTACTGCTACCACCTGTACTACATTGAGAATCCCGATCAAACAATTCTTAAAAGGCAGAAAACAAAAGGTCAGGTAATGATGCAAACCCTAGCACGGGGAACTTTGGCGCTCTTAAAGCACAGGTCACTCAGGTGATTCCAGATCAGAATAATACCCAGTACATTTTATGCATGGCTTGTGGCCTCTCACATTGACAGCGCAGGAATAGCAAGCATTATAATGGCTTGTAGCTTCTCTCCCAATAGTAGGCACAATAAAACGTAGCCCATTCTTTGCACCGGCTATCCAATTTTGGAGACACTCAACATAAGGTTTGTAAACCATTTGCGGATCTGACGATTTTCTTGAACTCCGTTGTACTCCAAATTAGGCGCAATATGCCCAGCTCACAAAGGGTGTAATATTTGTCCGTTGTTTCTCCACAGTGCATTTGTCACAAAGGTAGAAAAATACATCTGGGTGATTAAAATTGTTACGTCGAAACGGACTCATATATTTAAGAAAAAAACAAAATAAACTTGACAACTTATTATTATTATTAATTACTTATCAAGAACTTAATTGTTATGTCGCAGAATCTGGAGTCATTTTGTAAAAACTGTGTTCATATTTGAAATAAGCATTGGTCTTCTTGTGCATTGTTTGAAAACGAACTGAACATTCCAAGGATTATTGATTCAACCGGCGAATGTAAATTCCTTCAGCAATACCTCAACTGCCTATCCCAGTGGTCTGCAAAAGTTGACCTAAGGATCAACCCGGCCAAGTCCTCGTTAATGTGCCCAGGGAGGGGTGGTAATGGGCGTGAGTACATCCTGGCCGGCCACCCGCTGCATCCCACCAATTCCGTAAGGGATCTAGGCGTAATCACAAGCGGTACTCTGAAGTTTGTCGACAACAGGAACAGACTGCAAGCAAACAGAGTACGTCTATAATGGGCATTTGGACGCAGGTACTGCACCTGGTCTGAAGAGATTATCATCCGTCTGTTCTCTTCCACAATAAGACTGGTACTTGAATACGACTAATCCGTCTATTGTCAGATCACAATAGGTGTGGTGCAGAGACTAGAACGGGTCCAGCATGGAGCTACCCGGCTCATCCCCAGTTTAAGGGGTATGTCGCACGAGGACCGAGGTAAGAGACTAGGGCTGTATACACTGTCACTTCATCGGCTTCGAGTTGGTGTCATTGTGACGCACCGGAGAGTGCACCTGGGCCATTTCCCTAAGTTGTGTCCGCTTCTGCACGTCCGCGCACCAAGCAGCACACGCGGACACCGGTACAAATTAATGGTACCGGTTTAAAGCGCATCGCTCCCCCTTTATGCTTCGAGCGTAGAGTAGTGAAATAATGTAACAAATTAGTCGAGGGAAAATCTGTGTCGGAATTTTAAGAGATTTCTTGACGCGTGCTTTCTGGACTACATGTAAAATGAGCGTATCACACCCTGATCAGATGTAGTGCAGCTATAATGCACTGCCAATGCAGCGACGTGATTCAGCGCATGTGCCCGATTCACTATGATGGAGCAACACAGATTTTAGCCTCTCGGTCTCTATTCTCTGTATTTTGTATACATTATTCACTGAAATACTAAACATTCGTTGAAATAACCTCTGTTCGGGGCAGAAAGTTATGTATGATTGTGTAATCTATCATATCTATGTTGTGTCTTTAGATTTATTAATTTTTTTCTATAGGTGGACAAAGGACACTATCCATGTATTAGGGGAGTTGACGTGGGTACAGTGGGTGTACGCGGTATTTTGTTCAGGCGTATCTAAGCTAAGTTGGTGACCATATGGTAGAACTGCAAGATCTGCTTACTGATTTGGGTTAGTGTTCGTGTGATGGTTGATAATCCTAAAAGAGTGGCTAGATTCAAATAGGGGTAAAACGTTCGAACGTCATTCGGGACAATAGTTTTCCCTTCCGTTCACGGATTTGTGATGGCTGGAGATCTAGCAACAACAGTTGTTTGTTTACCTAGTAAGTCAGAAGCGAATGTATATCTAAATGGTTGATTCTTTTAGTTTGTCATTTGGCGTAGTCGGGTACATTGTTTAATCAAGACATACATCACAGACGGAGCAGTAAAAAAGAGCTTCAAAGTGCATGGATAGTGAGTTCGTCTTCGAGTTAGTCGCACAGTTAACACTAATCTCCAATTCAAGTTGGAATTTTCAGTAACACATTTTTACTTCTTCTATTGGAACAGTATTGGGAGCGTTGAGCGCTGTAGTGGTGTTACCAGGTGCTAACCAGTAATTTGGTTTAGTTGATCTGAGTTGCTCTGTAGCTGGGAATGAAACTACAACGCATTTCACTACAGCTAGAATTCCCTTGCTATCCATTAGCTTCTAGGTTGAATCCTGTGTGGCGCTGATGATGATCATATGGTCCAGATTGACAAGACTGTGTTGGGGACCGGGGATGACTGGAATTTCTATGGATCCTATGTAGATTCTTAGACCACGTCGGTTAGCACTAATTTTGTTGAGGCAGTACCATTTATGTGACAGAACATTTTGCCTCGATAGAGATTATATTGCTGCCGAAGGTTAGTGGTGGGGGTAGGCAGGCAGGTAGCCAGTCAACGGTAGGCACATGATGACGTAGATCAGCTGCACACTGAATAGTCGGGTGGATCTCCTCAACACATGCAGTTCGAGAGGCGGATAGCATTCAGCATTGTTGCATTCAAGTAGCAATTGGCAAATATGCTCCGAGCTCCATTTTACCAAGCGTGCAACTGACCACACATCGCCTTGAGGCCCAGTGCTAGTTAGGAGCATGTTTTAGTCTCCTCTAGGAGGTAGTCTATCCCGAACACTGAACAGCAGAACACCAATGGTACGGACAATCCGTTTGATCGACTCGGCGAGTACCACGTAAATAAAGTTGCCAAAAAGACGCAGGTATTTGGATGACGTATGGCGGGTCTGTCATGTAAGATGTGGTTTCATAACAGGTACCAAGGGCCAAACACCAGCCCATCATTCTTTAAAATCTCGCAATGTTTTTCAAGCTAATTCATTCTAACTTATAAACCAGGACATGCATTGTCATCCTAGTGCTGAAGGACATGGCGCTAACAGCGTCTGATGCAAACGATTTTGGATTGATTGTCACTGTAGTCTGATCAATCACACTTATGAGTGTTTTAGAATGATAGTTATTTCTCAAAATTTTCAGGCGAGGACGGAAAAAAAGGTCAGATTAGCGGTACAACAGAGTAAAAATGAAACGACAGGTAATTGTAAATGTTAATTGCACTAGAATCCAATTGCTAAGTTTGATTATATAAACGGTGTGATAGAGCAAAATAATAAGCTAGCGGTGACCTAGAATCTAGCTCCATGACTGTTCATGGAAGAATATTGGGGGCATGGGGACAAAACATGCAGGTCGCCATTTCATGAGAAGCGTAAATGTCAAGCTCCTTTTCGCACTTTGGACGCGTTATCGATCGAGTCAGGATGGCGGCACACTTCACGGAAGTGACAAACGGTTTGACTGGTTTGCGAGCGGGTTGCAGATAGCGAGAATGGGGATGCGCACTGGTGCAGGTTAAGCAGTAGGTAGGTTATACAGCATCCGAGTTGATTGTATATCGTCTGTCTTGGTAGACCTTGCAATTACCCTTCAGATAAGACTTCGTTTAGCCTAATAAGACTCAAAAACAATAGAGTTAAGCGCATAAGTTGCGGTGGGTAGTACAGCAAATTTAATAACTGAAGAAGGAGAATATATCCGGAAGATTATATTTACGGGGAAGTGTGGACTTTACTCGATCAAATGATTGTTAGCGATTGGGTGGATGGCGCAAATCTAGCTTGAACAAGCGGGATAAGGTAATGCTGCCGCACAGCTTATCAGTAGCGCAAGTTACAGCTTTGCCAAAGTGTAGTGTGCACTGCCTAGCACACATGTTTTCATCATGTTGCATCACTGATGCTCATGATCAGCAAGTACCGATCGGCTCCGGATCCTTGTTGGTTCACATCAACATGCTCCCCAGACCCATTCATCTATAGATTATTGGACGGTTTCCCTCCAACAACTGCCAAATCAGAATACGTTGCGCAAAAATGGATATCACGACAGATTTATGTTAAGAAACCTCATGGAAAAGCCAACAAATCACAATGTTAACAGCGGCAAAGAAAGAGCTATTTATCACGACTGCCTTTCAAATAGGACGCAGTTACTGGGTGTTTAACTCGAAGTCTTTCAGACACAATTAAGTCGACGTTCGCAACACCTAGGCTAAAATATGTGTTTTCGACGGAACCACTCGTCCTTTTACAAAAAACAAATAGGTTGCCCATGATGACCGCCTCAATGGTTATTTATCAGTTCGAGTGCGCCTGTGGCGCAACGTAAATCGGTCGAACGGCGTGGCACTTGTCCAAACGCGTGAATGAACATTGCCCAGCTTGGTTGCATCAAGGTGGCGCCGGGGCCATTAGCAATTTCATCCTCTCTCATATTGTCGACAGTGAGCATCAGGTGGATCTAAAGTGTGTCTTTACAGTCGTACACAATTTTCGACCGCACAGATCGAAAAGTCAGCGCCTTCGTACAATTGCGAAGGCAGAAGAAATTTGCATTCGATTATTTCAACCTTCCTTATGCTCGCAAAAGAAGCTAGTCCAGGCTCTACAGCTTCCCTCGCCCGCAAAAGCGCTGGAGGCTGAGGCCAACAGCATGTCGTCAAACTCCATAACCTTTGATTAACTCGTTGCGATTTTTCAGCTATTTTACTCGATTTCCCTCTTGCTTTTGCCTTTCAAATGATTTTAATGGTCTGATGATAAAGCATTGTAAGCAATTGTTCACCAAATAATCTAGTAGTTCTCAATAAATCAGATTGTCTTTCATGGGCCTTGAAAATTACCAGACGGCCGTTGTGACTTATCGGAACGCTTCAGTATTGCATATCCATCGGTTCTACCATGACTCGAACCCATGGCCATTAACGGCCTGTTCCGACAACTAACAGCATCGGTAGTCCACACGGCCGTCTATTGCATTTTGCGTATGTATGGAACTATACGATTTTGAACTGCTGTAACGATATCCCTAATCCGTTACATCCCAAATCCTCCGCTCATGAGATTTTTCTCTTGTCCCTGAACCAGAAGTGGAGCCTGTGGCTGAAGTAAAGTACGGTGCAACGCAACCCACCTAGGGTCACGCAGGGGTCACATCCGTCATGTTGTTAGAACCCAAGGTGCATGCGGTAATCGTTTATTACTAAAGTGGCTTACACTAGGTGTGTTCGTTCATACCTTGGAGGCGTCCGCTCATCTGCGTGATCTCCATGGAGTGTTCCCCAACTGGTGCTTGCCTCTGTGCTCACTCCTCGTGCGCATGGAACTGTAATCCTGATGTCATCTTCAACTTTGGGGAAGTGGGCAGGGCTCGCTGTTGGTGTGTCATCTTGCGCCACCACACTACTTATACCCGGCTCCGTAGTATCTACCTTTAATCCACCACAATGTCTGTGTTTGTAGCTGAGGGATAGGTATTTATGGAAAAGAATGTAGTCAAACCTAGTTATACTCAGTTACTGGAAAATATATATCATTGCTGAATTAGACGCGCACGTCAAGCCAGCTTAAAAGTGCCAATGATATCTTGCTGTGTAGATAGCACACTATAACTTAGCGACACAAACAAAAAGTAGAAAAATCATAAACGATCATGAACGAGAGTACAATAAGGAACGTCGGGAGCAAATAAACATCCAACTGCAAATAGCAACTGCTGATGAACGGCTGTTCAGATATGGCTACCAATATGTGTGTGATCTTCCCCAGCCGAGACCAGCCACATTTCCTGCTTCAAGCGTTAATACACGATTGTCAAGATGAAGCCTAATCGCTTCCTTAAAATTCACCAGCGCCCAAGTTGGTTTATCTGAAGAGAGATTTGAACGCTAGGTAATGTTGGATAATATTCGTTCAAAGACACTGGTTCTTATGGCGCAAGTAGTCTGATGGAGCTCAGCGGGGTGTAGTGGCGAAAAGGGCACTAAGTCAGCACTGCTGGAAAACACCATGAATTATCGCCGTAACCCCACCTACCAACCAAACAAAAGAACAAAGGACTTGCATGCTTCTCAATATGTTGGTACCCAGATGTACAAGTGATGTTTTCCTGCTTTCGCAGTTGTACGCATCCAGTCACTCGGGTACAAGCATGCGGCTGTTAGCTATTGTCATATTCTTTGTGTATGAGTGGTGCATAGAGCCAGGAGGTATTTCCCTTGCCATCGTTCCTGTAGTGCGAAGCTGCACATAAAAATCCATCCAGATCAGAATCGACGGTGATGTCTATTGAATGCCATGAGCGATTATTCACGCAAATGAATGACACATGTCACTTTTCATCTGATCCCGTGATACAAACCAGTCTGCATCTTGCCGATATAAAATGACATGTTGTCAGTAGGGAAGAAATTATAATGATCGGACCAATAAGCAGTAGGCCTTACTTAAACATTCAGTGTGGTGGAAAATTCCAAAAGTTAGCAACGGAAGTGTTGTTACCAACCAAGGTAATACGCACAGCTGAACGGCGGCTAAGTCGGAAGTAAATTGACGACACATGGGACTGCAATTTGTGCTTACCAGAAAGCTTTGGAATAAGTTTTAACTGATCTTGACATACTTCAAAATGGCGAATCACGAAGTAATCCGAGAAATTGTTCAGTGCATTGTCCCCAGACAAGCCCATCAAGTTATTATCAATAATGCCATTTCTAAAGCGCCAGCTTTATGCGAAGCCAAGACGACTGAACAGTGTCCGCTGCGCGCAATTTTTCAAAAAGTGACGCATTACTGTCTCTGAAGGGCAGCATAGAAGTAGGAACCAGATAGCGGAATGTGTAAAGACCATCAAAGGTTAATCAAATAGAAAAATCGACCGGCGGGATTGCAGTATGTAAATTATCTATGTTGTAGGATGGGTGTAAATCACTAGCACGTGAGGTGTTGTGATTTGCCCCAGAAAACAATATTGCACTGTTCCACAAAATGCGTGCAATGGCCGTAATTCAGGCGGTGTTCCACGATATAATTCATTAGCATAGCGTTGCCCACAAGCTTAAATTTTTGTTAGAAACGAAGGTTCCATAAAAACCATCTCAATGACATTGTTTGTGGACAAGTTATTCAAAATAATTGAGCATATTATTTCGTTCAATCAGTGCTGCACTTTGTTGTTTTTCCACTTAAGACTTTATAGGACTACTAGAAAATACTTCCTATTCGGAAAATTAAAAGCAAGCTGTTTGCGTCATCATGTAGGTTCATCGTAGTAGTCGCAATAATATGGATTTAAAGGTGTTAGATCCTCCGCATACAAAGTTAGCAGGGATGCCGCTAACGAAGACGGTGTATTACAATTAGCAACGCAAACAATAGGTTCTCTGCAATCGATCATGCACTACAACTCTATTGCTTGAATGATTTAGTCGGACCAAAGCGGTAGACACTGGCATAGTGTAACGCGGAAGCCTAATATTTCTCAAAGTTCCTAACTTTATCTACTTTTCTTTTCAGGTCCACTGTCAGACTATCAACCGATCACCGCTTGTAATGATTTGACGAAAAACGAAAGCAGTATGTACGCTGCTTGCCGTAGAGCGCGTGATTGCTGAGTTCCTGCTAGTGTGTTGAACTTCCGTATTGCTCTTGTTCCTTGCTTCTGGGTTAGTGCATACTGTAATAGGTGTTGATACAATTTTTCCAAACTGCTTAAAGACATGCGACCAATTAGACCGTGGCACTCGGCTCTTCAAACTCCAGACGGTTGTGGTAAGTGATCTTCCCTTAAGGTGTAGCAAAAGCCTTCTCCCACACCGGCGCTTGCAGATGAAAATGCGTGAATCCCTATCAGACCAAATGCAAGTTAAATGAGGAGTACCACAGTGATGGATACCGGAACCAAGGTTATTTTTGACGTTTATCAACGATTTCACACACCACAAAGGCTCGCACTGTCCGCTTTATGCCGATATAATCGAGGTGTGGGGGAGATTAAGAAAATAGCTAGTTTCACCCGATTTCAGGCCGATCTGGATAAGATATCCGCGTAAGCAATCCAGGATCTACTTCCATTGTGGACAAATGTTGTGCTGCACCTACAGTACCGGCCTGTGTGCTCCTACAAGCTCGACAACCAGCAGCCTCAAACGCCATCCGAAGGAAAAAGATTTAGACTGCTTTGTCCAGGCCGACCTTAAATGTTCGAATCAGAATGGAAAAGAGTTAAGGGGGGCATCCTACATGGCGCCTCCTAAGGCGTGCATTCGAATGATTCGACCCTTCGAATTTCAACAGCTTTTCAGTTCATACATAGGTTCACATTTGACATACGCAATACAGATCTGGCATCCATGGTTGACGAGAGATCTCACAACCTTGGAGAGAACTCATCACCGTGCAAATGACAATCTATAGCTTACCGTTTAAACGAAGGCTTCTAGTGCTCAGGAACTTCAGTGAACAACCCCGGCCATTACTTGGAGACCTAATTTTGTCGCATCAGATTATGAAAGATTCTAATCACATGTGTCGCTATTTGCATGAGCCCAGTCACAACAGTAATGTGATAGGCCAACATCACAAGCCGGTAGAACAGTACAGTCGTTTGAAATACTGTCAGAATTCATTTTCAGTACGCGTTGGCCAAGCGTGGACTGCCCTTTCAGATTTTGTCATCTGTGTGCCCAAACTGTTAGAGTTCACAGCCCGTATTTTCGTGCACTTCCTTCGCTACACCATCTCGCAAACTCACTGCCCATCGCCAATCACGTGTGATTGTGTGAGATTTCACTGCCGATCAACTCCCAGAATAAGTTCCACCTTTGCACCACCTATATGTGTTCACCAGGACGCGGCACGAATTTCACCAAATTCCCTTTTGCCGTGAGTCCACCGACGTGAAAATACTTTTGCTGACCATTTTTCCATATTTTGAATTTTCACCATAACCTTCCTATAGGACCTGTTGGGCTTTAGACATTTTACCCACATAAAACCGTTGTTCCACTATTCCAATAAATCTAGAAGTTTTACTAAAATCTCAAAGAAACATTGACGATATGCCTAGGACTCTTGTCACTTACAAAATTATTCCGTCACGGAGAATTGTCCCAAATACTGCCCATGAAAAATCACCTATCATTTTCACCTGAGATCTGAACTGAAATTGCTACCAGAAAAAGGGTAGGCGTTTAACTATCTTTACAAAGCTGCTTAATTTAACTGAATATTCAGCAGAGTGGAATTTTCCTGGTAGAAATTTCTTTAACCAAGATCAGAACTTTGTGAGGCGAAATAGCACATGACTGGGCAAGCCCGGACAGTTACGCACAAATATTTCTGCTATGACTTTCTGGGTTGTCAACGCGGAGCTGCAAGTGGTACCCGATTCCTACACTCCATAATGCCCCCGGATTATCGAGGTTATTTGCCGGGATCTAAAGTGATTATGTACAAGATGCAATGCTATCTGCTTCTTTACAACCCGTATGCTGTCAACTTCAAGTTCGGATGGGACTGGAACAATAGGAGAATCCCGTGAATGTTCCATCTTGAGTGGATCGTTTAGCCAGGAATTGATGAAGTGCTCAGAGCTCTTGATGGCTCAAGTGACGCAGAATTGCACGACTGTGTTTTTCACGAGCTCATAATCCATCATGTTTAATAATTTTCCTCTAGATCTCACTTCACTGGAGTGTCCTATGGGTAAATGTGGAAAAAAGTCAACGCATATGTTTACAACATCAGGGCCGCTAATGAAAACTAGCTTCAGAACAATGATCAACGTGAGTCCAGCGAATGTAAACAATTGGGGCCTTGAGGTTGGCTTTATCAAACGAATACATAAATGCAAGTTTTATTTGTACCGATTATTAATTCAATACTAAAAGCATTATCTGCTGGCGTATATTCTACTTTGCAACGAAAATGACTTTGGCCGAAATTGCCATGGACATTGCAGTCTTTTAGAACTATGTGGATTGACAAAGCAGACACCACGGTTCAAGCAAGTTGTCAATTGTGAACTAACGAAGAGCCCACAACTGAGTCCATCAGTCCTAACAATGGAACAATGGAACAATGGATTTATGCGGGTATAAAAGCTAAAGCTTGACAAATCCCGTAGGGTGATCAGTGCGAAAATAATAGAAGTGTGAAAAATTCAATGGAAACCAATTCAGTAAAATCGTTTAACAACGAGTCACTACAGCTTGTGGACTCACCGAGTTTGAAGTGTCAAAATAATAATCCGCTATAACTCCGGAGGGGATCATGAGGTATGGAGTATTTGGTTAAAAGAGTCACCGCCCCTTGAAATTCGCATGAGGCAAAGTGTTTGAGTTTGAAGCGTCAAAATATAAATCCACTGTTGAAATTTGCGTGGGGAAAATTATTTTTAAAGTATGGATTTTGGATCTCTTAAAATTAGACTGTACTATGGGAGATAGTGCAATGAAGTGAGTGCAATATCAACTCGATTTTTGAACTCGAGCAGGTTGGGTGCACTGACTACAGATTCTGGGAGAGCATTCCAGGCTTGGCAAACACGCACGGAAAAGAAATTCCGTCGACATTCCAAACGGCTGTACTGCACTGCCAGCTTCAGATGATAGCCTCTCAGATTGTTGTTGTTACTGAGCTCCAGCAGATGGCGGCAGGTATGATTGGGGTCTGTCAGAATCTGATAAGCCAAAATCAAATCTCCCCGTAGTCTTCGATATTGACCACTAAATATCCCGAGCAATCTCAGTCTGTCTTCGTAGCGTAACTGGCCTAAACCTTTCACGTTCTTCGTTGCGCGTCGTTGAGGTTTCTCTAAATCAGAGAGGTCTTTCATCAGCCACGGCTGCCAGACTTGTATTGCATACTCCACGTGTGGTCGTATGTATGCACCTAGAAGTTGGTGAAAAACAGATGGATCGAAGCGTCCAAATGTGCGCCGGAGAAGGCCCAAATTTCGAATGCTCGCGTTCGATGCTTTCTTTGCCTGGGCTGAACAACCAAGGTCGGACTGAATCAAGACTCCTAAATCCTTTTCCTCAGCAGTTGTGTTAAGCACATGGTCACCCAGTTTATAGAAAAATGCTGATTGGTGACGTACGTGTAATACTCTGCACTTTTCTGTGTTGAGTGGAAGTTGGTTCTGAACTGACCACGCATACACCTTATCCAGATCCCCGTGAAGTATTGCGGAGTCGTCTGGTGTATTGATCGCTCTCCAGACCTCGATGTCGTCGGCGTAGAGTAGGCAGTTGGAAAGAATGAGGGCCGCTATGTCGTCAATATACATCAAAAACAATCGTGGCCCCAGTACCGATCCTTGTGGTACACCACATTCGACTTGGATTGGGTGGGACAGGGACCCACGCACTTTTACCTCTAAGCTCCGGTGGAGAAGAAAGCTTGTGATCCATCCTAGGAGCGGATCACCAATGCCGATGCTCTGAAGTTTGCAGATCAGGATTCCATGGTCTAGTCGATCGAAGGCCTTTGAGAAATTAGGTAGACCACGTCCACTCCTGCACCGCTGTCAATTAATTTGGTCCAACTCGATCTTGCTAGCAGCAGATTTGTGGTGCACGATCGATTCCGTCGAAAACCATGCTGTTCATGTGCAAGGAAGGCAGACTCTTCTAGATAGGCTGTTAATACGTCAGCAACAATAGCTTCCATAACCTTTGACAGGACCGGGAGAAGGGTTACAGGACGGTAGTTGGCTGGATCAGAACGGCTACCGCCCTTGTTAATTGGCGTTATGATCCCACATTTCCACATCTCGGGTACATACATCTGATCGAAGCAGCGTTGAAAGAATCGTGCCAGAGGCTCTGCTAAACTTTCTCCCATTACCGCAAGGGACTTAGGGTGAATGTTGTCGATTCCAGGAGAGCTGTGCTTACGCATACACAAGAACTTCTTTAATACCATCCCCGCCGTGAAAGTTATGTGCGTAAGTTTTGGTTGTAAAACAGCTGCTGACAAAGGAACAGATGACCAAGGAATGCATTGAAAGTTCGAAGCATATTGCAGCCGCAAGGTGTTCGCCGCATCCTCCGTAGTCAGCGTCATGCCACCTGGCGTTTGAAGAGGAGGGATTCCCCGTTTCACCTTGCGCAGGTTGTTTACATGTTGGTAGAGCAGCTTATGATTCGAAACCATGCGCTCCGTCAGATGCTGCTGGTATGTCAGTTTATCCTCACGAAGCAGTTGAGTGCAATGATTGCGTTGAATTGCATAGGCCGTCCAGCTCTCCGTGCTCGGGTGTTTCTTATAGATACGCCAGGCCGAGTTCCTCACTGCCATACATTTCCGTGTCCTACTTCGCACAAATGAAACAGTCTTCTTCGAGTGGACAACCTTCGTTTCGGATGCCTCATCGACGAGAGTGCTAAATTGGTTGACGAAATGTGGCCATGCGATTGTCGGTACTTAGTCTGTCAGAAAGTTCCAGTTGGCTGTCTCTGCAAGTCGAGCCAGCTCATCGTACCGTATGATAACTCGGCTTTCCCGTGTAGTATCCGCAGGGTATTCTGCGTAGCATATATAATCGAAGAGTAAAGCTGCATGATCGCTGCAACCCAAAGGAGCGTCGATGATTACTTTCTCGACCATGAGTTTTCGCTGGTAAATATCTGGTCCAGCATGGACGGCCTTTCTGCTGCTCTGAATCTGGTGGGATTGTCGATATGGTCATAAAGCGGAAAACTGGAGACAAGGTCTTGTAGATCCGCTTTGTACTGTTCCGTAGGTGTTGCTTGGGCATCCAGAGCGTGGATATTGAAGTAACCAGCGATAAGAATATGGCTGAATCTCCTGCTGATCATAAGCCTCAGCGCAGACGCGAGATTGAAGTCCATCTCGATAAATGTGTTATGCCGGCGTCATGGATAGAGGCTGAGTATCCCAGCACCCTATTAGTTGCCACTACTAATTTTAAAACCTATCGCAAATGACTACTTGGAGTTTCCTGTTGCACAGTTCGTCGGATGATGTATGGAATGAATTAAGGAACAAACCCCATGGGGACCTCAGTTGTGCCAATACAAGTATCGTACAAAACAAACATCTGGATACTGAGCGAAACGCGTAAGTGGAGGAAGAGGAGAGAGGACGTTTTCAGGCATGTAACACAAAACTCGTGTGCTACCACATGAAAAAACTACGTAAGAAAGAAGACGAAGGCTGGTAGATGCATGCATTTCGGATTGTCTCCTCAGTACCATTAACAATAACCGGTAAGCATAGATTTAGCTAACAGTGGGTGCAACCAGACAAGCTTAAGGTGCAAAATGAATGACGGAAGTTCACACCTAGGTCCAAGGCAGCTCTAGGCTAACAAATAATTGTTTGTGAACACACAAGGCGGGCTTAATCCGGCTAATTGCGACAGCCTCGGCAAACCGAAGGAAGCGGGGATTAGGGTGACGTAACACAACTTTAAACGCTGAGCCCAGCTCTAATTGGTGACCCGAGTATAATAGGTGTTTGCCTATCGAGGAAGCCGGCGGTCTGCGCGAACATGGAATCTGACGAGGGTAGGCAATCTGAGCAACTTCACGTTGAACCCATCTTGGCACATGTTCCTTTATTCGGGAAGTCAGCGTTCTATTGGTTCTGCCTATGTAACTTTTTCCGCAGTCACATACAAATTGGTATACACAGTGTGAGTTGGCCCCAATAGGTTGAGCTTCCTTCGCTGGAGGTATGGGCAAATTTCGGGTTCGCTTGATAACGACAACTTGTGCAGCATAGTAACTTCCTTGTGTAGCCGAAATTATACGCTTAGTTGTCTTCAGCGTGGCTAAGTCACCTTTGAAAGGTAACTCGATATACACTTTCTTCTTGGCTGCCTTGTGCACCAAGTCCTTTGGTCCTCGCGGTTGGCTGTGTTTCTCGATAAATCTTCGAGGGTAGCCATTCGCCATTAGTGTTGCTGTAATAAACACCAGCTCATCGTCCAGACAGTCGGCCGAACAAATTCGTCTGGCGCGACTAACTAGAGTCTTCACAAGTGTCCGTTTGTACCGCACTGGTGTGAAGCTGATGAAGTGCAGGTACTGACCGGATCAAGTCGATTTTCGGTAAATGGACCTCTTAATCAATCCATCCTCCATGCGAGTTATGAGTTTGTCCAGATATGGTAGACAATTGTTTTGTTCTATTTCACATGTAACCCGTAAGTTAGCATGAGCACAATTGAGTCGTTCTACCAAATGCGTGAGCTGCTGCTCCGACGAACAGAAAGCCAAGATATCATCGACATATCTTTTGTAGTATGGCACCTGGGCTATTTCTGTAGAAATGCTTCTTTCTATCATCAACATGAAGAAATCAGCGAGCACAGGACCTAATGGGCTACCCATTGCTACGCCGTCAATCTGACGGTATGGTGTATTCCGGAAGTGAAAATCCACATTCTCCGTGCACAATAGTAGAGATTCTCTTAGCAATTCAGTCGGAATTGGTAGCGAACAGCCACCGTTTTCAGCTAATTCGCACACGTAATCAACCGTCTGATGTAGCGGCACGTTGGTAAATAAGGATTCTACATCCAAGGAACATATAACATTGTGTGTGTTCAGAAACAATTATTTGTTAGCCTAGAGCTGCCTTGGACCTAGGTGTGAACTTCCGTCATTCATTTTGCACCTTAAGCTTGTCTGGTTGCACCCACTGTTGGCTATATCTATGCTTACCGGTTATTGTTAATGGTACTGAGGAGACAATACTAAATGCGTGCATCTACCAGCCTTCGTCTTCTTTCTGTGCTTTTCAAATTGTTGAAGGGAACCAACTGCTTTAAACTACGTAAGAGTCAGAAACTGCTAGGCGTCAGTCATCAGACCCGACAGCTATGAACGGCAGGTGGCTAATGCATTGCTTTACAAGCTTTACCAGACTGATTTATAAGTATGTGAACGACACCGTGGAGTTTAATGTAGAGGCACCACTACGCAAGAAGGATAGTGGCTCAAAGACTACCACGAGGATACTGCGAATACCTCACTCCTACAGTTTGGCTCGGTAAATAAAAAAACCTTACATACTTCTCTCTCAGCAGCAAGTTTCGTCGGTGCATCCAGAGTCACCTTCACCCCAGCAGCAGTCACATGCACCATGCAGACCAAAAGAGAAAACAGTGCCACTGGTATTTACAGCATTTGCCAAATGATTCTCAAAATCCTTGCATCCACCTTAGCACCAGCACTTGTGGTCGACTTAGTTCCCATACGGCCTGACAGCCTACACATCTCCAGTGGTGTGCGTCGTGATTTGACGTTGGCCCAATACCGTGTTAGTCAATAACAATGACTCCCAAGCAAATACTCAATACCCAATGTAAATATTGGCAGATATTACCAAGACCTGGAAACCTATTGGCTCAACATCTGACCGTGTCTATTTTCAAAACGATCTGGACCGGATGAACGTATGTGTAAAGATAAACCAGCTCTTTATGAACCCTGCAAAGATCCGCATGTTGACGCTGAGTAACAAATCCTCTTATCCCCACCAAGGGGTGGTACGTTCCACTGCACGCACCCAGTGAAAAAGACTTAGGTATCCTCGTTCAATATAGTCTTTGGAATTCGCTCCAGTGTTCGAGAGTAGCAAACGTGGCAAGTAATAACTTACTGTCTTTGAGGCTAGCTATTCCATTTTAACAGAAAGCTAGCACCCCTATTGATCACAAATATTTTCGTCCCCATGTTGCGTATGTGGCCCAGGCCTGGTGTCCATTGTTAAGGAAAGACGTATGTCTCTTAGAGCAACCTCAAATAAGAGCTACTAAGACAAACGGCGAATTATCTGGTCTCATTCACGAACTGCACCTTCGGTTAATCGACACTTTCGCCTCAACTTGTCCAAGATTTCATGAGGATCTCATCCTTCCACACCGAATACTGACAGTGTAATCACCCATGTAAATCACTATTGGTCTTAACTCCCAACCACTGATGCCCGGGGATTCGACCTGAATTATTAGTAGTGCAACACTCCTGTTTGGACTGTAAAACGTTATTTTGCTCTCTTCAAAAAAATGTTCACAACGGAATGCATATGCAAACGATTGGGTGAATGAGCCAAACATTGTAACCTTTGAGGGACTATTAGACATCCATTTAACTGATAAATGTTACGCAACAGTCCGCCAAGTTGCTATGTGTGAACTGAGGGTAGTTCACGCTTTACGCTCGTAACCTTCTGATGTTCTCCGCATATTTCATCCTGCTGGTCTCGTAAGACTGTTGCTCTTATCTGTTCATTCACTATTGTACTATCGGCATTGGGGCTATGTTATTGATCAGCTGCTGTCAAACACGATAGTTCCATTCCTGTAACTTGAAAGTCCTAATATAAGTAGCAAGAACATGGGATCAAAGACGGACTATCGTTTGCGCTGATTCATCCTCGGACCTGTACAACCACATAAAGAAAATATCAGTAGGGGTGAAATTGAGCAGATTAATTTAAATGAAATAAATCACATGCTACTCAGGTTCGTGAACCGAAAAAGCAATATAAGCTAGGAGATTTATGTTTCTGATCTATCACAATTGGCTTTACCGTCTCCCACTTTCGCTGACCAAGTTAAATACAAAGCCTGGAGCACTTACATTTTTGATCACAAAGGTGTTTGAGACAACCGAATGCCGATTGACTGGGCTGCCGAAAGCATCCGACTGCAGTTGAGGTAGCGCGTACTTTGCTCGAAATGCACGGCTTAATTATATTTAATGTACTCGTGAAATGAATTCAGTGTTCCTCGCAGCAGATTCCAACTTAGCTTTCCTCCACATGCCATGAAAAACACATCCTTTTGATGCATAGTGTTCACAAAGTAAACCAAAATGTAGCCGCTAATAGTCCCAGAGCCACCTTGACTTAACCATCGTGAGAGTCGGTTACTGATGAGCTTTGACGGGTAATTTGCAGTTCGATCAACATGCTAGGCGCCTCAGTCCAACTGGAATTGACACATGACCACAAAAGCGGTCAGCGCAGCCAGCATGTTCTTGTTTTGTGTACTGATTAGTGGTTCTTTGGAAAACTTAAAGTTCCCCATCACCGCCAGGAAAGTAGCTCGAACCAGATGACTAACTTCTTGCTGAACACTCCACAACTGCGTCCCCATCAAAGGACACACCCATAAGAAGTCATATTTCCTCAAACTTTAAAACCTGAATAGGGGTTTGCTTTCGTTCGAATCCTCTGACGAATAATTATTAAGAGTGCTCATTGAATATGCACAGCCCATCGTTCAAAGTACCGTAAGGGCGGATTCCAGGTGCCATCAATGTAAGACAGTGAAATAAATTTCGTTTGTTTCGTAGGGGAAGGAAAGTATGGAAACCTGTATATTTTCTTCACCATTTACCTTTCCCTTTAGACCCGACGTTGGATGGAGCCATCTGTTCTTCCTGCTTGCAAGACGTCAAACAACGTGATATAGTAATTTGTGTTCTCCCCTTAGCTAATCCTCACCTCGGCATGGACTTGGTTAAGGTGGTTGAAGACCTCACAGAAGTTGACATGCTCATCAACCCTTATAAATATACCATCCATGTAACGATGGTAGCATTCAAAAGAGTTTATACCCTTTTGCAGTCTGATATACTCTAATTTCACTAACAAAATGCCAGTAAACAATGTACCGAGTGGATATCCCATGACAACACCATCTTTCTACATGACTATGCCTACATAGGCGTGCCTCGCATTGCTCGAGAATAAAGAAGTTATTTATTTATTTAGTTACGTATTTGTCAGTAACTAGGAGCTGCACGTACCAAGCATATGGCAACAGGATGTCGATCGGCTCATGCACAGTAACATTCATCTGTACTCCTCAATTCGTTTTATTGTTACATATTTAATTTCTCATCTCCAGCAGTGGAACGTTGGTGAAAAGCTGGACGACGTCGAGGGAACAATGGTTTTATACGGGTAACAAAACTGAAGTTTAACAGGTCCCACAGGATGATCATGGTGAAAATACAAATTACAGGAAAATTTGTCAGCTAAGTTAGGTTCACTCCAGTAAACTCACCGCGGTATTCGTAAAATAACATGTAAATCCACTGTAACTCAAGCTGTGTTAGTTAACGCCCTTGTGTACCTGTTTTCACTGACATGGGGAGAGTTAGAGAGCACAATGTTTGTCTGAGTCCTATTGTTAATAAGTGGACAGAAATCAAACCATGTAATGCACATGTTGTAATGCATCGTCTATTCGTTTAAAAAACGGGTAGCGTTAGCGCAGAAATGACAAAAGTCGAAAGAGGGTCCCACGGGTGACAAACTCGAAGAGAAAACAGGTTTCCGGCGGCATTACAGCCGACTGTATTGAGTAGCCAGTTTCAGCTGGTGACCCCTCAATTGCGTGTTGCGGTTAAGTTTCAGCATGTGGCATCAGGAATGGGCTGGATTTTTCAGAACCTGTTACCTCAGAATGAGATCGCCCTTAGACTGCGATAACGTCCGCTGTACATTGTTAAAGTTTTCAGTTGCAGATCGTACGGCAGGTTGAGCAGTCCCTTGAACAATTTGGATCCCCTTCCCTGTGCATTATCCAATGCAACTAGCTCGCGTTTTAACCAGGGTTGCCAGGCCTGAGCCGCGTACTACACTTGTGGCCTTACATGCGTATTGAGCAGTTAGGGGAAGATGGAGGAGTCGAACCACCTGAACGCCCTCCGCAAGGGACCAACATATTGGTTAGTGAATTTGGATAACTTCAAGCAGTGCGCCGAACAGCCGAATTTCTCTTGCATCACCACCCCAAAATCGCGCTCCTGTAAAGTGGTTTTAAGCATATCCTCTCCAAGGTTATTTGTGTACGTGAACTTATGGCGTAGATGTACAACCTTGCAGTTGTCCACGCTAAACGGTAGATTTGCCTGTGACTATTCAAAGGCACGGTCTAAGTCTCACCGCACCACATCGTGCTCGCACTAACAACTGAGCGCCCGCCACATATTGACGTCATCGGCAAAAAGTAGGAACTTTGACTCAATGACGCGCGCTAGATTGTTAGGGAAGACCAGGAATAGGTGCGGCTGTAACATCGATCCCTATGGGATACCGCAGTTCACGTTGATAGGATCAGAAAATGAACCTCTAACCCTAAACTGAAGCCGCCACTGAAGCAGGAAATTTCCGAACCATTCGAGGACCGAGTCCCCGATTCCGCACATATGCAGCTTTTGGAGAATAATTCGGTCATCTAAACGGTCGAAGGCTTTAGGAAACATCGAGTTAGGTGATATGAGTGCCAGTCTTACTGTCGGCTATCTCGGTCCAACTGACTCACACAATAAGTAGGTTGGTAGTACATGACCTATGTTTGTTTTTCCTGTGCTATGACCTTTCAAAGTAGTCCATTAAAGCCTCAGTTATGATTGACTCCATCACCTCTGAGAGCACCGGGAGGAAATCACTGAACGATAGTCGACGTGCTCAAAAATACTACCACTCATTAAAATTGTGGTGATGCTAGGGACCTGTTGTTCATCCAGTAACCGTTGGGACATTCGAGCTAATGGCACAGCTATCCTGGTAGCTGCCACCTGAAGGGATTATGTGGGAAGGTTATCAACACTGGGGGAACTATGTATGCGTAACGATATCAGCTTCCTTTAAGCGGTCGGTGAACTTAAAGTGACGTGTGTGAAAATTGGCCTCTGGAGGAATAGGACAGGTATGTGACATCTGTTGGTGTTGCATTGAAATACTGTTGCAGTTTGATGTTTTCAATGCAAGGAAAGCTACCCCGTGAGCTGTACCGTGTCAGCTGTGTCAGCTCAAGAATTTCAACAAACCATTATGTGAGTGCACAATAGGGCGAATTGGCCATAAAAATAGGTCAACGTGAATTTTCGGTAATCCGTAAAGCCTGAGAATTTACATGCCGATTGGTTTCATACTTTCATAAAAGATATGGTACATACCAAAATAAGAATGATTTAGGCTTAATCATGAGTAGGTGGATTTTAGTTGTAATTTTTAATGTATCGGCTCACAAACTATATAGCACAATCTCTATCCGGAAAAGACCCATATGCGTTTCATCCTATTGGTGCCCATCAGTAGTACGCATCTCTCGGTCCCTAGTAGGGATCGTACCCGTGACCACTAGAGGCTGACGCCAACTGGCCAGCAGCTTTAACCACTACTTCAAGGGGAACGGTGCATGAGCCCTCCTATTTTCAAAAGTTATGGAGACTGTAAAGCAAAGTTGGACTTGGAGAATCCGCTAGTGGTTGGGTTGCTACAAGCAACCTCTATTGAGACCTCGATTCACCTGAAGTGAACCATTATGGAGATTGTATCTAGTGAGTGGAAGGCATGACCTCCGAGGGTATCCACTCTAATCTGCAAGGGTAGGAACATGAGCGACAGTGGAAGACAGGTCATGCTATATCCCAGTTAGCTTGCAAAATATGTGACTCAACTCACTGTTACCCCATAAACTAGTGGCTTAAGCTGCTGGCTAGTTGACGTCAGCCTCTAGCGGTTATGGGTTCGATTTCCACTAGGGGAACCAGGGACTCGCACTACTTCTGAGCACGAATAGGACCAAGCGCGTCTGGTATTCTTCCTGATAGAGGTTATGCTATGTAGCTTGTGAGTTTCTGGTACGAACACATTACCAAATCATGATTTCAACTTATGTCTGTGGAAAAATTATGAACTGTAATCCCCGATAGCCGCGGAAATGAATGTGGTGCCTCTAATTATCGTATCATTCCCGTATCCATATCAGTTCATCCTGCCCCTGAACAACAGTCTATAAAGTGGTCGGTCCAGTCACTCGCATAATTGAATACAAAAAACCGAGCTGGATAAAGCAGGGATAGCAACGGATGTCAATGCCATTCTTAAACTATTTGGCAATTCCTCTGACAATTGCTGCCACAGTGACGGCTGATTTGGTGCTTTAAAAAGTGCGATCAACACTAGCTGCATTTTTTCTTAAGCCCTTACAGCATTCAATGCTCAAGTATCAGGGTATTCTCTAAAAACAGACTAGCAGTAGTAAGTGATTCACTAACCTGTCTTTTGCAAAGCCACATGTACAGAGCAGGGAGGTTTACGTAACGAGAGGACTTGAAGTAATCTATAGTGAACAAAACGTCATAGCTGAATATATATACTTGGCGTAGAATGGTGGTGGAGACGTTGTAATGCTCCTATCTTTAGTAAACTACCCGATTCGTCTCTTTTCAAATATTAAGATAGAATTGGCCTTCTCTTTTTATTAGATAGAAACTCAGAGAAGCTCATTGTACCCATTCACAACTGAGAAAGAACAAAAGCCATTCCATAAAGAGCATCGATCAGCCGTATTTCTGAGGACCCAGATAAGAACGCCCCAGCTCTCCTTCCAGATGCACTAGTGATCGCCATGTGATAGCAACATGACCACACCAAAAGATATGCAGAGCCACTTACATGCATGTCAACTCCAACTGCTGAAGTGCCACCGCCTCGGTTCCATCCTGGACGAAATGTCGAAAAAGCGCACCCAGCTGATATCATTGTGAATGATGAAGTTCATTAATTACTTGCTCATTATCTAACGGAACCATAAGTAATTGTGTGCCAATCAGCCCCTACGATGGAACACTAATCCACTGTTGAGAAAAAGTGGAATTATTTGATTATTTATTTCGTTTCTAGTGTAGTGCTGATACAACTGAAAATTTAACTTGTACGTTTGTTTATCCATAGGATCATAGCTAAATGCAGTGAATTACTGTATACAATTCTATTCGGTATTTTACGATCCAACCAAATTATATCGCACACTCAAAGCTTTTTCCTGATGGTTTTTGGGTAGTGTACTGGTCACATCTGAGGTCAGCTTCCACGCCATTCGTGGAACTTACCTAAACAATGGTTTGGAAATACCTACCTACGTACTTCAAAGTTGGACTTGGAGAACCCGCTTTCCACCCTACATACTTCTTCATCTGCCACAAAGAGCTTACTCGTCGTATCATGCGATTCAGATTGTATGCGCGACACGATGCAAGGAATACCTTACTTCCACCCTCTGTTTTAGCAGTAGATACAATCTTGATAAATAGCAGTAAATTCTTCTGTTATATGATTCGTTAAATATCTTGTGTTCCTTGTGGCCTCTGTACTCACAAACTCTTATGGTGATGTGCGCTTCAGTTGTGATATGAGTATCCCTGCAAACGGCTAAGCTATCAACAGCCTGTTACTAGTTAAAGTGCCAATAATTAGAAACAAATCGCACCACCTCGCTCACCATTACTAGGCCTTTACTGCACGCTTGCTTTCTGACATCCATGTCACCTGTTTGAAGTTTCAGTGATATGACGGCTGGGATATCGACTAGATGTAAGTTCATTCCTATGCTCAATATGTGGCTGACATTCTCACAGTTTGCGGTCACAAATAAGTATCTGATGCCATCGTAAAGCTAGTCACGCTTTCCCGACGCTAATGCGCAACTAGCTTGAAACCAGTCACTCAAAGTATTAGATAAAGAAGAATAAGCTGGGGTTGATGGGAAAAGACATTGGTCCTCATGGCCCTACACTTGTCTACTATGCATTACAAACGGAATCGAGTACTCACTTATTCATGGCCAGCTTTGCGGTCACATCGGCTGCATGTGATTGAAATGACCTAGTTTTAATAACCGTTCAGGGAAAGTCCAAAATTTGATTTCTACTTTAGTTTGTGTGTGGTGCTCTGATGTTTAATATCGAAAGTCAACTGCAATTCTCGAGAAACTGCTTTATAGTAAAGGCGTACAATTTGTGACATGTTAAACTTTTATTCCAACAGCTCCATATTCTTGCACTATCACCAAGACAATAGCTGATAAAGGGCAAAATTACTTTAGGAAGAATGGTAGATAATTATGCAAATCTGGATACTCTTTTGACGATCGATCTACGTTAACACACACAGGTGACATACCACATCGGATTAGCGAATTGGTAGTGATCTATTTAATTACCTTTTCGCTTGCATTAACTAGATATACTATCACGTAAGATGTTACTCTTATAGTATACTAAACCCATCGACATATAATGTCGCAGTCCACTTTGCAATTTCTCGCGAGATACTGCGTAGATGCGCAGGCAGTTAATTTTAATTCTCGATCCTTCAAATAACCGCAACCTACGCACTTCACTTATCTTTTTTCTAAGTTGCTCTACGCTAGTCAGGTTGCAAGCTGTTACTTAAAATAACGTCCTTCCGTTCTCTGCGGGTTTACCATGTCCCTTGTATGACCATTCCTTATCGACCGTAAGCGTAATACGACACGGTCAGTAGTATACAGAAAATCATCACGAAATTGTGGTCTTAGAGTTGCAACTTCTAGTGCAGTGGTTCCCAAGCTTTTATACGCCGTTACCCACAAAGGGGTTGCCCACCAGACTTTTGCCCCCAAACTTTCGAACGTCTACTACGTAATAACTATTGCACATTTCGCTCTAAAGTTCAAAAACAAATGTCATATGTATTTTCACGTGCTCATGCAATTGAAGGAAACACCCTTTTTCACTACATAATTATCCGACTTAAGTACGAGAAGTGATCGGTATCCGGAATCTCCCTCGACAAATAAACGAAAGAAAACTGTACTTTTAATTCAAAATTCTATGCAAATAAGAGGCGATATACATCAATGTGACGATTGGTATTTTTTGGTGGTAACAATTTCTGGTATATTTGGTGCAGTTTTGGCCAATGCACATCGCAAGTCGTGCTCCAAGTTCATTCGATTCCTTGCTTTTGTTTTCATTACCATCATTGTCGAAAATGCACTTCCACATTTATAGGTTGTTGCAAATGGGATCAATATTCTCAATGTGCTTTCCGACAGTAATGGATACTCTTCACCTATCTTTGCCCAAAATGTTACTAGTTGCGTGCTTTGGAAATCTACCTTCAATCCGCTGTCCTCGCGCATTCCTAGGAATTGTATCTTGATTTCGAATTCAGTATCTGGAAATATTCCTTCAGCTACTGTAAACGGTCTTAGCACCCAGGCACTTAATTGGCGAGTTTCCAAATCAGGAAAATATTTGCTGATGGAATTCATCACTGATGACAAGTGGCAAGATATTTCATTCGTGAATGCGCATTTTTCATTTCTTTCAACGAGCACCGTCGTTAGTTCTGGAAATATCGCCACGTCGTTAACATCAACCGAGCGCTGTAAAGCTGCAGTTTGCGCAGGAAACCGGCTACTCTATCCTGAGCGACTAAAAGGTTCATCATATTCCCTTGCAGGCTGAGGTTAAGCGCATTGATTTCTCCAAAGAAATCAGCAAGATAAGCAAGTTTCAAATGCCTACTGTTATCCCGATTCAGGCCCTCTCTTGACCCCATCGTCTTTGATTCCTAATCAAACATGAACATGTGTTTCAATCATCCGTTCCACGTTATCCCTCGACATTTTCCCGACACCATTCTGTATCCATACCTTGTGAGCACTAATCACCCTTTCTCGCCGTTCCTACTGTCAAACATTCACCTGTGAACATAACTGGTACTTTGACCAGTGCTGAAACGATAGTTTGCTATCCACCCCGTTATTCGACCAGGTGAACGACTGGCTTATTCGAAAACACGGCAGCAGTTGTGGCAGTCGACAAAGGCGCCATGCCGTAGTAGCTGCATTGACTGATGGCAAACTAAAAATGCTGAGCTAGTTGCGATATGTGATTTCGTTGTTAAGCTTATTTCGCGACTGATTTGTGACCAAATCCAATTATCGGTATTTACCCCTCGGAAAATGCCATTTTACCCCCTTGGGGGTAATTACCCCCAGGTTGGGTAACCCTGTTCTAGTGGAAGCATAACGTACTGCCACCCTCTGACGTAACCTGTATAAAAGCCTTTAAAAATGGCCACGATACCTATCGTCTACATCACAATCATTCCGCGGCACTTCAGTTTACTATACCACAGCAAACGCCACGGTTGCTTTTCGCTGGTCTAAAATAGTTGACCTCAATTACTAACAATAAGCTCAACACCGTGCACATCAACGCCAAGTCGCTTTTATGCGGGTTAATCCTAGGAGTTTTCCTGTCCGTCTCCTGGCTTACCTTGCTTTCAATCAAGGTTTTCGAGACCAAACAAAATCCCTTATTACAAAATCCCTAAATTCGTCTGTGAAAGCAATGTGTGGACTATGCCAAAGTCAGAATTCGCAGGCATCGAGTTGCATTTGTCTGATATTTTGGGGACATACGCGATTAACGTCTTCAGGTGTATGTGAGGAGTTCACGAAATTGACCAACAGTACTTTTAAAACCAACCAAACTACCATCCTCCCAGCTGAAGCGTCCTCACTGGTTTCCGTGATGGTCCCATTTCCCCAACGGCTGTTCTGGTACGAACAAACACACAGCATGGTTACTGAAGCTGATCTGTTCTAAGCAAATCAATTCATTTGCTGCCTATGAATGCCATCGAACTGGAAATTGCCCCGTTTGTCCGACAACGGTGCAAGCAGGCTGGACATGGTTTCAAGTGTATATACCATGTAAGAAGCGGCACTACATCAAGCAGATGATGAAACGCTGGCCTTGAATAGAGTGTGTCTTCATCTTTACCAGGCATTGTGTAAAAATGGCTATTCTATATCTAATCCATTGTAGTGACTCATAAATTATATTACGTTGCCTGGAGGCTACGACGGTGCTGCTTTTGCCCCGCTACTGGCCTCACGCGTTGGCTCCTCTGCTAATAGTATATAGCCCCCTGAATGCTTGGAAAAATAACTGCCACTGTGCTGGTGAGTTGACCTTAGATAGCGAACAAATAATAATTCTCTATTGTATTTAAAAAGTTAGCTGCTTGTCTGCGGAACCGCTGGCACAATGGTAGGTTACACGCAGATGCGATTTTCTCCAATTCAGTCCACCTTGACAGTGAACGCTTCATCTTGGATGTACCTGGCTCCAAAATTTACCACATGTCAAGGGAACCACCAGTAAAGTGCGGGGCTACACACCCAGTTTCCATTAAGTAGATACCCGACGCACGTTCGTCTTCAACAAATCCCTATAGTTGTCTGGTTTGAACATTCAACATTGATTAAGGGAAGCGCTGGTACATCGGTAGAGTAGACACCAAAAAGCTGGTTAACCTACCTTCATTGTTTGCGTTTTCCTTAGTGACAAAACTTATCACCTACAAGTTTCAAACACTGCCGAATTATAAAGTACGTCATTTTAATGTCTTTTGTCACTATAATACCAACGAACAGAATGTTCTGCGTTACACAAACTGGTTATAAATAATCGCTTCGGAAACACCTTAAAAGGTATTTGCAAAACGTCCCCTTTCCGAGTTCTACTGTCATATACTAAAACATTGATTACTTGGTTAACAGAAACTCTTGTGCACAAATTAGGCTTAATTCGTAGCATTTATTCAATCGAATCCCATATGACTTGTTATCTTTGGTGGTTGTGTATCGCTGTCTTTGAATCTGCGATTTTCGACGATATTTTCCTTTGCACAGTTTGCTCTAATCCCCCTACATTCGCTATTTTCTTTCCCTGTGTTCCTAGATGCATTGCGTACTTTCACGAGGTTACGTTAGAATTATTAGCGTCTACGTTCAATGCACAGTTGGGCGAAATGAAATTTAACCCACTCACTCTCTGAAGCTAAGCAGTTTGCATGCAAAATTATGCGTAAAGCATGTATATGCCCATCAGATCAGGTTCGCTGGAGCCTGTCCCTCAATGTTGAGAATAGAACATTGTTTAATATTTGAATTACTACTTGCAGTAAGATACGAGTGTTTTCACCATCTTTCGTAGTGCTTGTGGGTAATTCAAGCGCTTCCAGTAGCGGTAAACTACAGACGCACACCGAATGGGACAACATAATAGCCACTATAGTGGCACTCACTGGCTTATATCGCAAAGGACCACCGACAAACACAGTAGTTAGGAAGCAGTAGTCCAATGGAATAGATTCTCAGCGCGATTTCGAAATAATTTATAGCCTGCGTTGACTGCATCTCTCCGTGTCTCGCCACTGCGTTCAATCATTGATTACACTGACAGACATTCAACTGAGGACTATGAGATCAACCACTAGCTTAGAGCATTCTAGCAGCGCACTGTGGCAAATCCTTGTAATCCTCTGCTATGTTGAATTCCACCCTAAGAGAGCCAGATCCATTAGGTATTTCGAGAGGTATAACTTGAGGTCTAACGTTCTTTCAACTAGCGTTCTGCTTAAGTTAACAGACTGATCTAGACAGAAGGAGTTGTATGGTTAAATTGCAGCAAGCTGGTGATAACACACAATGATGCACTTTAACTAAGGTGTTGCCACATTTTGCTAAGGAAATCAAAGGCAGCAATAATAATAATAATAATGGCGTGCATTTTTCTTACCCCACCAGCATCTGCGTTCGTAGTTGGCAAAGGTCATTGTTGTACAGTTAGTAGGATACCATTTCACTCTTCCCTGTTCTGTATTGAGACATAATCTGCGGCAACATGATGAAATCAGAAAACACAACGATAGAAGGCCATAAGCGGCTATTTACTAATCATCTAATAAGCAACGATTCTACCAGAAACTATCTGGAGCGGTGCCAGCAAGTCCATCCCGAGCCGCTTTGGTTTCGAAGCAAGAAGGATGACTTGATATTGCTGTACAATGTGATTCATGGTAATGCCTACTGCAATCTGCCCACAGTAATATTGTAGCCAAATTTCACGCGGGACCTACGTAACCAAGACTTGATTCTGGTTACACCATGATACTGGACAAATTCGCGGTTTAACTTCTTTCTAACCAGGTAGGTTGCGCTATGGAATCGGCTTCCAATCACAAGCGGATCTTGTGGGAATGCGTAATCATTTCGCAGTAAGCTGGGAAGCTACTTCGATCTGGACACAAGTATGTACTTTTTACGACCTTTTGATGAAAATCTAGATAAAGTCTAATGTGTGAAATACCTTAACTTTACGCAATAGAATTAGCCCTCAGTGGTTGCAACACGGTCAAGCTACAGAAGGGCCTTCTGCCTTCACATTATATATATATATATATATATATATATATATAGAGAGAGAGAGAGAGAGAGACAGGCACAGAGAGAGAGAGCAACGGACCTGTATTCCGTATGTCTGGGGTTCGATTCCTCATCGAGGCAGATTATTGTACAAAGTTTAATCGTGGCTTCTCCTTCTACAAAATTACATGCTCACAAAACCGCTAATATTCTAAATTTACCATCGCCCTTTGAACACCTGAAGGACAGACACTTCGGTTCATTGGGAAGTGACGAGTGAGTGAGCCAAGCTTCAACACCAGGACAGATACTGTGGGCTCATTGGCAATACGTTGCAAACCAAGCAGAAATCATGTATTAACTTGTGCACGTGATCGTCAGTCCTCGGTAGCCCAGTTGGTAGAGCCACCGATTGGCAATCCGTATGTCCGCGGTTCGATTCCCCGTCGAGGCAGATTATTGTGCAAACTTTGATCGTGGCTTCTCTACACAAATATATGCAACACCTCCCTTGACAGGAATATAGACGATTGTAAGAACAACTTAATATTGCTTATGCAAGCGCATGATAAAACCCATACATATATGTTCTGTTCCGAGTATGGACGCAGGTTCTCATTTGGTGAGAATCATACATATGATGATTATTATTCTTGTTGTTAGTATTATTACCAATATTATTGTGTGCACGAATGAATCTGTACGTGTTTCTGGCACAGAATATGGTTTAGGGGACTGCACTCTGGTGAAGGATATGTGAGTTGGAACGTTGATCAATTAGTCCAGCTTTTCATCCCAGGGAAGGATGTTGTGGCCAGGCAGCTTGTTCAACTTGCTACTTCTTTATATAATAGCTACCATATCCAAGGCTTCGTGGAAGCTACTGGTGCAATGCGTGGAAACTGCAATCACTCGGTTTTGCGTACACTGTTTAAATTTCATCTTCTTTCACCTGTTTGATGTTAGATGGTCCCATTTGGAACTGTTCTGCAGACCAATCCTCCTATATGTCCAAGAACACAGTCCTGTCGTTGTCGAGTTTACGTTCGAACTTGCCACGTAACACTGTTGCGTTTGACTCCTCTGACCACAGATGCGTACCAGCGCTGCCTTACAAATGTGTGACGAACTATGGTGAATTCGCTGTTCAGGAAGCACTTCGCCACTTGCATACCAATAGGATAAAACGGAAGAGTACAAACAAACGCGCGTCAGAAGTTTATTGGGAACTTCAGCGAATTCTTATCAAGCAGAGAGTGCTCTTGCAACGTTCCTAAAGCTCTACAAAGATTGCCGCACAGGTCGTCTATAGCCATATTTAATACTCCTCCATATGAAATTTGTTATTGTATCCATGCTGAAGTTGACATTAGGAAAATTGGCAAATTGCGAAGAATTTGTAGGGTAACTTGGGTTTAAGTTATTTTTATACTTAGGCGACAAGTAGGCACCTAAATTTGCCAATCGCATTTATTACTAACAACGGCAGCACATTTTCTTGATAGCCCATACTTTCCTTAACCTGCGAAATCCCGGGCACCTTGGTGCAATGTGGTCTTTCTCTAGTGCTGATCATAATGACAAAGTACTTCACAATTCATCCCAACAATCTAGAACTGGCTCCGATGAATTCCTTCAACGCAGTTGTATGACTTAAGCCAGATGTAATGATTCAGCAGTTTTTAAACATTCCAATTTAGCTCGAATCTCCTTTATAACGGTTATCTGGTGTCTCGAAAGGTTTCTAGTGTCTTTGAAATGGTCCTGCCTATCTTCTGAAACCATAAATACTGATATAAGGCCAATAATATCATTAGTGACCCCATTTGATTCTTAAAGGACGACACCGAGTTGTTGATCTGGGTCATGTTAACACTTCGTCGTCACTATCAGGTAGTTTACATGAGATCCCACTTCGCAGTTAAATGTCTGTTCGGCTCTTGTGGTTCAAATGATAAACGAAGTTTCAATCAATACTGACCAATTCCATTTAAGTGGTTTGCCTTCTGAAATGATGTAGGAAACTCTTCCGAATCAGGAAAGTTGATATTACTTAAATGCGGAAAATAGCTCCCTCAGAATTGTGTATCAGCAAGTTCATGCTACAATGTTCTTCCTAACGGATTCTATTGCCACTTTTATCAACTGAACTTGGTACAAATGTACTAAACCTAAGTTTACCGATTTTACTAAAGCGAAACCCTATTCGTATTGCAACTGTCTCCAATGCTACCGTCGAACACTCAAACTGCCAGCAAATCAGAATACGGTTTTCAGGAATTTAGAAAAACCAGTGCCATTCCACTGGTCTTACAAGTGTACGAATTTATCGCCAGCATCAAACATACGCAGTTTACCAGTGAAAAAGCACGTATAACCATACAAACAAGCTGCAATGCGTAGTTGTCGAAATGTTGCGTCGGAGAACCAATGACCTTTGATTACTGAAGTTGTTGACGGTGACAGCCATTCAGTTACTTGGAAGATTCTTGTAACCGATCGAGTACATTTCAGGGTTTTGGAAACAATGGGTTTGTATAGCTGTTTGTTAACGTTTCGCTATTGATACAAGAGCTTCGTCAGACCAGGTGAATCAATGTGCAACTGCAGTGGAATTTTAAAGCGAACAGAGATGATAATCGCCTTACCCGAGACTTGAGCCCTGGAGTCATTACAGTCACAATTCGTGATGACCTCAGGTGTTTCAATCACAGTGGGATTAGTCCAGTTGCTCCTTTGTGCTTCATGGCATTGACGGATGAGCCCATAGTGGTGACAATGGGAGTTAAGAAGATGGCCATTAACCAGTGTACTCAGAGTCTGCAGCAACAAACTTTTTAGGCAGTTAATGTTTTGCTCCACAATATCTAGTAACTTGCTAAGTCAATCAGGCTATCCTCCAAGCTGGGATCTGAGGACATTCCTTCATCCACCAAAAAGTTTGATGGGCCTGACATACCACTGTTCCTGATGTTCGGGATCATCCTACCGCTGGAATTTAGCTACTTTCCAGATCAATGGCAAACGCCGTTACTCCTGCTCAGCTAAAGGAAGATCCCAAACAAATGACAGAGAAATACCGACCAATCCTCCACACTCCAATAATCGCCCGGTTATTTGAAAAGCAGGTCAAATGGGCGTGATAAAGTTTGTCAATTCTTTGGCTACGATAGATAAGTCACTACATGAATTACCTGACAAGCGACCGTTCATAATACGATAACTGCGCTATCGGAACTGCATTTTAGAATCTATATTTTCCGGCTATAATTTGGTAAGTCTATTTTTGGACTTAAAACAACCGCTCGACTGGACATCTCACAAGCGGTTGTTACAAAGTTATAAGCCTTTAGGATCCCGGACCTATTAGTAAGTTGGTTGTCGTCCTAACTGAGTGGTCGCCACCAGGTACCCAATTTAGGTGACTATTGCTCTTCCCCAAGCGTTCTCACTAGTTCGATTATCCCATGGGGCGTGCCCGGTTCTCCATTGTTTCTGCTCTAGATCATTGACATCACCACATTCGTGAAACATGATAGGCCACTTTTATTCGCCGAAGATATCAAGATCCACTATAAGGATAGGCGTGAGAACGTTCACAGAACATTTTCGTTCTTCAAAGTTGAGTTACATTTCTTTGCCACTTGCGCTTGACGAACATCTCTGCTAAGAAACCGCGCGTTACGTCATGCGACTGTTCTATCCCCGAAAGATCAATTGTACTGAACAAGGTACATAGCCCTATACAGCTATATACTCAAGATCTCGGAATTAGGTACTCAACTACATTCAATTTTTCCGAACAGACCCACTACCAAGTAGCATGTGCCAGGCAACCTCTGTTTAATATATCCAACGAACTCCGCGCAACATATGCTAGAGTTGAGCTATATAAGCTGCTCAGCCGCCTCATCCTCGAATACTGTAACATTATATACAGCAACACGAGAACGAACAACAGAATGGCTCCGGAACACCTGCAGAGATCGTTTACTAAAAATTCGATTGGTAAGCACTTTCCCACGAAGTTTTGAGGGCGTTGCAACCAACTTCAAGTTGAGCCATTTCAAATGCGATAATTGAAGCGCAACTTGGTGATGCTTCGCAGCCTGTTACCTAGATGCTTATTCCCATCTGCCTACATTCAAGTTGCAACAAACTTAGTTCAGGAGCTTAGGAACAAAGGGCATTCACTGTTCATACTAACGGCTAGAACACGCTTGCGCTCAAAATATTCCTGGTCAGATATGCCTATCGGTGGAATGAACTGCCAATTGCACTAAGGTCATGTGACAATGTGGCGACAGTAGTAAGCTCACAAGTTACCTTGACCTGAGTATATTCACATAAAAGCACTCGATGAGCTATTCCAAGGGGGTCAAAAAACGTCAGGCACCAAGGTTTCCAAACCTTGGCTTCCACCTCAACTATCTACTGCATTGATACCAAATGAATCTGATACCACAGTATTGCACAAATGCGTATCGCACATGCAAGAACATGGTTACTTTTGTACACACTGACCTGTGCCGCTATAGACACATTTGCTTGAAAAAGTGGAAACATAGATACAATCGCACCTCTTTAATTAGACATACATAGGTGAACAACATATAGAAGTTTGCATCCGTAAAGTTTACTTAGTGAACGCCCAAGCGATGGAAAAACGGTCAAATTGGATAAGTGGTTACTTTCGAAGGTTATACCGTCTTGCTATTCTAAGTGTTGCTATTATAATTGTTTTGCTGCTTCTAAACATCTTCCTTTCCAGCATTAAACACTTAAACAATTCAAACTTTCCTTTTATATTTGCAGGCGTGTGCCCCTCCTCTTTTTCCGAGCTCAGTATATAGCACCACGTCGACAACTATTTTACTAAATAATGTACAATCCGCTTAAGAAACTCGCAGTGTAGTATCAGTGAACACAGCTGAAAACATGTTCGCCAATTCTGCTTATAATAATCAGTAGTGACATCTTTACGTCATAGGAAACTGTTGGCGATAAAATTTGGAAAGAAAATTAGCACAAAAGGCCGGTTCCAGAGCAGTTCTGGAGTAAAACTAAACACTGTACGCAATCACTGTCGTTAGAGAAGCATGAGCAATACACCAGTTCACTCGGGGCGAACAATATGATTAATGAGGTCGGGATAGAAAAGTGTTATGAACATCGCGCTAGGCGCGTCTTCGTGGGCAGTGATTGATTGCTGTCAGAACTGACACCGCTACACTTGCAACGTTCCCGGGAAAACCACACACCAACAAAGTATGTTACATCGAAACGGGGTGATCATTCCGCAGAACAGCATATGTCTCGAGTTTGTACGGGGGATAGAATGTAGGACTGTGATGGACTGTGTATCTCCGGGGTACCATAATGCATGTTCCACATTCAGGCCGACGCCCTCCACCCAAACAGGCGTCATGTTTACAGTGCTCTATGACAGGGGGTCCTCTTCAGCCATTTCGTCAAGGCAGAGTGAAGACAGAGGTTGCTATATAACACCATTTCGATTGTTCTCTTCAGTTGCAAACACCATACGAGCAGAAACACACAAACGATTATGTACGAAAAAATAAGCAACACTAATCAAACTGTTACAGTCAAAACCATGACAACCGAATTGATTGCCTCAAGAGTTTCTGTGCACATAGCACAGGTTGATGGGTCGTAATTAACAACGCCTCACTAATTGCTAACAATATCGGGTTTTTGTTACATAACAACACTTTGAACCTTGTCTCAGGGCTCACGTGATGACGGGGTGCCATGTGGTGCTTATTGATAGACGATGCCGGGCTCCGATTAATTCTCAGATCCACTTTGGCAAATGTTCAGCTACCCTCTGAGCTGACTGATGGTTTGTTCTGCCTATGTAAATGTCACCGTAACCGCAGATGAACTGATAATGTACATTCGTTTGTGGGGACCGCATACAAACAGGTCGACGGGGTCGCTATGCGTAGCCCTCTAGGACCAGTTTCAGCCGACATCATCCTCGGCTTGATAGAAAGGCAAGTTGCTGCCAGCATTGGTGAAGCGAAATTGTACAGACGATATGTGGATGATATTTTAGTCTTCGACAGCGGAGAACATTTTACCCGGCTGCTGACCATCCTGAATTCGATTCACCCTAATCTGCCAGTATTCTATGAAGTGGAACAACACAGTTGCCTAGCGGTTTTGGATATACTCATTAGGAGACGGGCGGAAGGTACATTGCAACGCACCGTTCGCCGCAAATCGATTTGGAGTGGACATTACCTTCATTTTTCAAGCTTCGTCCCGATCGCAAACAAACGCGACTTAGTGAAAACTCTTCTCTACCTGGCTAGCGGTATTTGCAGCCGCGAAATGCTAAAAACCGAAGCAGAAATTCTACGCAAGTCTTTAATTTTAATAGATATCCTGAGAAGTTTATTCAAGTTTACTGCGGATAGCGGCCTCCGGTCGGTTATTTTTAGCTGTGCTGACAATATCACTTTGTGTCGGATTTCTGCGTTCATTGAAAGTATTTCGTGGAAATTTAGATACAATTCAGTTTCATTTCTGATTCCGAAATTTCAAACCAAAATACTTGTTTTCATCGTTTTGTCATTTTCTCCGTCATTTTCTCCGTCAACTGGCTGCCATCTTGTTTTCGGATTATTCACAATGCCGAAGCAGTCATTTTGCGGTACTTGTTCCAAGCTAGTCGGATATCCTGCAAATGCTCTCATGTGTGTTTTGTGCCGTTAAATACCGCATTTCATGTGTTGGATTATCAGTTGAGCATTTTCATCGTCTTCGTGAGACCCAACACGATTTCGTTCAAACTATCTGTGAAAATTGCCGAAACAAGATACAGCCAGGTAGAGTAAAGCTGATGTGTGTGCTTCATCATTCCCTTGCTAACAGCTCCGTGTGTTTGACACAACAACCTAGTCCGAAGAGCCTTCAGGTTTCAGCTCAGTCTTCCTCCGCTACCCATGCAAACTCACCGACACGAAGTCCAACCGTTGTGCGAAGCCCAGTTTCACCTGGCAAAAATTGTTTACCTTTGTTGTGTCCAACGGGTACTGATGTCCCAGCAGGTGAAAGTTTGAGTGCTGAAAGCCAATGGAAAGAACAAAGAACGAAATCACGATTTTGGGCGTTTAACTTCTGTACGTCAACAGTTAGCCAAACCACGTGAGGCTGGTAGTATACTTCGCTCTGCAAGGTCAACCTCGTCCGCTCAGAGGCGTTGTAACCTCGTGATCTTCCACGCGCCGGAATCCATTGATCCATCACCCAAGTGCACTACGATCAAATTAGCAGACTGCTCGAAGCTGGTGAGGACTCAGTACAAGTGAAGCAACTTGCCCGTCTTGGAAAACAAGGTGATCTACAAAAGCGGCCCATGAGAATCACTTTTGTGGACGACGCCAGTCCAAGACTGATCATGTCCCGCCTTAGTAGGCTGAGACGTTTGAAGCTCCATGTACTTCCAGAGCTGGACCCAGTAGACAGGGAGCGAATCAAGTCTGTCATCATTGAGCTGAAAAGACGTACAGGTGAGGGGGAAACAAAGCACCATATCGCAGATTTTCAGGTGGTTTCCAACAATTTGTGAATCAGGATAGACAGGTTGTTCACACTTCAAGCACGCACGGTGATTCCTGCTGCGACCTGCGAGTAGCCTTCACAAACGTTTGCAGTGTCATGAACAAACACAATGCGATTTGTTGTTTCGTTGTGTCTGAGCGACCAGACGTAGTGGGACTCGTAGAGACATGGCTGCATTCAGAGTTATACACCCAAGAACTTGAACTCAAGTGTTACCCGTGCTTCCGCTGTGATAGACTAACGAATTCCCGCGGTGGCGTCTTGCTCTACATACAGTCTTCCGTGCGTGGGAGAATTGTGAGCACCTGCCGAAGTGACGATGGATTATGTGAGCTACTGTGGTGCTCCATCTACCTCAGGCGCGGAGAACTATTTGTGGGCACAGTCTATCGCATCCCCCTGAGTCGTTGTTTGAATTGGCTGCCCGATCTTCGGACCCACATGAGTCGTCCACACTTTTTAATTATTGACGATTTTAACTGTCCTCGAATACTATGGCCTGATCTGTATTTTAGGCCAGGACATGGGGAGGTTGAAGCAAAGTTCGTGGATTTGGTACTTGAAACTGGTGCATCGCAACACATATGCCAGCGAACATGCAAACAACACGCTCAACCTCGTCCTGTCTTGACTTGATGTTAACGAGCTACGAACAACGCGTGCGCGACGTTCGGATACTGGAACCCCTGGCTACAAGCGACCACTCGTTGCTCATAGCTGATATGAAATTACCTTTGCCGTATTCAAATCCGCTGGAACTAGCTTACAACTACTGGAAGACGGACTGCGATGGTCTAGCTCGAGCCGCGAGCCAACTGCATTGGTCTCTGTCACAAGCTGCATCTGTGGAAGACTGTTGGGTATGTATAAAAGAGAGATAGACATCATTGTGTTCCCAATATGTGTCAATAAAAGGTCGGAAGGTTGGACCGATTAGGCCTCATTGGTTTGGCAAGGCATATAGAAATCTGGCTCGGAGGCGGTACAGACTGTGCGACAGATTCCACCTCTCTTGCTCTGCCAATGACTACGAAGCTTATAAAAGTCAGCGGAAAATCTGAAACAGTGAAAAAAGAATAAGCGTTGACATTTCGGAGAACAGCACGCAATAGCCACGAAGACCGCCTCGAATTGACTATCTACTTACGTGAAGCGACGCTTGAAATCGGCAGCTGACGTGCCAGAGCTGAATGGCCCGGAGGACAGCCCCTAACATCCGGCAATGAGCGTGTGTCCGCGTTGGCGGCGCACTTCGCTTCTGTATTTGCAAATGACCAGGTGTCTGTTCCGAGTTCCATATGTACCGCATTTACCGAACTCGACAATCTGAATTGCGGTGTTTAAGAAGTATGTCAACTACTCGCCAACCTTTACGGCACCACACCTGCCGGAACTGATGGGCTTCACCCACTGCTTCTCAAGTCACTTTCGACCATCATCTCTCCTGTCGTGACTGACCTTTTTAACAGGTCGCTGTACGCAGGTTTGTTGCCGGTTGACTGGAAATGTTAGGTACTAAAGCCCATTCCTAAAGACGGTGATCTTAGCTAAGTAGACAATTACAGGCCAATGTGTCTGACACCTACTTTGGAAAAGGTTGCTGAGAAAATCGTGAAGAAGTGATTGCGGCAGTTGCTACAGTTAAAAGAGGTCCTAACGCCTGCACGACACGGTTTTATACAAGGCCACTCATGCACTACAAACGTGCTCGTGGCAATGCATGAGTGGTTGAAGGCAATAAGCAAGGGGAAGTCTGTCGACGTGATATTCATCCATTTCAGTAAGGCGTTCGACAACGTCAGCCATGAGGCTCTCCTTCACAAACTCAGCATGTGTGGTGTCGGAGGCTCACTACACCGGTGGATCCGCGACTCTCTTGTTGGACAGATGAGGGTACAGGTCGACGACCATCTAACTAACTGGTATCCCACTACAAGTGGCGTGCTTCAAGGCATTGTGCTGGGGCCCACTCTGTTCCTGATCCACATCAACGATCTACCGCAGCTTCTCCGGTCGCCGTGTGCCTTGTTTGCGGACGACATGAAGATTTGGAGAGAAACTGACGATCCCGACGATTGTGGCGTACTTCAGCAAGACCTCAACCGCCTATCCACATGGTCTGCAGAAGTTCTTCTCCCGGTCAACCCAGCCAAGTCTGTATTTATGAGCTTTGAGAAGGGTGCTGACGGCCGAACCTACACCCTTGACTGCCAAACGCTATATCCCACACCCTCCGTGAAGGACCTAGGTGTACTCTCACGCTACGATTTGAAGTCCGTGGACAACACGAACAGGCTATATCGTAACGGACTGCGCATAGTTTGGGCGCTAAAACGTAGCTTCGGCACATGGTCTGAAGAGGTTGCCACTCGCCTCTTCTCTTCCATCATTAGACTAATGCTAGAGTACGGTTCGCCCGCGTACTTGCCGATTACCCGAGGCGAGGCACAAAAGATCGAACGGGTCCAGCACGTTGCTACCAAGCTCATCCCGAGTTTATGTGGCTTTGGGTATGAAGACCGGTGCGAGAAACCAGGACTCTACAGCTTGTTCTACCGTCGGATGCGAGTCGACCTCATTATGACCTACCGTATTCTACATCTCGGTGAATTCCCCATGCTGAGGTCAATGCTGCAGTTACGATGGCCATGCAGCACACGCGGGCACAGATACAAACTTGGGGTGACAGATGTGGAACGTGATCCCCAACCACCGTACTTCGAACGGAAAGTGGTAAGTATTTGGAACAGTTTACCTAAACATATGATGGAGGCAACATCTATGTAGCAGTTCAAAACGTTGTTAGATTTACATTTTAGCACTATTTGATTCAGAGAACAATTACCCACCTACGATGACATTTCACATTTGTGAGTCCTACAATACCGTGAGTCAGATATTTTAAATATTACATGAGAAGGACAACGATATTCACGGCTAACAACTTTTATATTGTTTTGCACCATATTTCGAAAGACTTGCATAGAATTCATTTCTATTTGCTCTATAATACAGTATTCAGTATTCAGTAAGTACACAGCAGACCCCCCAGCGTGAAAACACCGGTGATGACTGCCGAGATAAAGGATGTTTATTTGTACTTGAAATTCAAAGAGGACCATGTGGCAAATGATATCGGACGTAAGCTCCTGTCCGTCCTAACGCGCACCTACACGACAGCCCACTTGCGACTCTGGCCTACTAAGCGAGGAGTTGTTCTTCGTAACCGTCAGAGCATCTCGTCGGGTAGTTTATTTCTCACGTAATTTATCAGTTTACCTGCGGTTACGGTGACATTTACTTAGGGAGAACAAACCATCAGTTAGCTCAGCGGGTAGCTGAACATTTGCCAAAGTGGATCTGAGAATTGATCGGAGCCCGGCATCGTCTATCACTAAGCACCGCATGGCACCCCGTCATCACGTGAGCTCTGAGACAAGGTGCAAAGTGTTGTTACCTAATAAAAACCGGATACTGTTAGCAATTAGTGAGGCGTTGTTAATTATGACCCATCAACCTGTGCTATGTGCACAGCAACTCTTGAGGCAGTCAATTCGTTTGTCATGGTCTTGGCTGTAACCGTTTGATTAGTGTTGCTTATTTTTCCATACTTACTCGTTTGTGTGTTTCTGCTCGTATTGTGTGTGTGTGTGTGTGTGTGTGTGTGAAGGGAACAATCGAAATGTTGTTATATGGCAACCTCTGTCTCCACTCTGCCTTCACGAAAGGTGTTGTACTAATTCTCATCCAATACACTCAGTGCCGTTTCTGTTGCAACTGGCTACCTAGCATATTTACGCTTCAATCTCATGGACAAGCATAGTCTCAACTCCATCTTTATTCGCTGGTTTTCTCTTTCTCAACCCTCCTGCCGCTCATGTTATTAACGTGAAGTGGTCTAGCACCCCTTTGCCTGTAAGAAGCGCAGTGGTTGGCAGCCATACCTATAGACCAGCTGCATCTATTGTGTTGAAACCACTTACATCAAATCCACCTTCTTTCATTGCTAAGATTTTTATGCTTCCCATATTTCTTTTCTGAATTTCCACCAATCACGATAATTTGTTTATAAGCCAGCACCTATAGTCAGTGCATTGGGATGCCCTTTGGACAATTTTCATCTCTGGGCCTCTGGCCAACTATCGTGCGCACGGTTTACTTTACCTAGGACTGAATGTTAGAAACTCGCTTTTGGACAGCCGCTGCAATCCGTAAATGCACTGGACAGACATTCCACCCTTTTGGATGGGAAGAAGCCCCTACATAATTTAACCTAACTCCCACATTTTACACTTTGTACGAGCGACAGTTGGTTCGTTTGAAGCATCCATCATGTGAATGGACTAGGGCGCACAAACTTTTCTTGCACAGCGATTTTAAAATGAAGGAAAGCCAGTTCAGTTTTGACAATGAGTGCTTAGTTTTTAAAAAAGCGCACAGTCACGTCCTGTGTTTCCACCGCATTTCAGCTACCTGCATTAAAGCACGTAGCTAAAAAGGCAGCAGGTCTAGGTTTGTATTACCAAAAGCTGGTAAAACTTAATCTTCGTCTTATACAACAACCTAACTCATAAAGATAGTCTGCCCGTAGCTTTAAGGATCACAAGCCTACCTTGTAATCCGAGGGCGCGGGTTCGGGCTGGCGTAGGGACAGCTACCCTCGCAGGATCTTTAGCACCCGTGCGACTGGTGGTGTTTACGCGGCAGTAAAGCGTCGGTACTGCATACTGGATTCCTGTTGACGCCTTCGTCTTCTACAAAAAGAAATCTACGGTACGTGGATGGACATAAGTAGATAGTGTTCAATATCTCTGAATATGCTTGGAACCGACTGGGATTTCATGATTTCAGATTTGGATACAAATCGGTTTTGGTAGGGTTTTATTGTGGCAACGTTTCGCCCTTGACACAACAGCTTCTTCAGGCCAAGTGAATCTTTACCAAATTGGCTTAGCTTGTTATGGGAACGTAAGTTGTAGATTGCAAGACATAACATGAACCATTGGACAATTGTGTTGCAGGTCAATAGGTCAAGTGGCCATGCTAGTGAAACAACAGGCATCGAGCGTTTCTCATTGATCCACGTCACCGGTCGTTCACATGTGAGGCATTCCTTTCTTGCAGCTACTGATTCATGCTCCGACCTGAGTTCGTCCGCCTACGCCTTTTCTAACTGACCGGGTTAAAGCAGCCCGCCACGTGTTCGATAACTCCCCCCCCCGTCTGTTCTGTTCACACAGTTACTAGTTTTAGTAATCTCGATCGCCTTTGGCCTGTTGCTGGTAATCCCCTCCTAAGTGTCTCGACATTGGCCCAATCAATCGCGTGTCCTGCCTCTAGCGCATGTACGGCCACCGCTGAATCTTTTGGTAGGGCCATGTATTCAGGCTCATTTCTCGGTGGACGCGAAACGTACCTCTTGTGTTCTGCTATCCTCGTGCGTAGCTCTCACGCTGTTTGACATATATGCACGTGTTCACCATCTTTGCAATTGATTTTATAAACACAATCTGTCATCCTGTCTCGTGGAAGTGGATCTTTCAAACGCACAAGTGTTGAATAGAGCGTTTGACCCTTTCGAATAACCACTCTTATTTTCTCCTTGTTTAGTACTCGTCTGATTACTTCTGAGGTTCCTATTTTATAGGGGATTCCCACTGTCCCAATCCACTCCGTTGTGTGTCGCGGAGGTAGATTTAGAGCTCTCTGTAATTAGCGTTTCACTAACCGCCTCGGATATCCACTGTCTACTAATTTGCTCACCGTCTCCTTCCGAGCGGCCTTCCTGTCCTCCTCCTCTTACACAGAGTCTGGGATCTGTGAAACAGAGAGGAGGCGATAGCGGTATAGACTTGTTTCGGATAACCCGAACTGTAATGAAGCACACCGTCCGTATCTGTCGGCTTGCGATATATCGTCGTTTTTAGCCGTCCACTGATCCTGTGAACTAGGCAATCGAGGAATGACAGTGTGCCACTGCAAGATTCTAGTTCCATAATAATGTTTATATTTCCGTTAATGGAGTTCAGATGATTTAGAAACGCATCCTTCATATCTCGCTTTATGATCACAATCGTATCATCCACGTAGCGCCCCCAAATCTTCGGCGAACTACTGTAGTTTGTCTGCGCCCTTCTCTCAATGTCTTCCATATACAGATTTGCCAATACGGGGGATATTGGTGACCTCATGGCAAGTCTCTGTTCCTGAGAGTACAGTCTCGACTTGAAAGTGAAATATGACATATTGTGGCATACTATAATTCCATCGATTATCTGATCTACCGTGAGTTTCGTTCGCTGCTCCAGGCTATTGTCCTCAGTAAGACAACGTTGTGCTATACCCAATGCGTCATTCTTGGGCAAGTTAGTGAATAGGGAGCTAACGTCGAAACTAACCATTATTTCGTCTGGCGCGATGGCCAGACCTGCTACCTTTCGCGCGAACTCATAAGAGTTCCGTGCTAACGTATTTGTTCTGCCTATTAGAGGTTGCAACAAACCTGCCAAATATCGGGTTAGTTCGTGCGTTGGAGAACCGATACCATCTACAATGGGCCGAACGGGAACTTCCGGCTTATATATTTTCGGTAGCCCATAGATCCTATGTGGAATCGTTGGTTTCGAATATACGCTATACCATTTACCCGGCCCTAGGTTGTCCTTCACACTTCTCAGGTAGTTTCCTACCTCAGTTTTACACTTATTCATTATGGATGATACGGATTTTTTCTCAATTGCTTCGTAGGGCCCCTCTAATGCTGTTCCATTTTTTCCATATAATTCGATTTGTTCATTATCACTACGGTGTTGCCCTTATCGGCTTTCGTGATGATGATGGTGGGGTCTTCTCTTATCGCCTTCAATATTGTTCAAGCACAATTGGAGCCGGATGCATGTGTGGAACATTTAATATTTTCATCCACATCGTTTAACTCACCCACAATATCAGGGCGTAGAACTGTGCTTATATCATACCGTATTACGCGAGAGCTTCACGCTTACACAGATTGGAGGTAACCCCTAGTTGGTTGGAGTGAGAACGTGCTATCAGATGACATGCGGCTTAGTCACGTGTGCATGGTTTCATTCTGATAATGACCGAGTCCCACTGAGTGAACCTAATCTTCCGCACGACACAGCACCTAACCGGACCAAGCCTGAGTATGGTAAACTGATTCTTACATCAAGGCCTATAAAAAGTCAAGCCGAAAGATCAATTGTACTAAGCAACGCGTTAGTTAAAAATGGGTGGGTCGTACTTGCTATTTCTTGTGCACGTGTATACTGAGACGGTTACATAACTCCCCACCAGTTTTACCCTGGACTCATAATTATTAATTTTTGTGACATTTGTCAACTGGGTTAGTTTGCTTTAGTTCTATTTGCGTTCGATCCGTCCAAGAGACGATGAATAAGCGGTCCAACCATTTATGAATAAATGCATTGGTGCATTGTGCTGACGTAGTTCTAATGCTACGAAGGTGCTCGGGGCAACAATGAGTATTATTACTTGGTCGCATCACTGACCAAATTGCGATGGACGGATCTTTATCATTCGGAGGAAATGTCAGGCCTGGTTATATAAGAAGTCCGCATCAACAAAGAGTCTACCCGCTTGCAGAAGCGATTACTGTTTCTAGGACGCTACTCAGGTTACCGAGGGAATAGGATGTGCGACCTACGCGAAATACTTAGGTTTATTGTGGGTGCTTCTGTCATGTTTGTGGTTACGAATCCGCCATCGCTACGTGAACTCGATCTAGCGCATTTGCTGCTTTCCTGTGACACAAATGATGCATAAATTTAGTAAGAGTTGGCCGCCCTCAGAAAGATAATCTTCCCCCTCAGTGAAACCCTCCCATTGTTTCCTCAAGTTTATGTTGAATATCAAACATGCAGATGGGATACAAATGGTACAGAAAAATTCAACCATAGTCCTTCCGTCAGCTTGCGGCTATTGCGATGTTTTCAGTGGCATTGAAAAGCAGATCTAGTACTGGATGCAGTAAACAGTAAAGTTTACCTGCGAGTACACTTTTACTCAATTGACTTCGGTCCACCAAGAAGAAATAAGAAATGAATTTTCGTTGATTCTCTACTTACCTGAAGATTTGATTTGGGATACATGTTTGTATCCAGAGCGCACAACCGCTTTCAAGACCAGACCATAGTTCATGGTTAAGAATTCTTTTGGGTAAACAATGGTCAGACCCAAAAGCTTACATATCATGAAATGCATGAAAAGAGTCAAATGGATCTAGCGAAGGTATTCTAGGCAGATACATCAGCAAAAATCGATAATTTAAGACAGGATAATGTAGGGTAAGAAAATGAAAAGCCACATCAATACACAAATCTCAGCGGTCCAAGTTAAATAATTAGAGCAACAACCAGATAGCTAAGTAACCATAGCTGTTGGTCACGGTAGTAATATCGGCCGTATGAATCGTTTTTGCATAATGAATTCCACCTTCAGAGGTTGGGTGTAAATAGCCTCAACAGGCAATGAGCAGATAACTTTGAAGCCATTCTCGAAGACTACATGGTCACAATCACAAAGGTGCGATATGATTGAGCTGTTTGAGCAGCTCGTTTCGTCTTTGTAAAACCGCCGGGCTATGCACACGAATTCTCTGAGATAGGCGTCTCGTGGTACGACCCACAAGATCACGTGTAGTGATAAACAAACATTGAGCGCGTCAAGGAGGATAGTCTATCTTTTAAGGGTTCCGCAAATAATGGCTTGTTGTGGACAGCAATTCTCAAGCGAGCGGCGAATTGGTTTACTGAATAGCATGTTGCAAGCGTTGAGATTAGATATCAGCTTCAGAATCGCCACGAATGGTAAACGTATGGAAAATTCTACCTTAGAAGCAATAATCGTAGGGGGCTTCCGTGTTCGTTCTTTTAAGTGCTTCATGATGATTCGGTCTGCGTAATCATTTTCCCTAAGGGCTTCGCTGATTCTTTGTAATTCATCGTTGACGGTATCTAGAGTGCAAATACTGCATGCCCTGAGCGTGAGCTCACGGATTAAACATCTCTTGATTTGTAAAGGTATTGCACGTTGAAAGTTAGTCTAATGCTCAGTCCATGTATGATTTCCGTGTGCCTTTCTGACACATGACCCCTCAGAATTGAGGATATATTCTACATCTAGGAAAGATATTCGTTTTCCTAAGTCTTTTTCACAGACAATTTGGTAAATAAATAAACCAGAATTATATTTCTCGACATTTGGGGACACAACTAGAGTACTCGGCCTGCTCATTTTGTACGAGATCATCGAATACCGGCGAAAGTTGTTCGCGTGTTACAAGGGTCTTGATTGAGTGCTAGGTGTGTTTTATCATATAAAAGTGGTATAACATGGAGGGTTCAAAATTTTGAATAAATGCAGCTATGGCCGTTGCTTCAAGTAAAGTAATACGGCCATCTACGAGACCGTCACCTGAGGATCTGATTCCATGCGGGTTATTCCGTTGAAAGGTTTCGTCCACACTGTCACGTCTCATCTGGTCATGTGCCGACAGCTTATAACAAGTAAGCCATTGTCATTTCGACTAGTTTTCGGCAGTTTTTATACTACTTAGCAGTACCCATCCACACGTTGTTGGGTGCGCAGTATGGATAAGTGATAAGGAATGAAATGAAATTTCTCACCTTAATAATAGATTTAGTTTCTTGGTAAGTGTGGGTATGCAATGTTTTGTGTTATTCCGTTGTCTGGTTAAATGAAAATGTTAGAAAAGAAATATCGCACCTGTGTACTAGGTTTAGTTTCCCAACACTTGTGGGTAGACCACGTCTTTTGTTGTCGCGTTGTCTGTGCAGTTATGGAGATTGGCAGATTTGCCGACTCTAGCACACGCAACGTATAGTCGTCCATGTGAGAAGCCGTCAGTGAGTATAGATCTAACCCGTAAACTGCAAAGACTCCCTTTGAGATTTGTTGCATGTGATTGGGAACGTCAAACGAATAGGGAAGCTTAGTCACTAAGATTGAAATGGCGTATTAGTAGGATTCACCAGAATGCAAGGAGTGATGACAGCATCACATTTGTAAGATCCGGTCAAGCTTGTTATCTGTCGATGTTGCTGAGTAATTCTTTTACTGCAAGCCGCGTGCTGTTACAAACCTTTGGCTGGTTGGTATTTTGCAATATGATAATTGGTTTGTCGATTTGCAATTCAAGCACTGCGGTGGCATTCCTGACAGGTCGAGTGAATACACGAATACTGTTGGCTAATAAACCTCCACTCTGTTTCGACACAGTGCCGAGGGACTTAGATGTCACTGCCTCGCTTGGAATGTTAGACTGAATAATAATGTTCAATTCATTGGCGTCCTTGTTGTTGGCTAGAAGAATAGCACGTTTACTGAGCCAATCGGGAATCGGATAACTGGTTTGAATACAAGGAAATACTCTTTCAACCAGTTCTTCTTTTGAAGTCACAAAATAGCACAATCAATCTATCAAATCAACGACAGCAGTACATCAGCCATCTGAACTGATGCTTCGCTGCCATACAACCATGACGAACTATGGAATAAAGAATATGAAGAGGGAGAGAAGGGGGACTTACCTGAAATCCTTAACGCCTTAAGCAAACATTCAGGGTCAAAATGCCTACACCTTGTGTAGACGACATATTATCACAAAGAGCTGGCTATTGTGCAAAGATATGCCGGCATCGGTGAGACAGTTTCGTTGCGGCTTTCACTGTACCGCGTCATAATCCGCCATTACCCCGCAGATAACTCAATACCACACACACTTTATCCAGATAATCTGAGTAGGAAACCACAGCTGACGCGCCACTGGTGTCGACTAGGAGCCATGTCCTATCAAGTCTCGAACCAAGCACAAGACAAGTCACTTGAATTCAGGACCGGGAGACGAGACCGACCAACGGCACCCAGTCTGGTCGTAAGTAACTTCAGATCTCACTACCAACTCAACTTCCGTCCACCTCGAGCCTCGCCCCACCCTACACTTGTCAGGCTAGACACGGCCCTCCTAGGTAAGCGGTGGCCAGGCATACGTAACACGAGCCTAATCTAACGTAACTTATTCATCGCTATCTGTTGTTCTATGGAGATAGCATGATTAGCACTACCCAGTACTCGCCTATGCACATCATCGTTACGGACACGCTGGTGCCATCCGACACCAGCAATGCTTCGCAGACAACAATGATCAAAGACTTGAGGGCGCTTCAGGTCTTCAGACGTCCTGGGCGGAGACCTGCCTCCTCTTCCATAATCCAAATTTCCGTTCCACAGTGAGACAAGGAAGGAGAATCTTTCCTAGTAAGTTTGTCACAACTGGATTTACGCTAATACACCCGGGGTTCGAACAGTCTGTGCGACTGCCCTTCTTGTATATTTCCACTATAATCATTCGATCCAGTTAGTTGGGACACTCGTCCTTCTAGATACTTTCGAACAGGGAGGTCAGCGCTTTGCAGAGGACCTCGTCTCCAGCTGTAACTATTGCAGGTGGGAGAGAATCCGGGCCAGCGGCACGAACACGATTGAGCGCCGCGACTGCGTTTCGGACCACGGCCTCAAAAGGAGGCTCTAAACTAACCTCCACTGCTCGTTCTGCATCACCTGAGTAGGAAGAGGTCTGGAAGCAGGGGGCCAACTGAACTCATCTTGAAAATGTTCCGCCCAATGCGTCATACGGCGCACCTTTTTGTGTATCAGCGCACCCGCGCTGTCCCTGATTATCTCACGGACGCCTGGTTTTCTGGGACCAGTGGTGCGGATCAGCTGGAAGAGCTTGCGGTAATTGTCTACTGCTCTTGCTTCACCCATTTCTTGAACCCTACTGGTCCACCAAACTTTCTCGTCAGCACTTGTGCTCTGCCGTAATTCGCTCCTATTAGCCCCTGGTCACATTGTGCTCACAGCCAGCCGGGAAGTTTATTCTGGATTCCAGTAGGTTCATTTTCCTCTCGGATATCCAGTGACTGGTGTGGTGACAATTGATAGTGCCACAAACAGATGCTCCTGCGTCGTGCATGGCGGCCGAGATCCTATTCCACTGAAGCGCAGTGTCATTAGGACAAGACAGCGGAAGTTCGGTATACAGTGCTTCTTGATAGGCTTGCCTGACCGAGGACTGAGACAATTTCTCAGTTGCCAGTCGGAGGAGACGCTTGGTGCACCTCCCGGTAAGTTCATGGAGAAACGACAGTACTAAGGCATGATCAGAGTCGACGCAGGTATTCCAGTAAGAGCCGCAATCCAGGATGGAACCACGCCACCTACAACTTATGACCATGTGGTCAATTTGGGTCCATCGCTGGTCAGCTACAGGAGGATGCCAAGTGGCACTTCGGCGCCCACTGTGTCTAAAAGCAGTGCTACTAAGAAACAACCGGTGCACCACACACAGTAGCAGCAGGCACTTACCGTTGTCAGTCCGTTTGGAGTTAAGCCAATAATTACCACCCAGGTGAGCTTCTGAAGAGCTCAGACTCTCTACTTGTATTTTCCTATACCCTGTAATTACTATAATATCTGAACTGAGTCGTTGTTTGGATTGGCTGCCCCATCTTCAAGCCCACATGAGTCGTCCACACTTTCTGCTTATGGGCGATTTTAACTGTCCTCGAATACGATGGCCTGATGTGCATTTGATGCCTGGACATAGTGAGGTTGAAGCAAAGTTCGTGGATTTGGTACTTGAAACTGGTGCATCGCAACACATATGCCAGCCAACACGCATATCAACACTTTCAACCTCGTCCTGTCTCGACCTGATGTTAACGAGCTACGAACAACGAGTGCGTGACATTAGGATTCTGGAGCCCCTGGCTACGAGCGACCACTCAGTACTGATAGCTGCTATGGAATTATCTTTGCCGTATTCACGTCAGCTGCATCCTGCTCCCAACTACTGGAAAACGGACTTCGATGGTCTAGCTCGAGCCGCGAGCCAACTGGATTGGTCTCTGTCACAAGCTGCATCTGTGGAAGATTGTTGGATATTTATAAAGGAGAGATTGACGTCATTGTGTTCCCAATTTGTGCCATTGAAATGTCGAAAGGTTGGACCGATTAAGCCTCATTGGTTTGACAAGGAGTATAGAAACCTGGCTCGGAGGCGGCGCAGACTGTGGGACAAATTCCTCGTCTCTGGCTCTGCCAATAATTACGAAGGGTATAAATGTCAGCGGAACCTCTGCAACAGTGCAAAAAAGAATAAACGCCGATACTTTGAAGAGCAGCTCGCATTAGCCGCGAAAACTGCCCCAAAGAGAATCTTTGCATACGTGAAGCGACGCCTGAAGCCGTCAGGTGATGTGCCAGTGCTGGATGGCACGGATGGACAGCCCCTAACCTCTAGCACTGAGCGTGCGTCCGCGTTGGCGGCGCACTTCGCTTCTGTATTTGCGAATAACCAGGTGTCTGTTCCGAGTTCGACGTGTACCGCCTTTACCGAACTCGATAGTCTGCACTGCGGCGTTGAAGAGGTAGCTCAACTACTCGCCAACCTGGACGGCACTAAACCTGCCGGAACTGATGGGCTTCACCCACTGGTTCTCAAGTCACTTTCTGTCATCCTCTCTCCTGTCGTGACTGACCTTTTCAACGGGTCACTGTCCGCAGGTTTGTTGCCAGTTGACTGGAAATTTTCGGTGCTGAAGCCTATTCCGAAAGGCGGCGACCCTAGCAAAGTAGACAACCACAGACCAATTTGTCTGACACCTATTTTGGCAAAGGTTTCTGAGAAAATCGTGAAGAAGGGATTGCGGCAGTTGCTACAGTTAAAAGAGGTCCTAACGCCTGCACGGCACGACCACTCATGCACTACAAACGTGCTCGTGGCAATGCATGAGTGGTTGAAGGCAATAAGCAAGGGGAAGTCTGTCGACGTGATATTCATCCATTTCAGTAAGGCGTTCGACAACGTCAGCCATGAGGTTCTCCTTCACAAACTCAGAATGGGTGGTGTCGGTAGCTCACTACACCGGTGGATCCGCGACTTTCTTGTTGGACAGATGAGGGTACAGGTCGACGACCATCTAACTAACTGGTACCCCTCTACAAGTGGCGTGCCTCAAGGCACTGTGCTGGGGCCCACTCTGTTCCTGATCCACATCAACGATCTACCGCAGCTTCTCCGGTCGCCGTGTGCCTTGTTTGCGGACGACATGAAGATTTGGAGAGAAATGGACGATCCCGATGACTGCGGCGTACTTCAGCAAGATCTCAACCGCCTATCCACATGGTCTGCAGAAGTTCTTCTCCCGGTCAACCCAGCCAAGTCTGTATTTATGAGCTTGGAGAAGGGTGCTAACGGCCGAACCTACACCCTTGACGGCCAAACGCTATATCCCACACCCTCCGTGAAGGACCTAGGTGTACTCTCACGCTACGATTTGAAGTCCGTGGACAACACGAACTGGTTATATCGGAACGGACTGCGCATGCTTTGGGTGCTCAAACGTAACTTCGGCACATGGTCTAAAGAGTTTGCCACTCGCCTGTTCTCTTCCATCATTAGACTAATGCTAGAGTACAGTTCGCCAGCGTACTTGCCGATTACCCGAGGCGAGGCACAAAAGATCGAACGGGTCCAGCACGTTGCTACCAAGCTCATCCCGAGTTTATGTGGGTTTGGGTATGAAGACCGGTGCGAGAAACTAGGACTCTACACCTTGTCCTACCGTCGGATGCAAGTCGACCTCATTATGACCTATCGTATTCTACATCTCGGTGAATTCCCCATGTTAAGGCCAATGCTGCACTTACGAGGGCCATGCAGCACACGCGGACACAGATACAAACTTGTCGTGCCAGATGTGAAATGTGTTCCACACCCACTGTGCTTCGAACGGAGAGTGGTAAACATTTGGAACAGTTTGCCTGAACATGTGATTGAGGCATCATCTGTGCAACAGTTCAAAACGTTGTTAGATTTATATTTTGCCACTATTCGATTCAGAGAACTACTGCACACTTACGATGACATATCACATTTGTGAATCCTGAAATATCGTAAGTCTAATATTTTAAATAGTACATGAGAACGACAATGATATTCACGGTTGACAACTTTTATAACTTTTTTCACAATATTTCGAAAGAGTTGTACAGAATCCATTTCTGCTTGCTCTATAATTCAGTATTCAGTATTCAGGAAATTCTTCTTAGTTGAGACAAACAAGCACACCTTCCTTCCCATAGTTTCCCGGAGTTGGCAATAGCCCCCTAAAAGCGCTGCATATGGAAGCTACGAATATAGCGGAGCCATTAACTCACTTTTTCCAAAGCTACCTGGATGAATATCGGTTGCAGAACATGTGGAAGCAGGGCATCATGACCCCAAGTTGCAACGGTGGTAACCGTTCGGAGCCAACCATCTATCACCCAGCAATTCTACTCCCGGTGCTCTCAAAGATGATGGCATCGATCATAGCCGAGGCTGTAATGGGCTAATTTGAAAGTTCTGACATCCTAGCACCGGAACAACACGGATTCCGTCAACATCGGTCATGTACTACCGACCTACTCATGGCCGTGGCAGTTGGACCGAGATAGCCGACAGTGGGACCGGCATTGATGCCATCTACCTTTATTTTTCTATAGCCTTTGACTGCATAGATCACCGCATCCTTCTCCAAAAGCTGCAAGCCTACGGATTTGAAAGCCATCTCTTTGGATGGAACGAAAACTTCCTGTTTCAGTTACATCTTCAGGTTCGAGTTCGAGCTTCATTTTCTGATCCAATTGGTGTGGACTGCGGTGTTCCACAAGGGTCGGTTTTGGGACCGCGGTTAGTCTTGTTCTTCATTAATGACCTTGCGCGTGTCACCAAGTCAACTTTCTTGCAGTTTGCCGATGGTATCAAGATATGGCAGGCAATCGTCTGAGAAAGATCACGAATATTGTAACGAGACTCAGACTGCGCTTTTGAATGGTCCAGCAGCCAAACTTAGGTGTACCTTTTCCACGGAGCCACTCATCCGTATTTACAACAAAGACAAGTTACCGACGCTGACCGCTTCTATGGTAATTTATCAGTTCAAGTGCGCTTGTGGCGCTACTTACATCGGTCGAACGGCGCGGCAACTTTCGAAACGCATTAAGGAGCACCTACCACGTTGGTTGCGTCGAGGTGGTACTGGAGCTATAACTAGCTCAGTTATGGCTCATCTGGTTGATAGTGGGCATGAGGTTGACCCAGTCAGTGCCTTTCGAATACTGTACAGGGTCCCTCCACTCCAGTCGAAAGGCCTGCGCCTCCGGACCCTTGCTACTGCCGAGGCGATCAGCATTCGGTTGTACCAACCTCTTTTGTGTGCACAAAAGAAGCTGATCGAAGCCGTTCAGCTACCTTGGCCAGCCAAAACGGATCCTTCGGACAGCAACTGCAATTGTGCAACGGTACCTCAGACCTAGTTTGCTGTTTGTTACTGGTTCATGCCTTTGATCGACACGTGATCTATCTCATTTGAACTGATCGTTAATCCCCTTGTACTTTCCTATTGCGATTTCAACCATATGATTGTACAGGTCTGAAGATGGATCATCGAAAACAATTGTTCACCCTCGGTCTTTCGTTCTTGATAATGAAATGGGAATTTTCCACTTACTAAATCTACTACGTTTAACACGGAGAAGTGCAAAACCGTGCATGTCCGCCACAAGCCCACGTACGCATATAAGCTTGGAGACGGCATACTATGAACCGCCTCGCAAGTGCGAGACCTTGGGGTGGTAATCCAAGACGACCTCGGCTGTTCGGCGCAGTTCTTGAAGGCATGCAAAACCGCGAACCAACATGTTGATCGGTTACAGAGGGCTTTCGGGAGGTTCGATCCCTCCATCTTCCCTCAAATGCGCAATGCGTATGTAAGGCTCCATTTAGGCTTGGCAACCCTGGTTAAAACGTGACCTGGTTGCACTAGAGACCGCACATTGACGGGCAACGAAAAGCTTGAAGGGGTTGTTCCACCTGCAATGCCATGGGCGACTGAAAGCCCTGGGAGTATATAGCAAAAGATATCTCGGTCTACGAAGTGACATCTTCCTGGCGTTCCAGATTTTGAAAAACGCAGGTCACGCTTGCCGCCTCCTGCTGAGGTTTAGCTGCAACACAGAATTGAGGGGTCATAAATTGAAAATTGCCACCCAATACAGCCGGCTCGAGTGCCGCCGGAATTCTTTTTTCCTTCGAGTTTTTCAACCGTGGAACGCCCTGTCAACTTTTGTCACTTCCGCGCTCGCGCTACTCATGTTTAAAAAATGACTCGACGATGCTTTACATCGTTTACATCATTTGATCTGCTTTCTATTCATTAAATGACGACAAGACGCAGACAAACATTGTGCTCACCGATCCCTCGAAATCCAGTTAGACGGATATACTTGTGTTAACATGAATAATAAGGTGTGCCCACAGATGCGTTTTTCTCTTTTGTGTAACAGAATTGAACTAACCTTATTCTCACAAATCATCCTACGTGACTTGTCAAGCCTTGGCTTTTGTATCCGTATTATGCCACTGTTTCATTGTTCTAATTTCCAGAAATTGAGGTGAGAATATCTCAGTTGAGTAACTGTTTTGAGGCTGGACACGTATTTACAATGAACAATGAACAATGATTTATCACTGGATAAAAGCAAGTGCTTGACACGTCCCGTAGGATGGTAGTGATGAATATGGTGCAATTAAAATATGTCTGGGTCATCTATCGAACGTCTGCCGAGATGAATATTTTGATAACTAACATCAGTGTAAAATGAAAAAAACTTATCGCGCGCAAACGTTCAGAAAGACACTGGGGTGCAGTGATAGTTGAGGTAAGCGGTGAGAAAATAAAATATGGTCGCTCACTTAGATCCATTTGATACATAAGTCCCGTTGAAAACGTGCTTGGCGTAATCCACCACAGAGGAGCTTAGGTAACAAAATGTTGGGAGCTAAGAGCAACATCTAATCGTTTTTTGAAAACATCCAAGGTAGGAGAGGAAACAACTGCGTCTGGGAGTGCGTTCCAGGGTTGGCAAACCCGAAGGCAAAAGTAATTCCGTCGACACCCTAGACGGCTATATTGTTCCTTTAACTTTAAGCAGTTACCCCTGAGCTGCGTGTTATGGCTAAGTTTCAGCAAATGGCGGCATACGTGGTTGGGGTTACTCAATATTTGATACGCCAATATGAGATCGCCGCGCAGCCTTCGATAACGTCCGCTGAAAATTCCCAGCAACTTCAGCCTTCGGTGGTAAGAGTGATAGCGCAGGCCCTTTACATTCTTTGTTGCTCTTCGTTGTGGTGCCTCTATCGCTTCTAGGTCGCGCTTCAACCAAGGTTGCCAAGCTTGGATTGCGTACTCAACATGCGGGCGCACGTAGGAACTGAGCATCATTGGGAAGATTGATGGGTCAAATCTTCCGAATGCCCTTCGTAGCATGCCGACATGCTGGTTGCCTCTTTTCGCAGCTAACTCAGCCTGTTTTCAACAGTTGAGGTCGCTCTGTACGATCACACCAAGATCACGTTCCTGGGAGCTATTCTGCAATTCTTTTGTCCCAAGTATATAGATGCAGTTATGTCTATGGCGACATTTGTCTACGTTGAACGGTATGGCGTTTTGAACTGACCAGTTCGACACTGTGTTAAGATCGTGTTGGAGCCGTTTATGGTCGTCCGGTCCTCTTATCCTTCGCCATATCTTGATATCATCAGCGAAAAATAGGAATTTGAAAGCAACTGATCTCGCCAAACCGTTAATGAACACCAAGAATAGACGAGGTCCAAGAACCGAGCCTTGCGGTACTCCACACGCCACATCGATTGCATCGGACAATGATTCTCGGACTCTCACCACTAGCCGTCTTTCTTGTAGAAAATTGCTAATCTAACTCAGGATTGGATCGTCAATGCCGTAGTTCCGAAGCCTCTGAAGGAGAATTCGATGGTCTAAACGATCAAACGCTTTGGAAAAGTCCAGGTAGATGACATTGACTCCCACTCCATCATCAACAGCTTCAGTCCAGCTATTACGTGCAACTAATAGGTTAGTATTACATGAATGCTTTTGACGAAAGCCATGTTGCTCTGGGGTTATTAAATTGTGGCTTTCCAGGTATTGCATCAGCGCGTCTGCGATGATTGATTTCATCACTTTGGATAGTACGGGAAGTAGTGTTATTGGACGGTAGTTTGCAGGATCAGTGCGGCTACCTCCTTTATGGATAGGAGTGATGACCCCTTGCTTCCATACTGGTGGAATAAGGTTTTCCTCTAGACATCGCTGATAGAAAACAGCCAGTGGTTCTGCTAGATCACTAGCTACTGCCTGTAGAGCCTTTGGTCGGATGTTATCAGCTCCGGGAGAACTGTGGATACGCAAGGATAACAACTTCTTCAACACAGCTTCCGTAGTGAAGTTGCTGTTTTCTAAACCAGGTGGTGGAGTATTAGAAATGAGGTGAATGTTTGGGCTCGTTACCTGTTGGAAAGATTGGGAGTAATAAATCCGTAGGAGATCAGCTGCTTCCATTGCTGACCGCGTGCACCCATCAGCCGTGACTAGCGCTGGAACCCCTCTCTTTACCTTTCGAAAGCCGTTAACGTGCCTGTACAGGAGTTTGCGGTTCGTGCAGAATCGATTCATTAACTTCTGCTGATGCGTGACTTGTCTTCGCGGATCAGTTTCACACAGAAGTTACGATGCATCACGTATGCAGTCCAGGTTTCCGCATTCCGGCAGTCCTGGTGATCTCGCCATGCTAAATCCCTCTGGGCCATACATTTACGTGTTCTACTCTTCAGAAATGAATTACGCTTGATTTTGGGTTGGAAGGACTTCTGTTCTGATGCGTGCGCTACCAGTGTGCTAAACGTCCTTGTAAATGTTTCCCAGGCAACATCTGGGGGGCATTCGGTTAAGAAAGTCCAAGATGTATCCTTAACAAGCTTGGACAACGCATTGTAGTGCGTGACAATATGCATTTTATCCTCCTCCATTTCAGGGTACTTCGCATAGCATATATAATCAAAGAGTAGAGTGACATGATCAATACGACCCAGTGGTGTGCTTGTAACTATCCCATCAACCATGAGTTCTTCGTTAGTTAGCACAAGATCCAGTATCGACGGCTTGTTAGAAGTTCGAAATCTGGTGGGAGAGGTTACGTGGTTGTAAATAGGGTGGCTAGCAATAAGTTCTTGCAAACAGGCTTTAAACTGCGTACCGTCGGTTGCCGGCGTTTCTATGTCGTGCACGTTAAAGTCTCCCGTGATAAGAATGTGGGTGTAAGACTTGTTCAAAGCAAACTGAAAAACGTGGTGCAGTTTGGAATCCTTTTCCGACGTTGAGTTTGGCGGGCGATAAACCACGGCTTCATGTGACACCACGAAGAAAATTAGTGCAGGCAAGCATTTATTTCGGCTGCTGGTGTCGATTGAAGAATTACAGGTAAGGTTTGCTTGAAAGCTTCTGCAAGCAATAGTGACGCGTTCCCAAATGGTCTGCTGTTTCTTTGCTAATCTTACAATGATTGATTAAGTGCCTCCAGCGATCTTTTGTACGCCATTGTGCATTCTTCCCAAACAATAACTTTACAGTTTTGCGATGCTTTTCCCATGCCGGACGATTTAGAAAGGTTACATGTGGGACTTTCGATGAATTGCATGTTCAGTGGTAATTTCAAAGCGGAATTAGCCGTTCTTCCGCCGGATAGCAATGTCACAGCTATTCCGGAGGACGCGAGAGCTAAGGCTATGTTATACTGCGACCTAATGGCAGGAAGAATCAAATTAAGAAGGAAAGTTTTGCCAGTTTCTCCAGGTGCATGTACGAAGCAGGTTGCTCTAACCGCGTCATTGACAGATTGTATTACTTGATCGCAGATGCCGTTTTGCTCAAACTTTAACCTAGGAATTTTGGATTGCACATATGATGAAAGATCACTCTTGTAGTAATTTAGTTCACGACATAATTCAACATCAAAGGAAGCAGCAGCAGATGGAATCGGTAATGACATTTCCAATTGATTGAAGGCTTGGTTCGTGATTTATAATCACTAATCAATCATTATCAACGCTACATAATATATTTCTGCTAGATATTCCATGTTCCTATCTAGATCTTTCTTGAGTATTCCACGGAAAATAGCTTCAGCAATGTGCCATGTATATTTCGCCTAGAGCTCTGTTGCAAAAGAAGGAGAGCAAGCGGTCAATCTGATTACAAACAATGTGCGAAGTTGACTTGCGTGGGACAAGTTGCACGCGTCAGTACTGCATAAATCCCAGTGTCGGTCGTTTTCCAATATATTCAGAGCATGACATGCACTGTGGAAAGTGGTATGTGTGTCGCCGTTGACAATTCTCAATTACTGGAAAGACGTAGGACCAGGTAATTTGACCAACAACATACGAAGAAAAAAGTGTTCACCTTGAATGGAATGCACTGTGTACAGTCTGCCTATGGCAGTTTCCTTGAAGATGCCATGTATCATGTTTTTTGTCACAAATTCATGCAAGTCCTTATCGGTGTCAGGATCGAGTACGTCAGAGTATATTAGCTCGTCGATTTCGTTGGAACTGATTTTGTTGTAGAGCTATATTAGTATTTGTGCATGCGGCAATCCTCTCTTTTGTCATTCCACTGAGTACATCCAACAACGCACCGACCCAAAGTCCTCATGTTTTACCAAGAAGTTCTTCAGCGATTTCAGATTCTGTTTGCGAAACATGCTGTGATTTCATGCCTATCCACCGGCGACTGCCCAGTAAGAGCTGTCGTATATCGTCCCAATTTGGATTGCATGTAACTGTAATGAATAGGTCGGGACCTCCGTAATGTCGATCTTACGCATTTGCATTGAGTGTACTCATGCATATGGCATGGACTGCCTGTACAAGAAGATGGTAAGATTGTGCTTTACCCCTAACGTCAGTTGCACTGCCGTCATTCACAACTGCATCTGTCAAATAACCGAATTCTTCATACGGATGAATAACAAACGTTCTGTTTCGATTTTTGTGTACATATCGACCGTGTATTTGTGAACCAATTGACGACATTTCAAAATGTGATTTCTTTATTCTCCTGAATCAGTAATTGGTATGAATAAAAGTTCGTTGCACTATATTTCTTATTCGTTTCTAAGCCACTGACTGGATTTTTCATTTAGACTTTGAAGTGAGATCCGTCAGCACTGTCCTAAAAATGCTAGGATATTGCAAAGCATCGTAGCATATGTGTTTCAGCAATGTTATCAGCTGAAACTTTCTCTGATGAAGAACAATATCTATCGGTTGGGATTGAGCTCCGCTTGCATTTTCGTTTATGGACAGAGCATTGCATTTTCGCACATGTTCTCCAGTTGGCGTTTTCTCAGCATGAATAGCAATCTCGTATGTATCAGATGTCATCAGGTTAATAGCAGTTTTGAACAAACACGGTAACTAATTTTTGTTGAAGAAGCTCTTACAATTGTGAAACGATGGACCATTTATGCCGGTAGAAATGTCGTATCGTACATTCAGTTCATAATTGTCATCACCGATGAAATGTATTTGTACGAATTTAGCTTGATCATTTGGAAAGGGATGCAGAGATTCCGCTTTACGCTAAATTTGTCCTTTCACTTTGAAAATAGACGTGAATGCAGCTGGTATGAGTTCTGCGCCGAAATATATCATTTGAAAGCGTGTGTTGTGCTTATGGATGTTCGAGAGGAACTGTTTTGTTTTCCCGACAAACAGACATTAACGGCTCTGGCGGTTCATTCACTTGAAACAGTTTGATTTTTCCTTTAGCGCAACACATTCCTTCCGTTCCTCCATTAAATTTCAGAGTCTTACCATACGGACACACTTCAGTCATGGTGCCATTGTGCACATGCGGACTCAAACCATAATACTCAGCAGGATTGAAGCGGAATGCAAGGCCATTGAAATCGTGCACTTGCTAGGAAAAGTGGTCGTGGTTGACACTGAGCTGCAGTGTCTCGCTGACGACTATCATCCACTGTAAATCTGCCGCGTTCGTTCTCCTGAGTAGAAAGCATATCTGAAGCTGCAGTACGTGATCGTTTTCGTAACCTTGCATCCTCGTGTCTGGCTGCACATCGCACCGCGCGTATCTGAGACATTATCTGTCTGAGCTACACAGCTTGATTTCCTAGTGCTCGACTTAATGCATCTGCTGCATGAGCACAACGGCCTAAGCTTGAAATAAGGCAGATCGATAGCACTGAAAATAAGGAAACTGTAACGGCAATAGCATAAAACTTGCCAACCCATGGAATATGGAAGAACGAGAATTAAAAAAGTAATTTAAAATAAACATTACCAACGGACTATTTGCACTCAAAGTAGAGCGTAATTCCTCCACCTGCTGGATTAAAACCTAAGAAATATCGTTACCAAACGAACTGAAAACAACGAAAATAGAAAAAGCTGGACAACACTTATGACTTGAACCTCATGTAATCGACGCAGCTCAATTTCAACCCTGTGGCACGAAATAGTCAACCTTCGCGGATTGTAATGCAACTAAAAATGTCTGAAAATATCCATCTACTCATAAGTAGTGCAAATACCAAATAAATCATCGACCGTGGAAATAAAATTACTAACATGAGAGCGATGCAAATAAACCTGATCGTCATCGAATGCAATATTGCATCGAAATTTTGAAGTAATCGAGGATGAACTTTCGGAGACTACATTACGGGACACACCTGGATATAGATTAGGTCATCCTCACATTGACTCGAGTTTTGTTTCGGCTGCTGTTATTATAAGCAACTGGACTGTTATCACGTTGACTTTTCTTTAGTATGACTTCTGTTATATGAAACTGTCATCAGCACGATGACTCACTTTTAGGAAGGTGCGCTGTTACCTGTCAGGTAGTTGCGCCATACAGACCATGCTGCAATTCAGCTGCTTCGACTCCTGCACGTTTGATATTCGCCAGTGAGTGTGTCAATTCGCTTCGTGTAGGTGTACTAGATAGCCTGGAAGCTTCAATCCGTCACTTCAGCAAACTGGCCTGATCGGGGCAAATAATGGTAACGGGGAAAAGGGGGAGAAATGTTAGGAAACAACAGCAACGTTTGATGAATGGCTCATGTCTGACGGTTGGCCGATTCAAATGGTACATAAGGAGCACAGAAACCAAATAACCTCCCTAAGTATTCGTTACAAAAATAGGGTTCAATGGCATATTAATCAACCAAATCTCCAGCTCATTGCGTGAAGGAACTGCACAGGGGATGTAAAGAAAGTGTTGATCGTCTGCCTTAGGCGAAGAATGCAAGTCAAACCTATCACCTAGTACGAATTCAAGAACCTAAAGTCTTCAGCTTGACACCCACCGTGATTAAACAGGCTTCTTTACATTCAGGTGGAAGACGCCCTAGTGCATCCAATCTTGGATATGATGGGTTCTCTCCAGCATTCATTGGTCTAATTGATGATGGAGAAGTAGTAGCCGTTATGGGATATGCCTTTCAATTACTACACTATACACCATGAATTCACTAAGAAGATATCTGAACTTAACCTCCCTAACAAAAGGATGGTATAATATGATGCCCAGTCGCTGTTTACAAACATTCCGCTGCTAAAAGCGTTGGATTATGCCTGCCAGCGGTCATGGCAACTGTCAATGTATGCAACGTTTCAGGATAATTTACTCAAGAAGATACTACTTCGCTGCGCATGGTATGTTCATTTCCCATTCATTGGTGAAATACATCATCAGATTGATGGAGCAGACATGGGAGAACATTTGGGGCCTTTGCTGGCTGATATCATTACGGCGAAATCAGAACATGTCCCACATAGAAAGGACTTCTATGTGACGGAAATGTACGTACAGTTTGTTAATGAAACCTTCGTACTTTGCGAATACGAAATTCATCCGATATATTTGCTGAAAGCCTTTAATGAAGAATATAAGAATCAACGCTTTATTTGTGAACAAGACTTCTGTAACCGACTCCTAGGTGTAGAATTTATCCCTAAATCTGAGAGGTCATGTGGTAAAAAGGCACACAGAAATCATACATGGACTGAGCATTACACTAACTTTCAATGTGCAATACCTTTACAAAGCAAGAGGTGTTTAATCCGAGAGCTCGCGCTCAGGGCATGCAGCATTTGCACTCTAGATACCGTCAACGAAGAATTACAAAGAATCAGCGAAACCCTTAGGGAAAATGATTACGCAGACTGAATCATCATGAAGCACTTAAAAGAACGGACACGAAAGCCCCTTAAGGTTATTGCTCCTAAGGTAGAAGTTTCCATACGTTTACCATTCGTGGCGATTCTAAGGCTGATATCTAATCTCAACGCTTGCAACATGCTATTCAGTAAACCAATTCGCCGCTCGCTTGAGAACTGCTGTCCACAACAAGCAATTATTTGCAAAACCCTTAAAAGATAAACTATCCTCCTTGACGCGCTCAATGTTTGTTTATCAGTACACGTGATCCTGTGGGTCGTACCACGAGACGCCTATCTCAGAGGAACCGTGTGCATAGCCCAGCGGTTTTACAAAGACGAAACGAGCTGCTCAAACAGCTCAATCACATCGCGCCTTTTTGATTGTGGCCATGCAGTCTTCGAGAATGGCTTAAAAGTTATCTGCTCATTGCCTGTTGAGGCTATTTGCATCCATCCTCTGAAGCTGGAATTCAGTATGCAAAAACGATTCATACGGCCGATATTACTACCGTGGCCAACAGCTATGGTTATTTAGCTATCTGGTTGTTGCTTTAAATAGTTAAGTTGGACCACTGAGGTTTGTGTATTGGTGTTTCTTATGAGAGTGTTTTTGTTCGCCTAGCTTGTCTTTTGCTTTGCGGACATTTCATTGCCAAGCTAAGCAGCATCATCAGTGCGGCGCTCGAGGTACGAGTCGCCGTCTAGTGAGCCAATGCCAGGTCTTAGTATTGACTGCATCCTATTTTGAATGTCAGCTGTCGGCAGCTGAAAGGATAGCATGCGATAGACTACTTCGACAAGCATCTGAGTTTTAGCATTTGCTTAATTTTCTAAGTAACACATGTGGACGGAAGAACGAATAAATGTACACTGCCAGTTTGGATATTTCATTAAAGCGCTCGTATATTTCTCGCTATCAAAACAAGTGACTAGAAACGGTTAGGATAATCACAACGCAGCATGTTACTACAACGACAGCCCAGAGTAGATGGGCTTGCTAACCGAGTTAACGAATGCGTTTGCAGGGATTTCACTTCGTTGGGTAATTGAACGGCATTCACAGGTCAAGTAAATGTAAATCTTTGATTGCATAGGTGATTGAGCTTTTAATCTCTGTATGTGATTGGCGTTGTATAAAGTACAGCGTTGGAACTGAGGTTGAGACCATCACCGGAAACCACTATTTATTGGATGCTGAAATGTCAGAACCCTGTTAGATGTCGGTAGTCAAGCGTTGGTGACGTGCACACCACATGAGTACCAGATCGACATAGGAGGCCTGTCAGAATCTCTTATACCCTGGTGTAGACACCTCATATTGGCTTTATACCATAGTGGACAGAAAGGCAATTCTGGCAATCATGGGGTCACCATGGCTGTCAGTTGCTAGGCCCACAACCCTCTCCTTTCATGGAAGCCAGTATCAGCGAAAATAGCAGTTGTACGCTTCAAAGGTCACCCGATGAATCTGACCATAATCTCTGTCTACGCACCAACCCTACCCTCAATGGAAAGCGACAAAGAGGAATTTTACCACACGCTACAGACATTGGTGGACCATGGAACAATAGAACAATGGTTTATTACGGGTAAAAAGCATCGCTTTACAAGTCACGTGGGATGGAAATTATTGCGAAATCAACTGCATAATAAAGTGAAAAGCATTTTGGTGGACTCACCATAAACTTATGTGGAATAGCGGAGATGTTCGCGTATTAAACGTATAAATCCATAAATCCATTGGTTAGGCCTTTGGCAAGACACCGTTTGGTTGCTTTTTGTAGCCCCTGGCTAATAAGTCATAAAATGAAATGTAAGTGAGACAATGCATCGTCAACACTTTTTTTAAAATATCGCCAGATTGGGAGCAGAAACGACATAATTAGGGAGGGCGTTCCAAGGCTCACACACGCGGAGAGAAAAGAAATTTCTACGGCATTCAAGCCGGCTGTATTGAATTGTCAGTTTCAGAGGGTGACCTCTTAGTTTAGTGTTGTGGTTCAATTCCAGCAGCGGACGGCAAATGTGATTTGGGTTCTTCAGAATCTGGTAAACCATTATGAGCTCCCCCCTCAAAAGCCGATATCGACTGCTGTAAATTCTTAGATATTTCAGTCTAAGCTGGTAGGGCAGATGAAAGAGGCCCCTGACGTTCTTGGTTGCCCGTCATTGAGGAGTCTCGAGAGCAACGAGATCCTGTTTCTGCCACGGCTGCCACGCCTGAATAGCATATTCCACGTGAGGTCACACGTAGGCGTTAAGCATTTTGGGAAATATTGAGGGTTCAAACCGACCGAAGGCTCTGCGAAGAAGGCCGAAGTGTTGATTTCCGGTTCTCATCGCCCTCTCTGCTTGTTTTGAACACCCGAAATCTTCCTGTACCAATACATCTATGTCACGCTCCTGAGAAACCTTCGCCAACGTGTGGTCTCCAGTCTTGTAAGCGCTCACCGGCTGGTGACGCAGATGTATCACCTTGCACTTAGCTATGTTCAATTGAAGCTTGTTCCTCTTTGACCATTGGTAAATGCAATCTAAGTCATGTTGGAGCAGATTCTGATCTGGCTTGTTACTAATCGCCCGCCATATCTTGACGTCATCGGCGAAAAGCAGGAGATGACTCTTGCCAGGTCGTTGATAAACACCAGGAATATAAGCGGTTCCAGCACTGAGCCTCGTGGGACACCACACTCCACCACAATTGGGTTAAAGAGTGATCCCCCAACAAGTAATTAAAGCTTCCTTTGGTGAAGGAAGCTGCCAATCTAACCAAGTACATGATCTCCGATTCCGTAACTCTGTAGTCTTTGAAGTAGGATGCGGTGATCAACGCGGTCGAAAGCTTTGGAGAAGTCCAGTTAGATAACGTCGACTCCGACCCCATCATCGGCCACTTCCGTCCAACTAGCTCGTGCAATCAGTAGGTTGGTGGTGCATGACCGGTGTTGACGGAAGTCATGGTTTTCCGGTACCAACATGTTGCATTTTTCCAGGTAGTCCATTAAAGCCTCAGCGACTACTGCTTCCATCACCGCAAGCACATGGAGGAGAATCACTGGACGACAGTTTGCAGGATCCGAAGCATCTCGAATTTCGCCGAACCTGGTGTGGGATTATTGAAAAGGAGATTGTCATAAAACAAACGGGTAGTTATAAAGGCACAAAAGGAGCAAGACAATAAATCATAGTAGAAATCATTAACGGTATGCATAAAGCGAAGCCAATTCCCTGTACTTATGTCGTTAAGTCAAACGAAACATGGTATAGTATTAAATACGCATAAATGGATATATCTTGCGTTACTACCACTATACGCTTGTCACTGGTCTCGTTCGAATGCCGGCCATTAGGGTGACGGCTTAAAAATTTGGACAGGCATCATTGATTACGGTTAGTTGCGTAAACGGAATACATGGGAGGAAGTTCAAATGAAAAGATGGGTTATGTATCCGCAGAAGTTCATTGTGCCACCGTAATGGAGCAACAAGTATGTTGTCTAGTAAAGGAAAGTGCATCAGATTGCAACGGCTACGTCAATAAACAATTAAAATGGGCTGTATACGTGGTAAGAAGTATTGATTTACATGCCTATTTAGTTGGTCAGTATGGGTTATAGAAAACGTTAATGGAAAAATGCATCTAGTAATTTTACTGTCAAAAGAATGGACCTATCGTTTTACTTCAGCTGCTCTACCCTCCGCATAATTTCACAGTCCCAATAGGCGGCAGATAATAAACGCAAGATATTTCCAGGAGTAGAACAGCGTGACAGTGCTAAGGGATGCACCGTCCCTTGTGCCCTGATGTCTGTTACGGCCACTTCCATCCCTGTGTCAGAATACAATTCCACATGTGCCATCCACTTATGCCTTCTCTCCCTGAGTTTGGGACTACGTGTCCAATTACGAGATAGGAATAGTTAAGCCATAAGTATCAATGTCCCTTATGGCTGATAAAATCACCAATAGTGTGGATGGAAAGTGTTCAATGAAATTCACCGGAGAAAGCTGCATCAATACTTAGTTGCGTTGTGGTGGTACGTATTGGGCAAAAATCCGAGAAACAGGGCTCTGCCCTTGGGCTGAATCTGTGATCTGACGCAGAGGTTTAACGGACTAAGTACCACAATAATTTTCTCCCACCTCCTACCGCAGTGTCAATAAAAATCATGAATAATACGCCGCGATACTCTCATTTTGTTACGTTACTGAATTCCACACCATTAATGCAATAGTTTGTTAAATACGGCCTTTTTAGTGACTTGTATTCATTCACCAACTTGCAAGGATCAACTAGTAATTGGTCTGTCTTTCTCAGTTAACAAAAGTTTGTAAACTAGCTAAGACACCTTTCTGGTTTTTATTTCTGTCTCAGAAACTGTCGTGCAGACAAAGTCCGATTACCCCGTATCCCATCTAGTAAGATGCGGCCACTTCTTGGTTGAATCGTTGATAATGACATAACTACAGGCACAATTACATTTCAGTTAGGTATGTTGGATCCGGGTGGGAAAATGGGGCTATTCAGCTGGATGTCTATTATCCCGTCGGGGTTATTCGCATTGGAAAATCCCCAGGATGTAAACGGAGGCATTATCACTTACGTTGTCAACAGTGCAATTCGGCCACAACGCCAATCGCATACACAGCGAGTTCTGTGTGCCTCAATTTGCTGAAATACAAGCTAAATAATCTTCGCTCCGTTACCGGCGAAAGTGTTGGCATAAACCCCGACACATGACTGTTGAAGGCAAAGAATTCTGCGGATTAGGTAACTTCGACGCTACAGCTAAAACTGGAATTCATACTTCGTATTGTTGATGAGGGCTGCAAGTAAAGAGATGACAGCATCAACAAGTCAGTGGGTTTGGTAATTATTTTGTTTTCCTGAGCAGAAACCAGACGAAGGCGTATGATATTTGTGAAGCTAAAACGCATCCTTTTTCTACTCAAAAACAATAGAAGCTTGGACCATATCGTCCTTAGAATGTCCTATCAGTTACAATAGGCAACATTGGTGAAATTGTTCTTTTAAACCAACAACCGACCAAAGGGATCAATAGCGAATATCAACAGTATCCAAACAAAACTCTGCTCGACCGCCTTCTCAGTCTTCAATATTGTCAATATGCCCGTTTAATTTGAGCATCTCAAGAGCTACATTAATTTCACGTCGACCTTGTCCTGTTGAAAGGACCCCTCCAATTTCAAAACCTCAAATAAAAACAGTGATACTGGAGAGAATTGCTGAGCAAAATTTACTTTTCTCTCCTTTGGCACCACTTGTGTTTGCAACATAGCTTGTTAAATTCCCACTCATCCAGCACTTGTCTAACCGATCTCTTGGATCGTTTCAACGGCATGTACTAAATTATCATTCTTCCGGACATAGAAAATGTTCGATCAACTCCCATAGGAAAGATAATTATTAAAACAGTCCTTTTTGTGCCTTGGATCTGCCACTTTTTGTTTGAAACTCATGCAAAAATAAGCTAGCAGGACGTCTACTTGGATTGGTTCATGTCCACACACCACAAGGTTACGAACAGTGTAGCCTAAAAAAGCGTTCTAGGTCCCTTCCGTTCATATTTGACATTAACCGCCTAATATGCTGTATCTGAACTGTTGAACTATGCTAGTTTGCAGCTGATTTGAATGTTTTGTATACGTTCCAGTTAGCTTACTATGTAACTGAAGTAGCAAGTGTTAAATGGGATCTACAAATCAAGAATGCTGAGCCGCAAAGTTGCAGATACAATTCCTTACATCGAAATATAACATGTAAGGCCCGTATTACTTCGACTTCACCATCACACTATTCTCGTGTGCTCATCTGTCGGAGACGTAGGATGGAGGTATTCCAGCTGTTATAACTTCAGCGAACACCAACTTTATTGTAACTAACGCAGTGCAAGCAATGCTGCTGCTAGCGCTGTAACAGACCAGACACTTGTTTGTAAAATCAATATAAGGCATCTGATAAAATATCGCTGCGCTACCTTCAGCAAGCTACGTAATCGTAACTTGTAAGCTATAAAAAAAGGTTCAACATGTCTACACAGAACCAGCTATAGGTACTCCGCACCTGTTTTATATAAGTGTCTGTGTAATGGGCTAACATTTGAGACTTCATGGTTGTACAGTGCTCAAGTCAATGCTTCCTACACATACTTGCACTTTCGACTAAAGGACAGATACAGGGTAGTGCACGAAATGTCATACCAATTTTTGTTCGTTGCACATGTATTTATTCTCAAGCTATTACAAAATTAGTGCAGAATTAATTGTATGAGCATAGCAATTAAGCTCAATGTTGTATGCGTTCAATGTGCTCACGATTTTGTTTCACGTTTTAAACTTGTAACCTTTACATTTGTCACAACCTTCCTACAAAGTCTTCCGAAATTAGATGTCACAACTGCATGAGGACAGCCGTGAGTTGAGCTGTACTTGCTGACTTCCTTGAGAAATTATCTTTCAACTAGCTCTACAAGAAGTAAGCACATGGATTGATGTCAGAGCCATGCGGGGGCCACTGCCTCCCAACTTGGTGACGCTCATCCACCCATCAAACGTGTCGTACTGGTAATCAAGAACATTTGCAGTGTGTGGGCGGGCTCCGTTTTGCATGAACCATTGAGTTTGTAATGGTAGTCCTGTTGTCAAGGGTATTGGAATAAATCTGTTTTTCAACATGTCCTTATTTCGATCTTTATTTACCGCCTCATCAAAGAAAAAGGGTCCGCTAATTTCACGGGATAAAGTTGCTGCCCATACACTATTTTCTCTAAACTTTTCCTTTTCCTGCTGAAGGTGAGGATGTTCACTTGACAAGAACGAACATGTCGCTTATTCACTACATCAGCTAAAAGAAAATACGTCTCGCCTGCAAACCACGCGTTGTACAGAACGTGATCCACTTGCACCAATCATGAAGCGAACTGATGTTTTCGTTGCTAGTCCTCTGCTGTTGATCTATAGACAAATGTTATCTTGAAAGGAAACCTTTGAAGATCACAATGCAGAACCGTTTGTATGGACCGACGAGATATTTCTAACTCACCACTCGTCCTCCTTGTTGAGTTGATAGGACTTCGTATCAGAGCAACGCGAACTGATTCTATGTTTTCAGGGGTGCGGACACTTGGTCTGCGCCGTCAATTCTTCTCCACCACATAGCAAGTTTCAAATTGACGATACAATCGCGGAATAGTTGGTTTGCAGGAAGACCAGTGTGTAAGAAGGTATGCTTGAAAAGGTCATTGTGTCGCTACAAAACTACTCGTTACTGTAAAAAAAGATTACAAATTTCACCTTTTGTTCAACACAATCTGCTTTTATGCACCAACTTGAAAATTGTGTTCCGTGCAAAAGAATACTCTATAAAATCTCAAGATACCTATCGGATTTTCCATGAACCAAGGTATACGGATACGAGTTTTCAACATTGCATCTATAATATTACACATGTACTGAACAAAACAAATTTTATGATATTTCCTGCGCCACCTTGTATGAAATATATGTCACTGAATTCATAATGCCAATGTCTATATTCAGAACCATAGTTAAGCAAAGTTTTAGGCTAGAGATATCGACCTGATAGTGTATAGACCACGTAGACGCACGCGGGGTACCAAACTTTAACGAATTCAGCAAAATGATTAAGGGTTTCCTGACACCAGTAAAATGAAATGGACCATGCGTTTACAACCAAAGGCTAACGCGTTGTTTGTGAAAGGACTGGATTGTATCTATAGTCCAAAAATAACGAAAAGCTATCGTAAATTAGCGAGTAAAATGATACCACAGAAAGGCTAAATAGAGTGGACATGGAATACTACGGTTATCAAGCAAAATGCTCCCGAGTAGTGCAGCCTGCGAAAGTCATATTTAAGCTCACATACAGAACAAGTACATGTGATACTGTAACACGCTGCATTGGTTCCATGCACTCAGCTTTTTTTGAAATTCCGGCCGTGAATTTCTGTGCATGTTCAAGCGTTTGGGTTCATTGGACTCCAATTAATGAGCTGTTTGCACCTGTCTCCATCTTTCAAATTTAACGCTTGTGGGTTCCTATCTACTGCTAATCCGCAATTTAGATAATTTTCTTATATAACTCGCAACCGTATCTGCTTTGGACCTCACAAACTGCGTGTGGATGTCCTCGGTAGACAATTCCGAGCGCTTTCCGGTTGTACCATGCTCACCCTTATTCGCAGTCATTCAAGGCTGCTACAGAAAATATCTATGGATCTTCCACGGCCACTGCCATTCTGCACTTCTGCGTGCAGACCACTTGCGGACCTCAAAGTTGAATTTAGGGAACCCGCTGTGTGGTTGGGTTGCGACACGCAACCTCTGTTGTGACCTCGGTTCACTTTAAGGTAAACCTCGGTCATTCCGATCGCGAGGACCGTATCCATTTCAACTTTCGGACCTGTTACCAATCTCCGGCAGCCTATTGGTCGCCGGGATCTGATCGCCGCTCACTTTTCCACACTGCCCCTTCTGTTACCAAGACGTAGCAGGACTGCAAACGCCAAACGACTAGAGCAGGGGTCATCAAACTACAGCCCGCGGACGGAACTCGAATTTGCTTGGCAACACATGGATAACCAGGCATTTTGCCATAATTTACATTCAACACTGCATGTCATGTTGTCCTTGGTCTCACATGTGTGGAGCACAAGTGTTGAACAGCTCCTTGTTGTCACATGTGACACTTTACAACCGTACTGATGTTGACCCCATATCGTTGAAGCATACATGTGTGTGATCCTGCATGAACCTCATTTATCCCAGGATTCTACTGGGTTTCCGTTTACTTTCTATCTTTAAGCCGCAATTTATTGTTGATCAAGCCCCATGAATCACGTAAGATAAAAAACGCTACTTAGCAAGAACCCATTAGATTATATATGTATCAGTTTGAAAACAGCCTTTGAACGAATGGCGAGTTAGTAGTGGGGAATTGTGTTGGCGGCGCAGGTAGTTAAGATTCGTACGTGTTGGTATTTTTTAATGCATGTAAGTAGCATTAGCATCCAGTTCAAGTACGATTTGTCGAATGGACACGTGGAAGCGCTTCGTTCAGCCCATTACAAGTACTAGCCAATGAAAAAGAAAACCAAAGAAGTGATGCCCGATAAATTTCAGTAGCTGCAATGAAGAATACGTGAACCGATTCTACCAACTCAATGGAACAATGGAACAATGGTTTATGACGGGTATAAAAGCAATGCTTGACAGGTCCCGTAGGATGATGAGAATTAACGTCGTAAAATTAAAAAATCGTGTCGATGAAAGTACATGTGAAATGCATGACTCACCAAGGGATTGGAGATGTACATAAACAGGTAATCCAATAGGAATTTTAAGTGGATTCCGTCCACGTTCGTTGTTCACTAATACCATCATCCGATGGTCGCACGTTATATCACATAGTGCAATCGTGTCAGAGTTTCGTCAAGGCGTTTTTTGAAAAGGGATAGGGTGGGAGCGTTAATTACATATTCTGGAAGGGCATTCCAAGGTTGTGACACTCGGAGGGAGAAGAAATTGCGTCGACATTCCAGTCGACTGTACTGTGTGATCAACTTAAACTGATGACCTCTTAAGGATGCGTTTTGACTACGTTTCAAAAGGGAATGACATGGGTGGTTGGGGGTTCTCAGTATCCGATACACCAATATGAGATCGCCTCTCAAACGACGGTAACGTCCACTGTATAAGTTAAGAGTTTTCAGCCTGAGTGGGTAGGGAAGGCTGGAAAGACCTTTGACGTATTTTGTCGCTCTGCGTTGTGCAGTATCGAGTGCAGTAAGGTGGCACTTCTGCCATGGTTGCCACGCTTGAATAGCGTATTCTGTGTGCGGTCTAACAAAAGCGCTAAGCATTTTCGGAAAGATTGAGGCGTCAAACTTCCCAAACGCTCTACGCAGAAGGCCAAAGTGTTGGTTTGCTCTCTTGGAGGCCTTTTCGGTCTGCATTAAGCACCCAAGATCTTCTTGTACAAGCACGCCAAGATCGCACTCATGAGAGGTCCGCTGTAGAATGTCAGGTCCTAAGCGGTAGTTATACGCACTCTGATGGCGTATGCTCAAGATTTTGCACTTTGTGGTGTTGAACTGTAGCATGTTCTCGTTTGACCACTTGTATGCTTTCTCCAAATCATCCTGCAAGGCTGTGTGATCCTCTCCTGAAGCTATGGCACGCCATACCTTTAGGTCATCTGCAAACAGCAGAAAGTTGGAAGATAGTGCAGCTGCAAGATCATTTATGAAAACAATGAACAAGCGAGGCCCAAGTACCGAGCCCTGAGGTACGCCACACTGAACTTCGATTGGTTCCGACAGGGTATTTCGGACTCTCACATTCAGGTGACGTTGAACGAGAAATTCGCCTATCCATCCTAGAATAGGATTGCCGATACCACAATGCTGCAGCTTGTTCAGTAAAATCCGATGGTCCAGTCGGTCGAATGCCTTAGAGAAGTCCAAGTAGGCTACATCCACTCCGACTTCGGCGTCCACAGACTCTGTCCAGTTTGAACGAGCAATCAGCAAATTAGTTGTGCAGGACCTGCCTTGGCGAAATCCGTGCTGCTCCGGAACGAGGATGTTGTTTTTCTCCAGGTACTCCATGAGGGCCTCGGCTACAATGGACTCCATGATCTTGGAGATTACCGGAAGAAGGGTAATCGGACGATAATTAGTTGGATCTGCACGGCTACCATTTTTGTGGATTGGAGTGATGATCCCATGCTTCCACATCGTTGGGACGTGCATCTCGTTAAGGCATCGCTGAAAGAGTGTCGCCAAAGGTTCAGCTAAGCTCGTGGCGGAAACTTTCAGCGCTTTCGGCCGAATGCCGTCCGCACCCGGGGAGCTAAATTCGCGCAACGACATCAACCGCTTCAATACAGCTGCAGTTGTGAAAGAAATGTGGTTAAGGCCTGATGGCGGAATAAGTTGCCTAGATATGGTGCAGGATGTTTGCACACACTGAAAAGTGCGGCCGAAGTGTTGTCCTAGGACGTTCGCCGCATCCTGTGCCGTATGTGCTAATCCGAAAGCTGTGCGCAGAGCCGGAATTCCGCGCTTAACGCGGCGAAGCTTATTTATGGGTCTGTATAGTAGCTTTGGGTTAACGCAGAACTTTGACACAAGATCTTGTTGGCTCTTTACCTTATCCTCCCTGACGAGTGTGACACAGTGGTTTCTTTGTGTAATATAGGTGTTCCAAGTATCCTCGCTCGGAGAGGCTATATAGGCGCGCCATGCCAGATCCCTCAATCCCATGCATTTCCGGGTCCTGCTTCTGAGAAACGACTTCGCCTTGTCGGGTCGGGGGATTTTGGTTTTAGATGCCAATGCTACGAGCGTGTTGAATTTGTTGACAAATTTCCCGCATGCCACTTCTGGGGACCACTCAGTTAAGAAGGACCAGCTCGTAGCACTAATGAGTTCTGCCAGGTTATCGTAGTTGGTTACGACGTAAGATTCCACGTTGCTTTTATTAGGATAATCTGCATAACACAAGTATTGGAACAATAGTGTCGCATGATCGCTGCGGCCCAAGGGAGTGGATGTGGTTACTACGTCAATCATCAGTTCCTCATTGGTGAAAACGAGGTCCAAGATGGCCGGTTTATTTCCTGTCCTGAATCGCGTTGGGGATGTGACATGGTTGTACAGCGGTGATCCTGCAATTAGCTCTTGTAGATCGGCTTTGAATGGTTCACTCATGGTGGCTGGGGTTTCTAGGCCGTGCAGATTGAAGTCCCCTACCAGCAAAACATGACTGTATGACCGTTCCAGTAAATTCTTCAAAGCATAAGACAGGGCCTTGTCCATTTCTAAAGTGGACATTGGTGGACGATATACGATGGCCAATAAGCATTTATCGCCGTGCTTTAGGTGTAGGCAGCACCATAAGGAGTCTACGGTTTGAATCCCAGGGTCGTTCATGAGCTCGATGAGAAGGTCTGAACGGTAGTAGCGAATTACACCGCCGCCCTTGGTGGGTCGATCGTTACGCAGTAGTGACATGCCAGGTAGTTCGATCTCAGCGTCACTAATCATGTCGTTCAGCCACGTCTCAGTTATCATGATGAGGTCCCAACACATTAAGCTATGACGAGATCGAAGTTCTGCCAATTTGCTTAGAAGCCCTTGGGCGTTTGTATAAAGGCAATTGAGAACTACGGATGTTAGAAGCGTGTTTGAACACACGTTGGTTTTCCGAGAATTTACGCCGACCCATAGCCCAAAGTACCAAGTTCAACGACCTACTGATTAAGCCTGACATGACAGCCCACAAAGGTCCATCATGGGGTCTTTCATTCTCAGCGTGAGAAAATAACCTTTTATTTTCTGAAATTCTAATGAATGTCCGGAAAATAAACATGCCTAGTGAGGTAACTAAGTGCGACGAAATGGGTTTCGCTTGTTGATGTCATGTCAGGGACCACAAACTCCATGGTTTTTGGAGACATTACAAAGTCACTAGTGTTGCAGCTGGACAAAGGTGACGCACCCGACCTTGACACCGGTGAGGCAATTTAATTAAATCCATTAAACAAAAGATATGCAGAAGGACCTAAGCATTGGGGAGAGATGATGACATTAAAATCGTCTACTCACAAGAACGTGCAGATACCCGCGCAGCCTTGTGCCACATTCAGGAAGATCTATCGGCACTTGAATCCTGGAGCAAACTGTGGCAGATGTCCTTTTCCGTGGACAAATGTAATATTCTGTCGTACAGATGCGAAGTTCCACCAGGCAGTCTATTATTACAAGGCACGTTTATATCACAGTGCAAAGTGATTCGCGACTTGGGTGTGCGGTATTCCACTACCTTCAACTTTTCGGAACATTGTGACTTCCAAGTTTCGAAAGCCATGAAGACTATTGGCTATATCTGTCATAAATTTCAACTCACAGAATCCCGTATCTGGCTTTACAAAACATACGTGTTACCTGGCATGGAATACTGCTCACTACTACAGTCGAATCTGCGGAAATCTGACCAGCATGCTCTTGAGAGGATACAGCGACGCTTTACAAAGAAGCTGTGCGGATATTCCTCCAAGATGACCTACAGAGAGCGCAGTGAAAAACTTGGACTTGACCCATTTTGGCTACGGATAATGAAGATGAACTTGTGTTTCCTGTACAGAATAATTTACCATCACATGCACAATTATGCTAACTGTGTCCATATGGCCGTTAACACTAGATACGAGCTACGAAATAAGGAGACAACGGTCATGATTCCAAAGTTTAATACGCGAATTAGGGAGCGTTTCTTCTTAATACACTGCTCAAAGCTTTGGAACAAACTTCCAAGAGCTATCAGAACTTGTTGCACATTGCGTTTGTTTAAGCTTTCGATAAAAGGTCATTCAACCGTTCAAAATGTGATAATAATGTTTCGAACAGCACAGTCCTTAGATAACGCTTTTGAGAACGGAGTTAATGGTGCCTGAAAATGCATGTGGTCAAGTGCACAAGTGGTTATATTTTGTTGGCCCGTAGCACCTTATTCTCCTTTTTTTTCTCGTGTGCGATCAACTCTCATGTCTGCTAAAAACTTGTCAGACGATAGAACAAGAGGAATGTAAATATTTTGAACCACTTCGCGCTACACAAATTTTCAATTTGTGCTCACATTTTTTTAAAATTTATTATACCATGAAATGAAACTGCTGTACCATTATTTGATCCGTCCCTTCTGGGAACGGCTTCTCGCATCGTCGAGCCATATACAATTTATTTATTTATTTATTTGAGAGCTAGATGGCCCTATCACAAGATGAACTTAATGTCAAAAGGAACCCCAAGGGTAGATTATCTAATGCTGTAAACAACGTACTGCTATCCACCGAAAGCTTGAACCCTCTAGGAGCCGGAGACAACAAAATCTGAAAAATTGTTGAAAGCACGATAACAACTCATGGGGCTTATCAATCGCTTCCGTGCATCCGGAGTGCGAAGCAATGTGCTGAGCTGAGTAGAATCAATAGCGAATATCTATTAAATACTCCTAGCCATCATGCTTTATCATCTCACAATCACCGGCAAGGTAATGGTAACAGGAGTAACTTTGTCAAGCGGGAAACACCACGTCTTAAACTATCTCAAGTACGCGCACTTCCTCACGCGATCTGTTGTTCTGTGCCCTTTTTACTGGATTCGGGAATGGAAGCACGACCATCCCTGCGCCAAAGGCATCCAACGGAAGCATGACCCACACTGTACGGCCGATCTCTAAGTCGGCTCACACTACGTCCTCTATGACCACTCTAATACTTCGCACCCAATAATGTGCGTACGCCCTTTCGAACAAGTTCAACGAGCTCTATTCAGTGCTTCACATCTCTTGGATCCAACTTGTATGAATTAAACTCTTATTCCAGGTCACAGTTTTGGCACATTCTTTATCGAGTTCTATGTGTGTAACCACATCAATTCGGCTTTTCGGGAAACATTTTGGTCTCCTTCGGAAGAAGAAGCTGAGGACACACAAACTACCCGAAAACCATCCCTGCAAGTTGCAGTATAATAAAAGTTCAGTGATGTCGCTTCGCTCAGACACTGAACCGCGTGTCCGGGGCATTTAGGGACGCTTATCAGCGCCGCACCTGTATTATAGCGTTTGGCAAACCGCCGCTTCGTGTCGGCCAGTGCATTCAGCCACGAGACGATTGATTGCGGCACCCGGCAGGCTAGGCGTGGCCGCACGTGAGTGAGGCGGTGAGACATTCCTCTGTCTAGGCTGACTGATCTAGGTGCGGGTTGAACAACTCTTAACTCGAGTGCGTGTTATGACGTGTTTGTGTGTCACGTACGCGTCTGGTCCATGGAACTTTTATAAAACGTGAGCGCCAGTACCACGTGGACCGCTCGGATGGACCTTGCTGTAAAGGATAATAAAGGGACGAGCATTCCAGTGGAGCAGCGTCGCCTAGGTTCTTCAGAGAACTGCGATAAATTTCATACGATTGGAGTAACCAGTCTTAGCTGCATTAGATCGTACTGTCCGCATTGTATAGGAAAATCCGCCTAAGAAGTGAGACAGAGCAACAAAGTTGCTGACACATTTGCGTTTGTCCAACGTGTCAAGTCAATCTGGTTGTCAACCGTTTATCTTTGTTCATGAAAAAGTGCTATAGGATGACTGAGATAATCGCATTTTGTAAACATTAAGATCGCTTCTTCCGAGATAAGTATGACTGCACTAATATCCTAACCAGCCAACAAAACCTCTGACGCTAAGCCGAAGGAGAGTGCTGGACGCCCCAATCGCACTTCAGTGTCTGTGTCACTAAATCCTCCTGGTCATCTCACTCTCGTAAGCGGACAAGCCTCAAACATGCCTGCTTCCACTCCGCCAACCATGGACACTTCATCTGGAGATTCAGCCATGACACCGACAGCTCAGAGCCGGAGGCAAGCCGGTGCATACAATAAACAGGTAACGTTCTCTTCGATTGCCTTGACAAACGCACCGGGAGCGATACACGTTGGTCCATCTTCTGTACCGAGCACAAGTGGGGCGACCCTGCTTTCACCGTCAACTCCAGTGGTGCCTTCTGAACAGCGCAAATTACCAGCAACGACTCTAAAGCCAACGCTCGTTAGACAAAATCACGCCGCGTTAACTCTCGTGTACACTAATGTTCCCGAGTCCAAATCTGGCACAATGAAAGGCATGTTGCTAGACGATCGTAACCAGTGGAGTTCCATTTGTGGTGCGATATGTATTCGGCTTGAGCCCACTATGCTGAGACACAGCGCGCCGCCAGGCCGCAGTGCACGCTGGTGAACCCCGAATTCTTTACATAACATTGAACTCAGCAGATGAGACAGAGGCTATCCTACTCACAGCAGTTCGTCTTCGCAACTCAGCGAGCAGAGTGCGCATATTACCCAATCTACCTTGGAAAGATCGCTTAAAGAAAGCAGGTGACCAACTCAGCATTCCTAATAGCGATAGCATGAAAAGCATATTTGTTCATGGTTTTTCCGCGCTTCTGGATTCTCCTGACCACGATGCGCAAACACATGACCTAGAGAAGTGCTGCTACATTCGCGACGCACACTCTCTGAAAAATGTTCCCGACAAATCCTTGACAACAGTATCGTCATCACCTAACTACAAGGGCTGCGGTCCAAGTCTAATGCAAGTAGTATAATGCTCCGAGGGAATGACATTAGTTCTATTGGATAACTAGTCAGTTCTTAGCCAGGTTGCCAACCGAGATCTGACTAAAGGCAGAACGACCACGGATGGCATACAATTGTAGGAAACTTGCAAACACCGTAAATTCTTTAGTTGCACAGTCCTGTCGAGAGACCGACATAAAAGTACCCACGGCACACAACAGAACAGAGCGCAGTACAAAGGAAACTTTTGTTCGGGAACGCTCAACGATGTCATACAGCCCTGAGACTTTGGCCGAAGGGTCTAACCTACAAGAGGATAGGCCATAATGAAGGTTTCGCACCCGCTGGAAACCGGTGACTGAACATTTAAGCCATACGCCCTTCGGATGACAAAAACCATACGATGGGCCCGACCGAAAGGCAGAATCGGATGCTAGGATTGCTTGCCGATTTGCAATGTCTCCATGGGAGACGAAGGGTGGTGGTTGTTATATTTAGTGGTGAGTCACATCCGCCACTCCGCAATGGTTAACCAGGCATTGTGGCTTTTTATAGGGAGAACACTTTCCAAGCGTAAACCCAGCAAGTCCTGGAACACTGGTGCCGAATAATTCATCGGAACAGGAAATGCCCCAACAGCGCAGCGGGCACCACGGGGAGGTATTTCGACAGGTCAACGAGCGTGATAAATTACATACGATCCACCTAAATTCCTTTACTAATCCTTTTTATTAACAGCCACGAGGTTGATATAGCTCGCATTACCACAAGATGTTTGATGTCTTAGTGTGGGAAACACTGGTTCAAAGTACTGAAGTATTAGCAATTCTTCCTGAACTAGAAGAAGACACACTGCAGACAGGACTTGTAAAGACAAGAAAACTAGTGGTGCTGTTCTGTAAGCCCAGTGAGCATCTAAGTAGGCGTGGATCAACCGCCCCTGTTTATACCAAGTGAGTCGTCACATAGAAAATTCTTGGTATGCTGTAGGAAAAACTGACTACAAGTTTTCACGTAAGTTTTCTTGCAAGTGTATCAGGGTCACCGGAAAACAGTCGCAACTTCTGGTTCGTTCGAGTGAGTATTTCTATACAACACCTAATTATCACTGAACCATCTGTCGTGCGTAAGGTGTTTACCATTCCGTTCACCATTTTTTCTTACACCGGTACCCACCAGGTTGGTGAAGAACCTTAGACGAGCAAGTGGTACTTCATCGAATATAGAACACTCCAATGAAGCAATCCATGTCATCGGCGTCAATGTGAGCACTTTACATGAGACCATTCCTGCAACCATACTGCTTTCCGCTTGAGGAATTGCCAATGTTGCTGCCAATCTCACTCGTAAAAAGCTTATCAAAAATGCAGATATCAACTGCGCAATCTTCATAGATAACATTGCAGAGTATCGAAGGTTAACTGCTACGACAAATCTGCAGTAAATTCTTGAGGCATGTATTGTTCGGCGCGTTACTTCTAGGTGGGTGGTAACTTAATCCAATGCATTTGACTCGAACAGTCCACCATCTAGTACCAGATGGTAAATGAATGATATCCACGGTATATCTAAATAAACAATCCGTGATTGTTATATGGACAGACAGAGGTGTACAAGTTGTAATTCTTAGAACAAGACAGTGTCTTACTCGTTTATCTCCACACCCAAGTAAGAGACCATGGGTAATTTCAAACTTCTGTGCCGCAAGGTTCCCTCCGCGCCGCCACACGAAGTGCCTTGAGCACGATTGTTGCTTCGCCCTACATGTTTTCCCGGAGGCGGTGTTCTACCTACTTTTTTCAGTAGGAGCAAGTAACTTGTCCGTCCCCCACAACATCTGAACATTGCACCACCTCTTCGCAAATGACAGTGCAGCCCGAATGGAATTGCGTTCATTAACAACAAATGAATGGTGCCTAAGACCTACAATCACACCATTCTACCAATCACGTCAGATAGCGCAGAAGTTGCAGTGTGGATATTGATGTGAACGCGGCAAAATCAATCGTTGCAAACACAAAGAGGTTAACCCCGACCGACCCACACAATCGCTTCGTTGACTTGTTGTACTTCAGCTGAAAGTGAAATTCTGTTTAGCTAAACAGCCTTTCCGCATTATGGTTGACTTGACCGGGCTTTGAATAAATACAAATCCGTACATAATAAAGAGTCCAAGCTATTCAGTTGTCGTAACAGCTGGGCGTATCTACGGGGCTGTCGGATAAATGAAGCACTGGACTCAGAGAGTGGTGATCTATCTGGTTGAATGAAGCGCATTGGGTCACTAAAGTGTTGGTTTCACAGTAACGAGGAACATAATTCGCAAGAACAATGGAACAATGATTTATTACGGGTATAAAAGCAATGCGCAACAAGTCCCGTGGGATGGAAATTATTGCCAAAAGTGAATTGCATGATAAACTGAAAAGCATTTTGGTAGACGCACTATAGATGTATGTAGAATAGCGGAGATGTTAGCTTATTATATGCATCAATCCATTGATTGGGAGTTTAGTAAGGCATCGTCAACTCGTTTTTTAAATATCGCCAAATTGGGAGCAGAGACAAGATAATTAGGGAGGGTGTTCCAAATCTGGCACACGCGGAGGGAAAAGAAATTTCTACCGCATTCAAACCGGCCATACCGTATTGTCAGTTTCAGAGGATGACTTCTTAGGTTAGTGCTATGGTTCAATTCCAGTAGCGGATGGCAAATGTGGTTTGGGTTCTTCGGAATCCAGTAAACTATTATGAGACCCTTCACCCTCCCCGCAAACGCCGATATAGACAGCTGTACATTCTTAGAGATTTCAGTATAACCTGATAGGACAAATGAAACAGGCCGCTGACGTTCTGCCACGGCTGCCATGCCTGGCTAGCATATTCCACGTGCGTTCACACTTAGTCGTTAAGTAGTTGGGGGAAGCTTGAGGGTTCAAACCGACCGAACACGCTGTGAGGATAGCCAAAATGTTGATTGTCAGTTCTCGAAGCCTTCACTGCTTGTTTTGAGTATCCGAAATCTTCCTGTACCAGTACACCCACGTCACACTCCTGAGAGGCCTTCTGCAAGGTGTGGTCACCAAGCTTGTAAACGCTCACTGGCTGGTGACGCAGCTGGATAGCCATGCATGTTCAACTGAAGTAGGTTCCTCGTTGACTAGTTATAAATGCAATCTAGTTCAGTTGGAGTAGATCGTGATATTCATTGTGACTACTCGTCCGCCATATCTTGACTTCATCAGCGAAAACCAGGAAATGTGAGGCGCTAACTGTTTCCAGGTCGTTGATAAACACCAGGAATAATCGCTGTCCCATCACTGAGCTCTGTGGGCTACCATCTTCTACCTCAGTCGGGTTAGAGATTGATCCCCAATACTCGCTTGAAGCTTCCGTTAGTGAAGAAAGTTGCCATTCCAACAAAGAACAGGATTTCCGATTCCGTAGCTCTGTAGCTAGTGAAGTAGGATGTGGTGATCCAGGCGGTTGAAAACTTTGGAGAAGTCCATATAGATGACATCAACTCCGACCCCATTATCAGCTACTTCCGTCCAACTACCCCTTGCAACCAACAGGTTGGTAGTGCATGAACGGAGTTGACGGAAACCATGCTGCTCCGGTGCCAAGATGTTGCAATTTTTCAGGCAGTCTATTAGCGCTTCAACGATGACCGCTTCCATCACCATCGCAAGCACATGGAGGAGAGTCACTAGACGATAGTTCACTGGATCTGAACGGCTATCGCTTTTAAAAATCGGGGTGATGATGCCACGCTTCCACATAGTTTGGACTTGCAGTTCATCAAAGAACCTTTGGAACTGTGACAGTGGTTCAGCTAGCCTGGTGACCGCAGGCTTCAGTGCTTTTGTGCAGATGTTGTCCGCTCCCGGAGAGCTATGATCACGCCGTGAGAGTAACTTAGTACAAATGCTGGGTTGAAAATTACATGTGTAAACAATGGAGTCGGTAATGTTGTTGACGGTATGTGACCGGTAGTGGCTACGAGTTCGAAAATTGAGGCATATTGTAGCCGCAGGACATTAGCTTCTTCTTCGGTGCTTTGTACTCTACCCCCTGTAGTGAAAAGTGGAGGGACACCACGCTGCAACTTACGAAAATTGTTGACATGCCAATACATCAGTTTGTTGTTTGCCAGGAACTTTCTGGCCAGGCACTGTTGATAAGTTACTTTTTCCTCATGGACAAGTGCAGTGCAATGGCTGATGCGGGTCAGGAAATTGCCCCAAGCTTCTGAGTCGGGATTAATCTTGTAGGCACGCCGTGCTGCTTAGAATTGAAGGCATTTTGCGGGACCAAGCGGCTTTATCTCTTACGCTCAGTTGACGATGTCGCTTTTTCAACGAACTCTCTCTAAACGTTATCAAGGAGACCGTTATCTAGGAAATTCCAAGCAGATGCATCGACAAGTTCTTTCAGGCGGTTGTAGCGCGTGATTGTATGAGCTAGTTCCGAGTGTGCTGATGGATACTCTGCATAACATATTGTTGAACGTTATTACTACATTGTCACTGAGACCTAATGGAGTCTCCATCAAAAAGTTGCCCATTATAAGTTCTGCATTCGGGAGCACACGGTCCAATATGGACGGTTTATTTGCTGTCCTGAAGCTATCGGGCGTATTGACATGATTTTACGAGGGAATATTAACGATACTTTCATGCAAGTCTGCTTTGAACTGTTCACCGGGGGGATGCCGATACCACCAGATCGTGTAGATTGAAGTCCCCGTAGACCAGAATGTGACTGCACCTAGTGCGTGTTACCCCGTTCAAAGCACGTATCAAGCGGGAATCCATTTCCGTAATAGACGTTGGAGGTGGTAAAATACAGCTACGAGACATGCGTCGTTGTGTCTTAGTCGGAGACGGCAACATAGTGAGTCGGCAACATGTGTTCCTAGATCCTCAACTACTGCACATTGCAGATCACTGTGGTGATAGAGAAGAACCCACCTCATTTGCTGTGGCGGTCGTTCCGGATGAGTGACATCTCCGCTATCTCAACCTCAGCATCAGCCACTTTTCAGTGCAACCAAGTTTCGGTATTGGAAATTAGGTCCCAAGCATTCGCAACCTGAATTAGCCGAAGTTCGGTATGTTTACTGTGGGGCCTTTGGGCATTAGTATACATACATGAAACTTTCGCAGATGTAAGCAATGTTTCAGAGGTTGCGTAGCTCATAGGTGAAGTTTCGCCGACCAGTGAGTGGCCGGCGACTAATTATTTTTTCCGTGTGAACTTGGCGAAGAGTTCGACGTTTCATTCGTTATCTGTGTCGTCTGTTTGTCTTGTTTATTAATGACCTTACGCGTTTGGTGACCTCCGATTTTCTGCTGTTCGCTGCGGATGTTAATATGTGACGGACGATCGCCGATCCAGCAGATCTTGATGTACTTCGGCGAAACCTGAACAGAGCTTGTGGATGGTCACTGCACGACATGTTCCCGTTCAATTCGGGGAGATGTAAGGTGGTTCACGTTCGCCACCAGCCGAACCACAAATGCAAGCTGGGAGATTAAGTCCTGCAAGCAGTCACCCAGGAGCGCGATCTTTGTGTACTAGTCCAGACTGAGCTGGCCTGCTCAGAACAATCTGAGATGGCGTCAAAGACTGGAAACCAAAACGTTGGCATGCTGCGGAGGGCATTTGGGCGGTTTGATCCGTCTGTTGGCCCGCAGTTGCCTGACACCTATTTGCGGCCTCAAGTGGAATACGCAATTCAGGCCTGGCACCTGTGGCACAAGCAAGTCATTGCAGCGCTCGAGACTACACAGCGACGATTCACGAAGCACGTTAAAGGGCTGTCCAATCTTTCTTGTCAAATTAGACTGAGCACCCTAAAATTATATAGCGGCCGGTAGCGGCGCCTACGTGGCGACCTTATTATGACCTACCAGATTCTAAGGAACTCAAACCAGGTCTGCCGCCACCTAGTACAACAGAACCACAACACGAATTTGAGCAGCCACCAGTTCAGCTTGGCCACGCAATTCAGTCGGCTAGGATATCGACGGAACTTTTACTCACTTCGTGTGTGCAATCCGTGGGACGCCCTTCTAAATTAGGTTGTTTCCGCCCTCAATTTACCTGTGTTTAAGAAACGTCTTGAAGTTGCCCTAACTCACCTACATTACGAGATATAACCTATGTGGTTCGACAGACGATATAATGTGACGAAATGGGTATGATCAGAATTAACCAACACGACTGTGTTTGGCCCTTTCTGTGTGCCCCTGTTTTAAAACTGTGCTGAGTCCACCAAAACGATGTTTATTTTATCACTGGTTTCTATTCACTATGTTGTGGCTCTCTTTCTGTCCATCCTAATTGGCTTGCTAAACATCTGTCATTTTCGCCCATAATCTACCATTATTCCATATACCATTATTCCTGTGCCTAATCCTCTACGGACAGTGTAAAGTGTCTGGTCAATATAATCTTCTACAGGTTGTATGGACTCATTAGACACACTACTGATGCATTGTTCTTTTACAGATCCCATCGCATTTGGTTCGTTGAGTGACATATCATCTCTAAGGGACACATCGCTATTTGTCTTCAGCCGAAGCTCAGATGGTAGCCTGCAACGACGCATTTACTAAGTTTTTAGCAGCTGCGCCACCATATGTTTTGATTGTAGGACCACTTTCAACACTGTCTGTCCACTTCCTTTGTAGTTCGGTGACGTAAGCAGCCGTGACACGGATTTCGCTAACATACCATCCAAGCAGAGTGTTTTACGAATGTAACACCATGGTTCTTTCGCATGGGTTGTTATTTCATTTTCCTGATATGATTAGGTTTCAGGGACCGAGACTGAGATTGTATTTAAGAGCAAGTAGAAAGGTTTTTCTACAACTATCGAATAATGAAAAATCAAAAACATTTAAATGTGAATCGTCAGTGGTAGTGTTAGATCAGTTAACTGAGTGATACTAAACGATATCTCCGATGGTTGGAGTTTCGCACCTTTTATCGCTTGGATATCGGCGAAGCACTGCCCGGAACTTAGAATTTAGGGCCAATGTAGAATACACTGGAGTGTCCTCGAGAAAATAGCATCGGATGGTGGAGCTTTTATAAGCACGACGGATAAGTATAAATCCAATGGTGTGCGACAAAATGTCGCTGAGCAACTGTGGAAAAATCACGAGTGCACAAGCGAGTGATTAGTACGCAAGTTCGTTCAAGTTCACAACCGAAGTAGGTTTACATTATGTGGATCCATGACAATGACAATGAGCAGAGCGCATGTACTATTTAAATAAAAGAGTAAAAAGAATTCATTAGTGTTCGGGCGTTGAGTGCACGATTGATTTCGTCAGGGCACAGGGAACTAGAATTCGTTGTGCCGGTTACGGTATGACCATTTGTATTAAGCATTCCACTGCCGGTGGAACTTAGACGAAACTAGTTCAACCGTTGTTTCCCCGATCGTAATGCTTCTACTTACATTATTTAAATGTCATGCTCATTTTAATCAGAAAGCATTCGCCAACAGAGGAAAGTTGGCAACCAAAACCGATGTAAAACCCTAGAGGTGTTTAGATACCCTTCGTTATGGAGTCTGGAGCCATGCAAGGTCGTACTTTTACTGCTGATGTCATGCGAGAATAACGTATTCCGTGAGTGGTCGCACGTAGGGGTAGAAAGATAGCATGGCCAAAACGACCAGACATTGTGAAAATAGCTAATGTGGGGTTTGGAGACATTTGTTAATTCATATTACTCACGAGTAGCAGGATTTGTTAGTTCCTTCGAGCTGTCGAGGTCGTGTGAAACCAGTATTTCGAGGTCATGCTTCTGCAAGACTTTCTAAAATGTGTAGGCTTCGTGCTTTTATATGTTCACCGGATGATAATGTGTATGAACCAAGGTATATTTGGCCTTATTAACTAGGGATAAATCTTCCTTACCAACACCTGAACACTACTTGGGTCAATGTGGAAGAAATTGTAACTTCCATCGATAATAGGCACAAGCCTTGTTTTGACCATCGGAGGAAAGCAAGAAATTGCATGAGCAAACGCTTGCAAGGTTGTTGCTGAACACCAGGATAAATCGCGTCTAGAACACCTAACCCAGTACAACACCGAATCCCACCATAATCGAGTTGCAGAGCGATACACGAATACACACATGCAGCGAACGCTGGCGAATGGAGTTACTCATCCATCAAGAACAATATCCCGATATCATAGATCTACAGCCTGTGAAGCAAAACACGGTGACACAGAGAATCGGAAGCTTGGAAAAGTCCAGGTAGAGAACCTTATTCAAGTCTGCGCATCCAGACCAGACGTTTACGTAGTGCGACGGTTTGCGTACCTCTTCGAGCCCTTGAGCTATACTGGGTGGTGCTCTGGGACCCTTGAGAACTACTCCTCCTGGCTTGATCAATGGTTAGTCATAAAGGCTCAGTCTCTTGGTCTTCCAGGTTCGGGGGTTGAAATGGGATGGCGTCCACTTCTCTAAAACTACATCATCGCCACTTCCCCACTGCCTTGCTTTTGAGCCAAAGGCTTTGGATGAGGACCCCAATCGTCCTCCTATCTAGGTCTGGACACTCTGGCAGTATTTCAGCTCACAAGCAACCGTGACAATTTTCCCAAATTCTAACTACATCCTAAATCCGCCATCGCGTAGATCATCAAGGGTCACCTTTTCTGCTGCATGCAGCAGGGCGGATAAGTAAAAACATTCAAATGCTGGTGCCTCACTTCTTTCTTTTCCAACTCCAAGGCTGGGCCATCGCTGGTTTATTTGATTACGGCGAACAACCGTTTGTGTGCAGCCCGTTTGATGACATCAACCAAGGTTGATCCATGAGATTGCACAAAATGCTGTTTGTTTGTGCTTTTCACATATTTCCACCGACTGTAGTTCTGATGCTACAAAGGACACAATCTATCACGGACTGAACGTGCTACTACTCAGTGCTACTAGTTCAGATATCATGGCACTCGTAAGAGATATGAACGCACAGGTAGGTGACCAGCACTCTTTAGAGACTCAGCTAGGTAGTAATTATGGACTTAACTCCGAACGGATTGACAACGGCGAGTGTCTGTTGCAATTGTATACGGAGCGCCAGTCGATAGTTAGTAGCACCGCTGTTAGACACATGGGCGCCGAAGTACCGCTTGGTGTCCTCCTATAGCTGGCCAGCTATGAGGCCAAATTGACCACATTACCATAAGGTACAGGTGGCGTGATTCCAGCCTGGAGTCCTGGAGTACTTGCGTCTATTCTATTCTATTCTACTCGAAATAGTTCCACTGAAAGGTCTTCCCATTAAATATGTGAACATTTTACATGCTCTGTACTCGAACACTGCAGACCGCGTCAGGGTCTACGGTGGCCTGTCGGACAGCATTCCGACAAGAAATGGACTTCGCCAGGTTTGTTTGCATTCCAAGATTTTTATTGATTTCATCTTGGACTCCATCATGGAGTGTTTCCTTGCGGAATCTCACTAGGTAGGCGTTGATATCCTGCCTGGCAAAGTGTTAATTGAGCATGATTATTCGGCCGATATCGTCTTGATTTTCGACGATGTTGTGGCGCAAGCAGCCCTGTATATCCTGTCTGGATTGGTCCCATCGTTTGGCATGTGATCCAAAGTGCAAAGTGTTGCTGTAGGACCACCAGCCATTTGATAACCCATCGAGCCGTAATAATGAGGAACTCGAAGTAGATGATCAGTTCGCTTATCTTGGCGGCTGCATCAGCAACGACGGGCGCGTAGAAACTGAAGTCAGTCCTCGCATTACAAAGCCAGAACTGCCTTCTTGTACCTGCGGCATCTTTGGCGACAGAAGGAAGTTTCCCTTCGTCCGAAAGGCTGTGTGTACAAGGCCCCTGTGAGGGCGGTCCTGTTCTACGAAAGTGAAACTTGGCCCACTCGGTATGATGACTTGATGCGTCTTCAACTCTTTGATCATCATTGTCTGCGGAGTATTGCTGCTTTCGGGTAGCACCGGCGTGTCCGCAACAATAATGTGCATAGGCGAACACCAGGAGGTGGTAACCAACCCAGTTGCGTTGGCTTGGTCAACGCTTACCTAGGAGGGGGTTGTTTAGCCTGGCAGATGTAGGGTGGCGCAAGGCTCGTGGACAAAAGTTGACTTGGCAACGTGAAATGAAGTCACTGACGACCAAACTGGGTGTCGTCGGCCCTTCTCGTCTTTCGGGCTTGAGTCCAAGTGACCCGCGTTGTGCTTGACTAGAGACGTTACCGGATATTGCTCGCAGTCGACACCAGTGGCGCGTCTGCTGTCGCCTTCTTTGGAGCTGAGTTATCTGCATGGTAATGGCTGGTTATGACGCGGGGCAGTGAAAGCCGCAAGGAAGCTGTCTCGCCGATGCCGCCTTATCTTTGCACGATAGCCAGCTGTTTGTGTTGGTATGTTGGTGACAAGATGTAAGCGCTTTGACCCTGAATGTTTGTTTAGGGCCATTAAGGTCTTCCGGTAAGTCCCCTTTGCTCCTTCTTATTATTCTTCATTCCGTAGGTCATTATGGTTGTATGGCAGCGAAGCATCAGTTCAAATGGCTGATGTACTGCCGTTGTTGATTGATTTTACCATCGACCGCCTCCGTTAAGCTACCTTTCACCATCAACAGGTTGGTGGTGCATGAATAGTGTTGACATAATATTGCGTTTTCCATTGTGCCCCAATAAGGTCTCGGAGACGACAGATTTATTGCCTTCGAAAGCACAAGGATAGTTTGCAGGTACTACAACACTGTGACAATAATTTCTACGTGCATGGACGACATATCTTGCTTTAGCTCACCCGCATTTTGCTGTTATTGTCTATTCTCGCTTTGGCCAATTAATAAATCTCTGTGCCACGTTTTATGTCGTGTGTCATGCGACTCATTCGCCTTGCAGCGGTCCGACGAACTCTGCTTCGTACTGTTCTGTCCTGTCTGAATCCGATCTGGAGAGGTGCATTGTTTACTTACAATACAACCTAAGCATCCTATTCTGATTCCACATGGTCGGGACTTGTTGCTTATTCAAATACATACATAGAAGCATGCATAGTGAGAACCTTACTTCTGTAAACTGTAAAATAATTGATGAATTTGTAGGGGTATCCATCATGAATGGCAATATGGAAGTCGTTCCTTGGATGCTTATTGATTTCCAATATGTTATAGTCGGATAAGGATGGCACTTGAGAAAATATTTGTGGTCAATCTAAAGTGGGATAGTTCGAAGCCCGAACATTGTATGGTCAAATGCACTGGTGCAACGGAGTATCTGAAGTTCTCCGGATGGTATTCGGAAGGAGCAACTGCACTTCCAAAAAAGAAGCTGAGTAACTTCATGACTACAGGCTAAATTATAGTCTGAGTTAACAGCATGCGTTCACTGTGCACAATCCGGAAATTGTCTACAAAACAACATTCAGTGGTAAAAATTTCGGCTGAAAATAGTTTGGGTGAAATCTGTACAGGTAACCTTTAGTCTCTCAGCTGAAAGATTTTGTTTCGAGGGCTGGCTTATCCTACCATCCGACAATTATTATTTGTCGAATATCTCATCAAAACGTTCTCATCGGTAGGTGGGTCGATCGAAACGATGCTGCAAACCTGTTAGATGCTGTGTATTTTATAAGGCAAAAATCTCCAGTATCACACGAGAATGCGTGATACAGCTTCATATGCATTGACTCCCTTTAAACTAAAAGGCATCACAAGACTAGGTTTCACTCTGTGCGATAATACTAGGATCGCGAAAACACCAGTGTGACTAGGGATTAGAAATAGAATTATGGGAGAACCAACATAAATATCGTCAGACAGATAAAAGCAAACAGGGTAGATATGAGAATACAAACTTGAACTTCACACCTCATGAATCACCTCATAATAATAATAATAATAATAATAATAATAATAATGAATGTTTCACAGCACGTAAGAAGCTGCGTGCATATTTGGTACAGATGATATACGTATATGTAATATCACGCTCTTGCATAGGCAAGATAAAGATATACTCTTCTCTTTGTCCATGTTTTTGTCAAGGAATGTGTCGCATATGTTTGTGTTTTAAGTGAAGGTAGAAGGTACTGTTGTCGTTTGAGCATATTACTAACACTGATGGCTAATTACATTGCGTAAAGTTGTGCGTGAACGGGCCGCGTTAACTCCTGGCTACCAAGCGCTTGCTGCTTACAATATTCCATATTTGTTCGTGCATTCGATTGAACGAATTCGGTGTAGTAATCAACAATTATCCCTGGAGTCCAAGTACGTTACAACGCTTCCTCGCTTTGGAATTCCGTTTGGAACTTCGGTGTTCAAGCCACAATAACCTTTTTTGCAAGTGTGGAGATGTTGGCTCGTTTGTATAAGCTGAATAATCCCGGCAAGTAACTGATTAGTGATTAACATGCTGATGTTGATACCACATGTTTTGTTCCACATATATTAGTTACGAGAGTGAGTGTAGCTATATTTTCCGTTGTTCATCCGTCATACTGAAATTAAGTGTGCATAGGAAAAGGCAGCTATTAGCTAGCTAAGCGGCGGAAGGGCAAAGGTGCCCGCTACATGTTTAATTAGAAATGGCCAATGATCTGGATTAACTTGAACAATGAACAATGAATTTATACGGGTTAAGAAGCGTTGCTTTACAAGTCCCGTTGGATAGTTGGTGGGGATATCAACATAACAATAATGATAATAAGGATAGTAAAATAGTTAATACTTTAAATATGATAATAAGGACTTATCGTTTGCTTCGTTGTAGTCCTGCGATCCTCTTAGATTCACAGCACCCACAGTTAACAACAAATAATTCCATGGTAAACCCCAGGTGTAGGATGGAGACGTAGTGTTAAGTAACAAAGTGTAAGTGGATGAGTGCATCGTCCAACCGTCTTTTAAATACTGTTAGTGTCGGTGCAGAGACGACCGATTCTGGGAGAGCATTCCACGGGTGACAGACACGAATGAAAAAGAAATTTCTGCGGCACTCCAGACGACTGTATTGTTCTGCGAGTTTTAATGAGTGGCCCCTCAGGTTTGTATTGCTGCTGAGTTGCAGTAAAGGGCGGCATACATGATGTGGGTCTCGCAGAATCAAGTATGCCATAATCAGGTCGCCTCGTAGTCTGTGATAGCTTCCACTGAACAATCCCAGTCGTTGCAGCCTCTCCTGGTAGGAAAGATTGCGCATTCCAATTACGTTCTTAGATGCCCGGCGTTGTGGCTGCTCCAGTGCATTAAGGTCGTGTTTCAGCCATGGATGCCAGGCTTGAATTGCGTATTCGACATGGGGGCGAACATACGCACTGAGCATTTGTCGAAATATGGAGCTGTTTATTTGTCCAAACGCCCGCCTCAACAGCCCAACGTGTTGGTTCCCGGTCTTCGAGGCCTTTTCGGATTGCCTGGAGCAACCCAAGTCATCTTGAACCAGGACACCCAAGTCACGTTTGAGAGTTGATTGTTGCAGTACATCCGTTCCGAGTCGGTATGAGTAGCTGCTCTGATGTCGGATTGAAAGCACCTTGCATTTGCTGACGTTGAAATGCATAAGTTTTGGGTTGACCATTGATACACTTTATCTAAGTCACTCTGAAGCACATGTTGGTCGGCGTTCGCCTGCATCCTGCGCCAGATCTTGATATCGTCGGCAAACATTAAGAAGTTTGAAGCGATTCCCTGTGCAAGGTCATTAATAAACACCAAAACCAAACGTGGACCTAGAACCGAGCCTTTCGGCACATCACACGCCACTTGTATGGGGTCCGATAAAGAGCTAAGAACTCTGACCAGTAAGTGCCGTTGAAGTAGAAAGTTGGCGATCTAGCTTAAAAGAGGGTCTCGGATCCCGTAATGCTGCAGCTTGAATAGTAGTATCCGATGGTCTAAACGGTCGAAAGCCTTGGAAAATCCCAGGTAGATCTCATCAACACCTTCTCCAGCGTCAGATGCATCGGTCCAACTACTGTGTGCCATTATTAAATTCGTTGTACATGGCCGCTGTCGGCGGAAATCGTGCTGTTCAGGAGTGATGAGGTTGCAGGTTTCCAGATAACACACCAGTGCATCGGCAACTATGGATTCCTAAATCTTGGAGAGTATAGGAAGAAGGGATACTGGGCGGTAGTTGGAGGGATCAGTTCTGCTTCCACCTTTGTGAATCGGGGTTATTATTCCAAGTTTCCACTTGGCCGGAACTTGGTTCTGGTCTAAACAGTGCTGGAAAAACTGAGCTGAAGGTCCTACCAGTTGGCCTGCTGCTGCTTCCAATGCCTCTGGACGAAAGGTGTCGACACCAGGCGAGCTGTGTTTGCGAGATGTCAGCTTTTGCAATACAGCCTCTTCGGTATAAGTGATGTGGGTTAGTCCTGGCGAGCAGAGGACAAAGCTTAGTAGATCGCTTGGTGGCAAGACTCAGAAGTAGGCTAGTCCAATTGTGGTGGTACTGTAGTGTTTAAGTAAATATTGTATTGAAAAATAAATCCACGCACAGAAACAATTGAATTTTAGCGCAGAATAGCTGCAATCGAGATGTATGATGATAGACTGTTGTTAAATTGTAAGCGGCAGAATTGCGATGAGAACCGCAGGCTGTATGGGAATATCATACGTTCAGCTAACCACCTTATCTGCGCCACCTGCCGAGGCTCTTGATAACCCATTATTTGTCTACCCCCATGGGATTGACTATGCAATAGTTAAAGTTTTCATTGCAAATAGCATCATGGATATAGAGATTTGTTCGGGATAAGCTAAGTGGTTCCATTCCAACCCCCGCTGTTAGATACGTTCGTGTCCATACTGTGTACCATGCCTAGGTGTCCAACCACGTACCCATTTGAGATCTTCTTTAGACGCAGGTGGTCATCCCCGTATTATTTCCTTCATACCCCATTGGCCGGGAGACCCCCTATACCTACCATCCTATGCGTTGTGAAACGAACCAATCGCGCAGGGTTATTGGACCCATTGAAAGAGCAGATTTGCTTTATTGCTGCGTATTGCGAAGACCCGGTTGTACTAGGACTGAGGTATGTACAAAATGCAGTTGAGTTGTAGTTTGCTTAATTATACAGCAGTTAACGTCGCGTCTTTTTTTCTTGGTTGCATCAGAGTTTTTACGTGTCGCTCGAGCTTCCCGAGTCTATCGTTTACATAAATAGCCTATCGCCACAGTTGAGTTGAGTTTCCAGCCACATCTGCCAACGGTTGGGTAATTGGATGTTATGCAAGCTATTTCCTGTAAATTGGCTAACACAACTTGAGCACTTTTTCGAAAGCGGAATGTAGGACAGAACGCAGCGGGATTTACTAGATGTATTATTCCTGTGATCGCGTCATAGCGGTTATCAGAGAATCTGTGGTATTACCGCCTTCTAACGCATATAGCAGACGGAATCTGCAGCACACACTAACTAAGACATCAGTGTTTTATTGTACATCCTATTTGCGCATCACTCCACCTGGCAACAGTATTGATGGCATTTGCTTCTCTATTCCTCTATCTGTCTCTTTCTATTGTTGATGCCCACACTTCCGACAAATTTATGGCTGCCATTTAGGTACACGTTTAGATGTTAACTAACCAACGACAGTCGTATTGGTTAGTTATGATTGTACATGAGATCTTCCTACACTTGTGGAATATGGCTGTTATTCTTACATTCATTACATACTCGCGCACGTTCATAGTTTTATTGCTCATGGAGATTATTGTTTCTCCATCTAGTTTGTGGTAGTCCATATACAAATGTGAATAAATGCCCGTTCGCAACACTGCAGTACTGCAAGTCGAACCAGAGACCTTTGGTATGTCAAGTGATATCTCATGTTTAATGACTAAGTGGAAGCCATTTAGAAACGCTTGTAAGCCCTACGCTTCAGACTGACACCGTTTTAACTCGCGTGACACCATTATCTGCTGGCTCGATGTCTAAATGGGGCTCGCCCAAATTACAAGTCCCGCCACCATATGATCGTATCTCGATACATTCCTACTTGACAGATGGATCTTATTACATTTCTTCTCGTGTAAAACCGTGACTTATTGCGGACTGCAATATGGGGTCAATGTATCCCATCTCAAATGCCTCTATACACCCCCTTGCACGGCTGGCGCCTCCAGGTAAACGCATTGAGATTCAGACAAGTCATCAATGGTGATTCCGAAACAGCGGCAACACGATGTGACATCTAAATCCAATTGCTTGGGCATTCTAGGCATGATGATTTGGTCGAGATATGCTAGCGCTCAGAACGAACGATCAGAGGGAAATAAATAGTGACGCACGACGGACTGTCTGGTGGTTCCACATACCTGTTACTTCTCGCTCACCTCATAAAAGAGACAATCGGACCGGCTCTGGTGTACCTTCTGACACGGATAGCCTGCAGTTGCTGTAGGAGACGGCATTCACAGCACACACCAAGGATAAGTCATCAGTGTTCCATTGTGCTTCTGCTTCTTCGTTAAAATGAGGATAGCTATAAATCCCATTCTCTCACCGCGAACTTCAACTTAGCCGAGCTTATAAACAGCAGTGGACTTGATCGCACCATTTCCTTGCTAACTTGAAAAGTTGCTTACTCCATCTCCGTCATTTTCTTTGTATCACCCTTATTCCATATCCTGCAAGTAAGTCGCGCCTGGGCACAGTTTCATTCTAGAATGATTAACTACTGACTTAGTGCAATGCAGTAGCTTTACTGCACCTGCCTAGAACGGATGAGCCACATCTAACCTACCTTTATGGGGCCTACTTAATTCGGTTTTATTGCGCGATGACTTCACGTGTTACCTACTACACTGTTGTACTAATCATGACCCATAGTATTCTTGCTATCTTCCCAACTGGAGTCTAGTATGGTGACATAATACCGAGACGGTGAGCTGCGGCATCTTTCTCTTCGTACTATTATTCGGCCGCGATTCACATCACTATTTAAGCTCTATAGTATTACTCACCAGATTATGCTATCGACATTCTGCTCCTTGAAATCGATTTGTAGATTACATGACCCTAGCTTGACCAGCTGCCCAATGCCAAGTAGCAGGACGCTTAGAGAGCCGGTGCATTACAGAATAATGATTTAGTCCACCCATGAGCTCGTGCACGCGGAGTTTCCGAGAGAATTTTGTGGTTGATACGGATCAATGATAGGGAGGGAAATTAATGAGTGTGTTTCCAGTTCGATGAATACACTTGAATCAAAAGTTACCAGCGCTTGGCCGGTTACAGTACGCAGAAAGTGTAAAGTTTGACATTTGAAACACAATGCTCAACGACTATCCCTCATGTGACCACATTGGAGTATGCACACGAAGAAAAATTGCCCTAGAAATTTTGTGTCAAGTGAACAATCGCGACAATTAACCGACTAGCGATTATCACGATGTCGACAGTTCATGTTCCGCTCTACAAGTTAGTGATGAGAGTGAGCATAGTTATATTCCCAGTTGTTCATTAGTCATACTGAATTTACCGGGACTTATGAAAACACACGTACTAAGCGGATGAAAGGCGGAAGCGCAGAGACGCCAATCTTTTGGATAGACTAAGTAAAACGTTAAACCCAACGGGAATAATACGTCAGTGTCTTAATATATTACATCGGAAAGGAGTCGGCGCATAGCGGCAACAGTTTTATGAGCCCCGAATGGCTGCACCCGAGAAGTACGATGCAAATCGTTATCAAATAGCTTATGGCCACAGCAGAGTACACATCGGTATGTACAAACGGTTGAGTACTTGGACATTTGCAAAACGATGCGAACACGGTTTGGAAATTCGCATGTTTGACAGTAGGCAGTGGGACTTAGTTGATGTCAACTGTCAATACCAAAGGTGGCGCCTCAATCTTTCTTTGAGAATTTGCACGTACCTCGGTCAGCGAATGCCTGCACGGAGAGTCAGAAGTGGACACTTCATCACATTCGTATGCTGTGCGACCTCCACCATCAGCTACGCAAAACAGACTGTACATGTAGACAGCAACAATTAAGTGCACACTATTTCGCTGTACCACTTGTTTATTTATCATTCTACCTAACAGTTACTTCAATATTCCTATATCGGGTTCCTTCAAATTTAGATGCCAAAGATTTAAGGCTGTCACGTATAAATGTTAAAGAAAACATCAACAGTTTGTACTGGGTACTTATTCTCATGCCTGCGAAAGTGGTTGTTAGCCTGAACTCAAAACGAAACCCATACACATTTGTAGTACTACTGTTCATGAGGTCTAGTGTTTCTCTATCCGGTTTGTGACAGTTCACATTAAAGTTTGGATAAACGCACGTGCATATGTTGTATTCGAACTGCCATTGGACACGGATGATGCCAATCCATGTATATATGTATACCGAGTGAATTCGACAAGGATACTCATATCGCTTTCGTACGGCCAACTTAGTACAGGGAAGTGGCACTGGGGCAAACCGGAAATAACAGTACTAGAACGTGAAGAGGGTGGGTTTATGACCAACTCATGTTGATTTCAGATGTTGCGAAGCCAAGGTAAATTTGATCGATGCGAACTTTGTGGAGTGCTCAAAAGGGCGGTTGCTCAGGTGCAGAAAGCACTACTGCACGAGGAATAAAAGCACGATACGTACGGTCCCATCCGATTTACTAATCGAGGTCAATAAGGCGGCGTATGTGGTACATTTGCCAGTGTGATGAGTAATCTTGCATTTCAAAGTACATGTTGTTTGAGCTCCCCGGTGTGGCTGCGCATGATGTGAATGTTGACAAGGTGCCTACCAGTCTATTAAACACTACCTCGTCCATACTGGCTCCAGGAGACAGTTAGTTGCTGCTGGACGGGACGGGGTGCACCATTCGCGTGACGGTGCTAGGCTCGAAGAGTGATTACATCTGGTGTGGAACGGGTTACGGTCCAGCCACGTCTGGTGTGCATGATTTCCCAAGTAGGCCGGAATGCTTCTGTTTTGCTTGTTGAAGGAGTGTAGGCCGGCTCCGTTGATGAAACGTGACTCCCATCCACATGCCTCCCGGTCTTATGCCTTCGGGTTTACACCGGATATGGAGTGTGTGGGCGGTACAGCGCAAGCCACCCATGGTCCCTCTGTGGGCGCAGGCGTCCTGTAGCTGTCTCCATGGAGGTCACAGTGACAGGCAAATCCGGATACGGATGCCGCCAATTCAAAGTTGTGGTAGTTTACCCTATTAGACGTTATTTGGGTCTTCATTAAATGGATCGTCAAGTGTTCTTTACCACGAACAAAATGACAACGGTGTCCAGGTCGATGTAGCTTCCCAGATAACCGCAAAAGGATTGCATAGTCTCACGCGACCTGATTGTGATGGGAAGCCGGTTGCACAGAGAAGCATATTGCTGTAGATAGACGTTAAACCGAGAATTTATCCTGCATCGTGGTATAACCAGGGTAAATTCGTTATTACGAAGGTCCTGCCTGGAACTGTGCTGTGTTAATGTGTGCAGATTGCAAAAAGCATTGTCGTGAATCAGATGGTACAACAGTATCAATTACCATAGTTTTCGCAGCCAAAGCGGAACGAGATGGACTCGTTGGCACCGCTCAAGATAGTTCTTTGTAGAATATATGCCTAATACGTGTTTAGTAAATGACCGTTGCAAAATTTCGATAGCTGTTCTGTCAGAAATTCACCTGTCGCCACAGAATATGCTGCAGTACTGCAGGATGGGACGAGTGAGGGTTTTTAATGTTCTACTCTGGCTGATATTGTTTGTACCTTACGAGATATATAAGCCACGGATTTGCTGGTTCGTGCAATCTGGTACTCAGTCTGTTCAGTTTATCTTTGAAACATTTTCCTATATATTCAAAAAATTGGATAAAATTGAAAATCCAGTAAGGTTGTGGTACTTTAAGCAAGTATTCATTGAAAAGTACCAAATTGTTGACATTTTAAGTTATATATCGAGCGCACAGTCACACTTAAGCATTTAAATTATGTGTTAGTTATTGCATCCAAAAACTGCAACCATCTGTCATTTTTAAAAGACGATAGCAACAAATGATACCGTGACATGTAGCTTAGGGTACCTAAATTATCGGTAACATGACTTAAAATATGCCCGTATCAGATAAACATTAATAGAAATAATAAAAATAATAATGTATGTTCTCGGTTCTACGAGGCATTCCCTGTTCGGCATGATCATATTTTACAACTGTTTCTTATAGTTTAACAGTATATTCCATATGTCGGACATAAATAAAAAACGTTTTTTTTATCCCCCAAGGTTTTGCAGTTCAAAGCCTTGTTTTGGCGCAGTATATATGATGGCGTGCTGACGGAGATCTTGTACGGACGGAACCGAGTTCTCATTTCCTTAGGCAAAGTAGGATAAGCAACCTTGATGGTAGGAAAACATTAAAGCTGAACTCATACCATTTAAACAAAGCATCTGATGTAGGTAACTCATTTAGTATACATTGTGGCGTTCTAGAAAGACTAGTGAAAGATGGGGGTATTAATTTCATTTCATTTCAGCAGCTGTACATATGGGCCGAGACAGATGGATTATTACGCTTATACTATTGCAGTGTGAAACATTTCGGATTGTAATAACATGTTTTTCCCTTTAAGGTCGCTGTCCTTATTAGAATTTTATGTTAACTATGTTTCAATTGCTTAAATCTGTTACTTCAAAAGGAATATTAAAAGATATGTACAAGATCTTATCATTATGACAGAATAAGCTGACGGTGTCCTGGAAAGCAATATTTACATTAAGCGTCCGGGTGATGGGCAAAAATTTAATGGAGATGATATCAATGAAGATATTCAGGATCCTAGATCTCTTGATGATGTCAGCGAGGCAGTTAATGGCACTAAGCTAGCTTAGTCTTGCCTCATGAATCAGTAACTACAGTCAACATGGAGGGTGAACCATCCGTAAAAGGTCAGACGGCAACAATAAAGATTTGCAAGAGAAAATTGCTGCCGCTGTGCTGGTTTCCTCAATAACGCCTCAAAAGGATACCAGGCTTAGACAATGGGGGAAAGAAGACTTATATCCGGGATCACAAACTCAGAGACAACGGCCAAAATGTGCGTCTGATTTCTGAAAAGTATCTTACACTGCTTAAGTCATTCGAACGCTACTTTGATAACTGTTATTGACCCCATGATAAGGCAGACCATTGAGCATGCCAGATCAAAAAGTGACTACGCAATCAGTATAACCACGGCCGAAATAGGTGCTATTCCAGCTATTCCTTTTTATCGCGGGCTATAATCCATTACCACGAAGGCACTTGTAATGGGA
>OX104068.1:38948420-39127580 GCA_944474145.2 Dicrocoelium dendriticum
TTTCGTGATGTACTAGTCCTTATTATGTTGCCCGATGTGCCTGACCATCAGGTATAACCGAATAAAGGTAATTTCCTAAAGTGCCCCTCTCAAAGTGACTCTCGTGCGTACGATTGAAATTAGTAATCAGGTAGCCTCATTCTACGGAATGGGAGGGTATCATGTAAGGGAAGCACTCAGTAGTGCAAATTTGAAAAACGACCTCAGTAAATGGAGGTAAACGCTACACAATCATCGGATGTCCTCTGTTGTACACAAACCAGACAGTTGAAGGTGAAGTACCAGGTGACAGACAGAATTACAAAAGCATTCGGCTTCGATTTCCCAACTGATTCATCAGTTTCACGTTGGTCTGAATGGGCTGGCTGCGAGAGGCGCAATGCGCATCCGTTCAGGGAAAAATAGAGTGTGTATGCGTATAAGAAGAGGATGTAAACTCCTTCATGGTTGTCCTTGGTTTCATTCCAAACTGCTACTGAAGAAATGCGTGTTCCGCACACGAACTACATTGCCCAATGTGAAGAATGAGATCCATTTCGACGTTGTTTCAAACACTAAACACCAACGATCGGAACCGTCATCTTGTTACTTCGCCCCCACCGACACCATACCATCGCCTGGGCTGATACTATCTGCCCCCTCTTATGGCTTAGCGACGGCACCTACATACTCGTCAGGTACATTTAGGTCGCCTTCCACTAAACCCGTCTGTGAGCAGCATGTTACTGAATATGCTGCGCCCCCACGCGGATACTCGCGCGATAAATGTCCCCGGTAGGTTCTCTGTCCTACCATTGGCCCGTTGATAGGGCTAAGTAAGTAGGCTAGATGAATCCAGTGGTTGTACGTATGTTGCGACATTTTTACTAGCATGCCCGTCATCCCGCGTGAAGAAAGAGTGATGCAAAACGCAGTAGTCTCTAGATGTGATCTGCAGTAGGGGTGCAATGGAACAATGGGTAGAAAAGCTGTAGCTTAACGGGTCCAGCAGGATGATCATGGTGAAAATGCAAAAGATAAACAATTGTCAGTAAATAAGATTCACACCAGTGGACTCACCACGGTATTCATAATTATAAATCCACTGTAAGTCGAGTTATGTTCGAAAACACACATGCGTATCTGTTTACACACGCATACATATGCGTATACACCGATTTCGTGAGGGATAGAGAACACAATATTTGTCTGCGTCCTGTTGTCAATAAGTGAACAGAAATAAAATCAGTTAATGCAAGTGTTGTAATGCACCATCGAGTCGTTTTTGAAAACAGGTAGCGTTGGTGCAGAAATGACAACAGTCGAAAGAACGTTCCATGAGTGACAAATTCGAAGAGAAAAATAGTTCCGGTGGCATTCCAGCCGACTGTATTGTGTAGCCAGTTTCAGCCGGTGCCCCCACAATTTGGTGTTGCGGCTTACTTTCAGGTGGCGGAAAGCGTGATCGGGGTTTTCATGAGCTGGAACGCCAGAAGGAGGTCGCCTAGTAGACAGCGATGACTTCCGCTGTACACTCCTAAAGTTCTCAGTCGTAGATGGTATCGCAGGTGGAGCATTCTCTTCAGGTTTCGTCTTCCCTTTGCTGTGTGCTATCCAGTGCAACCAGACCGCGTTTTAACCAGGGTTGCCAAGCCTGAATCGCGTACTCGACATTGGGTCTCACATACGCATTGAGCATTTGAGGAAAGGTGGAGGGGACAAGCCGACCAAACGCGCCCCGGCAAATGACCAATGTGTTGGTTAGCGGTTTTGGACGCCTTCAAAGACTGCACCGAACAGCTGAGATCGTCTTGCATCACCACTCCAAGATCACGCACCTGTGAGGCGGTTTTCAGCATGTCGTCTCCAAGCTTCTATACGTAAGTGGGCTTGTGGCATACATATACAGTCTTGCACTTGTCCGCGTTAAACGGAAGTAGATTTGCTTTTGACCATTTAAAGGCACGGTCTAAGTCTCTCTGCAGCACATCGGGATCGTCATGACAACCGATCGCCCGCCATATGTTGATGTCATCAGCAAAAAGCAGGAAATTCGACTCGACGACATGCTCGAGGTCATTGATGAAGGCCAAAAATAGGCGCTGCCCTAACACCGATCCCTGTGGGACACTGCATTCCACATTGATAGGATCAGAAAGTAAACCACTAACCCTAACCTGAAGCCGCCATTGAAGCAGGAAATTTCCGATCCATCCAAGGACCGGGTCCCCAATTCCGTACACGCAGCTTTTGGAGAAGGGTTCGGTGATCTAAGCGGTCGAAGGCTTTAAAAAAGCCTAGGTAGATGACATCGATTCCGGTCTCACCGTCGGTTATTTCGGTCCAACAGAGTCGCACAATAAGTAGATTGGTAGTACATGATCGATGCTGACTGAATCCGTGTTGTTCCTGTGCAATGATGTTAGACCTTTCAAAGTAGCCTATTAGAACCTCAGCTATGATTGACTCCATCACCTCTGAGAGCACCGGGAGTAGAATCACTGGGCAATAGTTGACAGGCTCCGAACGACTACCACCCTTGAAACTTGGGGTGATAATGCCCTGCTTCCACGTGTTGGGGACCTGATGTTCATCCAGGCAACTGGAAAAATCGAGCTAATGGATCAGCTATCCTCATACCTGCCACCTGAAATGCTTTTGGGGGAATGTTGTCAACAAAGGGGGAACTATTGCTGCGTAACGATATCAGCTTTCTCAAAACGGTCGCTGAACTAAAAGTGACGTGTGTGAATACCAGCGTCTGGGGGGATGGGAGAGGTATGTGACATATGATGGGGGCGCATCGAAATATTGAAGCATATTGCAGCCGTAGAACAACGCTGGCTGCATCCTCGGCAGTTTGAGCACATCCATTTGCTGAGGTAAGTGGGGGAACACCCCGATTCACCTTCCGGACGTTGTTCAGTTGTCTGTACAGAAGCTTGCTGTTGGCACAAAACCTTTCTGCTAGGCTCTGCTGATGAACTGATTTGTCCTCGCGTACAAGTGTGGTACAGTGATTAGGATGTACTACATAATAGCTCCCATTTTTAGGGTTAGGATTCGCCCTATACGCATGCCACGCTGCGTCTCTTAATGCCGTGCGTTTTCAGGTTCTGCTCCTAATGATATATGGTGCTCTTGTAGGATGAATGGGTCTGTTTACAGATGCGGATTTAATCAGATCGCTGAACTTGCCAGCAAACTCTGTCCATGCATTATCAATGGAGCAATTGTCCGAAAAATTCCAAATGGCATCCCCAACAAGTTCTATGAGTGTGTCGTAGTGTGTGATTATTCGAAACAACTCACTATGTTTTTGTAGTAGTTCTGCATAACACACATAGTCATCAAGTATCGTTACGTGATCACTTCGCCCCAGACGGCTCTAGCTTTGGTTTCTCGATCATGAGCTCTTCGTTAGTGAGCACCAGATCAAGCACAGATGGTTTATTTCCCGTTCTGAATCTGGTGGGCGAACTCACATGCCTGAAGGGCGGAATGCTTGCAATAAGCTCTCGCAGGTCTGCCTTGAATTGTTCGTTGGACGTAGCTAGAATTTCCAAATGGGGCACATTGAAGTCGCCGGAGACGAGAACATGGCTGCATGGTTGTCGAAGTACCCTCCCCAATAGGAATGTCGGGCGGGAGTAAGTCTCTGGGGTGGACTTTGGGGGACGATAAACAACTGCCAAAAGGCAGGTATCGTTGCGCCTTAGTCGCAGACTGCACCACAGCGTGTCCCTGAGCAGCGTTTTCGGATCGTCCACCGGTTCGCACTGCAGGTCATTACGGTAGTATAAAATTACCTAACCGCCTTTACAGAGGCGATCGTTTCGAATGAGGGACATACCATGTATTCCGTCTTCGGTGTCGGTGATTCCTGAATGCAGCCAAGCTTCCGGTATGAATATGAGATCCAAGGCGTATGATGTATGACAGCCGCAGTTCGGCAAGCCTGCTCAATAGGCCATGTGCATTGGTGTACATGCAGGCAAATTTCTCTCCTCTTACCAATGAATCGCTGGATGTGTGTTTTGGGTATGATGTTGTGCCGACCGGTGATAGGTAGGCAACTAATCGTTTTTTGGGTGGGGTGATGAAGAACTCATCTGTGTCAGGTCCACAGATCTCACCATTACATCTATGCTCTTTAGGGTGTGTTTGCCAGTTTCATAGGCTAGTTGAGTGAAGTTATCCGAACTGCTATCTGGAGGCAGTCTGACTAAGTGTCTGCTTGCGTATGTTTGCTTAGGGGAAGCTGTTTTGATCCGGAGCTCGGAAGGAAGGCAGCTACGGTCTGTATACCAGCTCACTAACACCGTAGCTGACATGTGTCTGGATTTTATCACCACTTTCACAATCCTCTGGCCATTTCCTTTGTAATTTGGCGACCTGTATAGCCTCGAGATCGACTGCGTAATGACATTTTCCAGGGACAGGGGCTCTCGAATGTATCGCCACTGCTCTTGGTCGTGGGCGGTCGCTTCGCGCTCATCATGACCTGCAGCTTCGGGAATACCGTGTACAAGGATGCACTTATCCACGGATTTCTTCCGGTGTTCTTCCAAGTGATGCTTCGCCTGTTCGCGCTCACCCCACGCTATATCCAGAAACGATGGGGATGGAACATGATACATTCCGAAGGCGCGGTGTCGATCACAGGATATCTTCTGCTTCACCAGCGGAAGTCAGTAAAACGCGGAGAATTCTCGGTTCACCGTGGTCCTTCGAGTTTGGGTGACGCGTGATCTGTGTCAATGTGGAGGACTTAAGTACAACACCTATGATGCCATATATGGAGTTCCAATGGTTCATATCATCGAGTTGTTTTCCTTTTAAGGCATTTGACGTTGACTCGGGAACGATGGTGCAGATTACCGATGATACACTATGTCAGCCGCCCAGCTGGTCTGCAGACAGTCGGTAGAGGCTGTGGAAGTACAATTTCGCCTTCTTCATTTACTTTAGGCCCAGTGGAGGTAACTGAAGACCTAAGTTTCCAGTTGGTTTGGCAGAAATCATGTTCCAACCACCTAAAATGCCGACGTGCTTCTAAAAGCTTGGAACAGTTTGGAGGGTAAATGAGGCCTTGACCGTAAGTATACCAATCGGACTGGCGGTTGTTGTTTTAGGCGTATTTGAGCAGCTGGTGGTGTTGACTACTAAAGCCACAGGGGACGCATTTTTGATGCTCTGTCCAGCATACTTCCACTGTTTTGCAGCGGAACCTATTGGAAAGTTCCGGGATTTTCTCGTTGTCAAACGTTCCTCAAACGAATCAACTTTGGTTTTCCTCATTTCTGCAATGTTTGTCACCAGTCTTTCATGTTTCTGTGCTAGTTATGCACAATCTTTATCAGTGGTATAACCATATAAACTACACAGAACCATAGAGAATCTGGTTTACTAGTATGTATCTTCAACTGCCTTACTGTGAGCTTTGTACATTTATAATGGAACTTGCTTCGGCAGTTTCTACACCGAATTCCGGTTCGCACATTCTTATGGCATGTAAGAAAGCCATGTACTACTGTTAGCCTTGATGTAGAATAGAGGGCAACTGTTGATATATATATATATATATATATATATATATATATATATATATATATATATATATATATATATATGAGCCATCGGAGAACATGGAACTCAAAACAAAGCACAGAAATAGTAAAAGAAAACACAACACAACACATCAAAGTCCATGGTTTCGTCAGAGGGCGAGATACTACCCGGTTGCCCAAGCCGAAGTAGGGTGTTGACTTAGGGGACACCACCCCGAGCCTTTGGCTGAATAGCCTGTCCGCAAGGCAGCGGAGCGAATTCAGAGAATCGCGCCCATTAGGAGCCGGTGACTGATTGATCAGTTCATACGCCTTTCGTTTGTTCTTTTGTCAAACAGGGGCCCAATGCTCCCCAAAAATACAGCGTAAACTTGCTGGAATACAATGCTTCGCCAGGATGAAGCAAGGGGCAGTGACTTTATTTAGTGGCGAGTCACGACCGCCTCGTCACAGGGCTGTTAAGCAGACATTTGTGGTATTTTACATGGAAAACACTTGCCAGGCGAAAACCCAACACGTTCTGGAACACTGCCGCCGAACAATTTGCTGGAACGGGAAAATCCTGAACCACCCAGCTGGCACCACGAGGAGGTTGTTCGGCAAGCCAGCCAGCCCTGTCCTAAGACACGGTGACTTTGACTACAAGAGAGTCAACGGCTCTGAATACCTTGCGGATTAATCATCTGTCTACGGCTCACCGCATCAAGTCGACAGCATCTGTCGGTGGAAAGGATGGAGAACTAAATTTTAGCATATGGTAGCGTCGGAAAACCGAAAATCCCTATGAACAATAGTCAACAGGGTCTATAAATCCAATAAGAAAACTGTGGTAGCCATACACCGTTTCTTCCATCGAACAAAGAACTATCTAGCGTTCACCGTGGGAAACAATACCATTCCACACCAGTAACTCGCCGCGGTATCAGTGAAGTATACTAACAAATAACTCAAACTGTCTTGCAGCGAAAGCTGGTGTCCATACTTGAGCTCGCCGAGCAGACAGCTGCACGATTCTTGACCTCAACGCAATCAGTGTAGAAAGGTGCTGTTTCATAAGAACACTCTCAATATCCTTTAGTGGGCGACTTCAATGTACCTTCACTATAGCATCAATGTTCTTCAGTTGGTCATTATTCAAATCAAATTCATGGATATAGCAATTTCGTATAAGCATGTGCATCGATCGACCAACCAGACACCGCGGTTCAAGTGAGCTATCACTACTAAGCTTACTAATCACTAATGAAGAGTTAATATTTAAGTCAGTAAAATATCACCCTCCAACGGGGCCGCAGTGACAATTCGCTCCTAAAGATTGGTTATGTGTATTACACCAGTATAGTTGATAAAGAACGAGAAACTCAGCGAACTATTACAGACTATTCTAAGCTTCATAACTTAGCGACAACCGTTGACTGGAACCTCCAACCTCACAGTTCGGCAAAAGATGCATGGAATGAAGTGAAAGATAAAATGAACTGGGTCATAAAACCAACCACAAAAGTGGTACCATTACGGGTATCACGCCGGAGAAACAGTTGGGTCCAAAGTAGAACACGTAATTGGATAAACAGAAGAGATGAGATCTGGAGGCAACATACGCTAAGCCCATGTGATACCTCATGGCGGAACTACAAAACAATCAGAAACTTCTATACGTCATTTATTAGGACAGATAAGTACGGATGGCAGGAGACAATGGTACTCAAGTTTGCGAATAACAACAAGCTGCTATACGGGTGTGTGGATGATAAAAGAAAGGTTAAGCATGGAATATCACCACACAAGACCACCAGTGGTCTAACGACTACTGTTGTGGATACCGCGAACGTTCTGCCCCTGCAGTTTGACTTAGTGGCTACAAATATCATGGAAACTTCGCCCTATCACCTGCCAACAAAAGTCGTGGGCTTATCCAGCGTCACCATTAATCCAGCAGCTGTTGCAAGCAAATTACAGTCTCTCCGGGAGTACAGTGCCCCTGGAATCGACATGATCTGTCCAAAAGTACTGAAAACCCTTTCTCTCAACATAGCAGCACCACTTGCAACCTTTTTCCTGGGTCTGCTTAACTCTCCCATCTGAGTGGAAAAATGGAATTACCAATCGGATATACAAAGGATGTAAGCGACCGGATCCTGCCAACTGCCGACCTATTACTCTCCTTCCTGTTTTAGCAAAAGTGATGGAATCGGTAATCGCAGATGAACAGATGCGATATTACGAAAATCTGCAAATAAATTCTAACGTCCATGATTTCAGACGTAGACGATCTTGCCTCTTCCATCTGCAACTTACTCAACACTCATGGACTAGGGCAGCTGATGGAGGCCCCACAGATGTGATTTACTTAGACATTTCCAAGACATTCGGCAGAGTCAATCACTTCACTTTCTTCCACAAGCTTGCTGCCTATGGCATCAGCGGTCCCCTGCTTGGAAGGCTACTTACACGACCGAATTATCAAGGTAAGAAAAGTCGACACTCACTGCGAAAGCCTGTGCGCCTCCAGTGGTGTATAGCAAGGATCCGTCCTCGGCCCGCTACTGTTTGTAATTTACATCAATGACCTTCTAGCACATTTTCAACCCCTTGATCCAAATATTTACAGACGAAGCTAAAAGATGGAGAGCAATTCGTTCAGTATCCGACCGTGCCTAGCTCCAGAACGACCTGGATCGGATTAAAAATGTGCAGAGAGGAACCAGCTCCCACTGAACCCTGTAAAGTGCCACCTGCTGACCGTGTGTAGTAGCTTCAACACAACTTTTGGGGTAACACGTGACTAATGAACGAGACTTAGGTATCATCGTACAAGTGTTGGCAATTCCCTTCAATGTTCGAAAGCAGCAAATGTGGCGAAATGGAACTTGAGGCTTATGATGCGAGCTCTCGAGCAACTTTGAGTGACGTCTAGTACCACAGTTAATTGACTCGTATACTCGTCCTCACGTTGAATATGCAATTCAGGCCTGGTGTCCATGGTTAAAACGAGACCTTCGCCTATTGGAACAACCCCAAAGAAGAGTCACAAAGGCAACGCTTGGACTATCCGGTCCCGGTTACGAACTGCGCCCTCGTTTAATCGGCCGGTTCTCTTCAGAACGCCGACGGTTTCGCGGAGATCTCATTCTCACATGCCGGATATTGAGAGCGAGCACCCATGTACATTACTGCTGACCAAAACCCCTTACGAATAATGCCGAAGCCACCTACTGAAAGTAGTAACACAACACTCCAGTTTGGATCGTAGGAAGTATTTTTACTCTCTTAGAATCTGTCCACAATGGAATGCACTACCAACACATGTGGTGAACGCATCAGACATCATAATATTTGAAAAACTACTAGCCTATCACCTTAGTGATAAACGCTACACAACAGTTTGCTAAGGTGCAATGGCTTAACCATTGATAAGTCACGTTTGTGCTTTGGAAATTTTGAGTTTAACTTGTTTTGCATATTCATTCTGTGGGTCTTGTAAAGTTATGCTTTTTATCCCATCATACACTATTGAACTATCGAAGATAGCAAACTTTATTACGGTGTTCGCTTGTCGATCTCGACTGCTGGAATCATTAAGAACAAAAAATGCTCAATGTCATAGCACGTGAAATTCTCTTTGAATATGTTGAAAACAGCCTGATTATCAACCGGTGACCGCACCACCCACAACCTGCGACCAAAAGGTGTGACCTCGCGCATGGTGCTGGGGTGCTCACAACCCAGCGTGCACAAGTAAGATTGTGTGTGGAAAAAAAGAAAGGAGGGGCGGAAACGAATCTGCTCGGTTACGCACTTTGATAGTACCTTCAACTTCGGTTTCTACCCTAGCGGGACAGGAACTATGGAGAGAGGCGGTGTATAAACATGAGCAGGCCAAGCGACAGGGAGTTCTAAAACAGGTCCAAATGAGGCAAGCGGCGTCATCGTCATGTTTCAAGCATACTCACTTAAACGTCGAAAGACGGTTCGAAATATTTATATGTACACCGCGAACAACTGATAGTGATCGTATGCGGGCACGTTTCATGCAATTCGATCTACGACAGATGCGGTCTAGTGATCGAAAGGGCCAAAGTCCATTATGAAATAAATCGGTATACACATTGAAATTGTGTGTAGGAAGTGAAATGTGCAGTGGACACTCCAAGTAGAAAATGGATAACCAATGATTTTTATTTGAAAAGCTAGTCACAAATTAGAATCAGACAGTTCGAGCAGAAGACCACATCAGAAGAGTCAGTGGTGTCGACAGCCGTATCCTGTAAAGTCTCGAGCCAAGTACAGGGTCAGTCGCCATCGGTTTCATTAAGCGCCACCAGGTCAACTTTTTCCCACCTCGAGCCTTGCATCATACAACATAAGGTAAACAAAACGAACCCTCCTATGGAGTGATGAGTGGGCGTACACAGGTGTCCAAATCAACACAACGTATTCAATGTTATCAGCCGTTCTAAAGAAATGACCTGATTATCACCGCCTAGTACTCGTCGGCCCGTAGCTTAAAGGTAACGAGCTGGTCTCGCAATCTTGCGGCGCGGGCTCGAATGCGTGTAGGGGTGGGCGTCCTCGCGGTGTACTCAGCCTGCGTGTGACTGGTGATGGTCGCACGGCAGCAAAGCGCCGTTGCGGCGTACAGCTGACAAACTACTTTTTATTTTAGTACTCGCCAGTGCACACCACTACTGGGGACAGGACGGTGCCATCCGACGCCAGCAATGCTCCTCAGATAGACGCTTCAAGGTGTGTAGGCACCCCAGATCCTCAGACAGAAGGAAGCAAGTCACACTCCTATGGCCTTTCAAATCGAGAGAACCCCTTTCCGGCATCACAAATGTAGCAGATCCAAGATGGTATTTCAACCTTTCGCAATATGTGAGTCAACTTCAACGGTTACGCGCCCATCGCTACCAATGCAACTGCCAAGATAATTAGAGTTATCAAAGCGTCGGTAGATTTACAAAAGCATTGCATATTGAAGGTGCCAAAAGATAGAACCGCTCTAGTTCTCTTGAGTTGTTCGTATCGCCCTACGATTGTGCAAAAGAGCGCTTCTTGCACATAATCCAGTGTTCCTACCTGACAGCACCTCAATCTCTGTATCTTGAGATTTCTCAAGGGAACACGTCATGGTGCGGTCCACGATAAAAATGAATCCAAGTGTGGAAATTGGACAACCCCGGCGAAAACCGCAAGCTGTCGGGAAAGGGTTTGATAACGCGCCGTAGTGATCGAGTAATTGGTACGTGAAATATGCACAAATTGTCATGGGAGTAAGTACATCGAACTGAATTAACGAGTCAATTGGGTCAAACGCCCTTTTGAGGTCGAGGAACACAGTCGTTATCGGGCTACGGTACGTGTGGCGCTGTTCCAACACTTGCCGCGTTGGACGGAAACCTCCTTACCCTTCCTTTGTCCGAGACTCCCGTATTTTTATCATTCCCAGCTTCAGGCCAAGATCTTTTTTGGTTATTGTAAAAGGTGTGGCTATTCTTGCAGTAGATCGTCACCGTGATCGACTCACTGCAGTTGGCTGGGATCATCTCTTCCTTCCATAGCTGAGTCAATGATTGGTAGATGACCTCACCGCCATGAATGAATAACGGCGCGTGCAAACGAGGCAAGAACAGTGACGCGAAAACAATTGGGGGTCGTAATCGCAAGCGTCACAGTCGGTAGGTGCGTGACACAGGGCACTGGCTGCGTGCATTAACCGCACGTCACATTGAACCATACAACAGAGCTGTAACGTGGTGTGAGGCGATATGCAGAACATTATGTGGGGATCCGCATTCAAAGATCGTAGCAGGTTCAAGGTTAGTCAATCGGAATATGCAGATATTCTTACCACACAGGAAAACTGAGGGTGACGAGCCGTCCAAAGAGGTTTCCAAGGCAAGCTGCTTGCAGAAGGATGCGGGTAATAATCCTGGTCTCTGAAATCCATGAGCTAATCCGCTAGGCGCACATGAACAAAACTTGTCAAGTATGCCTGTGCAGATTTTCGGGTGTATAAAATGGATCATGAAACAGTGTTTATTCAGTCAGAATGAGCAAATCATCACTAAAGTAAAAGTCAACATACGAATAGATCGTGGAGCTGCCAAAGATGGCCGGCAACACAAATGCGATGGGATACGATTGACGTAGAAAGAGGCAAGCGGATTTGAAACACCAAGTAAGATAATAAAAAAGACCGAAAAACGAATAACATGGTAAGAAACATAAAACGCAAAATATGAGAAGTGTTCGGGGACAGATGAAGCCTATTATGCGCATGGTATTGTAGTCGGATCAAAAAAATTGGGGAAAGAGATCACACGCAAACACACGGTGGGAGGAAATGTTGTAAAATGTACAATGGATGTGAATAAAAAGGAGGTCTGTGGGACAAGAGAGTGTGGTCAATGTGATGGTTAAACGCGCTGGCCCAGAAGATGAGTGTTCATTGGAAACGGAGATTCTTTGCGGGAATTTCGAACTACGACACAGCTCATGAAGGCGAGGATCAACGCGATGGCACAGCCGACCGCGATCGCCACTACTTCACCATGGGTCAGTTGCAGAGGACGTTCTCCACCTGGGTGGAAAATTAGACCAAAGCAAAGGGGTAATGTGAAAGGAAACGGAAGAACATACCCATACGCTCGCCTTCATTCAGCGGCAAGGGAAGTATGGTGATACACATGCGCAATACAAGCCGGGAGAGCGTTTGGTGACAGCCAAATAGGTGATTTGAATAGCATCGGACGAGAGGTTGCAATCAGACACATTGAATAGTCTCAGCAAGTCCACCTAGTTTCCGCATATTGAGATGTATTAGAGTAGCCTACAATTTCGCAGAAATTTGAGAGAACAAAGCAAACAAAAGAGAATAAAATAAAGCGATTTGTGGCGACGGACGGAAGGACAATGGACACAGTATTGCCTGTGACCATTCGATGACATCATGTCAGACATTGTTCACTACCAAAAAAAAATCCATTTAGTTGTTTTCGTGCCTGCACGCATAAAGGTGCTTCCGCATAAGAGAATCAAGTGGATCATAGTGAACCGCTACATCGCCAGCCAGCTGCGTTCACGATTCGTCTAACCAAGTGAGTTTGCGGTAAAAGGTGTACAGAGAAATGAGTAGCGTACATTCATATGAGGATGTGAGTCTCGTAGAATCACCGAGTGGTGCAATGAAGTACCAAGGAAACTTGGCACCTTATCATTAGCGAAAGGATAAGCATGCTTCGTGAGCAAGGGCTGTTAAACAGGTAGTCACTGGTGTCCTCGGCAAGAACCTGCCATATCGTCGATTCATTTGGGGGGAATAAACAAACTACATCGCTGTACACCGTACAGATGAATGGTGGGTTCAGCGTTCGCCATCTTCACAGAAGGTAATGACGTGACAGCATACGGGCCTTTTCTGTGCAAGAATCTGTTACGGAGGCGAAACAGCTGACTACGATGGTGCACACTAGCGGGGCGAGATCGGCCAGATCACGTGAGCGGCTGACAGCCTCGTTGTCATGGTCAAACCGGAAGCTGACGAAATCAGACCGTCGTCGCCGCACGGGTTGCTACGTTGCGGACGTGATCCTACCTACAGTCAGAGAGAGATGGCCGCTACCAGAGTCGAATATGTTCGGACAAGCGATGTGACTCACCTCAGTGATGGAGGCGAGGTAAGTGCATGTGACCTATAATAGTAGTCATGTTTTGTGCCTAAGATACTTCGGTCTAGCAGGCTCAGCGTTTTGTTTTCCCCGGTTGGTTGGTACCTCAGAGAGACACAGGCAAAAGGGCAGCGTCACAACACTGGCGACGAGAGTTTAATCGAACCCAAAATGGCAGTCAGCTTTGAACAATTGCAGGCACTTTTGCAGGAGCAACAGACGCAGTTCGAAAAGTCACAGAGGCAGTTGATGGCAGTGCTATCACAAAAATTAAACATTCAAGTAGAATGGGAACTGGAAATGAAATTGACATCGCAAGAAATTGTTTCAGAATGTCAGAAGTTGCTCAAATTGACTCCTGCTGCAAATGTGGTCCCAAATTCAGAAGCTATGGAGGAGCGAAACTTCTGCCACACTGCCACTTCAGAATCAGATGTGCCCATCAGACTTAAGGGTGCGACGACAGAAATCAATGGCAGTCAGATTGCACAGAGGAATAGACGCCACGATGCAATGCTCCAACCTGTTCCAGATTGCTGCAGAATTACCAGTGCTGCCCTGAACTTCAAGCCAGCCACTAAACCAGTATCCATAGCAAAACGCGTTGTGCTAATCAGGAAAGAAAAGCATTGCAGTTGTCATGCGGGGAAAAACCGAACAGACAGGATGCGTCATTTCAGAATAAGTGACAGGGGGTACGCGCGAGAGCTCCGAGGACCGAAGTGGTGTTCAAGAGGAAGGGTGATCCGCAGAAATGGTGGAGTCAATTACGAACAAACGGTTAGAAACAAGAAATGGATCAGGCACGCAGATCAGCGGAGACCGAACCACGGAAAAACACAAGGGCCCGAAAACAACATATATCGAAGAGCGGCCAGAAGGAGAAGAAAACCACCAGAACAACTGACTGATGTCAAAACAAAGAAAGCTGAACTGACGCAAGTACGCATGGTGGGGAAGCAGTTTCAATTCGGAGGTGTTACGGAGGCGAAACAGCTGACTACGATGGTGCACACTAGCGGGGCGAGATCGGCCAGATCACGTGAGCGGCTGACAGCCTCGTTGTCATGGTCAAACCGGAAGCTGACGAAATCAGACCGTCGTCGCCGCACGGGTTGCTACGTTGCGGACGTGATCCTACCTACAGTCAGAGAGAGATGGCCGCTACCAGAGTCGAATATGTTCGGACAAGCGGTGTGACTCACCTCAGTGATAGAGGCGAGGTAAGCGCATGTGACGTATAAAAGTAGCCATGTTTTGTGCCTAAGATACTTCGGTCTAGCAGGCTCAGCGTTTTGTTTTCCCCGGCTGGTTGGTAGCGCAGGGAGACAGACAGAGCAGAGAGGCGAAGGGCAGCGTTACAACAGAATCAAACAGTTTAACAGTATAGTCATTAGTGATAAGCGAGCGGCCAGGGTACCTGAGATAATCCAACATATCGAGCTGACGTTAATCGAGAGTGGCAGTGGTGGATCGGCTTAGTACCGCAGATGTCCTGGATGCTGAAGGCAAAAGACAGGTGAGCAAAGAAGTGGCTCGCAATGATCATGGTATCCGATTAGAAGCTGAATAATACGAGTGTATTCCTTGATAACATAAGCGTAGTGTTGGCCCCAAACCCCAAAGGTATCAATCAGCCAACTGGACAATAGAATACGAAACAGGTGAAACGCGCAAAAAGAGTAAAACCGCTTTGATCAAGAAGGCAAAAATCACAATGGATTCTGGATAGCTTCCCATGGTCACAAATAAATAGATAGTTTATTTCTCGACAGTGTGAAACACGGCCTGGATTGTTAGTTCGACGAAATGGTACAAAGGAATTCCGAAAATAAACGATGGTTAAAATAACCAGACAAGGAAGTAGAATCTCGATTTGGTGCGACACATCTCATTTGGCGTGATCAGTCAGTTAAACGAAAAGTAATGCATCGGTCACGAGCGAAAATAATGTAAAGGAGACGAGAACTGCAATGCATGCAGTAGAAAGGAAAACACAAGTTTCGGTAATAAGCGGTGACAATAATGAGATAAAAGGCGCTTGGAGACTGACTAGGTTGGAGTAGCCATTAACAAATCGGTGAGCAACAAATGAGCTCATCTACATTCAGAGGAAACTAGCGGTGCTTCGTCTCTGCGTCCACCGCACTGTGCTTAGTGCTTCGGCTTTACTCCAACCGCCTTGAGCTTATGAGCTGAGTTCCAATGGATTAGAGTCATCCACTTCACCCCCAATCACCAAAGTGAAGGATAGTGATACTATTTTCCGACATCTAACCAGTGATCATGGTGGAAGGAGTGAGTCGAAACGCCGTCATAACAGAGAGGTTAAATAAAGAATTATGGAACAGGCGGGTGGTGTCGAAGATCAAGGCCTATCGTCGAGAATTCACAGAAGCGACGCGCAGTTATGTCGCATTCGATAGTGTGGTCAGGAAAGGATAAAAGTTGTATCGTCTGAGTGATGCATTACACCATGTGGAAGATGCACACAGAAAGGATGAAAGAACCAATAATAGATTCACTGCAAGGCGGCGTGAGAAGGTACCCACTAACAGCATGCAAAGTAAGCGGAAAGCGATGATAGAAAATCAACGCTTTCGGGTAGAATGGTGACGCTACCGAAACAATCTAGCATAGAGGATATGGCACAAGATGCATCTCCTATGCAATTCGGTTCGGTTGTGCGAAAATGATTTCAGCACTCCTGTGAGTCTGGTCAATTTTCCTTCAGTCACGTTGTTATAGTAGTAGAAATCGACAAAAATAGAGGGGAAAAGGTTGACAAATGAAAGCCTAAATCAAAGGATGAAAGGAGTGGTGGGTTACGGAAAGGAAACGAATGCAATAGTCCAGTCAAATCGTGCCGGACAGTGTCTAAGCTATGGGATTCTCCACTTAAGAAGTGTGCGCAGAGCAGACAATACTTAGGGGTCGATATATTTGGAACAGATAAAATCAGAGATAATGTGAGCAGGTATTGCGGTTTGAAAAGTGCGCTGCATAGTGGAAGAGGTTGCGAGGCTATCTAATGTGGAAAGGTTGCAGTGACGATTGGTGACAAATACGACACTGACTAGAGCACAGCCAGTGTGTGGTACACAGTTGCGAAGCAATCGGTAAAGCAAACACGTGTGGATGGACAGAGAGCAACAATGGAGGATTATGAATCCTCACCAAAGCAAGAAGATGCACGCGCATGAAAGTACAGAGAGCAGACGGCATGTCCACTTTGTGCCCGCTGTTAGAACAGTCCCATACTCAAGTATTGAAAAGAGTGTTCGAGTCGTAGATCAGTGTGTCCTTCTGCACGCTATCATCTGGAGAGGCGTTTCACCAAAAAGGCAGGTAATTACTCATTATTCCGACACATAAATTTATATCAATTGTGCGAAGGTCCTTATTCAGAGCAAAAATGATTCCATCTCCAACGGGACAATAGCCCCGTGGACTTTATTTTAACTTGTCACAACTGGATTCAATCGGGCTCCTAGCAACACTCAGAAGAGCATTTGGCAGTCGTTTCGTCCTCTTGGAACTCACCAGTAATGTGGGTCTCCTTGGCTCATGAGTTTCTGTTTGCAAGATCGGGGACTGCTTCGGGTCTCTCAACAAGCTGAGGGAACGCGCACTAACGACAAGCTCCTACAAAAATCATCGATAACCCGAAGATATACCGGATTTTCAGAGGTGCCTTGCTGTATTTACTTGTGATGATTTCTATTTAAAACTCAAATATGCATACCATGTTCATGCGAACTAGAGGGTCAGTGGCTCACATGAGTTCCGAGAGCAGGACTGCAGATACAACGCTGTAAAAAAGAAGGAGAATCGCGAGTTGTTGCAAACAACCGTCATCCGCATTGGCTGTTCGCAGAGAAATCGCTTGCTTCGAGTGAATGCACGTTCAGTGAATAAACAATGCTACTGGGTCAGGAGGCAGGTTAACTAAATCCATGAGGCTGAGGCTGTTTTAACGTGGCTTTGCGAGCACTTATGTGACTCCGCACTGGCCACGGCTCGTCGCTACGGACAACTCATAGCCGTTTCAACCCGGTCGGATGGCAAGGTGTCCATGCATGCGTCAAATGTCCTGAGAAGACAGAAATGGCACCGTAAGTTCATTTGCAAAGCGATCAACAGTTGTGTTCAGTATAAAGGACAGATAGCCAAACGGAATACTAACGAGCCTCAAGCAGACAGACTAGTTAGAGCGCACGTGCTGCAACTGTTAAACTACCAATTGTTTAAGTATGCTTTGTTATCAGATCACTCAAGAAGTAGAGTTTGGGTCCTACAGGAGTAAAAAGTTACCCAAGCCCGTTTATTGAAGGAAAGTATGAGCGTAACGTCGAGACACTGCTCACATACAGGTTGCTACCAGGCGGTGTCCCCATTCAACCAGGTGGCAAGCAAAGTTCAAAGTTACGGATTTGCACACTGTGGCACCTGAGTAAACAACCGCGACACACTGAATGAGAAAACTGTGGTATTGGCACACACGTACACGGGTGCGTAAGCAGAATAAAATGATCACAAACGGTTAACGCTGTAGGAGCAAAGGAAAACGGTTATCATGCGCACATAAGCAGGGGCAAACGTGTAAACACATGCGTAAGCAAACACAATAAATCGATCCACATGCGCAATATAGGCCCCCAGACAGCAAGCGATCACTCCGCAGCTGGAGTGGCATCCGTTCAATGGATGCGCGGGTATACGTACGTCGGCGGGGGCCACGTGGTTGACCAGTGCGAAGTAGTCGCTGTTCCTCCAGCTCATACTGGTCTGGTCAGCCAAAATGGTGAGTAAATGAGGTGAAATAAATGAGTGACATTCATGGTATTATTGAAGTCATGTGCGTACAAACGGGACAGGAAGACGATGAGAACAAACTATTCCAACTTCGGCTCATCGAGAAACGTGAAACGGAAAAAACCTGATGGTTATACGAAGCCACACGAATCAGATTTCAAGGTCGATCGTTACCAGATGTGCCAGCGGCCTTCGTATTAATGAGAGCTTAGACTAGAGCGAGTAACGAGTTGCACTACAGGCATGTGCTCAGCCTGCAAGCTACGCGCGGTCAAAACGAGACGTCCTGATGATGTCAAGTTAGAATCAGAACCAACAGGCCGAACCGCTAGCACAGGACACCCTTCTTCGAGCGGAACCACGAAAAACACCCTTCCCCTACATGATGATTTTATCGTTAAGGGAACGAGGCGCCGGAAAAGCCGAGGGGAGCAGGTTTACATGGAAACATCCAATCAGCCTCGAAAACGCTAGTGTACTAGAGGCTGTAGTCACATGTTCTCAAGCGCGGTGAGAGATAATGTCATTAGACAGTAAAGAACTGAAATAAATACGATTACAGGTGATGTGTCCTAGGAGACTTGGTAGATGGCTCATTGTACGTCGTGGACGGGTGCTAAAGAATGCATACATCTAAGCGGGGTATTGTGATGCACGTAGTTAACTGCGACGGATCGGTAGATTCCAGAAGCCGGGTGACAAAAGTCAACCCCGGAAACACAATGGCTGTAGTAGAAAACGTCACGGCCAAGTGTAGTGGGGACACCAAAGGGAGCTCTATGTGCATTCTGGTGTGCCGAGTTGTCGCCCAACACAGATGGGACCACTTCTCCTCACTACTGAGTCCTTAAGGGAAAAGAGTGACTGTGATGCGTGGAAAGATGTCAGTGAAGACGCACTGTTCATCTGGGAACAAATCCATCTTCCATGAGTGATTGACCATCTTCAGGAGAAGAAAAAGAAACAAAAGAATCACATAGGCAGCTATACATAACATATATGCCACAGCACAATGAAGACACAACAATGGATATGCGCTAAGATACAGAGGGAAGTGGAGACGAAATTTCAGGCACTGCGCCTGTGTCGGTCACACACAATCACCGGTTGGATTGGGGAAATGGCACAAGTATAGAAATGACCAAAATTCTCAGCAAAGAAATGTGCACCAAGTGAAAAGGGGTATTGTATTGAAAAAGCATTAACTGGAAGAATAAGCTCCATGAACTGTAACTGCTAGTGCGCATACCACACGTTGAGTAGAGCAGCAAAAAACAGTACAATCCACCAAATGTCCATCGTCGACAAGTGAAAAGCAAAGCAAGTGGGGAATGTGTATTAAGGAATCTTACTGGAAAGAAATCACATGGAACTAGCGAGTGTATGATGGAGATTGTAGTGAGAAAAATAGCGGGACAAGGGAAGTACCCGTGGGTCCCTAGTCCGACACAAAGGTATAGGAGAAACACTTGCAAGTATGACCGGAACAACGTACGAAATGTTCAAAAAGAAACCGAACTTTTGAAACAGTGCGCCAACCGGCAGAGGAAACGCGTTGCGGCTACTGAGCGCATGTGGAAGCTTGTCTAGACAACAAACTGCGGCTTGCAAGCTAATTGCGATGAATCAAATCGAAACTGCCATTTGTCGCAATTCGTTCTGACTGTTGGTTGGCGAGTTACAACCGCTGAAGTGAGCACCTGCATACGCTGTTCGTCAGAATAATACCAAAGATTCAGTGAAAGAGCTTGAAGAACAACTTGTGTGTGTGTGTGAAATTATGCTACAAACCTGGCAAAACTTTTACGGAGACATTTTCATTGCTTAGCCAAGCATACGGAGAGGACGGCAGAGTCGCACGCAGTGCTATGAATGGTTTGTGTTTAGAACACGGCATAAAGTCGGTAGGTGAAGATCCCAAGCCTGGACGGCCTTCCACATCAACAGTCAATGACCATGGCTAGAGAGTTCGTGCTGTGATTCGTGGAAATCGTCGTTTAACTGTTCAAGTAGTTGCTGACGAAGTGGGCATCAGCGTTGGATCATGCCATCAAATGCAAGTGCGTTTGAGGAATGCCGTGCGCAGGAAGAGGACTGAATTGTGGGAAATTAGACTTGGATGCTGCATCATGACAATGCGGCTGCCCACGCATGGCACTTTGTCCGCAACTATCTAGCAGGAAATCACACTCCCGATGTGCTCCATCCACCGTATTATCCGGATTTAGCCCCTACGGAATTTTTCCTGTTTCCCAAACTTAAAACCATATTGAAAGGACCTCGTTTGCAAACCATAGCGGAGATACTGGCGACAAGAGACCTGCGCGCCATCCCAGAAAGTGCATTGCAGGAGGCTTCCCAAAAATGAAAGCGCCGTTGGGAACAGTGTATTGCCAGTAGAGGGAACTATTTGAGAGGGAAAATGCTTAAAATATTGTGCAATGAACAATAAAGATGTTAGAACAAAAGTTCGGTTTCTTTTTGAACACTCCTCGCATACTCCTACCACAATTACAGTAACCGAAGTTGTCCAACGCCAACACACCACATCATCGCGAACAGATCGTGCTACATCGTCGCCAGATCGAAGCGTAGTTCCGTGGGGAACCGGAGAAAACGGCTCACTACGTCACATGTTCAGCTATACTCGCAAACGTTGTAGTCATGACCAAAGCAGCACGATCATAGTTGATTCGTGAAGCAATCGACTTGTGTCGACTAGGTTTATCAGGAAACAGGATTCGTGTCGAATAGATGTTGGAATCACCCATGGTCTCTCCACACCAGCTTCTAAATGTTGTCCTACATAAACGCTGTATGAAAGGCGGTAACTATGGGGGCCAATCCTGTCCTCTGGGGAGTTTGTAACTTGTATGGCAGTGGAGGATGGGTCGCGGTGCATGGCGGTTAGGTTGCAGATCATGTCTACCTTGTTTGTCGAAAGTGCACGACATCAGTGCGAAAAAAGCAAAAAGAAGCCGATCTGAAGATTAGGTAGTGGCACATCGGTCCAATAGATGGGGTCCATAGATCTGGCTAGATGAGGGGCTTATAATCCAGTTGAACTGATGCAACCGATGAGCCAGCGACACCAATATAGTCATGCCCCTGTGTTCAACTGAGATTCTTAAAGTTGATCATTCTACTCAAATTGGTTGTATTATTTTCCACTCTCGCTAGCTTTGGTCATCATGGCAACGAAGAGTGTGCGTATCGGTGCTGGGAGCATACTTGACAAACTAGAATAAGCTGCCGCTACTGCACTGAGCAGTAAAGTTGACAACGCCCAGTAGGTGTGTATGTCAATCAAGAGCAATGTGACAACAGGCGCTATCGACACAGCTAAGCAGCGATTGTCATGGTGACAATCAAGTACTATGCCCATGGCAAGCATTGAGGGCGGGAGGTTGCACGCCGTAAAGTATGTCGCAGTGTATAGCTGAAGCACTTCTCGAAATGGTTTCATAGCGAAACAAAAAGGACAAGTACCTCCGTGGTGGAAATGGTAATTTCACTGGCCCGTTGTGATGTGGACCACCAGCTGGCAGATTCATGGAGGGAAAGTCATGTTCCCATCATTCAAATCGATAAGAACAATCGTCATCATCCAACATCATCAGTACACGTTAGCTGAGGATGAGAAACACACCTCAGCTAACGTGCCACAATAAAAAAGATAAGGTACTAAAAAATTACGCTACAAATTACACTACAAAAAACATGATGTTAAGTATTATATTATGCGTTTTGCATGAGATCGGGATTGGAGATGGAACCTAAATGGAGGGGGATGGACAAATAAATTTACAACACAAAAGCCATTGGGACCGGCTCTTCGCCATATCAGCAACTGTGTCCAATCAAACGTGTTCATCGTCCATAGGACCCCAGACAAGCAGTCGGGATGCACCAACCGACGCCAACTTCGAAGTGAGGGTTTTCATTTCTCACGACCAAGTCATCACATGGCCTCCCCTCCTCCTCTTCCAACCGCACCCTCAACGCGCAAATAATGCACGTCGCGGGAGTCGGTGTGCTGGCATGCGCAACACGTGGCCCAGCCATCGGAGCCTGGTACGTGATATAATGGTGCTGAGCGGTTCACTCGCTCTTCCTGCACCAAATACGCGACGTCGAACACGCTCATTGCCCACGCGGTGCTCCCACCAGACATGAGCAAGGCTGCTAAGGCAGCGATCGAAAGTGACTAGCCTCTTTATGTCAGCCGACTTGGTCGGTCAGGTTTCACAACCGTATAAAAGGGTTGAACGGACGACTGTGTTATAAACTATACCCTTCAGGGCGAGAGTAATGTCGCGTCTGCTCCCCAGGTGGCTTTTGATATACGGTTCGTAACCTCATCTTCAATCCCTAGGGCGCTAATATAGCTACCCAGCTACTTGAATTCCTGAAGGACTTCTAGCAGATCACCACCAAACGTTAGCGCAGGGGTGGGTCTCTACCAATATTGGAGAAGCACTTGGCATTTCGAGGGTGCAAAGCATAGCCCAAAACAATTGACAACTAGTGCTAATTGGTCCAGTGCTGTTTGGCATGTTTGGGAACTGTCACAGATTAGGACAATATCGTCTGCATACTGCAAGTCAGGAAGTCGCTCACCAGGGGTAGCTCCACACCTTCTATGTCGTGTCCAGCGAACGCTCTTTCCATGACTTCATCAATAGCGAAGTTGAAGAGGAAAGGTGACAGCGGGCATCCTTGTCTCACACCGCTGGTGATACTGAAGGGTGGCGAGAGTTTGCCTTAAACCCTCACCCTGCCCGAACTATGTGCGTACAGCGCTTTGATAATGTTTTCATATTTATCGGGCACACCTTTCCTCAGCAGACAGTCCCAAGGGGCACATCGATTGACTGAGTCGAAGGCACCTTTTATGTCAAGAAACACGACAACGGTGGGTCGCCAATAAACATGGCGGTGCTCCAACACTTGACGCAATGTGAAGATATGGTCGATGCAGCCCCGACCTCGACGAAACCCGGCTCGCTCTTCACGGCTCTGGCTTTCACGAGTGCCAGGCAGTCAGTAAAGAATGACAGACAAGCAATTTAGAAATAATTAAGATCAGACTGATACCTCTATGGTTGACGTATTCCGAACGGGAGTTTCCCTTGAAAATAGAGACAATGACGGAGCGGCCCCAGTCTATCGGGAGAGTCTCCCGCTCCCAAAGATCCACTAGCAACTCCTGCAAATCATCTACTAGAGCAGATCCCCGGATTTTAAGAGGGTTGGGGAATTCTATCTACTCCTCCGGCCTTATGCAATTTCAACAGCCTGATCTCACGTTCGACTTCTGCGCATGAGGGCAGATCCAAGGAGACGGCCCAGGGAGAATGGCGCTCAATGCCCGAAGAAGAAAGCGATAACTCAGGTTGGTTAAATTGCCTTGCAAAGTGCCCGGCCCAACGCTCCAAGCGATTTGACAGCCTGTGGATCGGCTGTTCGCTCTCGTCGCGTATGGTCTCGCTACGACCAGGTCTTCTGCTGCCTGTTTCCCGTATCAGACGGTATAACTTACGATGATTACCAACAGTAGCGGCTGTTTTCATTTCCGATGCACGATGAGACCACCAGGTTTGGCAGTCTTTATTCAGGCTAGCACGCAGATATTCCCCGAGATTTTGGCGAGCCTCATTGTATTCGCATCCAGCCGGAATACGTCGGCGAGCATCCATAAGTTCCAGAGACTGTGTAGAGACCCAATGTCCAGTCTGGCAATCTGATTTGCCACATGAAAACATGACTGCTGATAGTAACATTTGGCGAATATGCACCTAGTGATCTTCGACAATGTTCAGTGGGCGCTTACTCAGCCCGGATGTCAGCGCACTTTGATAGACATTCAGAACACCTGGCTTCGCCAGCTGGCTGGTGTCAATCCGTTCATATCGACGTTGCGGACGTCCACCGAAACGCACCCGGAGGTCGGCGTAAACGAGTGAGTGGTCAGAGTCCACGCTCGTGCTCCAAATCGAACAACAGTTTTGGACACAGCCTCTCCAGCGGTAACTGATCGCAATATGATCGATTTGCCTCCATGGCTGGCCTGAGGCTGGTGGCCGCCAAGTCACACTTCTGCGGGTGCTGTGTCGAAAGTTTGTGCTCGCAGAAAACAGACGAGCATCTTCACACAGCTGTAGCAATCGCTCACCGTTAACATTACGGAAGCCTACACCACGTTGGCCGCCCAGATGAAGCTTACCAGAGAACAATTTTCCGACTTGGACGTTTAGATCGCCAGCCAACACCACAGTATCCGTGCTTCTTCTGTAACGAAGGAGATCATAAAGTTGCCGATAGAAATCATCTTTCACCGAATCAGTGCTACAGTTTGTAGGGGCGTAGGCCGCAATGACAAACAGTCACCGTTTGTTCTCGCGCGACTTCATAGCATGGAACGAACCAGCTAAACTAACGGCGCACATTCGACTGTTGACTGGGGTCCAGTCGATCAGGGCAGCTTCAGCCCGGGGACTCAAAACAATGCCGATGCCAGCTTGACCGGCATTCGAAGCTGCATCATCGCCAGATAGGCACAGTGAGAATGTGGGGGATCGCAGAGTAAGCACTTAGCTCGAATCCAGCAGGCGGATTTCCAATAAACAGCAAATATCGATCGATAGGGTCTCTAGTGTGCGGAAGAGTGCTGCCTGTTGGCCAATCTGTAGCAAAGTGCGCAGGTTGAGGCATGTCAGTCATAGTGAGACTCGAGGACTCCAAAGGGTAACGGATGATCTGACGTTATCCGCTTGGTTGAACATGAACTTGTCGACTGGATTGGAGTGACATCCTGCGACTGTGTGTGAGTTGAAAATAGAAGACAAACGACTATGAAGCAAGGTGAGAGGGCCAAGAATTGGGAAATAAAAGTGAACTTGGAGCGGGACGATAAGAATGAAAAAAAGCAAGGAGGATAAGAAGGCGGGAAGGTCTGAGTAGTAGCAGCCAAACCCCTATCCACCCTGCTCGATGCAGCATCTAGGGCGCCGTTGATTATCCTCTGCAACGGCCAGAGTATCAAGAAATTGTTAGAAGAAAGGTTCGTTGTATTTCGTGGGTATAGTACTGTCAGATTACCCAGGCTTAGACAATAGGACGATTGGGGTTCTCAAAAACCTGACCGCAAGACAGCGGGGTTTTGGCAATGGACTACGGACAGCTCGTGTTACGGAGTAAGGAGCCACCCTCACTTCAACCCCCAAGCTGAAGGGCCAGGAGACTGAGTTTGTCTGGCCTCAAACCATTGACCAATCTGGTATGAGTGGCTCTGAAGGTGCAAAAAAGCATCACCCAGCATAGCTCAATGGATCACTGAGGCACACAAACCATTGCACCAGGTTAAGTTCCAGTCTCATTGCGAAGGGACAAGGATAGTAGGCATACGAAAATGTTAACACACACTGATCAGACTAGACAGCTTACGTAGTAACACTGGGAGACTAGACCGTTGGCAGTCAATGCGAAGAGTGTCCATCGTAATAAGAATGGACCTGGTTATGGTGCATTAGCCAGTGTATCACCGGGATACGTTGAGTTACATTGAGTGGCACTTTTCACTTGTCTAAAAAACCGATTACACCAACCAGGCCAAGTCAGAGGTAAATTCGGTCTTAACATCTTCTTTATCGGACACTGGAGAAGTTCGATGGTCCTTCCTCATCAAAACTCGGTTGTTGGAGCCACTTACGAGTGTTCTGTACAACGTCTAAGAGTGGGTCCACTGCTGTGGAGCCGCCAAGTCAACCAACTCCGACGAACGCCTTGTCGTGACCAAAAGAGTGGTGATGGATCATTTAGCCTTAATCTCCTATTAAGGTCGTGCGAAATGGAAAGGCCTACTGCCGTCGAAACATCTTACAACATAGAAATAACGAAAGACATCACATCCCAGCCTATACGCAAATCAAGCCGTGCACTGAATCCAGTAACTTCGTTCCAGAGAGAGAGATCGTGCATCGAACAAAATAAGGAGGAAGGAGTAGGGAAGGTGATATGAGGAGCACTTGTCCCCACGAGGTCGCACAAGTCGTGATCCAGAGATGATACTTTTGTGAGTCCACGATCCAGACACGCCCACATATTGCGAGCGAATATTCTTGTTACATACACGCCTACGTTTTACTGACACCCGTCTCCTCGTCTTTCCCTGTATTCACCTCCGCAGACCATCGCCAGGCTCGGTATAAAACTGAGGCTATGCGATCATGTAACAGCTTCTACACTGGGGTGGGGGGGGGTCAAAAGTACTCTGCTGAAAGCGTATTTTCTCTCTTCGTGGGGTTGGGCGCGTTGACTGCAAGCGGATGACAGGGAGAGTATCGACAAATGTGTTTCGTCTCATCTGGGGTACAAATTTGCCAGGTCCGTACTGTTCACGTTGACATTATCGCCCACACCGATTAGGACCATCGTAACAACCAGGCGCTGTTCCTCGTGCTCAGTTCTAGGAACCTCGCGAGCAATAGTCAAAACAATCATCTGTTCCAAACGTCAGAAACAAGCTGAGGCCAAGTGGTCAAAGGCAGCTAGTGCACAATGGTCAAATCGAAACACCTATGATCAATCAATCTACAACTAGAGCGGTCTGTTTCAGTGCAATTCGACTCATGTCGTTAGACTCCAATAAACTACAGCTTGCCGCGTACTCGCCATTTTTGTTTACCCTTAGTGGGGGTTAGTCTACCCAAGCAGTCCGCTAAAACACTGTATGCGATAAGGAAAAACCTCTCGCCTACCGCGAGCGATACACTCCAAATAGATTTTTAAAGTGGAATCCGCAATCTACATCGCGTCCTATGCTCATAAGCTGCCATGACTCCCACTAACAGCGGTTGATCCTGTAACTAACCGACTGTAAGCGATGAGCAGTACGCTTGAATCGTCCTACTATGCACGTGTCCGCGTGCCCTATTAGGTTCCGGCCTGTATACCTACACTGGCTTCGACTGGAGCATGTGCCGCGGTACAAGCCACAAGCAAACTGGAATGATACTGCGACGAACACAACCACAGTGATGGAAGGTGCAACCTACGGAATTTAACAAGATCCATGCTTTCTTTGCCACCAGCGGTCAACCAGAAATAAAGCTCGGTGGACGCCACCACAGATTTATTGATTCTTGTGCACATAACCCGAGGAGCATTGGGAACACGAAGTGGAAAGCAGTGCATGACGGCCAGTAAAAAAGTGATGTGGAAAATGGAAAATACACTCACCTGGACACAACACGTAAATATGCCGAGACGGAGTGTGATCTGCGTACTGACGCCCGGAGACTGCGCATTGAACTTCGTTTAGTCCAACCAAACCGAGTTGCCAGCAGTTCACGTTCAATGCGGATCTGGTGGTTGTCATTTCGGTGGTCGATGGGGAACGGTTGCATGTGTCCGATCGAATCTGGTTTGGTCCTACGGTAGTCGTACCAGGTCTGCTAGATGTCTGTAAGAGGAGAGAGAAGTGGAAGCGAAAATTATCTACAAAGTGCTAACTAGACAAACAAGTACCAGCAACACGCGATAGAAATATTAATTGAGGGGTCCAGGCAACGGTTTGGCGTTATAACGTAGGTAAAAGCATGGAGATCACTGCGATGCAAAAATAATAAAAGCGAGTTACGTGGAACGCAAAACCGAGTGCAAGGAACAAGCAGCTATGTGATGTTTACAGGAGGTGTGAGAATGTAAAGAAGATGGGGATGCAATGGACAATGGGGAAGTAGAAAAATAAACAAACAGAGCAAACGTTCCACAACTTCTGAGATCTTCGCGTAGAATCCGAGATGGACACACCAAAGTAAATATCATAATCGGAACCGGTAATGGCCTCGACGGAAGCAACGATTAAATATTCTAACAAAGTACGAGGTTCTAAACCCAACAGGGCAGGTGATAGCGTAATTTAGCTGGATGGGATAATCTCTTGGCGAGATTCCGCGAGATTATCTTGGGGACTAACCAAACCAAACGGTAATAAATATCAGTTGGAGGAAATGCCCCATTCGATCACTACTTAACGGGTAGATCAAACGTGGAGATGGTTGCTGATGTGTGATATTTAACGGCTCACAGTCATCCAGCACACAAATGTATCGCCGTAGCTTAACACAGAGTCTACACAACATTCTCAATGAGGAACAGTCTAACCGCGAGTCTCAGTTGTCAAGTACTGTCTATCCCTTGAGACAAATAGTGTCTCGGAACTTGTTCCTTTAAAAACAAACGTTTATTCAGCAAAGCAAACTCGTAAAATATGATAGCATGGTTGGCCTGTAGATCAACTTGATATGCATAGCTGCGAAGATGCTATTTATGAAGACGTTACACTAACCGTGAGATAATTCTTCTGAGCATTATCATCATCAGCTAACGTGCCGCAATACAAAATGTAGGACATCAAGCGATGTAAACTTAAAAGCTATATAAAACTAACATAATGCCAATATCACATTTTTGATGGTTGTTGGAGTGGGAAACTAAAGGGAAGGAGATGGACAAAGAGACTCACAACACAAACTCATCGTCATGCAAGCTAGTGTATTCGACCAAACGCGTTCATCGTCCACTGGACCCCAGCCCGACAGTCAGGAGACATCAACCGAGGCCAAATTCGAAGTGAGGGATTTCATTTCTCTTGACCAAGTCATCGCTCGACCTCCCCTCCTCTTCGTTCGTCCACACGTCCGGGAGTCGGCGGGTTGGCAAGCACAACACGTGGCCCAGCCATCGGGACCTGGTGCGTGATACAATGGTTCTGAGCGGTTCATTTGCTCTTCATACACCAAATAGGTGACGTCGAACACGCTCATTGCTCACGCGGTGCTCCCACCAGACATGGGCTAAGCTGCGAAGGCAGCGACAATCGAACGTAGCTAAAACACTCTGTTTCTGCCGACTCGATGCAGTTAAATAAACACACTGTAATGTTGCAAAATGTAAACCAATCAGCGGAGCCGCGTAGAAAGCCAGTCAAATCTGGTGAGTCTGATCACCGACTCTGCTTGGTTAGTATCCACGTAGCTGTTCGCTTCACCATGCGGATCGACCTAGATAGTCCGGTTGCATACTCTCATCACAAGTGGCAGAGCATAATTCAAAGGATGATGTAATTGCAAATTCCACTCTTTCGGTAGGGGCTGAAGCTATGTCGGATGCATAAAAAACGGCGATCCGCGGGAAGATAGCTTGGTGCCGTTATTCAAGTTACGACCGCGACTGAAAACTGTCAGTTGCGAAGCTACACACACACACACACCCTTAGTGCGGGCACAGGAGAAAGCTGATGCTGATAAAAACTTTCTATCATGAGAGTGAAGATGGACTCGAGACTGCACAACCGACATGAGAGCAGGTACTGATCATAGTGATGTCAACAGCCCACTTCTGGACAAGTAGTTGACAACGAAGAAGAAGAAAGTCAGACCATCTGATGGCGATACATCCGCAAGGGACAGCATGCAATATAGAACGGGGAAGCTCAGAGCAGATAGCTCGGCACAATTGCCATTTCGATGGGTTGAATCTCCTACTCTAATAGGTAGAGGGCCGTTAGATGGTGCGAGGAAAGAAATGGATCTCACTAAGCAGAATGCGGCTCAACAACAAATACGACGGAGAGGGGGGAATAGCGTAGACAAAAATGCATGATGTAAAAGTGTCAATTGGTGATCGGCGTGTGCTTTCCGAAGTGAGTCACTAGCTTATGAAGAGTACAAACGGAACTATGAACAACTACGGCTAATAGCAAACCTTGTGGTTGGCTAGCCAAACAACCTCATGGTACCAGTTAGGTGGTTCGGGTTTAACCCGTTCCAGCAAATAGTTCGGCGGCAGTGTTTCAGGACGTGGTGGGTTTTCGAGCAGCAAGCCATAAATGTCTGCTTAACGACACTGTGATGTAGTGGTCATGACTCGCCACAAAATAAAGTCACTGCCCCGTGGATATCCGAATAATCCTTTCCAACCCACGGACATCAATCTTATACTCGCACACTGCCCACGTTATCAAACACTCAAGAATGGAGTAGCACATTTACAAGCAAAGTACACAGCTACATTCACACACAATTGGTTGGCGGCATCCAGTTTCGGATTTGCTTGTCACTGTGGCCTCCATAAAACAACCACAGGACGCTTGCGCCCACAGAGGAACCATGGGTGGCTTGCATTGCACCACCCACAGCTCCAACCACACACCCCATATCCAGTGTAAACCCGAAGGAATAAGACCGGGAAGCATGCGGATGGGAGTCACGTTTCATCAACGGAACCGTCACACACTCCTTCACAGGCAAACACAAGCACACTGGATTTGGGAATCAAGCGCACACAAGGCGGTGGCTGCACCGTAGTCCGCTCCACACTGAGTGCATGGAACCACTCTTAGAGCGTAGCACGAACACAACGACCGGGCACCCCGTCCCCTCCAGCAATGACCAAGTGTCTCCTAGAGCCAGTATGGACGAAGTAGTGGGTAATCGACAGATAGGCACCTTGTCAACATGCACATCAAGCGCAGCCATGCCGGGGATATCAAGCAACAGCCAATTGATATGAAACGACAAGATGAAATAAAATAAGTCGGATAATGCATACAGATACGGTGACATAACTCTTCACTAAATTAGCGTATAAAATAAATTGGTTACGAACGAATCCGCGATAAGTTCAAGAGGTCAGAAAATATATTTTAAGGAAATGCTACGAACGCGGAAATGTTATCGAAGTTAACTACAATTAGCTTCAGCGACGTGCGCAAGTTAAGATAGTACAGATAGAGATTAATATAAGAAAGAAAACGTTATGACAAAATTGCAAACCCACCACCTGAAATAAAGAGACTTAGCATGCAAACACGCGGTTAGTAAATCGAATGCAGCGTACCTACAAACGCTGCGCCGGTTCTGCCTACGTTTTCTGCAGGACCCGTCGTCGCTTCGGTAGTGGTCCCGAGTGGCGTCGCTCATGGCTCACTAGGCTTGCCCGACTCAGGCACTCGCGACCGATGGAGTACAATCCATCGGTGCTTGCCGCCTCTTCTCTGCATGCATGAGGGCTTTCTCCCGCACTTCGGCAACTGCATTCGTGATCAGATAGCGCCATGCACGCCGATCAACCGAATTCCATTCCCATGATCTGCAATCAAGATTAGAACGTGAGAGGCTCACTTTGATCATGTCCTGGTAACGTAATTTTGGTTTCCCTGCAAGCCACTTCCAAATACTCAACTGACCATATAATAGTTGTTTCGGTATCAGCGTCGAATCCACACCGCTCACATGACCGAGCCACTAAGGTGTCGAAGCAAAAGTATGCAGTCCACTGCATGCATCCCACTTCGACGCAACACTTCCGTGTCTGCAACTCTGTCGCCCCAAATGATGCGCAAAATGCGTCGCAAACACTGCTGATGGAACCGCTCGAGATATTACACATCCCGCCGGTACATCCTCCACGTTTCACTGCCGTATAGAAGAACGGACAGCACTATGGATTTGTACACCATCAGATTCGTGCCAATGGCAAGCTGATGGTTGTTCCACACTCGGTACTCTAGCTTCCCGAATGCTGCCGCTGCCTTCGACACGCGAATACGCAGCTCAACGTATAGCTGCTGATCAGTCGACATCACACTCCCAAGGTAGCTGAAACGGGAGGTGGTTTCCAATACTTCAGCACCAATGCTGATTCGCGGCAATATTGTAGACTGCACTTCCGGTGAATGCTGAAAGAGACCGACAGTTTTGCTTGTGTTGATGGTGAGCCCGAATTTGGCCGCTGTCGAAGCCAGAGCACTAGTCATGTGCTGCAACTCATCCGCGCTGTGTGCAAACAACGCACAGTCGTCAGTGAACAGCAACATACGGATAGTTGTCTCACAGACTAGAGTTCTCGAACCGAAACGACGGATGTTCAGCAACCCACCATCAATACGGTGCTCCACATGAACACCGCAAGCACAAGCGGCATCAAAAGCACAGGACAACATTGCATGAAGATAAATAGTAAACAGGGCAGGAGCTAAGACACAGCCTTGCTTCACACCAGATACAACTGCAAAGTCATCCGAGGTCTCTCCACTCAGCTGCACCCTCGCTCGCATACCACTGTGCAGACATTCAATTATACTTACAAACTTACGCGGGCAACCAAACTTACCCAACACCAGTCAAAATGCCTCGCGGTTCACCGTATCAAATGCCTTGGTGAAATCAACAAAAAGTGAGTACAACGGCTGGTGTCGTTCTCTGCACTTCTGCTGCAACTGACGAACCGCAAACACCATAACTATATTGCTGCGACCCGAACGGAATCCACATTGCTCTTCCGCCACGTCCGGTTCCACAACCTGACTGAGGAGGCGGTTGAGCAGGATTCGGGCGATCACTTTGCCCACACAACTCAGCAAATTAATGCAACGATAATTCGTGAAACATTACTCGCCCCCTTTGCCCTTGTACAGTGGCAGCACAAGGGCATCCTTCAGTTCAGGAGGCACCTCCTCCTCGATCTATACGCGTTGCACCAAGTGGAGTAGCGCAGTCAGCAATGCGGGTCCACCGTAGTTCAATAATTTAGGTGGGATCCCATCGACACGGGCCCATTTGCCGGTTCGCAGCTGAGCAAGTGCTCTCTGCGTCTCGTCCAGTGTCCGCGTGTCCGCCAGACTCGCACACAATTACATACGTATATACGTCCCTATACGCCCCTACACTGTTATGGCAAACACCAGATTTCTGCACATTCTTGATCACGCACTGTTATGTTATGATCATGCCTGTAAAGGCGTACCTCGCCTTGTCGAGAATAAAAACCTTATTATTTTATTTTATAACAGAACAGAGAAGGAACGCGTAGTGGTAATGACCTTGTTAATCAGCTATCAAATACTGGTACACGAACCAGAGAACAAGATCCAAAACCTACTAGAGGAGAGCGCAACGCATCTAGCGAATTTCCACGAGATCGGTATAGGACAGGCAAAGCCCAGTGGTGATGAACGTTGTCTCATGCGAATCAGACGGGGTTTGTTCAATGTATGGAGTCAGAAAACATCAAGAAAATACTTACGTACACCTAACTGACGTTGTACGTACCCCAAATAGAATCCCATAAATGTTTGATTTCTGGAGATAGAGCTGAATGTGAAATCAGGAGTCACTTGTTAATTCGTAGTTTGGAGGACCGTTAGGTTTGACTGGAACAATGATCTCAGTCCAGAAGCAAAAGATGACATAAGTAGTATTGACACTGTCTGATAAACCCCGGGGTATTAAGAAAACAGCGACTATGGGCGAGCTGCAATCGCTAGTGAGCTAACGGTGAAGAAATCAAAGCTGCACATAGCTGTCGCAATAAGGATGAACGTCGCAGGTGGTACTCGATGGTACGCAACTATGAGGAAGAAAGCGTTCATCGAGCATCAAATGGAACCATCATGGTGAGTTTTTTAGGGTGTCACAAACGGGCAAACGGGCAGTGTGCGCAAGGCGTAAAAGAGGTGTCTTAGCGACGCAGCTGATGAATGGTAGCCAAGGAGACCATGGGTAACATATAAACGTAAACATGTAGACAAATGCAGACTAAAACACGGTTGCATGATGGCCAAGTGCAAGATGGGCGAAAGGTGAAATAAGCGGGTATGAATAGACTTCAATCAGATTTGACACATCGGTCGCTTACGCAGCGACCAGTGGTGCTATTTCAGCAGTGCAAAAGTCGCATCACAGAGAATGTTGTAAGGAATAAGGAAGTAGGAGCATATCAAAATAGAGATGGGGGGCTAAACGGAACTCTAAGTGAAGTTGGAACGCACGCAAGGAAATCGATCAAGGGAATCCAACACTATCACACGGGCTCCATTTGGTTAAAATGGAAAACTGCCAGACACAAGAGTAGGCACCTGGTTACCAGTCACAGCGAACGCATCCAGATCGGAAATAAATGTCGGTCACAACATAAACCCCACCATCGGCATCTACACAACGAGAGCATTGGATGAGCACCGTTAACCAATACACATGCTGTAGCACCCCAAAAGACAACTTGTATCTTTTAGGTACAACTTTACTATACAACATTCGCTCTTGTTTTACTGTTGCTCACCTTCAGTCTCTAACCACGCAGGCTCGTCTGCTCCGTTACTTATAGTGCTCACGTGCGATCCTGTCTAAAACTCCCGTAAAGTGTTAAGCAACCAAAAACGATTACACAAGTTTGCACGCAAGCCATTCGCTCGTTCTTTTTGGCGATCTTTCTGTATGCGTCGTTTTTCTTTTCTTCCCCATACATGCCCAAACTCTCGCGATCGAGCGGCCCTCAAAGCAACCGTTTCGAGGATCGCCGTAATCAACGAGCATTAAATTGCGAAGCTGGACTTTTCTTCGTTGGACGAAGAGCGATTTGCTGTGGCGGAGGGAGAAGTCACACCCAATCGCACAGTTTGGCAGCAGCAGAAGTCGACTTCCTGTCGGCCTAGCCAGTTTTTGGAAGTCCGACAAGCCCGCTTCCAAGGACTCGCTGTGATGCACCCCGTCCTGTGATTAATTAAATAAGAAAATGCGAACGGCACAGCAGACCCTGTATTCTGATGCTACCCCCATTCGACATGAACCACTGCTCTCAGTTCCAGTCGGCACGATTTTGTCTTACGAAGCTCGACTCACCCATCGTTTTGATTATCGAAGGCTTCTTTTGTTCAGCCCCGAAAGATAACTTATCTATTACGTACAATTACATTACTGATTTATCGCATAATATTCTTGTTGTAATGCACCTCATCTTCTGTCTCTACCCCCTCACACTCGTCTGCTCCGTGAGTTGCAGTCTGTCTCGCTTCAACGGTCCACTTCTTTTCCTAGCCCATTGAATATATTCTGCTGAGTTCGGTTTCGCTTACTTTCTAATATCTGCGCATCGTCTCCGACTAGTACTTGCTAGTCCTACAATGCCATAAAGACTAAACGAAATAAGTTATCGCAGATCAGTAAAAATAGCCCAAAGTTCTGAGTGAAAAAAGAGAATACACATAGAAGAAGCCAGTCACATGTGGCTGGAACACAGCATGAATGTCAAAATAAAAACAACAACATAAATTACTAAAAGTGGTCAGAGTGGTAGAGTTGGTCATTTTGACGCAAACAAATCGCAGAGGCCCGATGCATTTAATAAAACGTTAGCATCGGGTCCACACATAACAAACATGTTGGTGCGTCTAGTGGTGTACGTCGAGTGTCATTCACTGTGAAAAATCGGGAAAAATACACAAACACCTGCCTAAATTGGGAAACATATAAACAACATACTGGAGAAAAGGAGACAAGTAGGCAGCACTAACTAAAACAGACCGGTATTTCTACGGATTTCCTCATGCTCCTATGCGACATCATCTACCCGTTACCTAGAGGCAGGAGCTTTGATAAACAATACACACCTATGCTTGGGCTTACGAGTAGGATATGATCTAGCTATCGCAAATGGCTAAAGTCAAATGATACAGCCATCATGTCACCGATGAATGGATGTCGGCACTTTTGACTCAACAGACATAACCGAATTCGCTAATAACACCCAACATCACCAATGAGCTTCTTGGATAAGGTAGCTATTTCTAGCGCTTCGATAATTGTGTCATCTATGTAAACTCCTTAGGTTGCTGTATCCATCTCTCAAAGTTTTAACTAGCACTAAAATGTGAGACGTTGAGCTATCAGAATAAGCGGTGAACAGCGATGAAATCAGCCATTTGTATAGTATGCCTAACGCATACAGTCATTGAGTGCAGAAGGAAGAAGAACACCATGCACTTTTAGCCCATGCTACTCGTAACGTTTCCTCTGTGTCTAGTGATAACAACCCGTACGTGATATTCAGCTGCAGTAGATCACTCAATGGGCAGCCTTATCCTGCTAGCAGCCGGGCGTCTCGACTGCCAGCATTCGAGTGTTCCTTTTACGAAAAATGGTCCAAGTTTATAACACTCAGAGGATGTTCAAGAGGCGGCAATACAATGAGGCAAGAAGAGGCTGTTAAAAAGCTCTGTTGTGAATGACCCGTGTTCCATTTCTACGGATCGGTCGAACATGCAAGGCACAATCCTCATCACACAACTATTAAGTATACCGGATATATCCATACAGCTCGTTTCCCACAGCTACCTTTTAAATTATCATGATAAATCTGCGGCTCTCCGTTTTTGTCAATTGTTATTAATTCCACCGAAAACACTTAGGTGCCACAGCTGTTCACCGTGTCGCTTTATAACTCAGAGTATGGGAACAAGCACTAAGCCACTACTCACACGGGCTTATCGAGCGCTCCTTTGTTCCTGCCGCTTTGTCCGTCTGCCTTGATCTGAGCGATCGCGAATAGCTTTGTCATGCTTTTTGCATACATGGAATTCGCATGGTTGCTGTGCGTCTCCATTAGGTTGTCCAAATTCGCGGTCTTACCAGCCGACATGAATCAATGTATTCATCACGTCCATTCTCCTGGTTGCTACACACAAATTAGCCCCATGATTGCTGCTTTGTTCAGATTCATAGCTTGCTTCACCTCGCAATCCCATCTGCCGATGACTGTGCCGATTATGAAACAAATCAGAACGCTGACACATTCACTCGATTCAATTTGGCACAACTACGATACAGACTGACTTTAAGTGGAACGGCCGTAACTAGCAACTCCGTCGCACATATTTTATTAGTACTGCATAAATCCTTCTATGAATGTCAAGCGATCTAAGCCGGTATGGTTAGCATGTCTCCACTGTGGTGGTTTGCTATTCTTAGTCTTTGAGAGCACTGCACCAGGCAAAGGCATCAGCAATACGCCGGTACGCAGTATCGACGCTTCCCTACCGCACAAACATCACTAGTAGCACGTGGGCTAAGGATGCTACGAGGGTCGCTTGGTCCCCACGCAGCCTCGAAACCCGCGCTCTCGGGCTACAAGGCAGGGAGGGCTACGGGCCGGCTACTGTGCGTGTCAGGGTGGATTGCAGTGCTTCGCACTATGTCATCCATCACAGGATATCAATCCAGTGGTTAGGGATACAATATCCGACGCTGCGACCAGACCATCATTGTGTGGAACACATACGTGATTGCTGCTCACTGAAAGCGCTATGAGTAAAGTATAGACCTTCGAACTAAGTCACAACGAGACCTGGGAAGCGATCAGTCTTTTATTTCCAAACCACCAGATCGTCTGTGCTGTGCATAACCTGGAAGTGCTATTTTAATATGGCAGCTTTCCAATGGATAGCTCCCACTATATATATATATATATATATATATATATATATATATATATATATATATATATGAGATTGAGACTGTATTTAAGAGCAAGTAGAGAAGTTTCAGTACAACTCCATCGAATTATGAAAAATCAAAAACATTCCATTGTCAATCGTCAGCGGTAGTGTTAGATCAGTTAATCATTTATTTTTTCGGTTGGGAGTTCATATTGGCGTCACTATTTCCGGGTATAGGAGGTACTTCTTGCATTGTATGAGCACTGTTTCACAAAAGCATTGGTTTCCAAAATAATCGTCGATACGGGTTTTGAACCACTTCACAGAATCGGCCTTTATTAGCCCTTCTGGTAGTGAATCCCATAAGTTTACGATTCAACGTTCTATGCAAAGCTGATGTGATGCGCTGTTCATGCATGACACCTTGTGTTCTCGAGTGTTACAGGATTCGCGCAGACGAAATACTGGCCGCAGTATGGGAAAGTGATACAAGTGTAGTATTCGGCGGGTCATAATATGGTCAATTCTTACTTGGCGGTAGGATAGTGTGTAGAGTCCGAGCCTTTCACAAGGTTTTTCCTACGGAAGCTTTTGTAGACTGGGTATCATTCTAATTGCGAGGTGCTTTATTTTCTCCAGTTTTCCGGTTCCCACTGAGTTATCGGATGACAACGTGGGGCGCCGTATTCAAGTATTGGTCTGATGAGTAAGGTGAATATGCGAGAGACGGTTTATTCAGACCATGTAGAGAAACTGCGTCTTAATGCCCAGAGCATACGAAGTCCCGCACGGTACAATTTCTCTGGATTTTCTAGTGATCCCATATCATGGCGCGAGAGCACTTCTAAGTCTCTGGCAGATGTGTCACGGTGGAGCAAATGGCCATCCAAAGTGTATGATCGAGTGATTGCACGTCTGGTGATAATGATGAACTCCGACTTGTTTGCGTTAAGAGGAAGTTGCATTTCAGTGGACCCCGTTGACAGTCGATCTAAGTCATGATGGAAGCGAGTGCAATCGTCCTGGTTCTCAGTGATCCTCCAGGGTTTCAAATCATCTGTAAACATGACATATGGTGACTGGAGCTGCTGCGGGAGATCGTTGATATGGATAAGCAATAATACTAGCATAAGTACAGTTCTTTGAGGTACTCCACTGGTCGATGGGAACCAGTCTGTCTGGTAGTCACTGACCTGCACTCTAAACTTCGTCCCACAAAAAATTCGTGTAAGCACTGAAGTAGCGTGCCATCGATTACGTAGGTCTTCAGTTTACGAAGGAGTACCTCGTGGTTCACTGTCAAACACCTCAGTAAAGTCGATGTACACCATGTCGACATCCCTCCGTTCGTTGGAAACCCGTACCCACTGGTGGTTTACGTACAAGTTGGTGATGCAGTATTGCCCCTTGGTAAAGCCGTGTTGCGCTGGCGTCAATACATATATCGATTCGAGGAACGACAGAAGACGCTTTTTCACAACCTTCCCGAGAACATTGGACAACACCGAAGTCAAACACGTCGATCTATAGTTCTCTACTTTACTCGGATCACAACCCTTATGAAGTGGTCTCACTATCGAGCATTTCCAGTCGTTGGGGACAGATCCTTCGGAGAGTGATTTATTGTATAGGTTTGTCATGGCTGGTGAGATGACATTCGATAGAGGCTTAAGTATTAGTGGGTGAAGTCTGTCTGGTCCGGGGAGTTTGCACCATCGAGGATGACAAGTAGCTGATACACTCCGATTGCATCCCATTGGAGGCTGTCGAGCAAGACTGACGCAAGCTGTGCCGATACTAGAACAGCCGCCGGTTTACTGAAAAATACGGTGAGGAAATGAGAAGCCAAGGCGTCCGCGCGCTCCGCGTTTGAAATAAGCGTCGGTCCGTCCAAGCGCTCTAAGACCAGTAGGTATGCCGCAGGTTTCAGTTGACGTTACAAGTAGTCGAATATTCTTTTGGGTTCATTTGTGACCGAGACAGATAGCTCCTTCGAACTGCCGGCGTTTCTTGATCTTTGCGCCGTTACATATGTTACGCTGCTTCTTGTACATCGCGTAACCTTCATCACAACCCGAGATGGTGTATCTATCCCAAAGTTAGCGACGCCGTCGCGTTGTGTCTAGATTCCTGAGCAAACCAATGCGATTCGACAGGTCCGACTTTTGAATACTTCAATGGAACGAACCGAGTACAAAGTGAGTTAAGCTCCCCCTTCGTTAATAACTAACAGGCCTCAAACGACGCATCCTGTGGTAGTGTGCAATCAGTCTGATTTGTGGTTTGGACGACCCCGTTGAAGTCCGTCTTCCAATAGTTGAATGTTGGCTTCCGTTGGTTGTAATACGGTAACGGCAGGTCTGTGCTTGCTACAATGCAGCAGTGACCACCGTTTGCCAGAGGTTCGAGTACTCTGATCTCTTTCAGCTTTTAATCGCAGCAGTAAACATTAGGCCCAGACAAGATGCCGAGTGTGGTTACGCGCGTCGGTTGGATGACATGTTGCGTTGCCCCGATTTCAGTAGTCATTTTAGTAAATTGAGCCTCAACGTCGCCATGACCAGGAAGAAGCCGAACGTTTGGCCAGAATATCTTGGGTAAATTTAGATCCACCATCAGTAAGAAATGAGGGCGGCTCATGTGCTTCGCTATATGTGGTAGCCAGTCGCAACAAAGATTTAATGGGCTACGGTAGATAACACCCACTATTAGTTCTGCGTGTCTGAGGCGAATTGTGCAAACCACAATTGCTCGCATAAGTTATGCTTGCTCCGATACATGCTGTTAAGTTTGTTAGATAGTGACGATTTTACGTAAATTACTCTTTAGAAAAAGACATTGAACCATTCAAAACCATGGAATTACGAATAGAAAAATACTATAACGTACAACGCTTGAAAGAAGGGAATAATGATTAGGGGAAACAAGAGGCAACAATATCTTTGTCCTTTTAGCACGCGAAATTTTGCATTTCTTGCTACCTTAAAGAAAAAATGTTTATGAAAACGAGAATTCACACAAACCTGCGCATTTGATTATCATCATTGTTATTACGATATCTCAACCAACTATCCAACTGGACTTGTAAAGTAACACTTCATAACCCGTATAAATTCATTGTACATTTTTCACTGCTTTAACCGAAACCGGTCTTGCGGCACTACGTCAAGCGTATATGTGTCACTGACGTTCTTCAACTTTGGGTCCTCAACCGAGAAGAAATAGGCGGTCAGAAATTGCTAGGCAAGATGTCACTGCTTTCCTGCTTTGTCGCCGGGCGACCGGCTGGCTTCCACGCAACCTCTTCCTATGCGGTTCTGCAAACGCAAATAGAGCGCGACGTGGTAGACGCTCGATGGGTGTGCGCAACACGCAGCCACACCGTCTCAATTGGTGCAACAGAACAAGCTCACAAAGGGAAAGATCCACCTTGTGCAAGACGCGGTGGCTGACATCATTATTCCGCACTTGGTGTTGCCACCACACACTAGCGGTCCTCCACAAACAGGCACTGTTAAAATCCGAAAACCGATACTTGTCAACTACACGGATCATTCAAGATTCTGCACCCATACCACAGTCTCGCGCGAACGCAGGCATTGTAAACCCTGCTCTTTAACGAGAGCAATATGTTGCGACGACGCCACGTGTCCCATGTTGGTAAAAGACGACTGCCCTTTTTAGCGGTACGAAGGAATGCCTCTTCTGGAGTGGTGCGTAGACAAAATGCAGCTTTCTAGGTAGATAAAACCATTGGTGTGTTCACACTGTATGCCTTACATGGTGAGTTGAGGAACGGGTGTCTGCCAATCCCGTAACAGCACTTTACACTTGGAGTGGACGAGACATACACCATGCTTAGATGCAAATGTCAATTAAATACCATGAAAGTCATCACCAAGCAAGGCAATGTCATGAGCGTAATCCAAGTCGGTTGCGCGATTACCTGGAAGGAGCTCAATACAAAACTCTGCATCCCTTCTAGAGAGCTTTCAGCAGGACGTCTTCAATCGCAAATTCGAAAAGAAACGGAGACATAGGGACTCTTTGTCGCACACCACTGGTGACAACGAAGAGTGCATGAAGCTTGTCGGAGGCTCTCACTCTGCTTAAGTATAGAGGTACAGCACCCGTAGTTTTCGGGCACTCGGTTCTTCAACAGGCATGGCCATAATGCACGTCCGTCCATTAACTCGAATGCAGCCCGAATGTCCGTAAAGGCGACGATGGTGAGTCTGCGGTAGAAGTGCCGATGTTCGGAGAGCTGACGAACCGTGAATGTTTGATCCACACACCACGGATCGAAGCGAAAACCTGTCTGTTACTCGCAGTAGTGTCTCACGAGTTGAGGATAGCTTACGGAGCATAATGGATGCTAGTGGCTTGGAGGTAATCAGTGTCAGATTTATCCTTTTGTGATTGGCGCATCAAGTATAAAAAGCTTTCCTGAAGCTTCGGACAATAACTGGTTCACTCTAAGAAAAGAAGTTCCTGTCTTGCCAGATCTTTAGGAACAATGACGTTAGTTGGTTGACAACTTTTGTGCGGGAAGTTCGTGTGAGCCTGTATCCTTAAAACGTTTCGTGTCGTATCTCAAGAGAGGTCTGTGTTCCGGTGAGTGGTTCTATTGACGCTGACCATGTCATGCGACCGAGTGTGCTGGATATAAAGATGGGCGGCATGGAGCAACTGGAATCAGATTGGAAATGCTCAGTACATCTGTCTTTGTTTATCTGCAAGCTAGTGATTTGTGATCCATCCGCCTCACAGATGCCGTCGCTTATACCAGACCTCTTGTGTCCAGTTGTGCGAATGAACTGTGAGTAGTTCCGTCTAGAGCAGTGACCAGCACCTCCAAAGCACGTCGGGACCATCAAACTTCCAGATCGTCGCGAAGACTTCATTTGAGTTGCTGGCTGATGGTGCGGCGAAGTTCAAGCTGGTATGAATTTCCTAGAAAAATTCGGCAGCGGTCGAACAATGTCACGGAGCGCGCAACGATCCAACCGTTCGAAAGATGAGAAAGTAAACTACAGACCGATTGGTCCGAATTTAGAAATGCATGCTGTACGAAGCGCAAGTGGTGTTCAGTGTCAGTTGGCCGAACACAGGCTAGTGTGTTGACTGATGATAGTTGATACCTCAGATGGGTCGACTGATTAGCTACCCTGTATAGGGACAACGGTGATTCCGTTTCGAACGCTCTCCGAATCGCATGCGTTTAGCTTTACTGTCATGGGTTGAAGTGATAAATAAGTGATCTAGCAGATCCAGTTAATCCCTACGTTGTCGCCTCTCATATCGCCTGCCAAGGTTCACTGGGGCGTATATGAACCGTTCGTATGCTGTTATCCATCTAGTCTACACCTACTCTATCCGGGCCACAGTAACTTTGGTTCATGCTAAACCGCATCAATTCCGCTTTGTCCCTCAGACCCGTGGAATCCTATTCAATCTACCCGACTAGTACTTGATGCACTTTCCGTTTACTCAGCTGGCTGGTTGCCATTGCATGGCTTGTCGCCAATCTAGGTCCGTCAGCGTGTGTTTGCTGTATATAATGATGATGATGATGTTTGCTGTTTGCTCACCACTGTCTGAGTCGATCCGGTTCCCCTTAGTCTGTGTCAATGCTGCTGTTCGTTCGTGCTAGGCTGCATGAAAGTAGCCCTGTTGCCGTGGTCCGCATGCATGGACAGTGTCGCATTGGCCTGCTATTCAACGAGACCGCACGGATTTCGTTCACCTGTGCATGAGCTACTATCTCATCCGTAAATATTCCTTCTGTCGTCGAAGCAGCGTTGGTCTATGCTCCATATCTTCCCTACCGTCTTGGGCTGAGGTGAGAAGTGACTGGCCCAGTGGATGCTGTGCATTCTCAAGCCGCAAGGTACGTTCCCATGGTTGTCTCCTGAGCCACACAGGATTCTATCGAATGATGTTATTCAATATTCTGATGCTGTAACTTCTCTTCCCCTTCAATCCCCAAGCATTCCACACCTTCAACGTACACCAGTCCCTTGTATCGTTGCAACTCCACTTTTTCAAAAGTCGAAGGTCTCAAACCGTTATCGTAATGCTTTGGAATCATTGGAATCGAATATAAACAGCAGATTCTAGTACGAGCCTTGGGTTTACTTTGGTTATCAACCCGTTCCAATATGAATTGTCCGCCGTTTAGCACGTATGTTTTCGTATGCTGCCTAGTCTGACTGAATAAAAGATTGATTGATATCTCATACTGGTTAGCAAATGAGTTGGATACAAATGTTATTTTAAGAGAGCAGGAAGGAACGAAATTTGTACGGGATAACCCGAATTCAGATTATTTCGTGTCTGCCCATTCAGCCGCTTACAGACAAATCGTGGGAAGAGGGCATCAAAAAGGGAGTCAATAAAACTGAGAAAATCAAGGTCATCGACTACGTCTTACCAGGGCAAGGCAAGATTGGCCACAAGGTCGACCTGTTTGTAAAGGTTATGCTTCATTCGTCGGATGTCGGAGGCCTCAGCGAAACGGAGCAAGTTTGCGTTGTTCTGTATGCTAATAACCTTGAAAGCGTCACGTGGGTTTTCGAACAAGATGCAATCGAGCAAATACTGAGCGATTGAGCTGGCAGGACGTTTAGGTCCACTAGTTGCCAAGTTCCGTGGAACATGTTCCATGATCCTAGTTGCTAGCCCTTTCTCTGTTCGCCCAATGTACGTGCTACCGCAAGTACAGGTGAATTGGTAAACACATGAGGCGGTAACTTGAGAAAGAGGGTTATCCCATTTGGGTTCGTGGAGCAGTTCCTTGGTTTGATGTAACAACACGACGTTAGCTGCGTGGTAGCACCTTGTTATGGTTTGGCATAATCGATAGCAGAATCTTCTGTCGTTCTGTTCCTCCTTGTATGGTAGCATGATGAGGACCTTTTACTTTGGGACATCCACTCGTTTTTCTTTCTTAGCGACCTCATTCCCATACCTGGCAATAAATTTGTTCAGATAGTCGTTATTGCGTGGAGTAGACTCGATGTACCGTAATGCAACTTATTTCAAATACAGTGGCCTCATGCTAAACTTCACCCCGGGGTCATTGTGAAGTCGAGAGGAAGTGTGCGGAGTTGATATTTGAAACTGGGACCACACAGAACATCAACCAGCCGACGCGCATAACTGCGCGCGCGACTCCTTCGTGCTTAGACCTGCTTTTGACCAGCTGTGAGCAACGTGTGCATGACATTCAAATTTTGAAGCCCCTGAGAGCGCGTGACCATCGATGATCATAGCCAGCTTGGAACTGCCACTGCCGTATTCTACCTCGCTGGAGCCAGCCTTCAAGCATTGGAAGGTGAGCTTTAATGGCCTCACTCGAGCAGCGAGCCAGATTGACTGGTCGTTAGCAGAAGATTCGTCTGTTGAAACCTGTTGGGCTATCATTAAAGAGGGAGTGAAGTCGTTGTGAGCCCGCTTTGTACCCCTCAAGTATCGGAAAGTTGAGCCGGTCAAGCCACATTGGTTTGACAAAGAGTACAGTAAAGTGGCCCGACAAGCACGCAAACTATGAAAACAAATTCGCATCCTCTGGCTCTAACGAGGATTACAAGGGGTACAAGGTACAGCGAAATCACTGCAACAACGCGAAAACAAAAAAGCGCAGAAGCTTCGAAGAGCAGTTTGCAGCCGCCGTAGAAACTGCTTTCAAGAGGATCTTCGCCTATATGAAGTGGCGCCTGAGGCCTGCAGGCAATGTGGTGGTGTTGGAAGGCTCAGATAGACAGTCTCTAACCCGGAGCACAGATCGTGCGTCCGCATGCATTGGCGACGCACTTCGCTTCTGTATTTGAAAGTGACTAGGTGTCTGTACTGAGTCTGACGAGTACCGGCCCTGCTGAACTAGACAGCCTGGATTGAAGCATTGAAGATGTATGCAAACTGCTGGCAAGTCTTGACGGGACGAAGTCTGCCGGGCTAAATGGAATCCACCTACTGATCCTCAAGTTCCTATCGGCCATCATCTCGCCTTCTGTAACTGAGCTGTTCAACAGGTCACTATCCACTGGTTTATTACTGGACGGCTAAAAATGCTCAGTCGTAAAGCCAATATCAAAAGGTTGTGACCCAAGCAAAGTGGAGAACCACCGGCCGATCTGCCGAAACGCTGTTTTGGCAAAGACGCTTGAGAAGATCGTGAAGAAGAGTCTTCTGCAGCTTCTCGAGTCGAAAAGCCTCTTAACGTCCGCACAGCATGGTTTCGTCAAACGTCGCTCGTGCAACACCAACCTACTGTTGACGAAGCATGAATGGTTGCAAGCGTTAAACCAAGGCAAGTCGGTCGACGTCACTTATATTGACTTCAGTAAGGCTTTTGACAAGGTGAATCATGCAGTCCTCATCTCATCATCATCACCATCAGCAGCAGCAGTACATCAGCCATCTGAACTGATGCTTCGCTGCCATACAACCATGAGGACCTATGAAATAAAGAATAAGAAGAGGGAGAGAAGGGGGACTTACCTGAAAACCTTAATGCCCTAAGCAAATATTCGGAATCAAGGAGCCTACACCTTGTGAAGACAACATACCGTCACAAACAGTTGGCTATCGTGCCAAGATAAGGCGGCATCGGCGAGAGAGCTTCCTTGCGGCTTTCACTGCCACGCGTCATAATCAGCCATTACCCCGCAGATAACCCGGCACCAAACACACATTAAACAGGCAATCCAATTAGGAGACGGCAGCAGACGCGCCACTGGTGTCGATTGCGAGCCAGTTCCTGTAAACTCTCGAGCCAAGCACAAGGCGAGTCACGTGCGCTCCAGCCCGGAAGGCGAGACGGACCAACGGCACCCAGTTTGGTCATCAGTAACTTCATTTCCCGCTGCCAAGTCAACTTCTGTCCACCCCGAGCCTTGCGCCATCCTACACCTGGCAGACTAAACAAGACCCTTCTAGGTAAGCGGTGACCAGGCATACGTAGCACGTGCCCGAGCCAACGCACATCATCGTTTCGGACACGCTGGTGCCATCCGACACCAGCAATGCTTCGCAGGCAACGATGATCAAAGACTTGAAGGTGCCTCAGATCTTCAGACCGAAGGGGCCAAGTCTCAATGCCATAGAGCAGAATCATGCAGTGCTCCTCGACAGACTCAGGGTGTGCGGTGTTGGCGGCCCACTGCACCGATGGATCAGGAACTTAGTTGTTGGTCGAAAGTGGAGGGTCCAATTCAACAACCATTTGTCCGACTGGTATCCATCGAGCAGTGGCGTGTCCCAAAGCACGGTATTGGGGCCCATTTTGTTCCTGATCGATGTAAACAATGTGCCTCAGCTACTCCGTTCACCTTGTGCATTATTTGCAAATGACTTGTAGGTGTGATTAATCCGCGCATCCAATGACTGCGACCTGCTTCAGCAGCACCTCGACCGCCTCTCCATGTGATCTGAAGAGGTCAACCTTCCGATCAAGTCACAATTCATGAGGTTGGGTAAGTGTGAGCACAGTCGAACCTACACTGTGGCCTGTCAGTCGTTGCATCCCGCGCCTTTCGTGCAAGACCTCGGTGTACACTCACGCTACGACCTAAAGTCCATGGACAACACGAATAGGCATTACCAAAACGACTTCGTATGCTTTAGATGCTCAGGCGCAGCATCAACACTTGATCCGAAGAGATTGACACTCATCTCTTCGTCTCAATAATACGACCAATGCTAGAGTATGGCTCTCCCGCGTATTGTCCTATCACCCGCGGCGGAGTAGAAAAGATTGAGCGAGTGCAGCATGTGGCCACCAGGCTGATTCCCAATTTACGAGGTGTGCCGTACGAAAACCGGTGTAAGAAACTAGGGCTTTACACCCTAACTTATAATCGACTGCGGGTTGACCTCATCATGACGCACCGGATATTACATCTCGGTGAATATCCCATGTTGAGGCCGCTGCATCTGCGCACTCCAAGTAGCACACGAAAATACCAGTACAAGATAGTAGTACCGGATTAGAAGCAGGTCGCTCACCAACTCTGTTTCGAACGGAGTGGTGATTGTATGAAACCACCTGCCACAGCACGTAGTTGAGGCGCACACAGTGTCGGAATTTAAGCAATTCCTAGAAAAATACTTTGCTGATATATAAGATATCGAGCGCACTCCAACATAACGGGTCTTTGTACCAGTGATATTAGATGCACCTACACAGAGATCTCTTCTTGTTGCTTACAACCAGTAATCAGCCTCGACTGACTCTTCAGAGTATATTCGGTGTGCTCTAAGAAAACTAGTTCGAACTAGAGATCGTTTATGATTCATTGGACAGTAACTGTTGAAATGTAGGTATTGTCCGGTCCACCTCAGTTTCCGGTAAATCGATCTTATGAGTGAGCCATCTCTTCTCTCAAGTGTAAGGTCAAGAAAATGTAACGAATCATCTGATTTACTTACCGCAGTGAACTTGATATTAGGATTGCATTGGTTTAACGTTTACAAAAGGACTTTCTTTTGCTGGACAGTGTCAACCACAACAAAAGTATCGTCGATATACCTTGTGTAAACGTGTGTTGCTCCAATGACTTCGCGTAATAAGTTATTCTCCAGATGACACTGGTGGAGCTTTTAAATCGGCCACTACCTATTCAATGGAACATCGTTTTTACCTTAGCTGCCGCCGATACAGCACACACACACACACACCACACGTTAGCTAGAGGTAAGAAACACCTCAGCTACCGTGCTGCAATACATAAAAGGAAAAAGGAAATAAAATGCAACAGGTGCAAGCCAGCTGAGCTACCGGTAACGAATGGGCATCGTTCCAGTAAACTACCTGTCGGCTACCATGCAGCAGAAAAAATAATTTACCACGCAAAATTATAAAATGCTAAATAATGAGATCGTGGTTGGAGGGGGAGCCTAAGAGGAATGGGGTGGGACAAAGAAACTCACAGCACGAACGCCACTGGGGTCAGTTCCTAGCCATATCAACAAGTGTATCCAGCCAAACGTGTTCATCGTCTTTCGGACCCCAACCAGGAAGCCGTGAAGATCCAACCGAGGCCAGCTTCGAAGTGAGGGCCATCATTCCTCTCGACCAAGTTCTCACCCGGCCACCTCTCCTCTTCTTCCATCCACACCCACAGTCAGCAAACAACGCACGTCGCGGAAGCCGGTGGGCTGGGATACGTAACACGTAGCCGAGCCATCGGAGCCTGGTGCGTGAAATAACGGTACTGAGCGGTTCATTTCCTTTTCCTGTGCCGTAAACAAGGCGTCGAAGACGCACGTTGCTTACTCGGTGTTCCCACCAGATGTGAGGGGATACAACAGTTTTCACCAAATATTTTTGACACTTCGGTTACACTACTTCAAGGTCACTAGCGCAGTGCTGCGTCGATTTTGTGAAAAAGAATTTTGAGATACCGGGGAGCGTTCATCACATGGATTGGGTGTAAAGCATTTTACGGCTAGCGTTGTTTAAAACAGGGCTGTAGCAGGAAATAGTGCAAGATTTATGTAGATAAATATAAGTGGATTAACACTAAACAAAAAAGTAAAGTTAAAAGAAAAGAAAACTTTACTGAAGTGTGAGAGTAAAAATGATCATATAAACAAATCAAACGCATAATTGAAATAACATAATGAGGAAAATCTATGACAATATATAAATATGTAACCTTAGTTGCAAACATTTATCACTTGTTATTCATTATTCATTCCTTAATGGTTACAAAAACAAGTGAAGTACTCGACTACGTAACCCAATTTCGGCCGGTTTTCGTTCAATGCGTTGGACATCGTGGAGATACCGTGCGTGCTACGCGAAGTTATCAAAAGGCGCTTTCGTTAATTTAAGTATGATCGTCCCGAGCGACATACTGGGTTCTGACACTGTACCTTCGACAGGAAACAAATACTAATAATCCACTTCATCAAGGGAAATTATAACCTTATATGGGACCGTTTATTTGGGTGACACCTGTGCCATAATTTCCATCTATATAATTTGCATTGTTAACGTCACTATTTTAGTGCATCCGAGGCAGTTAGTGTAAAATGTTGAAAATACACCCACTTGACATGAAAGATGTTAGCTAGAATCGGTGCGACAAAGCTACTCATCGCAACGCCTCCAATATGACGATAGATATTTCCACCAAAGCAAAACAGGAGGTCGTTCGTACAAATGCTGAGTAAGGCCTTCCATCGATGTGCAGGCAGACCAACCTTGTCCGCATGCATATTTATGATGTTCAAGGGCTCGTCCAAAGGAATGTTCGTGAAAAGGGAACAGACATCAAAAAATACCATGTGATTATCTTGAAAAATCAAGTGCCGAAATTCGCCAACAAACTCAAAAGTGTCTTTTAGACTGTGCACCGCTAGCTCAGTAAGTATAGGCTCGAGTCGCTTTGCCAACCACCGTGCCAGTTTCTAGTGCGGAGCCGTAACCATTGAAAAGGTTGAACGTAGTGGAACCCCTTCTGTGTGCATTTTCGATAGTCCATACATACATAGGAGGGGAAGTCTTGAGCCTCGCGGACGGAGTTCCGCCATAGTTTTTGCGTGTTATTTCTTCCATGTACATTTAACCAAACCTAACAAAGCTTTCTCGAGTTTATTCCCAGCACGGTTTCGTTTATACTTGTAGGTGACTGAAGTGCTTTATCGAAAACAAGATCCTTCGTGCACTTGTTAAATACTAAATCTACGGGAATAATGTATGAATGGATATTGTTTTAGCATTGAATAGTAATAATAAAATTCAATGATATAAAGGCTGGGAGACATAACACGCAATAATGATAGCCGTAATAAGTAAGTTGTAGCAACATTGTTCTTAAGGTTGACTAGTAAACAAATGGGTAAAGAATTTTCAGAAAAATTCTTTCGCGACTTTCAGTCGCCAGACAAGGGAAGCACGTTACAAGATCACTTAAGGTTCGGATACGTTACGTTACTGGCTGGCTGGCGAGTTAAGTTTATTTTCGAACACTAATTTTGCCGCGTATCAAATGGCAATGAACAATTATACGTGGTGAACTTGGTTATTGGTTGTTTGTAGTGACAGGTTGAGAGGTTGGTGGTAATCTCTAATGGGAGATATGGAATTCCGAATATCTCAGCCGCAAGACTTCGGTGACAAGTGAAATGCCGTGTTCCTACAAGGCGGTTGCTGTTGGTAGTGATAAGAAATGGATATTGCGCGACCGGAAACACCGCACTCTATGGCCGATTTCGCACTGGTCAAGTAGAAGATAGTAGGAACACACAATTCGGAGAACGATGATGAGATTGGCCAAGTTGGACAACATCCTGGGTTCGGGTCGCGGTCCCGCTAGATGAGTGAGTCCTAGATGAGTGCCAGCAAGCATGAAGCAGGTCTTGAATTGGATAGTCCCCAGTCGGATAACCCATAACATCTATCTGTCACAGATACGGTCTCAGTGACCGAACTGAACGAGGTCACTGACTGAGACTATGTGTCGTAATCCATTCACAAAAAAACAAGTGCTTCAAAATGATCCTAAATAACTGCTGATGTCGTGGAAATATAGCAGGAGGTAGGTAATAATGATTCATTACACGGGCTGTAAGCTGCTAAAACCTAGAAAGAAGCACCCATATGCTCTGGTTTAGAACAAGAAATTGGACAGTGAAAAGTGTGTAATACCCGCCAAGGGGGGATAGAAAGACACACAATGGGTTAAAACATCTGTTGTTAGTCAAATAGAGGCAAATGCAACGGAGCCGACCGTCGAGCGCTGCAGTGTCGTAGCCCATGGGTGCGATTTGCCCAGGAGAAGAGCGTGAGCTGTGTCAAATCTTCGTCAGCATGGTGTCCTGGTTAGATTAGGAGCTTGATCACACAGGATGAGCCATGGGCGACGGCAGCGGACCGCCATAATTGATATCTAACTGCGATATACTCCACTGTCTAGCATGTTATGAAGGTGCAGAGGACAGGGCTGGCCCCCCAGAGCAACGATTTCCTTTATAAGACAGTGGAGGATGAGCCGCGCTATATCGCAGTTAGACAGTCATGGCGGTCTGCTGCCGTCGCCCATGGCTCAGTGACATAAGTCGCTGACTCGCAAGAGTATGATCGTGGGTTCGAATCCGGCAGGATTCGGCGGGTGCGCGTTACTGACGAGTCCCAATAGGACGAAACGGCTGTCGAGCGCTTCCCTGGATGTGTGGTGGCTGTCTGCTTGTGTCTAACTGCGACGAACCTACACAAAAACCTACGAAATCCCATACTAGTTACAAGTAGGTTATTATACGGTCAGCGCCTTTGAATGGGTAAAGATAAACATGGTTTTGTACATGGTTAATGACCGAATTCAACCAGTAGTTCCCCTGTGGTACTCATATGTCATTCGGAATACGGTAGGCCACGACAGGGCTCCCGAAGTAACCGATTGACACAGGAGTTTGGGGATCGCTTGAGGTCGGATCAATATCAGAGCGCGAGGTAACGTTTATGGGCCTACCAATAATGTCCAAATCGCATCGGCAAAGCTAATGAAGGGGGGCAAAACGAAGACAAAGAAGGTGTGAACACCGTGCGTTCGGCAATTATGGTGGAAATAAAGTCGAGACCTGAAAGTGGAACAAGGTAAAGGGAAATTGAACTGCCTCCAATAAAAATGTGGTTTCGCCGCGAAGTACCCAGTACGATGCAGCTTGAAATCTAGCGTGCATTGATGCGTTAACAAGATCAACCAGATTACATGTAGATGAGCTCAGTAACAGTCTGAAGGTACCACCAGCTTGCCTGTGTAAAATACTAAAAGTATTATTTTATTGCATACTTAGGCGACCGGTGTGGATTGTTTAACACTAGAAAGACCGCTCCGCCGTTATACCTAGAACGCCCGGGACCGGTCAAAATGACCACACTACTATATTTTTCTATCCCAACTTTCAGTTAAGAATTTTTTCACGGCATTTATTAAAAACTAATGTTTAGAACATACCTGTAACAGAAAAATGATTGTATTAAGGTTTAGTTTTTTTCAAACATTGTAAACAATTCCGTATACCTACTCCAATTTGCACTTGAAGCAAGTGATAACTCGCTCAATCTGTCCACATGAGCAGCAAACTATTTTTCACGAACAGAGCACTTGTTTTGTGATTTGTTACCTTTACAGTAACCAATCTGACACTGCCGACGTTTAATGGTCACACGACTTCCCGACTCCGCTGAGTTGTTCGTCGGAATTCCCGTTGTCACGTACCTTGTGTGATGTATACATGTAAGCAGTTCTTCCGAAAGACCCACCAGATACGACCGGCGAGATATTTTAGTTCCGCAAGCACTGTTATAAATTATCCAGGAATTTATGCCAGCCAAATCCAGTACGTTGAAAAAGACTTGGACTGGCCATCGTCGAGATGACGACTTCACAGTGAATGCTCTTGTCATTTGGTCGAGTACATCCACACCATACTTTGTGGAGTTGTAAGACAACACAGTCTCGGGTTTCTTCTTCCCAGCGTCTTGAACGGAAGAGTTACTATGCAGGGAACTGAAAACCAAAACACTCTTATTCCTTCTACACTGGTAGGATTTTAAGGTGTGCTTATTTTCATTCCTCATCATAAGTGAACTGAAAAGCTCTCTATTTCTTTGCTCTAAAATCGATGGTACTTCCTTTCTATTAGCTCGAACTGTTCCCAGCATACTTGTGTTTTTCTTGGCCAGCATTTCTCCTAACGCTGCCGATGTAAAGAAGTTGTCACATGTGACATTGTACCCCTTTCCAAATAATGGTGACACCAAGCGCAATACCACTCTCTCTGCAAGACTTTCTCCTCTTGACCGAGTCTCGTCCTTCCCGAGATATGGAAATCCATTAACGAGATACTTTCTGTCTACTTCTGCCAGCATCCAAAACTTGATACCGAACTTATCTGGTTTGTTGGGGATGTACTGGAGAAAACGACAACGGGTTTTGAAGGGAAACAATTGCTCATCAACTGCGAGATTCTGCGCAGGTACATGGCATTGTTGAGAGTTGCGAATGAATGCATTCCACAATTTAGATACCAAAGCAAACTTATCAGTTAGCAATCTTTCACATCGGGCAGTTCGCATGTCAAAACGGAGGAACCTCATTATTTCTTTGAAGTTGTTCTTGCCAGTTGTCTCCCTGAAAATAGGCAGTCCATATCTATCGCACCACATCATATTCAACGGCATGTTCTTCAGACCCATGAAGCCTCTGATGTCAAGTAGACCAATAAAGGCACGCAGCTCTGGAAGACTTACGCTTCACTGACAACTGACACCTAAAACTCTCTTGGCCTCAGCTTCAGTAAATACTTGAATATGTTTCAGCATCTGGGGCGTGATTATGATGTCAAAAGTTCGAAGAAAGTAGAAGCCACGATTAAAATTCACGCACAATAATATGCCTCGACGGGGAGTCGAACCCCGGTCCACGAATTTCCGGTCCGTTGCTCTACCACCTGAGCTACCGAGGGCTGACGATTAGGTGCGCAAATTTTAACACATGTCTTCTGCTTGGTGCGCGACGTGTTGCCAATAAGCTCACAGTACCTGTCATGATGTTGCAGATTGGCTCACTCACCCGTCACTTCCCAATAGACCGAAGTTCCTGTCCTTCAGACGTCCAATGGGCGATGGTAGATTAATGGTGGATGTTTGTGAGTAGTGTAAATTTCGAAGAAATTTACACTACTCACAAACATCCACCATTAATCTACCATCGCCCATTGGACGTCTGAAGGACAGGAACTTCGGTCTATTGGGAAGTGACGGGTGAGTGAGCCAATCTGCAACATCATGACAGGTACTGTGAGCTTATTGGCAACACGTCGCGCACCAAGCAGAAGACATGTGTTAAAATTTGCGCACCTAATCGTCAGCCCTCGGTAGCTCAGGTGGTAGAGCAACGGACCGGAAATTCGTGGACCGGGGTTCGACTCCCCGTCGAGGCATATTATTGTGCGTGAATTTTAATCGTGGCTTCTACTTTCTTCGAACTTTACACTACTCACAAACATCCACCATTGATGTCAAAAGTGCTCGACAGCTCACCATGTTCCACACATTTCTTAGCATAGGGAGTTGGTCCTGGTCTAGCCTTAAACACATTCTGTGATGGAATCCTACCAACAGTAGATGTTTCGAACTCCACTGCAATCCACGTGCTACCACCTTTCGATACGTGAAGCTCACCGGGAGATACCGAATCGGTTGATACACTCTCTCTAGGGTCCTCATATGGAGTGTAATCATCAGACGTTTGACTATCAGACATGCTGTGATCTTCTGCTGACTCATTGAAGATGGAGTCCTCATCAACATCATAATCGTTCTCGTCTCCAGACTCGTTGTCATCGATGTTTGTAAGTTCTCGTAAAACCTCAAAGGCTGTTTTCCTCAGAAGTGCCATTGTGTACAAAAATGTCACTGGAATTTATCTGACTGAACGCACAATATCACAGTAAAATCGTGATTCGGCTAGTTTTCACTCCCGTTTTGACTGCTATAGTATATAACTGTCAGAAATGATAGTGGTGGCTAAAAATAAAAAGAGGAACCGGATTAGAGAGAAGCGGTCATTTTGACCGCTAACGGGCTTTCTAGGTAGTATGAACACAGCTACCTCTTTTCTCGAAAACTATAACAGATATGAAAACGAAAATTCACAGTAATGAAGAACGTCCAAAAGTATTAAAAGTCACGAAATATCTTTGAAAAATGTCCATAAATGTAGAAAATATACACATTCAAAAACGCTGAGCGGTCAAAATGACCGCTCCGGGCGTTCTAGTCTTAACCATATGTTGAGTTCGACTTCTTGAGTCGAGCACCGTCTCTGTCTGGCGGTCGTTTTGATCGCAACGCGCGATCGTTCTTAGGTGCTGCCCTTATTCGTTCCTCTAACTAGCTACGTCAACGATGTCGTTAGTTTATTGCTAGGCAAACAGAACACCTTTTGTTGTACAAATAAGTTTCTTTTTTAAGGTTTTTCGTCCTCGTGGCTCACAAGCTACATAGCCCAGCCTAATCCGGAAATGCACCAGACGCGTTTCGCCCTGTTGGGAATCGTCAGTGGTGCGCATTCCCGCGGTCCCCTACTGGGGTTGGAACCCAGGACCGCTAGAGGCAGATGCCAACTAGCTAGCAGCTTAAGCCCAGCCGACATCCCCATGGCTCAGTGGCTTAAGCAGCTGGATAGTTAGCATCTGCCTCATGGGTTCGATCCTCAGTAGGGGAGCGAGGGAATGCATACCAATGACGAGCCTCAATAGGGTGAAACGCGTCTGGTGCTTTTCCGGACTAGATGTGCTATGTAGCTTGTGAGCTACTGGGACGAAAAACACTGAAAATTACAATTAAAATCCTCCTACCAATTAGTAAAAGAAAAGTTTCACTGCAATTCGATCTGATTTTGGAATCGCCATCCGGACTCCCGCTAAAGCTCTCAGTGAAGAGTAATTAGTGCAGGAAAGCGATCGGACGAACAGACACGGTTGAACCAACCTCGTTCACAATAAGCCATGAAACGTTGGCTTCGGGATAACCACACGTCGTTTCACAAGTTAGCTGGAGCCCCAGACCAGGTCTCAGATCATACGGGTTGGTTCGAGTACCAAGACCAATGTGGGATGCCGGTGGAGATCCGGGGACAGATCCGACACCGGACACGGTAGCTATGGGCTGCACCATTTTCCCCGGAGCCACTTCGCCGGAGAAATGCTGCCGCTGTTGTTGTGTAAAAACCGTTGGGGATTGCCAGTTGGTCACACCCATTTTTTTCAATTCTGCAGGAGCTAAAACAGAGAGAGTGGAAGGGCAATGAAACGTGAAAAAATGCGCAGTAGACCCATTGTCAGTGGCAATACCCATGTGGACCGGATCTATTGACCAAACTTCATGCATCCGAACATGCGTCTATGGCAGACAACGTGGTGGCCTAAGGTAGTGCGGCCGGTGCAGATAATTTCCCCGAAAACCATGCATCCGGACTAGAAGATTAATCATGCGGACTGGGTAGAGAAAAGTCAGGCCAACTGGCGCTGATGATTGTGTTATTGCTAGGACGGTTCAATTCCTAGATACTGTGGAAAAAAAACGAGAAATTAAGGTGGACAAGCCGAGTAGCGTCAAAGCTATAGAACACAAGGCAACCGCAAACCAGCAAGTCTTCCACTTGACATGAGCTCAATGGGTCGGGAGGAATCGATCCTTTCTGATCAATTTATTGGACGTTATAACAGTACATAACTGCGGATTGCAGCTCGACACAAGCCCTTATTGGTTATGACCGAGTCATTCCTTGTTAGAAGATTTGAGCTACTTTCGCAGTTACATACAACACGTCTGGTGGCGGAAACTCGCGCGAAATGTCAACAAATGTAGGCAAATCGAAGACGACCTTTTATCGGTAACAAACTCACCTCGAAGTTGTCCACATGTAGATGATGGAAGATTTAACTAGAAAACACCAATGCTAGCCCCTAGTGTAAATTCAGTCCGAGTAATTATTAACAATATGACAGTTTCACCATGAACCTGATGATAACAACGGCTGCAATAGAAGCGACAGAGGGGTAAATGTGGGGCTATTTTGAAGTCTTCGGTGCGTGAATGATTTGCGAGGCACAAGCTCAATCTGGACCGTGATCCACCTTGAAGTGAACTTTGGCCGATTCGGGGCCACTGAAGCTTTGATCAAGCGTTGTGACAGACAACGCTCATCGTGATATGGTGGCCTAAAGATAAGGACTTCAACTGACATTCCAATGTCCTAATATTCCTACCTGACGAGTGCAAATGAGTACTAGATTGATCATGAAGTACACTATCACGGGCAGGCAACACCTAGGGTATGTTCGATAGAAAGGTAGTTCCTAAGATAAAAACACTGTAGATGTAGTTCACTCGAAGAGGCATCTCGAAGAAACAAAAGTGACTGCCCTAGACAGAAAGATGTTGAGTTTTGTAGATATTCAACTGGATATGCTCAATCATACAAGGTAAGGGCCTGAGAATAAGGCAGAAAACGAACTTTTATCTTATGATGATGGTGTAGACTCGTGGCCAGATTTACCTCCGATCATGAGGTGCACGCGATCTCTCGGATCTAAGATGTGTTGCCCCAAGTCAGCAAAGGTGTTAGGTCAGGAGTAACACAGTAACCGGATAGCCCTAAGTCGTAAGGTGTGAAGGCAGTAAGAAGCAGAGCAGGTGAGCAAGGAGCGAAAAGTGTACAAAGATTCAACGCACCTGCAAGTAAAAAGCAACTGCATAACTCAGAAAAAACGTCTTCGCAACCTAAAACACCCGGTTTCATCATAGGTCTGCGCACTCAAGTGATACCGATACCGTGTGTCTATCCCAACCTGCGTTTCTCGTGAGAAGATAGTGTCGGTTCGTAACTGAAACGTGGCATGAAGTTTTTAAGTATGTTGAATTTTAGACATTACTCGGCTGTCACGGCGAGAGTGCGCAGAAACGCGATGCAATGGTTTGTGGGCTTCGTAATCCACTGAGTTACATAGAATACTTCTCTTCTAGTGCTTTCAAAGACACTAACCGGATAAAATTCGATGGTGAGAGACCAGACAGATTCCGACGCAGCATCAAGCTCACAGAAGATTGTGGATAACAAGATGGTCCATTTGCCTCAAAACTTAGGCTGCAAAGATAAATCGATTGGGGCAGAGCACGAGATTTGTGCACTGACGGTGATAGCGGAAAAACACAGCGTTTCCTAGAGGAGTGGCAACTACAAGACTCATACCAGGTGATATTCCTTACTTTTCACAGATGTCTTACATATTCAAAAAGACCCAAATTGCTAAAAAATTTTATGGTACCTCAGGGGTAGCGAAGGAACTCGTAGCACCAGCAGAGTCTTGCTATTAGCAGCTACGATCCCTGAATCGGTCGATTGGGCTTTAGCCCTCGGAAACCGACTACAGGCCGTTCTACCTATAAACGGTAAGATTACCACGAAAGTCGCAAGTTGGATTCTGAGAAATTTCTAGGGATCATCAGTCGCATTTGCTTAACTCCAGCGGGCTACCTACTTGGCAAAACCTATATGTTTTCCTATTTAACGTCCCAATGGTTTTATTCCAATCCCCGCTGTCACCATTACTAGCTTCCCGTTGTACACCTTGTCCCTGGGGACACCTACATGCCCGACATCCGCTCATTCTCGCACCAAAAGTCACACCTGCCAGTTGTCTTTTTCACACCGCATACTTCCCCATGATACATTACCGCCCCCTCCCGAAAATCACCCTATGGAACTAACGCATTGTATCCCGTAATGTGTTGCATGGCGAAGAAGTAGATAGAGCTAGGTGATCCAATAAAAGCACTGTGGGATTCGGCTCATGGACTCTGTTTTGTTACTTGGCCGTACAGTCACAAGTACGGAGCATTGCACATTCCTTGTGTCCTTGTTGACCCAGAGTGAGAGCCTAAGACGAGCTTCATGCACTCTTCTTTGTCACCAGTGCTGTGCGACAAAGAGTCCCTATGCATCCGTTTCTTTTCGAATTTATGATTGAAGACGTCCTGCTGAAAACTCTCTAGAAAGGATGCAGAGTTTTTGTATTGAGCTCCTTCCAGGTAATCGCGCAACCGACTTGGATTACCCTCATGACATTGCCTTGCTTGGTGATGACTTTCATGGTATTTAATTGACATTTGCATCTAAGCATGGTGTATGTCTCGTCCACTCCAAGTGTAAAGTGCTGTTACGGGATTGGCAGACACCCGTTCCTCAACTCACCATGTAAGGCATACAGTGTGAACACACCAATGGTTTTATCTACCTAGAAATCTGCATTTTGTCTACGCACCACTCCAGAAGAGACATTCCTTCGTACCGCTAAAGAGCGGTCGTCTTTTGCCAATATGGGACATGTGGCGTCGTCGCAACATATTGCTCTCGTTAGAGAGCAGGGTTTACAATGCCTGCGTTCGCGCGAGACTGTTGTATGGGTGCAGAATCTTGAATGATCCGTGTAGTTGACAAGTATCGGTTTTCGGACTTTAACAGTGCCTGTTTGTGGAGGACCGCTCGTGTGTGGTGGCAACATCAAGTGCGGAATGATGATGTCAGCCACCGCGTCTTGCACAAGGTGGATCTTCCCCTTTGTGAGCTTGTTCTGTTGCACCAATTGAGTCAGTGTGGCTGCGTCTTGCGTACACCTATCGAGCGTCTACCACGTCACGCTCTATTTGCGTTTGCAGAACCGCATGGGAAGAGGTTGCGTGGAAGCCAGCCGATCACTCGGCGACAAAGCAGAAAAGCAGAGACATCTTGCCTAGCCATTTCTGGCCGCCTATTTCTTCTCGGTTGAGGACCCAAAGTTGAAGAATGCCAGTGACACATACGCGCTCGACGTAGTGCCGCACACCCGGTTTCCGTGGAAACAATGTGCGCAAGTTTGCATGAATTCCCGTTTTCATTAGCATTTCCTCTTTAAGAGAGAAAAATGCAAAATTCCGCGTGCAAAAATGATAAAAAGATTGATGTGTTTTGTTTCCCCTTATTATTCCTTTCTTTCAAGTGCTGTACATCATGGCATTTTTTATTGGTAATTCTATGGTTTATGCACAGCACATTAGGTCTGAAAAGACCACCACAAGAACGTAGAGATATGCAGCTAGGCCAACTGAGAAAAAGTGTACATCCTCAAGCTTCTACATGCAACATCGACACTGTTGTCGGAATAAGTCGCAGAGCCGGCCCAATACTTACCCACAATTTCTCTGACTACGTTTCCAAAGCCCGCGACCTCAAGCTGGCAAAGCCCTTATGTGTGCGACATGGAAATAGCAAACAAAATGGTGGTAGACCACACGGACTTACAGGTAAGAGGGTGAAACCCCTATCTACCTCAAGTCAGAATTCATCCACCATCACCCCCTGTATTACTCAATTGGCAACAATACAATCCGAAGAAAAATGAGTTTGTAGACTTCAGCATCCCCCCACCCCTGTATACTACGGATGTAAGTCCTTTTTTAGACTATAGTACACCACCACTTCCTCCACCACCAATCCAGCCCTTATCACGTGCAATTATGAATCAGAGAATAATCAAACTACTGGAGTATGTACTTCATCAAATCCAGTACGATGTAGAGCTCGGTGTGCCTCAGCTACCTCACAACACACAGATCTTAGATACAATGACGATGAAATAAACACTACCCACCACTTTTATTCCAATTTAACAATGTCTTTCAAATCGCTCGTCATTAACATTCGTCCCCTTTTACCCAAATTTAATCTACTTTCAACACTTATGTTTATGAGATCCCCCGATATTGCTTTTATCACTGAAACTTGGTGCACATCAGAAATTAGTGATTCTCAGCTTAACATCTGAGGCTATAAACTTTTCCGCAAGGATCACTCACACAAACGTGGTGGTGGCTGTGCCATATATCTTCGAAATAACCTGACTGCAATTCCCGCAGATCAACCTGGGTACAGTGGCTTAGAAGATACACTATGGCTAGTGATCCCATCTACTGATCTTCTAGTAGGTTGTATCTATCGGCCGCCCCGAACTACTCAATGTGAAACCCAAAAGCTAATCGACATGATCAATGCTGCTTCCAGCACATATAAATCCAAAACTGTGTGGAGAGTTCAACCTACCACATGTTAACTGGATGTTGCCTACACTCAGAAACACTGCGGGGATTGAGAAAATCATCTCATGTATTCACCTCAATGGCTGGACTCAATATGTTAGAGGGCCAACCAGAAGTGCCACTACCTTAGACCTTGTATTCACGATGGGAATCTCTTACGCTTATACTTCCATAGATAATCCACTACCTGGCTGTGATCACAACACGGTGCTTTGTGTGACTATAAATTCAACTAAACGACCAAGTAAAATGTTAAAACCTTCCATTCACATGTTAAAACCTATTCGCAACCTCCATCGTGCGGACTGGAACTCATTTAATGAACTTATCAGTACCATGAATTGGAATACGTCCTTCCTAACTCACGACCCTCTGTGGCTACAAATGAGTTTATTAACAATATTGCCCTTGGTGTGCATTTACTGGCACCTACTGTATGGAGAGATATCCATGAACATAGTGGTGAACTCAAGCTTCTGTACAAAGCCAAAATCAAACTAAAGGAACTCAAATCGATATATCACAGGAGCAACAGCTTCGCAACATTGCTACAAATACATGAGAATCTGCTACATTTACTACGTCTAACCCAAACGGCCAAAATCAAAGAAGAAAGTCGGGTACTCGGAAATCCTGAGAAAGTACGTACATTGATGCAACTACTCAAAAGAATGAACCCTAAACCACTTTATGAAATTGAAACGTTGGCTCTAGACGATGGTTCAATAACGCGCGACATCTCCTGTATATGCGAAGCTATCAACTCTAGTTTTGTCTCCTGCTTTGTCCCCAACACTCAGCCATTTCATCCTCCACTTCCAAAATGAACGATCGAACTATGCTGTAATATCCCTGTGACATTAAGAGAGGTGCAAAGTGGCATCGCAGCCATAAAACCATCAACTCGTCCAGGCCCAGATGGCATCTCCCCAACTGTTATAAAACTCGGAGGAAAAAACTTCGCTCTATTATTATTAAACATCTTCACACTTTCTCTCACTATCGGCTGCTTTCCAACTCAATGGAAGCAATCCATTATAATGCCTAAGCACAAGGGTAGCCCGAGAAATCAAGTGTCAAGCTACCGCCCATTAATCACACCTCTGCCGCTTCTAAAGCCCTAGAAAGAATAGTCAAGAAGAACATCGTCCAATATCTTACAAGACTGGATCTGATCAACCCCTCACAGTATGGCTTTCTCTCAAAACACTCCTGCGTTACATGCCAGATACAATTTCTCGATCACATCACGACTATGACTGACAGAGGAACAGCAATTATTATAATTCTGTTGGACATGCAAAAGGCGTTCGACCGCGTGCCACACCAGCCACTGCTGTCTGCTCTAGAGTCATATGGAATGGGAAATCCGCTGCTTAATTGGTTCGACTCATACCTAAACGGTCGAACTCAGGTAGTTAACATCGGTCAGCAACATTCTACACGGAAACAAATAACCAGCGGCCGCTTCCAGGGAAGTGTGCTCGGACCATTACATTTTCCTATTCCACGTAAACAATATATGTGACCCGATCAAAGATGGACACCCATTTCTGTTTGCAGATGACATAAAAACTGGTTTACTCATTTCATCCAGATCAATTATATATATATATATATATATATATATATATATATATATATATATATATATATATATATGTTTGGGAAACATCTGTGAAGACCTATCCGCACTAAATATAGCTAGTGAGTGTTTATTAATGAAGTTCTCCGCAGTGAAATCCCAAGTACTTGGGTACAGATGCCGCATCCCAGAAGGCGCCATCACACTTGCCGGAAACGTGATCCCAACATCTGATTCAGTTCGGGACTTAGGAATTAGGTACTCCAACACCTTCAATTTCTCCGAACATATACTTTATCAGGTTGCGAAAGCAAGGCAGTTATGTGGATATATCAACAGAACTTTCTCCCTACCTGAAGCACGACTTGAGTCATTCAAGATAATAGTACGACCGACTCTGGAATATTGTACTATCGTTCACAGCCAATTGAGAAAGAAAGACAGAACGGCTCTGGAAAATGTCTAACGATCATTTACCAAGCTGGGTATGGGGCGCTGCTCAAACCTGACTTATTATGATCGCTGTCGAAAACTCCAACTGGATCCTCTTTGGCTGAGACGCTTAAAGAACAATGTCGTTCTCTTCTAGAACATTAAAAACCAACGAATTTACGCAGACAGCACCGCACTTGAACTACAATAGACTGCAGTCTACCCCACACGTAATGGCGACTAGTTGATACGCACAAACCTTTCAAGTCATAAAACTCGGTCGAATTTCTACTTAGTGAGATACATTGATCTGTGGAACAAACTACCCTCACAGATACGCATGAGTACAAGCTATGTCACATTTCAAAATTCCCTTCAGACGTTCCTCACTATACCAAATGTGTTGAAGATATTTGACTCACAGCAAACTCAAGAAACATTGACAGAAGCTGGTATAAAAAACATACGAGCAGATATTCACTTACAACTAGTTTATTCACTACATGTCATTATATACAATACCAAATCCTGTGTCAGTGCAGCCTAGCAGTCCCTCCCTTTTATTATCTACTCTTGATGATACAAACATCCGTAAATTTTACATATGAGGTGCACGGGTCTAAGACACAAGGGAAAAAATCACGATCCGAATTCTATTAATAAACTTTTCTTTACTATTATGAAACGTATTCGCTATACAAATGATCGCTCCCACTTATGGGGCCGTGTACCATCTGCCGGTAAATATACAAATTTATGTATTTATGTAGTTATTTAGATGATTTGGTGGTTTAGAAATAAAAGACTGATCGCTTCCCAGGTCTCGTTGTGACTTAGTTCGGAGGTTTACACTTTACTCATAGCGCTTTCAGCGAGCAGCAATCACGTATGTGTTCCACACAATCGTGATGGCCTGGTCGCAGCGTCGGATATTGTATCCCTGACCACTGGATTGATATCCTGTGATGGCTGACATAGTGCGAAGCACTGCAATCCACCCTGACACGCACAGTAGCCGGCCCGTAGCCCTCCCTGCCTTGTAGCCCGAGAGCGCGGGTTTCGAGGCTACGTGGGGCCCAAGCGACCCTCGTAGCATCCTTAGCCCACGTGCTACTAGTGATGTTTGTGCGGTAGGGAAGCGTCGATACTGCGTACCGGCGTATTGTTGATACCTTTGCCTGGTGCAGTGCTCTCAAAGACTAAGAATAGCAAACTACCACAGTGGAAACACGCTAACCATACCGGCTTAGATCGCTTGACATTCATAAAAGGATTTATGCAGTACTAATAAAATATGTGCGACGGAGTTGCTAGTTACGGCCGTTCCACTTAAAGTCAGTCTGTATCGTAGTTGTGCCAAATTGAATCGAGTGAATGTGTCAGCGTTCTGATTTGTTTCATAATCGGGACAATCATCGGCAGATGGGATTGCGACGTGAAGCAAGCTAGGAATCTGAACAAAGCAGCAATAATGAGGCTAATTTGTGTGTAGCAACCAGGAGAATGAACGTGATGAATACATTGATTCATGTCGGCTGGTAAGACCGCGAATTTGGACAACCTAATGGAGACGCACAGCAACCATGTGAATTCAATGTATGCAAAAAGCATGACAAAGCTATTCGCGATCGCTCAGATCAAGGCAGACGGACAAAGCGGCAGGAACAAAGGAGCGCTCAATAAGCCCGTGTGAGTAGTGGCTTAGTGGTTGTTGCCGTACAGTGAGGCATGGGGCAACACGGTGGAGACAGAAATTCGACTAGCAGTTCGCTGACATGCACAGAATTTACTGGAATGTATAATTCACTGTGTGGAGGAATAAAAGAGACGTGTGTTGTCTCGCTTTGTCAAAGAATAAATAATAAATACTGATAATGTGTCAGTTGTATGCCGTAACGACGCTTAGCCGCTGCGCGACCACCAGTCGCGCGCAGGCTGAGTATAGCGCGAGGACGCCCAGCCCTATGCGGATTCGAACCGGTGACTTTATGATTGCAAGCCAGACGTGCAGACCACTCGGCCATCAGCCGACGCTTTGTCAAGTACAGTTAAAGCACTTAGCCGCAATGGGTAGAGTTGCCCTGCCTCCCACCGTCTGAGAGATAGAAGCCAATGAGGGTAGATAAAATTGCAGGTGAAAAGGCAGAAACGATGCATGTCTCAAGGTGAAGAGGACAGGTGAATGAAAAAGCCCTATAAACCTACAAGCTGTTTCCTAAGATACTGCATAATAGGTTTGACTAGTCCACATAGGGACAAGGAGCTTTTTAACACCGACCTAAGTACGTAACTTTCGCCGAGACCAGACTGTGGCTGAGTAAACTGTGATAGGCGAGAGGGTGCATCCTCGTCCAGATATGGATCCAGTTGACTAAGAGCGCCTCAAGTGTGTCATCCTCGAGCCAAAGCGACGAAACGGTGACAGAGAAACAAACATAAGTATTGCAAAGGTTCCGTGGCTGCAACACGAACGCGAATTAGGATAAATCGGTTGCGCACTCTTCGGGCACACCCGGTAGCGCCTACCGCTGCTTGCATGTAGACTTCACAAACGTTTGTAGTCTTATGAACAAGAGCGAAGATGCTGTGCCACCGTTGCTTCTGAGCGACCAGATGTAGTGGGACTAGCAAAGACGTGGTTGAGCGATGAAATACTCACCCAGGAAGTTGAACTTAGTGGATACTCGTGCTTCCGCTGTGATACGCCATCGACTGCCCATGGTAGCATCGTGCTCTACATACGATCTTCTCGGTGTGGGAGACTTGTGAGCGCCCATCGAAGCGAAGATGGTCTATGTGAGTAGTTGTGGTGCACGACCTACCGCAAGCGCGGAGTTATTCGAGGGTACATTTTATTGCAGTCCTCTGAACCGTTGGTTGAATTGGTTGTCGCATCTCCGTGACCACAAGAGTCGCCCCCATTTTCTACTCATGAGCGATTTCAATTGTGTCTTTGAATACGCTGGCCTGAAGTTCAAGTTACCACTGAATATTGTGAGGCTGAAGCAAAGCTCGCTGAAATGATATTGGAAAGTGGAGCAGCACAAAACGTCTACCAACAGACGCACATAACATCGCGCTCAACTCCATCGTGCTTAGACATTATATTAACTAGTTGTGAACAGCACGCTTATGAATTCGGATCCTGGACCCTCTGGCAGCAAATGGTCACTCAGTTCATATTGCTAGTCTTCACCGCCTATGGTGGCGGCGCGACATCACTCTCACCCTGAAGGGTAGAGTGTACAATGCAGCGGTACGCTCGACCTTATTGTACGGTTGTGAAATCTAGCCCCCTTAACTCAGCGGACATAAAGAGGCTAGTTACGTTCGACCATCGGTGCCTTCGCAGTTTGGCTCACATTTGATGGGATGACCGCGTGAGCAACGAGCGTGCTCGACGTCTTCTTTACGACACAGGAAAAGGAAATGAACCGCTCAGCACCGTCATTTCACGTACCAGGCTCCGATGGCTTGGCCACGTGTTGCGCATGCCAGCCCACCGGCTTCCACGCCGTGCGTTGTTTGCTCACTGGGGACGTGGATGGAAGAAGAGGAGAGGTGGCCAAGCGATGACTTGGTCGAGAGGAATAAACGCCTTCACTTCCAAGCTGGCCTCGGTTGGAGCTTCACGGCTCCCTGGTTGGGGTCCAAAAGACAATGAACACGTTTGGCTAGATACACTTGTCGACATGACTAGGAGCCGACTTCAGTGGCGTTCCTGCTGTGAGTTTCTTTGTCCCTCCCCATCCCTTTTAGCCTCCCCCTCCACCTACGATCTCATTTCGTAGTATAATATAATGTTACAAAAGTAATTTTGCTTTTTGCCTAGTAGCCGGCTGCTAGCTTTCCGGAACGATGCCCATCCTTTGCAGGTAACTCAGGTGGCATGCAACTGTTGTAGTTATTTTCTTTTTCTTTTATGTATTGCGGCACAGTAGCTGAGGTGCATTACACCTCTAGCTAACGTATACTGATGATGAGGGTGATGATGATGATTGCCCAGACGGAGCTGCCGCTACAGCAATCCCCCGCACTGTAGCCAGCTTACAACTGCTAGAAGATGAATTTCGAAGATCTGACACAAGCCGCGAGCCAAATGGATTGGGCTCTATCTCAAGCTGCATCCATTAAGTTTACAAGTCAGTTATAAAGAATGGAGTAAATTCGTTGTGTAGCCGATTTGTGCCTCTCAAGTGTCGGTAAGTAGGGGACGCTTAGGCCACAGTGGTTCCACAAGGAATATGATAAACTGGCTCGGCGGCGGCGAAAACTGTGGGACAAACTGGACTGGAAATCCATGTTGGAGTACACGTTGTGTGGTTGGATTGCGACGCGCAATGTAAATGCAGACCGCGACTCATACCGAAGTGAAGCTTGGGCAATGCGATCATTGGGATCATAGCCGAAGCAGATGGGAATCGGGTGTTGCCCTGTGGGACGAATTCCTTAGATCTGGCACGGTCGACGATTACAAGGTGTATAAAAGGCATTTAAAGAACTGTGAAAACTAGTAGGCGCCAGTAATTCGAAGGGCAGCTTGCAACCGCCGCAATGACCGCCTGGAAAAAAGCTTTGCGTGGGTGAAGCGGCACTTCAAAATCGTCACGTGACATACCAGTGATAGAGGACGCGGACGGACAGCCCCTAACCTATCACATGGTATGTCCTGTTTTAGCCAACACCCAATAACTCGCCCTGTTACACTGAAATCATCTGCTGGAATTCAGCAAGCTGAATCTACATACCGATATTCAGCAGCTGGACAGCTAGCGACCGAGAATGTTGCAAGCAGAAGCCTCCTGCATACCGCATGATATCAGAAATCTTATTCTGACGAAAGTCGATTACCTAAGAGAGAGAAGGCAAAAACATAATTCGTATAGCATCGTGGTTTATTGCACTGCCTTGAGGTAAAGCAGCTGCTCGGTATCCGACAGATGGGATTTCGTGCATCATACTTCAGCAAAGGACAATAAAAATCAGCAATGGATAAAGGTATGCTCAGGGTGGAAGGCATTCCAAAAGGAGTGGTAGGCCATGATGAAATCACGCCACTTGAAGCTAACAACGATGTGATTCAGCCAGATCCATCGCTAGTCAGCAACCGGAAGACGTCGATTGATGTATCAGTGTCCACTGTCTTAAACCGGAGTCACTTGGAGACAACTGATGTTTGGTATGTAACCTCAATGAGAGTTCAGTATCATCTTTGCATGCGGAATAAGGTCAACAGATAAAGTGAATGAGATTCTGAGGATCTCAGACGATATGCTTAAGCATCCATACTCTCGGCAACTGCATCACAGCATCTGCCGTACGCCGGCACGCAGTACCAACGTTTCTATGCCGCGCAACCACCATCAGTCGCGCGTGAGCTAAGGATACTACGAGGGTCGCGCGGTTCCCTACGCAGGCTCGAATCCGCGCCCCTGGATTACAAGGCAGGCTTTTGATCCTTAAGACCATGGGCCGGCAACTGCAGTCATGTGTGGACTGACAGTATGATACACAGCAGGTTACTTTAGTAACAGAAAGTGCCTATGATAGCGCCAGGATTGCAGGTAGTTGGAGCCTATGCCTAAACCACAAACAACTTAAGGTAAGTTTACCGGAAACATGCTTTAGTCTGTGGATAATACCCTCCGGTGGTGGCACAGATTGATCTTGTTTTTCGCGTTTGGATAAAATGAATCTGGTTTGATGGTCCGGCCCACAACGAAATGAAGTGCAGGTCCAACTCGATGAGATCACTGTAGGGTCCCACGTGGATCTGATTACTACTGGTTGCAGATTGTGTCAATATGTGTAAGGTCAGTTGCACATGGCGTTCGACTACATCATATGGCATTTGTGAAGCCACAATCAATCGGACGCAACCTTTGATGACTTGCATCCAACTGGCCGAAAGCTGGTTTGCGTGGGGCCGGTGGTAGCAAACTAGTGACAAAAGATATGGTCTCTCACCGTCCGAGAAGGATCGTAGCGAGGGCGGCCTGAGCTGCAAATACTGAGCTAAACAGCACTCTTACAGTAGTCCCCGATGGACATAGACCATTCAAGAAATTCTTGTGGGGAGGATGTTGAGGTCAAGTGTTCCTTACCCCCCCTATTACCGACATGTACAGTGTTCGTAGTTCTAAAGGTACTTGGAGGGTGTTATCCAGAGTAGTTCAACGAATTCTGGTGATATGTAAACCATCACAGCAATTTGAGGTGCATTTCCACCAAAATGGAGTTAAAGAGAGGCGTTTGGATAACATCAAGGGAAACGACAAAACAATGGGCCGGGATGGTATCCTAGCAACGTACCATATACCTCCAGACGTCGCTGAGCTGAATTGGCTGCATAAATGCAGAACCAGTCACCACGGTCTGACCAAGAGACGGAATTAATGAGAAGCTTGTATGTGGTGGCTTTTTGCCAATCATTCGGATCACATTCCAATTGATACATGTTCTTGTCGTACGCCTGACACTTTTCTGAAATACCCTTTTCATTACGCTTGAATAACACGGCATATTCCAGGGGTGAATCCAGTCCCTTGAGTTGGCAGGTCAGAACGACTTTTTGGCCAATATACACTGGCTGCTTTACAGGGAGCATATACAGGGGGGACCGGATGGAGGCTCCGACTGTGCAAACAAGGAAAAGAAATGATAGTGGTTGAGTACCGGCGAATGCAGTGTATCAAAACCAAAAAGTGACCAGTGAGACGAAAGTAAAAAACGGTGCTAAAGAACACATTTGATAGCTTAATTAATGCACGCCCTGAGATGAAACAATCTAAAAAAATATAATACGATTCTATGGACCTCTAGTTGACAGTAGATAAGAAGAATAAAGACAAGAGAGGATCTTGTGTGAATATTCTACCCAGAAGGCCGCTGTAAAGGTGAGCAACCCGCAATACAGCCGCACGAGCTTAGCTTTCAATGGTTGGTGTGTGCCTATGGTGAAAATGAACGATCCGAGACAAGGATGACGCTACAAGAGCGGCTGGATGATAGCATAACAAGTACTGTAAATTCGAAACAGTCGAGAAAATCAACGCTCAAAAAAGCGATCGCCAGAAGAGCACTAAAAAAAGCAAGCGAATCGGTTACCAACCATATAGAGGCTCTCACTGCTTAAATAAACTCGGATAAACTTTCTGCTGGTTAGCAGTTGAAAAACGACTCATTAAAAAGTAGGAGATATGCTGTTTTGCAATGTTCAGTCAGCTGTTTTCATCCGCGCACGTTCGCGTAAAGTTGTAGACGAATTTCCCGGATATAAAGTTTACCGTTCAAGCTGCGAGTCAGTGCAACTTGGTGAAGTCGATGCAGTCAAGTCAGGAAGGCAACCATAAGCAATGTGTGACACTTGAGAACCGATAAGTCAAAGGACCAATGAACATGGTGAGTTAAAAGCTGATGAAAGCGAAATTCATTCGGGTAAGATCAAGTCCAAGAATAAAAGGCAAATGAGTAAATAAGTTATCTAGGGAGATGGCCAATACAGTTCGTCGATGGAAAAAAAACGGGTGATGTGGAGTTTAACAATTTGTGTTACAATCGATGAAGTAGTTCAAACAATCCACCACGGTCAGCGAACTAGAGCCCAGCGAAGTTATTTATATTGGATAACAGTATCACAGGGCAGACATAAAGTCAAGTTAAAGCAAAAGAGCTGAAGTGATAGGCGATGCAGAAAATGTAGGTTCACCACTAAGAAAGTGAATGCGCCTTATCCGATGGGTTACGAACGTCGAGAGTTCGCTACAGGGAGGTGAACACACAATCCCACAAATAGTTGCTTCGTGATACGTAAACAAATAGCTACTTAAAGGTTAGTCGAAAACGCACAACCACTACAAACAGTGCACAGTACGATTCGAATGCCCTAACCGATGTCAGCCCTTCAAATCGGGTGCTCTAGTAGGAAAACATAAATTCTCTTCAGAGTCCAAATGGAAATCTTACTCATCTACAGTAAAGCGTTCGACAAGGTGGACCATGAGGAACGCGTACACAAACTGAGGGTGTGTAGTGTTGGTGGCTCATTGTATCAGTGGAGCAGCGAATTCCTTATTAAGCAGAAGTGGAGAGCACAGGAGGATGATCGTGTAAATGACTGATATCCCTTCACCATTAGGGTATCTTAAGTCATAATACTGCGACACAATTTGTTCCTAATACACATCAACGAAGTACCTCAGCTTGCTTGCAAACGACCCAAAAATATGGCGAGGAACTGATGCTCCCGAGGACTGCGACGTATTTGAGTATGACCTCGAGTGCCTGTCCATATGGTTTGCAGATGTCGATCTCCCGGTCAACTCAGTCAAGTCGTTATTCATGAGTCTGTGGTAGGATGGTAATGGGTGTACGTACACTCTGGCCTGCCAACCGCAACATCCCATACCTTCCGTGAAGGATCTGGGCGTACTCTCACGCTGCGATTGGAAGTCCGTGAACAACACCGCAAGCCATATGGAAACGGACTACGCATGCTTTAGATGCGCTCAAACGCCGCTTCTGCGCTTCGTCTGAAAGGATTACCACTTGCCTCTTCCCTTCCATCATAAAACGAATGCTCGAGTACGGCTTACTCGTCCACTGACCAATTACCCGTGGCGAGGTGTAAAAACTGAAATATGTTCAGCATGCATCTGCTAGATTCATCTCCAATTTACGGGGTGTGTCGTAAGAAGGCCGATGCAGGAGACTGGGACTGTACATCCTGTTGTATCGTCGGCTTCGAGTGAACCACATAATAACGCACCGGATATTACATATGTGTGACTTTCCTGTGCTGAGACGGCTTTTACACGTGAGTGCACCAAGTAGCACCCGATGGCATCGGTATAATGTGGTACCGGACCTGAAGCGGAGTGATGGAATATTGGAACAGTTTGCCCGAAACAACAGTCGAGACAAAGCGGTGTCATCATCATCATCAACAGCAGTACATCAGCCATTTGAACTGATGCTTCGCCGTCATACAACTATGAGGACCTATGAAATAAGGAATAAGAAGAGGGAGAGAAGGGGAACTTACCTGAAAACCTTAATGCCCTAAGCAATCATTCAGGGTCAAGGCGCCTACACCTTGTGTAGACAACATACCGTCGCAAACAGCTGGCTATCGTGCAAAGATAAGGCGGCATCGACGACATAGCTTCCTTGCGGCTTTCACTGCCACGCGTCATAATCAGCCATAGTGTCAGAATTCAAGAAATTCGTAGACGCCCACTTCGCGAATTCCGGAAGCGCATCACGTCGCATCTGAATGATAGGATGTCGCACAGTCGAACTGCATTGATAGTATGCGGCAGTAAATAAGGTTATTCCGCGTACGTATCCGATATTATATCAATGGAGTAACGTAGGTGTATGTGTTCAAGCTTCCAATTTTCAGTATTCCGCATTTTGTTGTTATCCGCAGGAAGTGACTCTGACCAGCACTATAGCATTCTGCACCATGTCACAATCAGTAAACGCATATTCCTACAATCCTCATAGGTGACTGGGACTTTGAAAGTCCACGTGAGTCCTATTAATGGAGAAAAAACAACTAGAAAATTACTTGGAGTGAGTGCGCAAATCAAGTGGAAATCGGTGTTGTGACGATCCAGTGCTTCCACCACCAATTATTGTGCGAAGAACATAGGCAAGTGCATGGAAGTCCCCGTCAGTAAACTTATCACGGCTCATAGCAATAACCCTGTGTTTCAAGTAAGTGCGGTGATTTACTTACTCCGTGATTCATTGAGCTACGTTGGGCAGCACTTTTCAATTGCCTTCAGAGCCACTTATGCTACACAGACCATTTATTATTGACTAGAGTAACAGCTTGAGTATTCCATTTTGAGGATTGTGGGAAATCAATGGATAACTTGCAAAACTTAACCACAGGAGACATCATGACTGAGTTGAAAAAATCAGTTTGTTTGTTATAGAGTAAGGGGACCATGAGTTGACTCTGCTTGCGAGAGAGCACCACTCGTGCTCAATAGCTTGCTGCTGTCCGCTCAAAGCCAGGCATTCCGTAGTCAAGGTGTGAACCAGCTAATTCCCATTTGCATTTGACCGTGGTCACAAGCACATAATCTACTACGGTTGAAAACATAGGATATATTTTAAATATTCCAAAGCTGTGCGTGACTAGTCTCGGGTAGATCCTAATGGGACTAGTCAGTCATACTCCCGAACTGAAGCGAAGACTCCGAATAGAGAGCTTCAAGTAAACTTCCATTTAACCCACTGTATCGTGCAGTGGACTGCTGAGTCAAAGGCTTGAGGTGAAACAACTCGAACAGGGTCTCCTTGCCGAAGTTGGTAGCAGGAATATTGATTGTTTACAAGATCGCGTCACTAAAACGCTATTATTGGTGCTTCTCTTCTCACAACTCCCTTCGCAAGTCAATGAGCAAGAGGCTGAAAATGATGTCCCGGTTGATGTTCGCCGTCATAGCAAAGGCATCATCTCACACTGATCTTTTCAACGTTCATACTCTACGTCAACTAGGTCAATGGCCAGTGCTAACTCCCAGTCAATTTGCTTGGAATCGATGTGCTGTAGCTCTGGTACGTACATAATATAGCAGCGTCGCGAGGGATCTTCGAGTAACTAGTTCAGAGCCTGGCAACAATGAGCACATTGTTCATGTCGTTGAAAAAACCGAGTTGATGACTCGAGGCATTCATGAGGCCGATACTGATTTAAGTAGACATGATGAAAACAATTATGTAGACCACATGTCGGTAAACAGTCGCACGTGTGTTGTTCGAATCTGGACCTACATAGGGGTTAATAAAAACAGTCTAAGAACAGATACCTTTTAATCGTTTCGGTATATGTCTCAACCGGCTTAAGCTCGGAGAGTATCATACACAATTTTTATTGGCAGCCCTCGGCTCTTATCAGTGTCAAGTGAGAAATAATTCCCGGAGATGATATAAGAAACAGAAAGCAGCGAACAAGCTTGTTTACAGGGCTTCATCATCAGACTAATACAACCACAATAAAGCAAGCTAGAATAGACACAATGGGTTTAAATTGGGTCACTGAAGCAGGGTAACTAATCGATAAGTCTACGTGTTTGGTCTGATTGAGGCGAGGTCAAGTGAAGTAGCGTGACTGTCACTGTTAGTCGCGTTAATCTGAGGCCAAGGCAAGGTTAAAGTATGGACGAGTTTTTCTGTGCACATAGGTCTGGGTTATAGAGCCGAATTGCGATCGCCTCTGTTGTCGACAGCAGGCGACATCTGACTGCCCGTGTGTAACGTCCGGGGACACAGTAGATCGGTGTGAATGCGTCACGCGAAGAATACGGATATCACTGTTGCTAGTGACGCGGATACTCAAGTGAGTTTGAAATGAATTGGAATATTGGTAGCTCGGGAGGCTTGCTCAGTTGTTGTGGAGTTCTTCGAGCTGGGCAACTTGGTTGCAGACGTTTCGCCACCATTCGAGGTGGCATCTTCAGTGCGGGATTGATAGCAGTGAAGTAGCAGTAGCTGGTAGAAAGCAAACCCAATAATGGATACTGTCAGTAACCACTCCGTTCCTTATATAGGCCTATATAAGGAACGGAGTGGTTACTGACAGTATCCATTATTGGGTTTGCTTTCTACCAGCTACTGCTACTTCACTGCTATCAATCCCGCACTGAAGATGCCACCTCGAATGGTGCCGAAACGTCTGCAACCAAGTTGCCCAGCTCGAAGAACTCCACAACAACTCAAGTGAGTTATTCAACGGAATCCGAACAACACATGGGAGTCGGATTCGGGTTGGATGCACAGACAATGGCGACAACACCCTTAAAGTACCGACACTATCTTTTGGGACAAGTATTCACATTGCGTTAACTGGCGCCAACCTAAGTCTACAATGACATGCACCCAAGTTGACCATAACGCAGATGCAGATGGCGCACATCAGTACAAAACCGCCGTTCAATGTAGAGTTCGTGTCTAGATTCCAATCATTGCTCAGTGCGCGCAAGCCGGGTGTTTATTCTTACGGCTTCCGTAAGACGCCCACCAAGCCTCTTCCATAGTAACCTGAACGCCTAGCAGGAAATACAGTAATATCAAGGAGAACTGATACACAATTTGTCACTGACGAACGACCTGACTGTCGATGGGAGTCGTTTCGAACGTGACTTGGAAAATGTCCTTGATAATTCCTGTCCGGATACTTGAGACGTCCGAGCTGTGGATGGAATACTGAAGTGTCGAACAGCTTCATTGAAGCACTATATTGCTTTCGCTGAGTATTTAGTTTCAACGAGTCCACAACACATTGAAATAACACACGACTAAGAGTTTAGAGCATTGGTGAGTAACAAAAATCAGAGATGAAGGTCGGTGAAATTTGGAACAGTCGAGTATCGTTCTGGTTTGTTAGAAGCACAAGTTTAAGATAATCCTCGGTGATATAATAGTTGACAAAATGCATAGTTGATGCGTTCTCAGTTGTGTTGGTCAGTAGATCCGGTGCGACACTACCGAGTGCTAAATTACCTGAACCCACGTACGAGGTTGATGCCACGCCTACGGTGTTGAAGAAGGTTAGACGTGAACTCGTACTGTTGGAGCAAAACAAGTAGATTGAAAAAAGACCTCCCTCTGTCTTGAAAGATGTAGGTGCCTTATTGATAGTTGATCTGCCCGCTTTATTCGACCCCGATTGGAACACAGAGATGCACTCAGACTGGTGATTATCAAGCGTCATCCCAATCATCAAAAAATGGAGAGGGCTTTGTGCAAAAAATCGAGACATTGACGCTACTACTATTGCTACTAAATCACCCACATGCATCATTTTGAGACGAAACATTGTTCTCACGAGATTCGAATCAGGGTGCCTTTCGCTCTAGTCGAGGCTGCATTGACCATATACCTACTCTTCTCCACGACGCAATGAAAGCCCTAGAGAATAGGCTAACGAGTAGCACTACATGTTTCAACAGATGCCTTGTTTATTTCAGTTCAGATGAACAACTATGATCCGGGCATATTAGTGGTAGGAGCAGCGACAGTCTAAGGAATAAACATAGAGCCAAACAACACTATGGAAATCACTGGAAAACACAAGTGTAATCACGATCATAGCACATTAACTAAAGGTGAGCAACACGCCTCAGCTACTGTGTCGCAAGAAGAAAGGAACCCTTGTAAATTTTGCTACGTTTTCACATACATTTTTTAATTTGTTGTCGTTTTCAATTGTTTAGCATTAAGAATCTGAATCTAAACAAGTATCACACAGATTTTCCACAGGATTCGATTGCGCGCCATATCCCGAATTGTTTCCAGTCATCGACAGTCCCCGTCCTTTGGTCCCCAACCAGGCAGACGTGTGAATCCAACTGCAGAAATATGTGAAGTTAACGATTTCATATGCTGTCACCGAGTAGACGGCTAGCCGCCATGCGGTCTGTTCCAGTCAGGTCCTACATGAGCGAAAAGGGCGCAATGAGACAAGCGCTCAGCTGATATACGCAGGACCTGACCGAGCCATCTTAAGTGACGCGGGAAAACCAGTTTGTTGAAGGGAACGGTCGCATTCTTAAGACAAGACGTTTGACTTCACCGTTGCAAATATGTTGATGCCATCATACACGAACGATCCTCATCAAACACCCATCGTCGAAGGCCAAGAGCCGGCGCATGTCGTCTACGCGAACTGCCCATGACTCGCTTCCATATGGCAACAACGCCGAACGGTAGCATTGTAAACGCGACACTTTACCAAGAGGGAGACATCATGACGACGCCACAAGTGTTTCAGGTTGAGAAATACCAACCGAGCTTTGGCGATGAGTAGGGAAACTTCCTCCTCAATAGTGCCACCAGCAGACACGCAGTTGCCCAGAGAGACAAAGCTAGCCAGTTGTTCAAGCTGTGTACCTTCAAGAGTGAGCACGGGAACAGGCGAGTGCAAAACCTGGAGCAACACATTGCACTTCGACGGGGTGAAGCACATTCCGTACTTAGATGTCTCAATCGCCAAACGGTTTAGAATGGTTTGCATACTCTTCGGATCATCACCAAGGAAGGCAATAACATCGACATAATCTAAGTCCGTTGCTTGCTTGCCCGGTAGTAGCTGCAGACCAAAATGTTAGTAAGCTTCCAGAGCTCTCGACAAAACGACTTAAAACGTTTAATTGAAGAGGAAAGGAACTATACAGCAGCACTGTCGTACATCGTTACTAACAGCGAAGGATGACGGAAGCTTGCCGTAGGCTCTCACTCTGCCGGAAATGTGGAGGTAGAGTGCGCGTGGGATGGCAGTGTACATTTCTGCGACCCCGTTTTTTATTAAGCAATACCATAGCGCAGGTCGATCAACCGAGTTGAATGCAGCACGGATGTCTGAGAACGTGACAGTGGTGATCAGAGCATCGAAGTGCGGTGGTTCCAGTTGCCCGACTAACGTCACCAGAATAACAACAGCTAACGAGGGCAAGAAAATGTTTGAATGCAAACAGAATGCAAAGGAAATGGAATCGATAACATTCTGTTAACTAATCAGGATGGAATAAAAATAACAGCTAGATGCAAGAAATCTAATGCAGGAACGTCACTGACTTCGTGACTGTGCCATGTCTAATAGGGTCTCCAAACACTCATGTGGACCGTCCCGGAGCCCCCATCTGCGAGGATGGCACGCAACAGCTTGACTCCACGCCATCGACTGACCACCTCGCGGTTTCTCCCAGCTTGGTGCAGCCACAATGTATGACGCCGAGGTAAGCGGTCGACAGGAATACGAAGGACAAGACCTAGCTGGCCTCGGAACTGGCCTCGCTTGAAGCTTCACGGCTCCCTGGTTGGGGTCCAAAAGACGATGAACACGTTTGGTTGGATACACTTGCTGACCTGACAAGGAGCCGACCCCCGTGGCGTTCCTGCTGTTAGTTTATTTGTGCCTACCATCCCTTGTAGCCTCCTCCTCCATCTACGATCTCATTTCGTAGCGTAAAACATAATAATTTTTCTTTTTGCCTAGTAGCCGGCTGGTAGCTTACTGGAACGATGCTTATCCGTTGCTGGTAGCTCAGCTGGCATGCAGCTGTGGTATTTATTTTCCTTTTCATTTATTTATTGCGGCACAGTAGCTGAGGTGTTTCTCACCTCTAGCTGACGTGTATAATGATGAAATGATGATGAATGAACGTAGTGTATGATGCACAACGGTGTTTGCCTGCATGTTGACATTCCGCAGTTGTCAAGGCCGAGCCTGACAGCCTCAAAAACCAGAAGCATGAGTAGAGATTACCATGCGCTTGAGAAATTTTCCTAACTAGATTTCATTACCCACAGAATAATCGGAGCTTAAAAGCATGGGAACACGTACGATACAAAGGTGGTGCTTTGCAATCTCACTCATGTGGACCTAGTGTCCGACCTGAGTGCCACTCGTAGTGCGAGTGATCTCGAGTTGTCTTCAACGTCTAAGTGAGTGTTTCTCATTGTGAATATGGGAACCACATATCCCTACTCTGTATGCACAGTTGAATGGCCACAATGGCCGGACATCGAAACGTGTGCGTGTGCGACGAATTCAAAGGAATACAGAGGAATCCCTTAGATTGGTCGGCTATCCTCCAGCATTCTCATCTTAAAAGCCAGCTCGCGTTGGGACCGCGTTAGCTTCAGGCTACCAAGCGCTTGCTATTTACAATATTCCACATTGGTTCTTGCACTCGAATAAAGAATTGGGTGTATGAATGAATAATTATCCCTGGAGAACAAGTACTCTACAAGGCCTTGTTTTACTTGCAACTATCCAAACGTTGGTTCATTCGTGTAAATAGAACGATCCCGGCAAGTAACTGACTAGCGATTAACATGCTGATGTTGATACTACATGTTCTGTACTACATATTTGTCCCGAGAGTGAGTGTAGCTATATTTCCCACTGTTCATCCGTCGTACTGAACTTAAGTGCACTAAGGAAAAGATAGCTACTATCCAGATAAGCGGCGGAAGGGCAAAGGTGCCTGCTACAATTTGAATTAGAAATGACCAATCCTCTGGATTGACCTAGAGGTAGGTAAGTTCAACCGTGGTGGTACGGCAGTGCTTTAGTACATATTTCATTGAAAAATAAATCCACGCAAAGAAACAATTGATTTGTAGCGCAGAATAACTGCAACCGAGATGTATGAAGACAGATTGTTAGTGAATTGTAAACGGTTAACTTACCTTAAGAACTGCAGGCTGCATGGGAAAATCATACGTTAAGCTAACCACCTTAACTGCGCCATCTGCCGAGACTCCTGATAACCCATTATTTGTCTACCCTCATGCGATTAACTATGCAATGCTTAAGGTTTTCATTGCAAATCGCACCATGGATATAGAGATTCATTGTTTTCCTAGCCATGTCTAAGTGGTTCCATTCCAACACCCGCTGTTAGATACGTTCGTACCCATACTGTGTAACATGTCTAGGTGTCCCATCACACACCAAATTGAGAGATTCTCCAGTCACAGAGGGTCATTGACCGTGTTATTCCCTTCATACCCCATTGGCCCGGAGACACTATACTCACCATCCTATGCGGTTGTTGGACCCATTAAGAGCTCATTTGCCTTCATCCTACATATTGCAAAGACCCGGTTGCACTAGGACTGAGGTATGTACATATTGCACTTTAGCTATATTTCGTTTAATTGTACCGTATATAAACGTATCGGCTTCGTTTCTCGATTGGATTCGAGAGTTTTCACGTGTTACTCGAGCCTCCAAGCGAGTATGTCGTTTACATAAATAGCCTATCGCCACCGTAGAGTATACAGCCACATCTGCCAACAATTGAGTAGTTGGATGTTATGCAAGCGATTTTTTGTAAATTGGCTAAAACAGAGAGCAATTTTTCGAAAGCCGAATGTAAAACAGGACGCAGCGGGATTTACCAGATGTATTGTTCCTGTGATCGCGTTAAAACGCTTATCAGAGAAGCTGTGATATAACCGCCTTCTAACGTATATACCAGACGGCATCTACAGCATACACTAACGAGAAGACATCACTTTTTTACTGTACCTCTTATTTGTGTACCATTCCAGCTGGTAACCATATTGATGGCAGTTGCTTCCCTATTCCTATCTCTGTCTCTAGCGATTGTTGATGCCCACACTTCGGACTAAATTTATGGCTGCTATTTAGGTTCACGTTTAAAAGTTAACTAACCACCGACAATCGTATTGGTTGCTTATAATTGTACGTGCGATCTTCCAAAACTGGAGGAATATGGCTGTTATTCTTACATTTAATCCATACTACTGCAAGTTCAAAGTGTTACTGCTCAGGTGGGTTATTGTTTCTACAATCCAATTGGTGGTAGTGTATATGCAAGTGTGAATAAATGCCCGCTCGCAACACTGTAATTTGAACCAGGGACCTTTGATATATCAACTGATATCTCATGTTGAATAACTAAGTGAAAGCCATTTAGAAACAGTTGTAAGCGTCACGCTTTAGCTTAACAGACTGATCGCATTTTCACTCGCGTGACACCATTATCTGCTGGCTAGATGTCTAACTGGGGCTCGCCGAAATTACAAGTCGCACTAACATCTGTTAGTGTCTCGCTACCTTCCCACTTGACAGATGGGTCTTATTACATTTCTTCTTGTGTGACACCGTGACTTATTGCGGGTTGCAATATGAGGTCAATGTATCTCACTTCAAGCGTCTCTATACGACCCCATTTTACTGCTGTCGCGTTCACGCAAGCGCAATGAGATTCAGACAAGTCACCAAAATTGATTCCGGAAAAACGGCAACACGATATGACATGCGAATCGAAATGTTTGCCTACAAGTAACATTCTAGGCACTGATGAATTGGTCGAGATATGCTAGCAGTCAGAACGAATGATCAGGAGGAAATAAATAGTAACACACGACGGACTGCCCGGTGGTTCCACATACCTGTTAAGTACCGCTTACCTCAGACAAGAGACGATAATAACCGGCTCTGGTTTACCTTCCAACACGAATAGCCTGCAATTAATATGGGAGACGGCATTAACAGCACACACTAACGATAAGTCATCACTGTTCCACTATGCTTCCACTTATTCGTTACAGTGAGCATAGCTAATTCATGTTCTTTCACCGCGGACTTTAACTTAGCCGAGCTTATAAAAATCAGTGAACTTTATCGCACCATTTCCCTGCTAACTTGTAAAGTTGCTTACTCCATCTCCGCCATCTTCTCTGTATCATGCTTATTCCATCGCTAATGTAAGTGTCGCTTGGGTACAGTTTCACATTAGAATGACTAACCACTGACTTGGTGCAATGCAGTAGCATTATTGCACCTGTCTAAGAGGCACCTACTAGAAGTTGTATTAGACATGGGCAATCTTCTGGGAGGGCTAGGAAAAAGGTAGTGCCAGCGGTAATAGTACGTCAGTGTCTTAGTATATTACATCGGAAAAGAATCGGTGCATAGCGACAATTGTTTATTTTAGGAGTACCTACTGGTTGCACCCGAGACGTACGAGACTGATACTTAACAAATAGCTTATGGTCACAGCAGGATACACAGCGGTATGCACAAACGGTTGAGTATTCAGATGAAAGTCATGCTACGTCTTGAACATTTGCAAAACAGTGCGCAAACTGTTTAGAAAGCCGCAGTTTTGACAGTGAGCAGCGGGAGTTAGTTGATGTAGAATGGCGGTACTTCTCTCCAATGAGGCCGTAAGCGGCGAAAATGTGGTATTGACACCTATCAATGCTTAAGGTTGCGACCTCGGGTAGCAGATGGTCGGACCGATCTGTGACACGGAGTGAATGAAGTAAACACCCAATCGCATTCGCACGCTGTGCGATCTCCCACATCAGCTACGCAAACCAGACTGTTCATATAGGCGACACTTATTCACACATTATTTTGCCGTACCACTTGTTCATTAATCATTCTACCTCGTAAGCTTACTGATGGCAATTGAGTCCCTATTCCTATATCGGTTTCGTTCAAATATGGATGCCTAAGCTTTAAGGCGGTCAGGTCTAAATGTTAAAGAAAACACCAACAATTCATCTTGAATAATTATTTTCATTACTGTGCAATTGGTTGTTAGCTTTACCTCCGAACGATACCCATACACGTTATTAGTACTATTGTCCATAAAGTCTAATGTGTCTAGCCAGTTTGTGGCAGTTCATATTTAAGCCTGGACAACCGCATGTGCATATGTTGCATTCGAACTGCCACTGGACATGGATGACGCCAATATATGTACATATGTATATCGAATGAATTTGACGAGGATACTCATACCGCTTTTGTACGGTCAACTTAGTGGAGAAATGCGACATTAGGGCAAACCGAAAAGAACATTATCAGGGCATAAATAAGGTGAGTTGATGACAAACTAATTTTGATTTCAGGTGTTGCGAATCCAAGGCAAAGTTGATCGATGCGAATCACGTGGACTAATCAAAAGGGCGGTTGCCCAAGTGCAGTAGAAGGCACTATTGTACGCGGAATAGAAGCAGGATGCGTACGCTCCCATTCGATTTACTAATCCAGGCCAATAAGGCAGCGTATGTGGTACGTGTACCTGCGTGCTGATTAAGCTTACATTTCACAAGTAGGTGTTGTTTGAGTTCCCGGTGTGGCTGCGCCAGATGTGAATGTTGACAAGGTACCTAACTATCTGATACCCTCCACCTCGATTACTGGCTCCAGGAGACTGTTGGTCGTTTCTGGAGGGGACGGGGTGCATCGTCCTGGTGACGGTGCTAAGTTCAAAGAGTGGTTCCATCCTGTGTGCAACGGGCTACGGTCCAGCCCTCACCTTGTGTACGTCTGGTGTGCATGATTTCCCAATTAGGCCGGAATGCTTCTGTTCTGCCTGTTGAAGGAGTGTGGGCCGGCTCCGTTGATGAAACGTGGCTCCCATCCACATGCCTCCCGGTCTTATTCCTTTGGGTTTACACTGAATATGGGGTGTGTGGATGGAGCTGTGGGTGGTGCAGCGCAAGCCACCAATGGTCCCTCTGTAGGCGCAGGCGTCCTGTGGCTGGCCACAGTGACAGGCAAATCCGAAACCGGATGCCGCCAACCATTTATATATATATATATATATATATATATATATATATATATATATATATATATATATGAGAGTACCTCAGAAGATCGTTAGTGAAACTTCCTAAAACTTTGAGAACAAAGACGGAGCCCTGTGTAGCGCCGTTGGCCGCATGACCAACCCCATAGAGGACCTCACAAACAAGAATAAATGCCAATTATATGTGTGCTGTCAGACGCTCGAAGTGAAAATGGCACTAAGCATAACGAAAATCGTTAAATGAAAAATGTACCAAAATGCACATCACAGCGTGAATATCGCATGACTAAAACCGTCGAGAATGATGTTTGACACCAAAGGGAATTCTGCAGATGACAATTTCTTCCGCTCGTTGAAATGCAGGTAACAATTGCAAAATGTAAGTGATTAACCGTCACGGTGTGCACAGTATTGTACCCATCAGAGATGAATGAATACATGATATATATTGGGTTCTACTCCTGCTAAGGCAGCTGGGTGGCCCCCATCAACCAATATAGCTGTGTTGAAAGAACATCCATGACAACAATGAGGGATATTCAGAGACAATACGGTTGACCGTTAGATGAGCTATAATTACAACCGTAGATAAACACCGTGCAGATGAGCTTAAAAGGCTGGTAGATTACTATCTGATGTGTAGGACGGGAATTCTGTTGTTCCCACTGCAATGACGATGATCGCAAGTGGAGCGCACAGTTGCAAAAACGTGCGTCAAATCTGCAATAAATCAAAAGCTCTCCACAACAAAATGTAGCCGATGGACAAAAGTAACGTTTAATGTGACAAATATCACCAATGTGTGGTAATGGTGAATCCATGAGATGTTAAGCAGTATGTTCGCCATATCACATAATCCAGTGGGTTACGAAAAATCGTGGTTGAGCAGAACAAGCGAAAATCTTAAAATGGTCGAGAGTTGTACTTATTATCCCTCTCTTACGCTTTTTCATCATTATCGTCCCACTCCAACTTCACTCTTATCCCCCTATTTTCAACTGTCCAATTCTTGGCTTCGCTCATGTTGCTTCAATCGTCGCAAGTCTTCTAGTTTCGACTCACATGCAATCGCAGGGTGTCGCTCTAGTACAGTCTACAAGTCCATGTTCAACCAGGCGGACAATATCAGTTCATCCGTTTTCGTTGGAGCCCCCGATCCTCGTTAAGCCTGTCGTGTCTCAACGTGCGCACTTCGTTATAGACTGGCAAACAGGCAGCACTTGCCCGAACACTAGAGACCCTATCGATCGACGTTTGCTGCTTATCAGAAATATCCCTACAATATGCGAGTTACGTGAATACCTTGTGATCCTCACAAGCGAAACTGGCGGCGCGTTCTCATTATGTTTATCTGGATAAAAGGCAGCTTCAAATATTGGTCAAGCCTGTGTGGGAATTTCTCTGGGTCCCGGCTGAAGCTACCCTGGTTGACTGGATCCCAATGAACAGCCGGATGTGCGCAGTCAGATTGGCTGGCTTGTGTAGAGCTTGGAAATCGTGTGTAGACAAACGATATCTGTTTACCATTGCGGCCTACACGCTCGCAAATTGTAGTGCTGATTCGGTGAAAAATGAATTCTACTACCAACCGAAGGAACTCCGTCACAGAAAGTGTACGGATACTGTGATGCTGGCTGACGAGCTGAACGCCCAAGTTGGAAAGCTGTCCACTATTGAGCTTCATCTGGGCGGCCAACACGGGGTAGGCTCCTGTAATGATAACGGTGAGCAGTTGCTACACCTGTGTGAAGATGTTCGTCTAATTCTCACGAGCACTAACCCGACACAGCACCCGCAGTAGGGTGACATGGTGCCCAACCGCCTCAAATCAGCCATGAACACAAATCGACACATCGTGATTGGTTACCAGTGAAGGCTGTGTACAAAACTGTCGCTCAATTTGGAGCACGAGCGTGGACTCTGACCACGCAATCGTTCGTGCCGATCTTACAGTTCGCTTCGCTGAGCGCACGCGGCGTCGCTGTGGACGCACAGATTTATGACAGATAGCGAAGCCAGATGTCCTGAATGTGTACCAAAGTACGCCAGCATCCGGGCTGAATAAGCAATCTGTGAACACGGGAGAGGGCAACTGGACGCATATTCACCAGACGTTAGTAGTAGCAAGCATGTCTTCATGTGGCAAATCAAGTTGCTAAGCTGGACATTGGGTCTCCACGCAGTCTCAGGAACTTTTGGATGATCGCCGACACATTCCAGCTGGGAGCGAACATGAGACTCGCAAAGACCTCAGGAAGAAACTCTGTGCAAGCCTGAGACAGCGAAGCGTGGTTGTCTCATTGTTCATTAGAAATAGAAATGGCCGCTACTTTTAAGAACCAGTGGAAGTTATTCCGTTTGATAGGCGAAACGGGTAGAAGCAGACCTGACGTGCAAAGAGTGGAAAGCCGAACACTCTGAAAAGCAGCTTAACCAACTAGTTATCAGCTTCAACTCCGGACACTGATCATCCTACCTGAGCCGCCCCTGGACCCGCCTTCACGCGCAAAAGTCGAAAGTTAGTTCAGACCGTTGAAAATAAATAAACCAATGGAGCGGACAGAATCACTCCAAATCCCAACAAACTCGGGAATACTGTTCTTGCAGCTGGCCTGCAAAACCTACTTGTGAGGCTCTGGTAGCAGGAAAATATCACAGCAGACTGCAGCCACTCCGTCATAGACCAACATTCAATGAAGCTCCCGTTCCGAATGCCGACATTATGAAGAGAGCAGTCTGATCGCAATTACCTACAAGATACTAGCCCCCGTGGTTTTTCACAGCCATGCTGCCACAGGTGAAAGCCAGATTCCTGAGAAACGAGAGGGGTTGTGTGTTTAGGAATCCTTTACATCTTTCGTTGTAACTTCCCAGTCTATTTTCCGTCAATTATTGCACACTTGTTTTAACTCACACATCCAGATAGACGCTTCTTCGAATTTAGTTCGTCTTCTCGCTTCCGTGACGTTGTGCCACTTGGATCGTTGTGTGGGTGCTTCCATCGGTCGCCGGATCTCAGTTTACGGAAAAGCGTTCGATTTCTTCGTTCGTGCCATCAGATAAGTTTGCTGATATTTCCCACTTGTGACCTGACTGTGAGTAGTCGCACTAAGGTCTTATTCGCCGCAAACTGTTAGCGGTTAATACCTCCCTGTCAGACATTATATTTGGTGAGCCCGGCTATTTAATTGCTTTCGATTGCTTGTCGTTCCTTTGTTTCTTTCGTAATGCGTGACTACACTGCCCCCCGTGAACCGTGTGAAAACTCCGTTGGTTTTTCATCACCCACCTTTGAGGCTTCTAACCTACGTGTTTGGTTTATTCAGGTGGAGGCCATCTTGCGATTTAGTAGGATAACTTCGCAACCATCGATGTTTTCTTACGTCAACGCTCATCTTCCGTCTCAGATAGCCTCGGAGGTAATTGACATTCTTCATCCGATGCCGACTGAATCTACGTATGATTAACTTAAATCAGCCATCCTAGAGCGCACTACGGCTTCTGATGAAGCGCGGCTACACATGCTACTTTCAGGCATGGAGCTTGGAGACCGCAGTCCGTTTCATCTCCTCCGGCACATGCGGTCAATTGTGGGTTCCTCGACCCTAGGCGATTCCATACTCCGACAACTCTGGACTAAGTGCCTTCAGCAAACACCACAACGATACTAGTAGTCCTCGCTGATGGACTCCCATTGGACAAACTGGCCGAAGCAGCCGACAAAGTCCACGAACGATTCTTTAAATCTGCTGTGAATAGTGTGACTGAACTGAGCCCCATTAGTCCATCTGAAAGTACCGCACGATGCTAGCAGTGAAAGGATCTCTAGGTTGGAACTTGCTATCTCACATGGGTCGTGAGCGACCTGCTAACGGTAGATTCGTCTCAAGCAGTAAGCGTCGTAGTCAATCCCGCACCAGGCAATCGCGATCGTATTGCTACTTCCATCGCCGTTTCGGTAATGCTGCTCGCAACTTTCCTCCAGGTTGTAAATACCCGAAGACGTCTCGGATTTTCGCCAAGAAAACGACAACGCCAGCCAGTGATGGCGACGGATGCTGCTGGCCAAACCATTAGTCGCCTCTTGTACCTTTACGATTTTACCACCAAACTTCCCTTTTTGGTTGATACTGGTGCAGAGGTAAGCGTCATACCTCGATCCTTGGAAAAACATGATCTGCGACCAGCCGGAATTACGTTACAGGCGGCTAACCAAACCAAAATCGCGACGTATGGCGGGACACTACTCACGCTTAAGCTTGGAGTACGACGAAAGTTGTTTTTCATTTTCCTCATTACGGATGTACAGAAGCCCAGTATTGATATCGACTTTCTCACCAAATTCGGTCTTGTCGTAGACCTGAGACAGTTCTAAGTCAGTAACTGTTTCCTACCAACTCGCTACGGTCAATTCCATTAGGCTTCAAGTACTACTGCCTAAAGAGTCACCCTACTCATCATTACTGCAGCACTTTCCCTCCCTGGTTAGAGCAGATGACGGCACTCTAGAACCCAAGCACGATATCTGTCACCATATCGTCACAACCGGTCCTCCTGTCTGCCAAGCCAAGACGCCTTCCAGCGGACAAACTACAAGCGGCCAAGGTGTTCGAACACATGCTTAACCTCGGAATTATTCGCCCTTCCAAAAGCTGATGGACATCTCCGTTACATTCGGTGCCCAAGAAAACCAGCGATTGAAGACTATGTGGCAACTACCGGGCGCCCAACTGTGTCACTGTTTCCGATAGGTACTTAATTCCCTATATCCATGATTTTTCTAGCAACTTCCACAGAAAGTCTGTTTTCGCCACAATCGATCTAGTTCGTGCATATCAACATATTCCTGTTGCTCCTGACGACATACCAAAGACCATCATTACTACCCCCTCCGGTTTCTATGAATTTGTCCGTATGCCCTTCGGATTGTGAAACGCTGCCCAGACTTTTCAGCCGTTCATTGATCAAGTCCTTAAAGGGCTAGATTTCGTTTTTGCCTACATCGACGACATTCTCGTCACCAGTTCGAACGATGAGGAACATCCGTCACATCTACGTCTGAGCTTCGAGCATTTTGCTCGGTATGGCGTGACGAGTAACGTCGACAAGTGTAGTTTCGACCAAACTTGTGTCAATTTTCCCGGTCATCAGATCGACCACAATGGTATTAGCCCACTTCCCGAAATGACACAGGCAATGGTGGATCACCCAATGCCTCAATCCTTCAAAAGTTTGCGTCGTTTCCTTGGGTTGGTCAACTATTACAATCGTTGCATTCCAGATTGTTCCTGACTACTTCAGCCTCTGACGGATTTACTAAAAGACAAATCCCATAAGTTTGAGCCAAAAGCAGAAGCAGTTGTAGCAGTTGATAAGACCAACAGGCAATATCCAACGCCACCACGCTTAGCCACATGAGACCCAATGCTGACGCACCTCTAGTTCTCAGGACTGATGCATCATGAACTGCCGTTGGATCCGTTTTACAGTAGCTGATCAACAACCAACCCGAGGCTTTGTCTTTTTTCTCCAAAAATACTTCAGCCTGTTCAAACTTGATAAAGCACATTCGGTCGAGAAGTTCTGGCTATTTATCTTGCCATTAAACACTTCCGACATCTACTTGAAGGACGTACGTTCACTGTTCTTACGGATCACAAGCCCCCAGCCTTTACTATCCGCGGTTCCTCCAACTGAATTTCACTTCGTAAGACTCGTCGTTTAGACTACATATCGCAATTCGCGACATACATTCGTCACGTTGATGCCACCAACAAAACTGTTGCTGACGCAATGTCTCGCATCGACCTTCACCATCTCTCACGCCAAGCTATGAACCTCGAGGATATATCAGCTTATCAAGAAGACGATCCTGAGTTCGCAAAATTGAGAGCAAACACTTCATTGAAACTCTCCCAGCTGCCTATTGTTAATATCTACTCTAAAATCTATTGTGATCTATCGTCCGGAAAGCCAAGGCCTTTCGTTCCACAGCAGCACCGGAGAATTGTTTTCGATCACCTGCATGGCCTTTCTCACCCTGGCATTCCAGCCACTGTCAAGTTAATCGCCGACCGCCATGTATGGCACAATATGCCTTCCGACATCCAAAAGTGGCCAAAGCATTGGTATCACTTGTCACGCTAGCAAGATACATCGACACACGATCACCGTACCTGGGACATTTGCGTTACCCGACGCTAGATTTAAACATGTGCACATTCACATCGTTGGACTACTTCCCCCATCCAACGGTTTCCAGTATTTTCAGACCTGTGCTGATCGTTTCACACGATGGCCTCACGCAGTACCTTTACGAGACGTTTCCCCCGAAACAGTTTCACGGACGTTCGTTGAAACCTGAACATCTGTCTTGGGCACCCCAGCCACAATCGCAACAGGCAGAGGTCCTCAGTTCAATGCCGCCCTATTTCCAGACCTGAACCGTTAACTCAGCTGTTCTCATCTGCGAACAACCGCCTACCATCCAGCTGCCAACGGTCTTGTTCTGCGTTTTCATCGTCAACTGAAAGCAGCAACTATCGCATCGCAGTCGAACGCGCAATGGTCCGAACGGCTACCAGTTATGCTTCTCGGCATTCGCAACACGGTAAAGGAAGACATAGGTTGTTGCCCCACTGAACTGGTTTTCGACACAACTCGCATACTTCCCGTTGAGATAGTGTTAGATTCCAGAATCACTGGCGAACTAAAACCGACTTTCTATGTGATACGATTGCGACATTTGACTTCAGTCCGGCCAACACCGCTCCGATTCAGCCCTCAAAATCAGCAAGTCCATTCTAAGCTGCATACTTGCCCTTTCGCATGTGCGCGTCGATGCGCTGCGCAAACCCTTGACACCGCCGTATGGGGGCCTCTTCAAAGTTGTTGCTCGCAAAGTGAAGTACTTCGTATTAGATAGAAAGGGTTCTAAGGATTCTGTGAGCTTTGCTCGTTTGAAACCAGCGTATGTCGAAACGCAAGCATTACAACTAGCCACTGAGCAGACCTTTCCCAGTACCCCTCCTAACCAGCCGATGTGTGAGCTGTGTTCCCCCCTCTACGTCCTACGCCGAACCAGTGAGAGAACAAAACACACCAAAGCACACACACTCAGGACGCGCTGTTGTTTTGCCTTCCAGGCTAATGACTACCAACAATTGACACAAGTATCGAGCGTTCGTTCTCCCGACTCACGCTCTAGGGTGGAGTCCTGTAGTGTTCATAAATCATTAACATTTTTCGTTGTAACTTCCCAGTCTATTTTCCGTCAATTATTGCACACTTGTTTTAACTCACACATCCAGATAGACGCTTCTTCGAATTTAGTTCGTCTTCTCGCTTCCGTGACGTTGTGCCACTTGGATCGTTGTGTGGGTGCTTCCATCGGTCGCCGGATCTCAGTTTACGGAAAAGCGTTCGATTTCTTCGTTCGTGCCATCAGATAAGTTTGCTGATATTTCCCACTTGTGACCTGACTGTGAGTAGTCGCACTAAGGTCTTATTCGCCGCAAACTGTTAGCGGTTAATACCTCCCTGTCAGACATTATATTTGGTGAGCCCGGCTATTTAATTGCTTTTGATTACTTTTCGTTCCTTTGTTTCTTTCGTAACGCGTGACTACACTGCCCCCCGTGAACCGTGTGAAAACTCCGTTGGTTTTTCATCACCCACCTTTGATGTTTCCAACCTACGTGTTTGGTTTATTCAGGTGGAGGCCATCTTGCGATTTAGTAGGATAACTTCGCAACCATCGATGGTTTCATACATCGATCATCTTCCGTCTCACATAGCCTCGGAGGTAATTGACATTCTTAATCCGATGCCGACTGAATCGCAGTATATCAAATTAAATCAGCCATCCTAAAGCGCACTACGGCTTCTGATGAAGCATGGTTAAACATGCTACTTCCAGGCATGGAGCTAGGAGACCGCAGTCCATCTCAGCTCCTCTGGCACATGCGGGAACTTGTGGGTTCCTCGACTGGACGATTCCATACTCCGACAACTCTGGACTAGTTGGCTTCCAGCAAACACCACAGCGATACTAGTAGTCCTCGCTGATGGACTCCCATTGGACAAACTGGCCGAAGCAGCCGAGAAAGTCCACGAACGATTCTTTAAATCTGCTGTGAATAGTGTGACTGAACTGAGCCCCATTAGTCCATCTGAAAGTACCGCACGATGCTAGCAGTGAAAGGATCTCTAGGTTGGAACTTGCTATCTCACATGGGTCGTGAGCGACCTGCTAACGGCAGATTCGTCTCAAGCAGTAAGCGTCGTAGTCGATCCCGCATCAGGCAATCGCGATCGTATTGCTACTTCCATCGCCGTTTCGGTAATGCTGCTCGCAACTTTCCTCCAGGTTGTAAATACCCGAAGACGTCTCGGATTTTCGCCAAGAAAACGACAACGCCAGCCAGTGATGGCGACGGATGCTGCTGGCCAAACCATTAGTCGCCTCTTGTACCTTTACGATTTTACCACCAAACTTCACTTTTTGGTTGACACTGGCGCAGGGGTAACCGTTATACCTCGATGCTTGGAAAAACGTGCTTTGCGGCCAGTAGAAATTACGTTACAGGCGGCTAACCAAACCAAGATCGCGACCTATGGCGGGACACTACTCACGCTTAAGCTTGGAGTACGACGAAAGTTGTTTTTCATTTTCCTCATTACGGATGTACAGAAGCCCAGTATTGATATCGACTTTCTCACCAAATTCGGTCTTGTCGTAGACCTGAGACAGTTCTAAGTCAGTAACTGTTTCCTACCAACTCGCTACGGTCAATTCCATTAGGCTTCAAGGACTACTGCCTAAAGAGTCACCCTACTCATCATTACTGCAGCACTTCCCCTCCCTGGTTAGAGCAGATGACGGCACTCTAGAACCCAAGCACGATATCTGTCACCATATCGTCACAACCGGTCCTCCTGTCTGCCAAGCCAAGACGCCTTCCAGCGGACAAACTACAAGCGGCCAAGGTGTTCGAACACATGCTTAACCTCGGAATTATTCGCCCTTCCAAAAGCTGATGGACATCTCCGTTACATTCGGTGCCCAAGAAAACCAGCGATTGAAGACTATGTGGCAACTACCGGGCGCCCAACTGTGTCACTGTTTCCGATAGGTACCTAATTCCCTATATCCATGATTTTTCTAGCAACTTCCACAGAAAGTCTGTTTTCGCCACAATCGATCTAGTTCGTGCATATCAACATATTCCTGTTGCTCCTGACGACATACCAAAGACCATCATTACTACCCCCTCCGGTTTCTATGAATTTGTCCGTATGCCCTTCGGATTGTGAAACGCTGCCCAGACTTTTCAGCCGTTCATTGATCAAGTCCTTAAAGGGCTAGATTTCGTTTTTGCCTACATCGACGACATTCTCGTCACCAGTTCGAACGATGAGGAACATCCGTCACATCTACGTCTGAGCTTCGAGCATTTGGCTCGGTATGGCGTGACGAGTAACGTCGACAAGTGTAGTTTCGACCAAACTTGTGTCAATTTTCCCGGTCATCAGATCGACCACAATGGTATTAGCCCACTTCCCGAAATGACACAGGCAATGGTGGATCACCCAATGCCTCAATCCTTCAAAAGTTTGCGTCGTTTCCTTGGGTTGGTCAACTATTACAATCGTTTCATTCCAGATTGTTCCTGACTACTTCAGCCTCTGACGGATTTACTAAAAGACAAATCCCATAAGTTTGAGCCAAAAGCAGAAGCAGTTGTAGCAGTTGATAAGACCAACAGGCAATATCCAACGCCACCACGCTTAGCCACATGAGACCCAATGCTGACGCACCTCTAGTTCTCAGGACTGATGCATCATGAACTGCCGTTGGATCCGTTTTACAGTAGCTGATCAACAACCAACCCGAGGCTTTGTCTTTTTTCTCCAAAAATACTTCAGCCTGTTCAAACTTGATAAAGCACATTCGGTCGAGAAGTTCTGGCTATTTATCTTGCCATTAAACACTTCCGACATCTACTTGAAGGACGTACGTTCACTGTTCTTACGGATCACAAGCCCCCAGCCTTTACTATCCGCGGTTCCTCCAACTGAATTTCACTTCGTAAGACTCGTCGTTTAGACTACATATCACACTTCGCGACATACATTCGTCACGTTGATGCCACCAACAAAACTGTTGCTGACGCAATGTCTCGCATCGACCTTCACCATCTCTCACGCCAAGCTATGAACCTCGAGGATATATCAGCTTATCAAGAAGACGATCCTGAGTTCGCAAAATTGAGAGCAAACACTTCATTGAAACTCTCCCAGCTGCCTATTGTTAATATCTACTCTAAAATCTATTGTGATCTATCGTCCGGAAAGCCAAGGCCTTTCGTTCCACAGCAGCACCGGAGAATTGTTTTCGATCACCTGCATGGCCTTTCTCACCCTGGCATTCCAGCCACTGTCAAGTTAATCGCCGACCGCCATGTATGGCACAATATGCCTTCCGACATCCAAAAGTGGCCAAAGCATTGGTATCACTTGTCACGCTAGCAAGATACATCGACACACGATCACCGTACCTGGGACATTTGCGTTACCCGACGCTAGATTTAAACATGTGCACATTCACATCGTTGGACTACTTCCCCCATCCAACGGTTTCCAGTATTTTCAGACCTGTGCTGATCGTTTCACACGATGGCCTCACGCAGTACCTTTACGAGACGTTTCCCCCGAAACAGTTTCACGGACGTTTGTTGAAACCTGAACATCTGTCTTGGGCACCCCAGCCACAATCGCAACAGGCAGAGGTCCTCAGTTCAATGCCGCCCTATTTCCAGACCTGAACCGTTAACTCGGCTGTTCTCATCTGCGAACAACCGCCTACCATCCAGCTGCCAACGGTCTTGTTCTGCGTTTTCATCGTCAACTGAAAGCAGCAACTATCGCATCGCAGGCGAACGCGCAATGGTCCGAACGGCTACCAGTTATGCTTCTCGGCATTCGCAACACGGTAAAGGAAGACATAGGTTGTTGCCCCGCTGAACTGGTTTTCGACACAACTCGCATACTTCCCGTTGAGATAGTGTTAGATTCCAGAATCACTGGCGAACTAAAACCGACTTTCTATGTGATACGATTGCGACATTTGACTTCAGTCCGGCCAACACCGCTCCGATTCAGCCCTCAAAATCAGCAAGTCCATTCTAAGCTGCATACTTGCCCTTTCGCATGTGCGCGTCGATGCGCTGCGCAAACCCTTGACACCGCCGTATGGGGGCCTCTTCAAAGTTGTTGCTCACAAAGTGAAGTACTTCGTATTAGATAGAAAGGGTTCTAAGGATTCTGTGAGCTTTGCTCGTTTGAAACCAGCGTATGTCGAAACGCAAGCATTACAACTAGCCACTGAGCAGACCTTTCCCAGTACCCCTCCTAACCAGCCGATGTGTGAGCTGTGTTCCCCCCTCTACGTCCTACGCCGAACCAGTGAGAGAACAAAACACACCAAAGCACACACGCTCATGATGCGCTGTTGTTTTGCCTTCCAGGCTAATGACTACCAACAACTGATACAAGTATCGTGCGTTCGTTCTCCCGACTAATACTCTAGGGGGGGAGTCCTGTAGTGTTCATAAATCATTAACATTTTTCGTTGTAACTTCCCAGTCTATTTTCCGTCAATTATTGCACACTTGTTTTAACTCACACATCCAGATAGACGCTTCTTCGAATTTAGTTCGTCTTCTCGCTTCCGTGACGTTGTGCCACTTGGATCGTTGTGTGGGTGCTTCCATCGGTCGCCGGATCTCAGTTTACGGAAAAGCGTTCGATTTCTTCGTTCGTGCCATCAGATAAGTTTGCTGATATTTCCCACTTGTGACCTGACTGTGAGTAGTCGCACTAAGGTCTTATTCGCCGCAAACTGTTAGCGGTTAATACCTCCCTGTCAGACATTATATTTGGTGAGCCCGGCTATTTAATTGCTTTTGATTACTTTTCGTTCCTTTGTTTCTTTCGTAACGCGTGACTACACTGCCCCCCGTGAACCGTGTGAAAACTCCGTTGGTTTTTCATCACCCACCTTTGATGTTTCCAACCTACGTGTTTGGTTTATTCAGGTGGAGGCCATCTTGCGATTTAGTAGGATAACTTCGCAACCATCGATGTTTTCTTACGTCAACGCTCATCTTCCGTCTCAGATAGCCTCGGAGGTAATTGACATTCTTCATCCGATGCCGACTGAATCTACGTATGATTAACTTAAATCAGCCATCCTAGAGCGCACTACGGCTTCTGATGAAGCGCGGCTACACATGCTACTTTCAGGCATGGAGCTTGGAGACCGCAGTCCGTTTCATCTCCTCCGGCACATGCGGTCAATTGTGGGTTCCTCGACCCTAGGCGATTCCATACTCCGACAACTCTGGACTAAGTGCCTTCAGCAAACACCACAACGATACTAGTAGTCCTCGCTGATGGACTCCCATTGGACAAACTGGCCGAAGCAGCCGAGAAAGTCCACGAACGATTCTTTAAATCTGCTGTGAATAGTGTGACTGAACTGAGCCCCATTAGTCCATCTGAAAGTACCGCACGATGCTAGCAGTGAAAGGATCTCTAGGTTGGAACTTGCTATCTCACATGGGTCGTGAGCGACCTGCTAACGGCAGATTCGTCTCAAGCAGTAAGCGTCGTAGTCGATCCCGCATCAGGCAATCGCGATCGTATTGCTACTTCCATCGCCGTTTCGGTAATGCTGCTCGCAACTTTCCTCCAGGTTGTAAATACCCGAAGACGTCTCGGATTTTCGCCAAGGAAACGACAACGCCAGCCAGTGATGGCGACGGATGCTGCTGGCCAAACCATTAGTCGCCTCTTGTACCTTTACGATTTTACCACCAAACTTCCCTTTTTGGTTGATACTGGTGCAGAGGTAAGCGTCATACCTCGATCCTTGGAAAAACATGATCTGCGACCAGCCGGAATTACGTTACAGGCGGCTAACCAAACCAAAATCGCGACGTATGGCGGGACACTACTCACGCTTAAGCTTGGAGTACGACGAAAGTTGTTTTTCATTTTCCTCATTACGGATGTACAGAAGCCCAGTATTGATATCGACTTTCTCACCAAATTCGGTCTTGTCGTAGACCTGAGACAGTTCTAAGTCAGTAACTGTTTCCTACCAACTCGCTACGGTCAATTCCATTAGGCTTCAAGGACTACTGCCTAAAGAGTCACCCTACTCATCATTACTGCAGCACTTCCCCTCCCTGGTTAGAGCAGATGACGGCACTCTAGAACCCAAGCACGATATCTGTCACCATATCGTCACAACCGGTCCTCCTGTCTGCCAAGCCAAGACGCCTTCCAGCGGACAAACTACAAGCGGCCAAGGTGTTCGAACACATGCTTAACCTCGGAATTATTCGCCCTTCCAAAAGCTGATGGACATCTCCGTTACATTCGGTGCCCAAGAAAACCAGCGATTGAAGACTATGTGGCAACTACCGGGCGCCCAACTGTGTCACTGTTTCCGATAGGTACCTAATTCCCTATATCCATGATTTTTCTAGCAACTTCCACAGAAAGTCTGTTTTCGCCACAATCGATCTAGTTCGTGCATATCAACATATTCCTGTTGCTCCTGACGACATACCAAAGACCATCATTACTACCCCCTCCGGTTTCTATGAATTTGTCCGTATGCCCTTCGGATTGTGAAACGCTGCCCAGACTTTTCAGCCGTTCATTGATCAAGTCCTTAAAGGGCTAGATTTCGTTTTTGCCTACATCGACGACATTCTCGTCACCAGTTCGAACGATGAGGAACATCCGTCACATCTACGTCTGAGCTTCGAGCATTTTGCTCGGTATGGCGTGACGAGTAACGTCGACAAGTGTAGTTTCGACCAAACTTGTGTCAATTTTCCCGGTCATCAGATCGACCACAATGGTATTAGCCCACTTCCCGAAATGACACAGGCAATGGTGGATCACCCAATGCCTCAATCCTTCAAAAGTTTGCGTCGTTTCCTTGGGTTGGTCAACTATTACAATCGTTGCATTCCAGATTGTTCCTGACTACTTCAGCCTCTGACGGATTTACTAAAAGACAAATCCCATAAGTTTGAGCCAAAAGCAGAAGCAGTTGTAGCAGTTGATAAGACCAACAGGCAATATCCAACGCCACCACGCTTAGCCACATGAGACCCAATGCTGACGCACCTCTAGTTCTCAGGACTGATGCATCATGAACTGCCGTTGGATCCGTTTTACAGTAGCCGATCAACAACCAACCCGAGGCTTTGTCTTTTTTCTCCAAAAATACTTCAGCCTGTTCAAACTTGATAAAGCACATTCGGTCGAGAAGTTCTGGCTATTTATCTTGCCATTAAACACTTCCGACATCTACTTAATGGACGGACGTTCACTGTTCTTCCGGATCACAAGCCCCCAGCCTTTACTATCTGCGGTTCCTCTAACTGAATTTCACTTCGTAAGACTCGTCGTTTAGACTACATATCGCAATTCGCGACATACATTCGTCACGTTGATGCCACCAACAAAACTGTTGCTGACGCAATGTCTCGCATCGACCTCCACCATCTCTCACGCCAAGCTATGAACCTCGAGGATATATCAGCTTATCAAGAAGACGATCCTGAGTTCGCAAAATTGAGAGCAAACACTTCATTGAAACTCTCCCAGCTGCCTATTGTTAATATCTACTCTAAAATCTATTGTGATCTATCGTCCGGAAAGCCAAGGCTTTTCGTTCCACAGCAGCACCGGAGAATTGTTTTCGATCACCTGCATGGCCTTTCTCACCCTGGCATTCCAGCCACTGTCAAGTTAATCGCCGACCGCCATGTATGGCACAATATGCCTTCCGACATCCAAAAGTGGCCAAAGCATTGGTATCACTTGTCACGCTAGCAAGATACATCGACACACGATCACCGTACCTGGGACATTTGCGTTACCCGACGCTAGATTTAAACATGTGCACATTCACATCGTTGGACTACTTCCCCCATCCAACGGTTTCCAGTATTTTCAGACCTGTGCTGATCGTTTCACACGATGGCCTCACGCAGTACCTTTACGAGACGTTTCCCCCGAAACAGTTTCACGGACGTTTGTTGAAACCTGAACATCTGTCTTGGGCACCCCAGCCACAATCGCAACAGGCAGAGGTCCTCAGTTCAATGCCGCCCTATTTCCAGACCTGAACCGTTAACTCGGCTGTTCTCATCTGCGAACAACCGCCTACCATCCAGCTGCCAACGGTCTTGTTCTGCGTTTTCATCGTCAACTGAAAGCAGCAACTATCGCATCGCAGGCGAACGCGCAATGGTCCGAACGGCTACCAGTTATGCTTCTCGGCATTCGCAACACGGTAAAGGAAGACATAGGTTGTTGCCCCGCTGAACTGGTTTTCGACACAACTCGCATACTTCCCGTTGAGATAGTGTTAGATTCCAGAATCACTGGCGAACTAAAACCGACTTTCTATGTGATACGATTGCGACATTTGACTTCAGTCCGGCCAACACCGCTCCGATTCAGCCCTCAAAATCAGCAAGTCCATTCTAAGCTGCATACTTGCCCTTTCGCATGTGCGCGTCGATGCGCTGCGCAAACCCTTGACACCGCCGTATGGGGGCCTCTTCAAAGTTGTTGCTCACAAAGTGAAGTACTTCGTATTAGATAGAAAGGGTTCTAAGGATTCTGTGAGCTTTGCTCGTTTGAAACCAGCGTATGTCGAAACGCAAGCATTACAACTAGCCACTGAGCAGACCTTTCCCAGTACCCCTCCTAACCAGCCGATGTGTGAGCTGTGTTCCCCCCTCTACGTCCTACGCCGAACCAGTGAGAGAACAAAACACACCAAAGCACACACACTCAGGACGCGCTGTTGTTTTGCCTTCCAGGCTAATGACTACCAACAATTGACACAAGTATCGAGCGTTCGTTCTCCCGACTCACGCTCTAGGGTGGAGTCCTGTAGTGTTCATAAATCATTAACATTTTTCGTTGTAACTTCCCAGTCTACTTTCCGTCAATTATTGCACACTTGTTTTAACTCACACATCCAGATAGACGCTTCTTCGAATTTAGTTCGTCTTCTCGCTTCCGTGACGTTGTGCCACTTGGATCGTTGTGTGGGTGCTTCCATCGGTCGCCGGATCTCAGTTTACGGAAAAGCGTTCGATTTCTTCGTTCGTGCCATCAGATAAGTTGGCTGATATTTCCCACTTGTGACCTGACTGTGAGTAGTCACACTAAGGTCTTATTCGCCGTAAACTGTTAGCGGTTAATATCTCTCTGTCAGACACTATTTGGCTTCGTCGCAATCGCGGCTGTGTGTATCACATCTACATATTATGTTAATTGTTGGAGCACCGCCATATTTAGCAACGAGCCACTGCAGTCTTTTCCCTCATCAAAGTAGCTTCGATTCGGTTGATTGATGTGCTCTTCGGGACTGGCTACTTAGGAAAGGTGTAACCGAAAAATAGGTGTACATTACCAGAGCGCATCACTCGCATAGTTTTGGAAGAGAGAGTGTTTACGACAAACTATCGCCGCCTTTTAATATCGCCAGCGGTGTGAGACAAGGATTATCACTGTCAACCAACCTCTCTACATTTTCCACTGACGAAGTCATGGAACCTACGTGAAGTTGCTACCAGGTGAACGACGGCATTGCGCTTAACTGTGAGAGCTTTCAAACGTTCCAAGTAGCACTGGACAGACCAGTATTGGTTGTCCGTCGTTTCGGGCTATGCTTTGTACCCTCGATGTGCAAATCCTTCTTCAAGGCTGGCAAGGACTCACTTCTGCGCCAGCCCTTGGTGAGGATCAGTTTGAAGCCGTTCAGGAATTCAATTATCTAGGCAGCTATATCAGCATCAGTGGAATGGGATACGGAAACACAAACCGCATAGCAGAAGCTAGAGGCGTTTTTACCAACCTCCGCCATCTGTGGCGCCGGTGAGACATCACTCGCCCTGAATGGAAGTTTTCAATGCAGCCGGCCGTTCAACCCTACGGTACGGTGGCGAAACCTGGTTCATCAAGCCGACAGACATAAGGAGGCTGATCACGTTCGACCATTGCTGCCTTTGCAGCTTTGCCCATGTCTGATGGGAGCACCGGGAGTGTTCGGCGCCGCGTTTTGGGTGCATGGAAGGGCACTGTTATATCACGCATCAGGCTCCGATGGCTGCGCCACGTTAGTATGCCAGCCTACCGACTATCGCGTCGTGAGTTGCTTACGCGCCGAGAGTGTGGATGGGAGAGGGGTGGCCTAACGATTAATTGGTCAAGAGTAATGAGGTCCCTCAGTTCGTAGTTGGCGTCGGCTGGTGTGTCACGACTTTCTCGCTGGGGTCCGAAGGACAATGTATACCTCTGGTTGGATACACTAGTCGACATGGCAAGGAGCCGACCTAAGACGCTTGTATTGTGCGTGTCTGTGACCCGTTTATCCGCATTCCCCAATCACGGTCTCTTAATGTATTTGTTACAAAGTAGTGTGCCGCCAGTTATTCTGCATTCTACAATATTCATTATCTCGATTTCTCAAAGGTCTTACCTTAATGTATTGCGGCGCAATGATTTAAATGTGTTTCGGATAATGTGTTTCAGCTAGTGTGTAATGATATGGTCAGGCCAGGTCAAGATCCAAGGATGACACATGCTTACGCGCAACAAGCGTGCCGCTTCTAGTACCGGTAAGCCAACCAGAGCCCCAAACACTTCGTAATTTGATGATATTATTAGAGAGAACGTACATACTCACCCGATAGTGTAGATACTGCTGCCAGGAAAGCATAGATCCATATATTGAGCGGAGTGATAAGTACACGACGGCTCTCGATGGAAAGCATCGACAGAGAAACGACGACCGTGGAGCTTATTGCTCCGCAATGTGCGCGGATCGTAAAAAAGCACAATAACCTTGAGTCGGGCGTCCTTGAGCCGGCCGTCCTTGAGCCCGGTGTCCGTTAACTTAAAATTAATCTAATCATATAAATCATCAAGCTCAAGTAGCCGTAAAAGGTACGGTTGTTGAATCAGACTGACAAAAATCTTTGGGATCTGAATTAATATATAACCAGAACCACATCGCACCCTGGCCAAACAATTACGGTAATTTATCCTACGCTACTAATTTAAGGCGGAATGGATAGTTGGATTAAAGAGAGCAGAGATGTGCTTTTCAGTGCCATAAATGTCCCTTAATTGTGGAAATGGGTAGTCCATTGCGTAATAGCAATTCGCAGGGGGCCACTACAGCTCCATTATAAACTGCAGGTTCCCTGTATGCGCAAATGATAATGCGAAAGTGTTAAAACTTCCAGGTGTGGCTGTAACAAGGAAATCTCGGTAGTTTCCCTGCTTGAGGGGAACGGTGAGCCGTAAATTGTTGTGATACTCTGAGATAATGTTGGATCTGACAAGAAACACCCGTAGCACACCTTGGTGAAATAATTACTACCACCTTTGCTGCACGCTCATTCCTTGCTCTGACAGTTATGTGGAGCAAGTAGGGGTAGGCAGAGGTTTCTATGGTACCGAATAATACTCAACATGGGAGAATAAAACTAATCCATGAGGAAAAGTGCAGCAATAAATGGAAGTAGGACGATGGGAGCAAGAGCGGTGTTTAGTGTTGCCATCCAAGTGCGTCATGCTGAGGTTAAAACCCCTTACCCGTTGGTTACCTGATAACAATTTTTGGAAACAAGTTACAGCGCTTGATTACTCGACGCAATTGCCGAATTTTCCCTAGGCCATTTGGACCACGGTTTGTCAAGGTTCATGGTATGCCAGCGGAAAACATCCGACCTAGCTCGACGAACTAGCGATGACAAATCAAGACCAACCTTTACAGTTAAGATGCGATGGGTTGGGGTTTGATCTCCACTAAGCCTTCGGCATTGCCTTTGCTTACGTAGAACGCGCCCAGAGCACGTTTGTACCCGTAAAGCCTCAACCAACCTAGACCCCCACTGTAGAACCCACTCTTGCACTGTTTTCTCCTGGAGGAGACGATGCAGACAAACCTGAACGCCGTTGTCTAGATGAGACCCAAGGAACTCTGCGAACGTGCTCATAAAGGTACGGCACTATCGACGGGATCACCACTTATCGTGGTAACGCTTTTTGGTTGCGGATTTCCTGGATTAATAACCTGTCGTTCATGGATGCCAAAAGGGATCGCAAACGTATATTCCCAGGAATGTATTTTGGGGCTCCCAGATGTTGTACACGAGGTGGTCAAGAGTCGGCCGGCGATTCAAAAGGAATGAGGTGTTTGGAAGAATAATCGATGCAGCTGGTGATATTATCAGCTGACCGGAAGGTTGTGTAATAAAAGGTGAAAGGTACACTACATACCTCCCCACCAGTGCGCTAGTCGCCTGATGTTCAAGCGACCAGGAGTAAAATCCCGGTGGGAATAGCCGGTAAAAACTGTCCTCTACCTGGTACAGTGTCGCATGAAATACCTGAGGCTGAGGAATGGGAGGCATGCAGGCTAATATTCTGTGTGTAAGGCACAATTAAAGATTTTAGGAACAGTGCAGGATGGTAAACGCGCGGATGTTGGATTTGTCTAGACTGGATGTTCCGCTTCTTCCTCGTGCGAGATGTTCAGTTGCATCCTGTCGGAATCTGGAGAACCACAAACGAGAGGAGAGGCAGCATGAGGTACTAGCAAGTGATTAGCAGAACAATATGATATTGTCAAGATGTGTGATACACTAAGCGGTCTGAAAAATGGAGTCACCTTCCTGACCGTGTCTGCCGCATATTAATGTCTCCTTGTGGCTTAGATTTTGATGTCGCAAGCTGCGGGTCATCTTCAACGAGCTTTGGTGTCTGCTGCGTGCACTGTGTCGTGTGAAAAGCGGTAGATTGTTGTTTACAAGATTTTTCGATGTACGTTGGTTTAAGAAAATCTGCGGAAACCGCATTGAAGTTGCCATTCTTGTTAATAACATGATGTTTTTCGGTTTTAGAGCTCACTTCGAATGGTCCTTCGTAGGGTGGTTGTAATGGCTTGCATACTGCATCATTTCATACCTACAGATGTGAGCAAGTTTCGAGATCTTTCGGTATGTAACACTTGTTGGTGTTTGCGCATGTGGGAATAAAGTGCAGTTCACGCATAGATGAACGTAGCCGATGAACAAAGTTTGAGGGATCTATAGCGTCGATGTCGGTCGGTTCAACGAGGTCTGCCGTAAGCTTTAACGTGGTACCATATATTAGCTCCGCGGTGAAGCGACCTAAATCAACTTTAGGTGTTGTTCGAAGACCTAATAAAACCAGCGGCAAGGTTTCTGTCCAACGGGTAGTGTCGGAACATGCCATCAAAGCTGTTTTGAGATGACGGTGGAAACGTTCGACTAACCCGTTCTATGATGGGTGGTACGCAGTTGTTCTTATACGCTTGGTTCCGAGAGTATTGGTTAACTCGCGAAAAGCGTGGACTCAAATTGCGCACCGCGATCAGTTGTTATGGTGGATGGCACACCATAATGCGCGATCCAATGAGCCACAAAGTTATGTGCTACCGTCTCTGCAGAAATGCCTGCAATGGGTACTGCCACGGGCCAACGAGTGAAGCCATCGATGCAAGTCAGTAGGTACTTGTATCTACTCGACTGCGGCAGTGGACCAACGGTGTCTATGTGCACATGACTGAAACGAGCATCGGGAACGGTGAAGTTGCCAAGTGGTTCCTGAGTATGCCGTTGCACTTTTGAGCGTTGACATGGGAAGCAATTTCGCACCATGATCTGCAAGTCTTTGTTTGGTGCTGGCCAAACAAAGCGATCAGCAATAAGCTTGCGAGTTGCACGGATGCCTGGATGTGCTAAAACGTGGATTGAATCAAAGATGATCCGTCGATAGTTTGGTGGCATGGTAGGTCGTGTTTTTCCTGTCTTAAGATCGCAAGTCAGAACATCCGAACAACCAGGCAGCGGAATGCCTTTTACTTGAAGATTGGTTTCTTGCAGTGGTTGAAGAAACTGATTATCCTGATGTTGCGCTGTAGCTAGTTCTTGGAAGTCAATGGAGGAATGTTCGAATAGAGCGTTGCGTTCCGCCCTTGATAAGACATCTGCTACGGCGTAATTCGCACCGGACAAATGCCGTATGTCAGAGGTAGATTGGGAAACGTAATCTAATTGCCTAGTTTCTCGTGTGGAAAGACGATCAGAAGCAGAACGCAGTGCCTACGTTAACGGCTTATGATCGGTGAACATCGTGAACGTACGTCCTTCCAAATAATGTCGGAAATGACGCACATTGAGGTAAATAGCTAAGCGTTCTCTGCTGAACGTGCTATAACGTCGTTCGGCAGGCTGCAAGTTCTTAGGGAAAAAGGCAATTGGATACAATTCACCTTTCTGTCTTTGTTGAAGCACACCACCTACAGCTGCATCTGAGGCATCCACCGTTAACTGTAACGGGGCCTTAGGATCCAGATGCACAAGAAGAGTGGCAGTTGCTAGCTGTTGTTTTAGCTCGCTGAATGCGTGTTTAGCTGATTCCGTAAGGCTGAATGTTTTAGCATCTAATTTGAGTAGTTCGGTAAGTGGCTGGGCTAACTCTGAACAGTGTGGGATGAATCTTCGGTAGAAGTTAACCATGCCAACAAACCGGCGTAACTTTTTGATGGAATCAGGTATGGGATACTCAGTGATGGCTGTCACTCTGTCCGGTAGGGGTGCAATTCCAGCGGAGGAAACATGGTAACCAAGAAAGCCTACCGTATCAACTCCTAACTGACTCTTGGCGGCGTTGATAACTACTCCATAATGCGCAAAGCGTTCGAAAAGCTGTCGCAGATGACGCAAATGTTCGTCATGATTTCGACTTGCAACTAAGACATCGTCGGTGTAGACAAAACGAAGTCCAGCTCGCGAATGACCTGATCCACAAAACGTTGAAACGTCTGAGCTGTATTACGAAGACCAAATGGCTTTCGCAAGAATTCAAATAAGCCAAAGGGAGTAGTGACGGCAGTCTTAGGTACATCTTGAGGATGAACGGAAATTTGGTGTTATGCCCGTACTAAATCTACCTTAATGAACACTTTCTTTCCGTACAGCGAGGATGAGAAATCCTGGAGATGCGGAATGGGGTATCTGTCTGGGACGGTGATGGCGTTCAGTCCCCTATAATCCCCACATGGTCACCAGTCTCCGGGTTTATTCTTCGGGACCATATGTAGGGGCTATGCCCACATACTGCTGGATGGACGTATTATGCCCAATTGTAACATATGATCGAACTCGGCCTTCGCTACGGAAAGTTTATCTGGCGCTAGTCGCCGAGGACGATGAAATACTGGACTATCTGCTGTCGTTATCCTATGAACGATCTCATGTTTGATATCACCAGGATGATACCCAGGCTTCGTTATGCTGGCTAATCCGCGCAACAGATCCAAATACATCGAAGAAGCTTGAGACGGGACAAGCTGCGGACTCATAAACATTACGGAGCTCTTAAAACCAGTCTGTGATAGTTGCGTTAGGCCATCTATGATCTGACAGCGCTTAGGATCTACGATAATGCAATAGTGCTGAAGGAAGGTGATGCCTAATATGGCAGCAGGCACTTTAGCTATGATAAAAATCCGAGGAAATGATCTACGGAGGCCGAGATTTAAAGTGATAGAACGTCCTCCATAGGATCGGATTTGTGTGCCATTTACTGCTTGGAGGCTTATACCGAGCAATGTTTCAGGTCTTCTGGACGTGGGGAACTACACTGACTTGGGCACCTGTGTCTACGAGGAACCGCATACCGGGTGTTACGTCCCGCAAGTAGAATAGGCGACCTGGCTTGCATATGCCAACTTGCGTCGTCGCCATTACGTGCTGGCGTGGTCGTTTCCCGAATCGGAAAACCGACACGGTTTCACGTACTATTTCGCCTTGTTGCGGAACCTACGGTGGTACCAGCATATGCCACGGAAGGACTAACACTCCGAATACACCGTTAATTAGATCGTGAGTTGCTCCTTCGTCTGGTGACAGTAATGGTAGCCAGTTGTTGTTGCTAGGAGCGTACGGCTTTAACGAGTTCGTCGTCAAGTGTACAAGGCGATAAGTTTGAGATCGTTGGCGTTTGTATCTCCATTATCTTATCAGCCATAAGGGCTAAATCTTCTAGTTCGGTGTCCTGGTTGGCGTTAGACAATATCTGTTTTACATGTATGGGGAGCCGTTATATAAATAACTGCTTAAAAATGCAATTCTGTGGGGGTTTTGGTCTACCAAATCTTGCATGGCTCGTAATAGTTGCGTGGGAGTGCGATCGCCTAACTGCTCTTCATTAAGTAGGCGCTGCACTCTTTTACGCTCACTAAGGCTAAGCTCACGAATTAACAAGTCCCTTAACCGCTGGTATGTAATGCTCGTTTTTAGGATATCCTGTGCCAGGAGCAACATTTCTGGTGGGAGTCGGGAAATAACGTGATGAACCGTTAAGGCATCCTTATGTATGCGATTGATTTCAAAAAATGACTCGGCCTGCATAAAACATAGCTGGGTATACTGAATCCAAACTGTTGGTAAACAACTAGTAGATACGGTGTTAATTTCCCCTGGTTGCTGGTCAGTCATAGGAACATACATGAAATGGTGGAATTATGACGAAATTGGATACGACTCACCGGATGGTGTTTGCTAAGTCGAAATAGCCGAACTCACTTCGGGATCACCACTTATCGACGGGTTTACCACTTATCGAAGGGGTCACCACTTATCGTAGTAGCGCTTTTTGGTTGCGTAGCTCTTGGATTAATAACCCGTCACTCTCGGATGTCAAAATGGATTGCAAATGTATATTCCCAGGAATGTACGTTGGGGCTCCCAGATGTTGTACATGAGGTGGTCTAGAGTCCGCCGACGATTCAAAAGGAATGTTGGTCGATATTGAAGTGCATGAAGTGTTTGGAAGAATAATCGATGCAGGTGGTGATATTATCAGCAGACCAAGAGGTTGTGTAATAAAATGTCAAAGGTACACTATAGCACCTCAAGACTCAGAAGGATTGGCGTATTAGACATAACGTACGGAACCTTATGATCGCGGCATTCTTCCACCTTTCGTCCAAGTATGAAGTCCAAGAGTGTTAGACACCAGCGTAACCAGCTTGTATACTTTGAGAGTTCTATCGTATCGATTAAGCAACCCGAGAGAGCAAAATTCTCCAGTTCGAAAAACGGAGTATTTTGTCTGATTTATGCGCAGCAGCTATGACGCTCACATGTCCCATAGTCAACTCAAGACGCGCTAGAAAACTTCAAACTCCCGGCAAAGTCGAAAATGTTCCGTAGCTTCCTGCCATCGACAAATAACCAAGACGGTATCTCAAGCCTCGCTGTTATGCATATCACTTAGTTTGATGATAGCAGTAGTCCAACGATCGAGCTTTGTGGAAATTACTGAGTTTAGACACTATAAAAGATACGCCTCGGCCAACGCGTACACACAAGAGAAGGGTCTGAACGGGTATACTGTGTAAACTCGTCTTTTGCGCAAACCTTATAAGGGGTAGCGTGCAAATGTCTCCGAATCGTCCAAGGAAAGCAGGTCTGGTTTATGGCCCTTTTCCAGGGCATGGGCAAGACTTTCGCGAGCTAGCAATAAATTCGTCATTCACGAAAGTTTGCTACGGAATCAGTGTTCTGAATTGCTATGTAGAAAAAGTTACTCAAACAACAATGCCTTTTCTCTCACCAATTGGTTTTGAATAGGTTGTCTGAAACACTCATCTGTCCAACCGGCCTGTAAGTAGTAGGCCAGCTCCTGTCACCATTTTTGAAGATGGGACACATGATAGCAATATTCCTTTCTAAAGCAATGCACAACTATTATGAAATTTCTGAATCCCGATATCGTGCGATCCACGTAGCTCCGTGGCTAATTTTGTAGCAGCTACAGGTGAAATAAATCAGGCTAAGGTGCCTTTGACGTGGCTAGCCCTTGTAGCAGCCTAATGAATTCCGTCTCCGCTACAACCAATTCAGCCGGGCACGAAACATGTTTCATTAGAGCAACCAACACAACCTCTGTCAACCAGCTTGGAGTACGAACGCCGCCGCATAAAAGCAGCCCGGTACACAGGCCTTGTCATTTTTGTTATACGCATGAGTACCGTCGGCTCGCATCAGGGTTGTTATCGAGGAGTTTAATCCTCGGCTCCTTTTGACTCCAAGCACTAAATCCGTTTCAAACGTTAACAGATCATTCCTCAGGTCTTACTTACACCTATTTTTAACCCAAAAGTGCCTAGCATTAGTTCCGGTGGCTGGGCGTATTAGTAAGTACGCCAACTGCTGCAAATCTTTGAGCCGGTACCTGTCAGTGGAACCTATTCAGGGGGTCGTGACACTACTACTTTCTGAGGATCAACGATGGTGGATCAACGATGGTTAATGTCATTTGCTGAGCGCAGGGATAGTGCCACATTGTTCTGTACACGCAGACACCTAGGTTCGAATATGTTCAATCAGCGACGCCGCGTTGAAGTCTTAGCCTTGGTTTGGTCGAAGCTGCAGAACTCGCTCTCTAGCCATCCTCTAAAAATACATATGTGGCAAGTCAAATCTTTACAGCGACGACGACAACCCAGGGAGAGTCGACTCGGTCGCTGCAGCCGAAATGGATATGACAAGTCTCGCAACTCAAGGGTGGATTTAGATTCACGCTGTCGAACCTACTCAAACTTAACAGCTTTGGAGTTGGTGAGAGGATAAGCGGTCGGTGGTTTGTCTTCGAGAGTCGGGGGCACAGTTAAGGTAGACAGGATTTGGAAGTGTTGGAGTGTCAGCAGAGAGTACGCTCTGCACATGGCCTGCAAAACACTTTAGACCACGGCAACCATCCTCCGAGTGTGCTGAACGAATTTCATGTTTGCGGATACTATCATTCAAAAGCGGCTTTCGTAGTTGGCATTTCGCAGCAAGGAACCACCAATCCGACTTGCTGCAATTGGCTCAGGTGCACCAACCAAAAGAAGAACATTTCTCGCGTATTATAAGCTACTATGACTTAATGGACCTATAATGGAGCAGGTCCAGCTCCGATTGTTACCTGTTAGCAGCTACCGAGCCGGAAGCATCTAATGCGGCTTCAGCTCTCTAGTCCAGAGTGGGCATTCTGCTGGAAGTCGATAATGAACATACTGTAAGGTTGAGGGCCGAGAACAGAAACTCTTGGAACCCTTTTTGCCATTAAACAATTGCAGAAAACATTTTTAACTTTCTACTGCATCGTGTGGTTGCCCAGTAGATCCGAGATTTAATATAGCTTTCCCGCGACACCAGTTCCTCGTAGTCCGTGAAACATATGAGAAATGCTCAATACGAAACAGTAAAGTTGCTAAGGACAGCTGCACCCAACGTATATTTTGCATGCTGCCAGGAATGGAAAGGGTAGCAGCAGTAGTGAAGAATGTGCTGTGTGGAATTTGCGAGAACAGATGTAACGGCAGATGTACATACAGCTGCACAAGTGGACAGTGAGGTGGTACAAACAACAATAAAAACGCGTTCTGAAATACAGAAAAGGCGCATTTAGCATGTTCACTACGGTTTAAACAATAGCCCTTCATGCGGTACCTTTTGAATAACATTGCTGAACTCAAGGTAAACAACGTATACGGGCTTGCCGGAATCTAACCAGTTTGCATCTTTCACTTTGGCAAAGAGCAATTTCTAGGTTTATTAGCATGTCATACAAAACCCATGCTAAGCGAATCTTTCCAAGTTTTTCACAGGTACTTCCTCTGGAGTTGATCAACTATTCAACAACTGGATGACCCAAAATTTATCGACTGTAGTGCTTGCCCTCTTACTGAACGCCTCGCTCGACTTGACAGGATGGTACTCCAGCGCGGCCCTAGTTGAAAGCATCACACGCTTGAGGATGGAATGTGGATAGCAGGCGACTGCGATTAACGGCGCAAGAACGTAGCTTAGGCCAGAACAACGTTTACTTGGGACAATTTCCCACATCACCTTACGTGATTAACATTGTTGCCTTTACACCAACAATTTGTTTCAACCCTGAATCCATTATGAGGTCGAACAAATATCATAAGGTTATATAGTTACTTGAAACGCACTCACCTGCATACTCCTAATACCAAAACCAAATTTTGATCACATTTTGATCGGCGGAGCTTTTCAAGTACATGTTTGACCATGCCTTGTTGGCATGCCTCGTGCAACACCGAAAATATAAATTTATATATTTATGTCCTAGTGATGATGCTGGACGGCCTGTTTCAAGTTCCACTCCATAACTTATCGTGTACGCTAAATAGAATGAACGACGACTGGCCAGACCTGGTCCAGTTCCCCTTTGTACCTGAATTAGATTGTGCCTACATTCCAATCGGACCGGAGGCGTCCAGCTTCAAATGGGCAGCAGTAGTGCGCAGTTGCGTGCTCGGGCACAGTAGTTAGAAAAACATGTGCAATCAAGCCAGGCTGGGCAAACAGTGTGGATCTAACTCAAGTTTCACCACAGCAAAGGGTTTAATGCCCACTTGACACGACAGATAAGAAAAAGTAGTTGCAGCAATGTCACACAGTGGTGTTCTCTTCGAGTAATCAGTGGGTTACTAATATGTTAAGAGGATAGCTTTTTCACCTTGCCGTGAAGTAAAGCCAGTTGCTCGTAGGCGTGCGAAGTTGGGATGTCACTGCCGGCTCCGATACTTCATTTCAGATAAGCGTTTGAGTGTCGTTTTAGAGATTTTCGCTAATGACAAAATGTTTTGTGAACCCTTCTGCTTTTTCTTCGTGGCATTAGCATGTAGGATTGACTTTTAGTAAGAATACTAGAACTATAGCCAAGATGAATTAGAAAGACTCCATAAGTTGCTCCTTCTCTTCATTAAGCATCTTAATTTTCTACCAGTCCAAGTCTTGTTAACCTATTGGCATCATTTTGGAGCGCACGGCGTTCCACGCCTCGGCAAAATGGATGTGCTTAGAGATGCTCCAAGCCCTAGTGCTTGCGGCCGTTTTTAGACTGGGTGGATAGATACGCCAAAAGTTTCTTAGGCGACTACCTTGGCTGCGGATCATGAGGGGAGAATCCAATGGACTTCAACAACATAATGTACAATTTGGCTGCTGAGTTTCAGGATAGGTAGATTTTTGAAACTTAACTGTGGGGGAGAATATGAGGTCTGGGATGCGCAGTAGTTGGTTTTGGAAAAAACCAGTGAGCCTCATGAGATTTTAAAATAGAAAGCATTCATGTACTGTTCCCGGTTGGGTGGCATCCAACTAGTCCCATGAGCGGCCAAAAGGAAGCAATTTTGAGTGCACATGCAGGACAGTGAAATTCACCAATCCTGCTAGAATCCAATACAAAGATCCCGAAACCTGAGGAGTCACTGTAGATGACTCTGACCGGCAGTGATCTGCATGGGTCATGAATCGGCACTAGATGGCTTCATACTTGACAGCATGATCACATATGGATTCAACTAATTGCGCTTGAGATCCGCCTGCCAATGTTAGAACCGACTGCGTTAGCGAGGCAAATTACGAAGGCTTCCTCGTCAAGTTGTCAGTCATACGGATGCATATCCGCATACGGATAAAGTATATAGCCGATAAATTGTGTGGACAAACGCCCAATGCATTGTTGCCTGGAAAGCGACATACTCCGTTGCAGTGGGTGGGCAAGTTTGGAGAATAGGGTGAAATACCAAAGGCAGTCGTGTGGTAAATGATGGACCGGGCCGATCAAGGTCATTATGTGGTCACACACACGCACCGGACACCGAGAATGGGTCAAGATGCAAACTCAAACTTTCACACCGACAAGGAGAACGCGTTGGCTTCAGGCGTCCGTTGTAGACAAATGTGTAGATAGGGGTAGTTCACACAATGAATACAGTCTATACCGATCGGTATGTTTGCAACAGAATCCCAAAGTAGAATACGAGGTGGACCGCAGGCGTAGAACGTTGTACCAGTTGAATAGGCACCCGCGTATGCACGCCCAGAAAACCGTCTAACTGATAAGGTGAGGAAAGGAAGAGTGAAAACAACTACCGAGTTGGAGAAGTTCTTTCGTAGTTACTCAAGTTACTGAGGCACTTGTTCGTTTCGGCTGTATTCAACTTCATGAAACATGGTCTCGTGCATGTCCTTTGCTTTGCTGCATCATTTGTGGTTGTTGATTTGTATTTTTCCAACTGCTAACGGCTTGGAAAGTACTTTTGAGAACCTTCGCAAGTATTGCATTTGTGAATGAAGGCTAAGCTCTAGGTTTATACCCGGACTTAGAATTAGTCTTGGCGCTAAATATATCTAGGCTTTGGTTACTTAAGTCCGATGTCCCGTTTTCCTGTACAGCACCTACATATGACGTTTTCAAAAGCTCACTAGTGTGAACGTGTCAGTGGTTTGGTAGGATAAGTAAGCTGGGCACGACTTTGTCTGAGCGTGGCAATGAGGGAACCGGAGGGGATGGCGATAGAAATATGGTTATAAATGTGAATCCTACACCGCGTATATCTCAAGCCCAGACAGAGAACCAGAACCAGAGTTTAGTAAATAAATAAATAAATAGTTTATTCTCGAATATATCGAGCCATACCACCTAAGGAATGCTCAAAATTTACAAGCAATTAGGTGGCGTTACAGATATGTTACAACGCATGTAACTGGCTGTGGCCAAACGTTGTACAATTTGCAGAAACAGTCGAAGCACTCATGAGGAGCAAAGTCAGCAGTGGAGTGCAAATAATATGGTGTCAAGTGTGCGTAAAGTAAATAAAAAACACGGTAATTGAAGTGGGGACAGCAGATGAAGGCTGAGAGTATCTTTGTTGTACGTGCCAGTAAATATTGAATAATGACTAGTCGGTATCCCAGTGCGTAACAGTGGGCGGTGAATTTATTCTGTGGCAGTCACGTCCGCCACGTCACAGTGTTGATAAACGGACCTTTGTGGCTTTTTATAGGATGGACGTTTGCCAGGCGAAAACCCACCACGTCATGGAACACTGTCGTTGATTGCTACAAATGGTCAGGTACAGCTGGCAAAGCTTCTTATGAAGCATTTGTTCATACAGTTATTCACAGTCGAGTGACTCCTCTGTTGGCTAGACAAATGGCACAGAGCCCAACCTGGACGTTGAGGTCAGTCGAGGAGGAAGCATGATTTTGATGGTACGTAGAATTTCCAGTGTATGGGGTCTCACCTTCTCTGATTATGTATATTTTCTGTGGCCTGAAGAATTCGTATCCAGCTACCCTCACTGGACATCGGGGGTTGAGGTGTTGGGTGCAGAGGGTTGGTTTTGAAGTGAGGCCACGGTCCAGATAAGTCCTTGTTGGTTATTTAGTCCCATCTCAGGCGGAGGCAGTTTCTCAGTTCATTCCCGGATCTCGAAGTTGTGCTCGACCTCAAAGAAAAGGAAAAGAGAGGAACAGGCCGAGAGAAGCCCACAAGGAACAGTTATGGTACCAAGCATGGGGGAAATCCTACTGAAAGACATTTACTTGAGACAACTGGTGTACAATGTGTAAGATATTACGCTGAAAATGTTTTTTGATTACGCAGCGGAAGGCATGGTCCACTGGATAAATTACTTTCATGAGGATGGAGAGCAGGGTTTCGGGAAGAAATCCACATGGTATTAGCTTCCGGAGTTAGAATTCAACCGGAGACAAGAAGGTGGGTGGGTAATCACGATTGCTTGCAATCGGATGTGGGTGGCACAAAAAGCAGACGGCTGATGCCCAACAACATACGTCTGGGGTCGCATAAAACTAATGGTTGGTGATAATTCCCTGCAGGGAGGTATGTAACATCAGTGCAGGTCCTGCAGCAGGCAGTGTACATCCAACCATTACCTTAAGCGCACTGAGCGACTTTTAAAACGCTAGGTGCACTTTTGTCACAAGGCGGGCACTTAGTGTTCAAGCGTAGCCCCAAGACAATACATACTGCAACGGATATCGGGAGCGGAAGCCATGCGAAAAATGCACACGAAGAAACTCAAGGCCTCAGAAGGATTACCAAGCCTAGTACCGCAGTGCCGCAGTAAGGGGTGAAATCAAAACTATCTCGTCCGCGCGCGTGAAGCTGAATGCAAACACAAGCAGATTGGCGGAGACCTGCTCCCCTACAGCATGTCGAGCATGCATAAGTGACATAAAATAGAGGAAACCGAAAATTCAGAAGGTAACAAGAGGAACATAGCTGAATACCGTATACTACTATAGATAAGTCTGTCCATACCTAAGCCGACAATATAACCGCGAAATCAAATTTGTACAAAGTCTTACGTCACTGTATTACCTGACCCCTAAGATGGCAGCAGAAGAGGGACGAACTTTTGTCATTACTATTTTGACATTATCACTAGTTGCTCTCACCTGAGTGAATTCAAGTGAAACCTGCACCACTATTAATCCGTTGTGGTGACCGTAATGTTATAGTCGCGGTTAATGGGATACAGGGCTGTCAGAACAGCAGTGAACAGTGCATTCACCATACATCAAGTCACGCGAAACAGGTAAGACAGCCGACGATATAGGCTAAGGTGAGAGGTTGTGTTAATCAGGCGGTCTCAAATAGTCAGCGTCCTCATGCGTATGAACCACAGTAGAGCAGCTGGTAGGAGCGAAGTTTACAGTTGGTGGCGACGTCGTACACCCGCTCGCCTGGCACAAGATACCATCCAAGCGCTTTTGTTTCGCTACAGTCATCCGTCGCGAAGGTCAACTGTGCAATATATCGTGATTTCTCGAAACAAAGGTAACGTGTCCAGTTACAGGTACTTCAAATCTTCGTCTGGAATACCGTCCGTCACTATCCGGTGGTAACAAGGGAAGATATGAGCAGCAGTGGACAGAGAATTCCTGGGTGGCTTTTACATAGGACTTACCAACTCCCTCTTTCTACCATTTTTTCGAGGTCGGGAGCGTTATTAAGATCCGGAAATGGACTGAGGAACTGCCTTCGTTTGTGACGGGACGAAATAACTAACAAGGACTCACCTGGACCATGGCCTTATACCAAAGCCAACCAATTGCACCCAGCAAAACTACTGGTGTCCAGTGAGGATAGCTGGACACGAATTCCGCACACTCCAACAAGTATACAATAGCAGAGAAAGTAAGATCTTAGATAAACTGGAAATTTAGCTTACCTGCACAATTATTCACCCTGCCCGACTGGCCTCAACCTCTATGGCGGCCCCGACTGCGCTATCTGATCAGCTAACAGTGGGAGCATTCGACTGCGAATAACAGTGAACAAATGGTTTTTAGAGGTTTTGCCAGGTGTACACGACCGTACAAAGCAATCGAGGACACCGTTCCAGGAAGTAGTAGGTTTTGGTCTGGCAAGCGTTCTCCCTATAAAAATCCACAAAAGTCCGTTTATCAACACTGCGTCATAACGAAGGTGGCTCGCTACTGAGTAAGGTCAATGTTCACAATTACATTCTGGCATATTGACCGCAGAACTCATCATTATTTTTTGACAGTACAAAAATGATACTCTCATTCTTCGTTTACTGTCATCACTTCACCTACTGTGGTTTTCCTGTTTACTTTACGAACCCCACGAAGCAAGTTCGTCGTCAGCACGCTGACGATTTGCTCCTCATCAGTACATCTTCCGTTTCTGCAAATTGTACAACACTTGGCTACAGCCAATTACGTGCATTGCAACGTATCTCTTGCGCGGCATAATTGCTTTTAAATTTTGCTCATGCTTGAGTTGGACGGCCTCAATTAATTCGCGAATAAAATATTTAATTATTTTATTTATTTATAGCCTATTCATACGACGACCACCCACTCCAGAAAAGAAATATTGTCTAAACATTATCTGCTTATCAGTAATCTACGGTAATTTTAACCTTATATAGGAGAAAAAGTACCTAATATTAAAGTGGTCAAACAGCCGGTTAGGAGAAAACATGATAGCACCTTAGTTCTAGCTGTCGTATCGCTCTGAACAGAACCACGAAAAGTAAGACATATTATTGGACATGACGTTGACTCGTTGAAATTTATTATCTTTAAAATATATAGCAACATCAATTTCGTGCATTGTGTCTGAAGTATGTTTTAAGTAAAATACAGTTTTACTGTCGATTAGGCCAGTTGACGTACAAATTTTCGGTTTTCTTGGTGTTTGCTTTTACGTATTCCTGCGAAGTACCGTACTCCACTATTTACATCGTTCCTCCGTTCCGGCTGGGGTGCTGCACTCTTTGCATATTGGTGCACTTTTAGTTTTATGGCAAAGCGCCACTGCTGTTGTCACATAAGCGCTTGCTTTTCCCTACGTAGCACCACCCTACTTACCTCCAAGCGGTCGACATGCGCTTACAGCCCCGGACAGAAGCATATTCCTTCTGCCGCCGATGTTCAACAGGCAACAATCGATTCAAGTGTTATGTAAGATACCTTTATGCCTCGGTACTTAGAGCCGGATATCCAGACAAACTTGTACTTGTTTAGAGCAACTGAAGGTGAAAACTCGAATACCTGCGCCGCGCTTGTGTTAGGACTTGAGTGTCACTGTGTCCCACTCCAGTCTAGGGATACCCGGATGCTAAAGCGAAGTTTGTTGCGCTCCCTCTAAAGGCTGTCGCGTTGGGCTCGCCGTGCCACGTTGATCTATTAATGGGCCCTAAGCGTGCACGCCTCGTCTGCTTTTTCCACCGCCCATGTTCTGTGCAAATTCTATATTTTTCCCAGCAAACAGGTCCATGTTGTTAACATCCTGCCGCAACTGACCCTACCAACCAACTCCATGTACTGCCAGTTGGGCGGTTTCCGTAATTTCCTTGCCAGCAGATGGCTCCGTGTCAGTGTGCTCGGAGGTGGGATTTTGCCTGCCAAGCGTTCTCTCTAGATAAAGCCACTGCTCCTTTTCAACCATACTGCTAAGTAACGGTAACGACTAGCTGGTAAATAACATCCCACTTTCTAGCCCAGTCGAAAGAGTTTCCACACTCAGCGGGCGTCCGTAAACAGCTTTAAAGCCACCCATTCATTCCTGTTATACTGACCTGGTCGAACGCAACTACAAATGCGGCTATCCGTTTACAAATTTGAACAACGACGCCCCAAACCTAGATACTTGTTACCTTTAAATGTTCAAGCTACAGGGATTCAAAGCTTCTGGTGATGTTGTACAGTTTCCGTACCTTTATCAATAATTCGTGTTTGTTTTAACATAAGCCTGCTCTGTAGGCGTGTCACTATTTATCCACTATTTATTTATTATTCTACGCATGCTTTTCCTTTCCTTTTAGCTCGAGGACTTTCAAAAATACATTTTCAGCACACTGTTTGATTCTACGTAGTTGCTAACTTTGGTAATACATGGCTATGTAAAGGTGCTGCATACACTCAAATACATTTCGTGGTCAGTAAACATTACTGCGCAGCAGTGGAGACGTACAACGCACTGGTGCAGGGGAGACACTTGCTCCTGTGTCCATAATTTCTGGAAAGGTAGTTTGATTTACTTGATCTGCTTCAATAGGTAGCACTAAGCACGTGTGGGAAATGACACGTTTATGGGGACTTTGGATGCTATCCCGACAGACGACACGATGCCGACAGGACTGCGTACTTAACGTCCCACATGGTTGCTGGGTTATTTCTTATTATCTTTTTACAGACAATGACTCCAGCTCAACAGATAGGGTGACAAGGAAGACACACCACATCCAAAACGGAAAAGACTAGAAGCCGTCGCATTTGCGCCAGCTTCCATTGCTTCCTTTAGTTACTTTAATACTTTGCGTTCCTGACCGACAACATCCAATTGTAGGTATTTTCGCCATATCATTGCCTACACAACGGCGGATTTCTTGGCTACTACTGTGCCCGCTAAACCAAACAAGTATAATCTTTTCAGGTAACTCATGTGTACAAAAGTACAGCGTGATGATTTAGACCATTGCATGGGGTGACGTTTTCAGATGCACTTTGCTTTATTCAATACGAAATGGCAGCTCACGGCAGTATGCCGGCGGCTAGGCGTTAATTGCTGCCACAGCTAACAAAAGGACAAGAACCACGTCTACCTTTGCCATTCGTGGCTCTAGGTGCGATAAAGGTTTACACTAAAGCGAAATGTTTTCGGTTTGAGAAATATACAGTTTTAAGCAAATAATCGCAGGTAGCAAATATTTGTGGGTCCATTGAAGAACTAAGCGGTCAGTTGTCCGCGGCACAATGCACCACCCGTGGTGCCAGCCTAGTGGCTCGGGTAAACTCCTTCCAGCATTCGGTTTCGTGGCAGTGTTCCATGCTACCGTAGGTTTCCTTCTGGTAAGCATACTTTTTATTAAAAGCTATAAATGCCTGTTTAACAACGCTGCGGCGTGAGGCATTGGCTAGTCATTAAAAATGAGCAGTGGCTACGGCCCACTCTAAGTGCGTCCGCCATTTAGACTACAGAGTTTCTAGAATCTATTCTTGCACTGAAAACCCAATAAAGCATAATCAAAAATGCCGCGCGGTGCAAACAAATACTATCCACTTGACTACACCGTCATACTCACATATATACACACACAAAGATTCAGCTTGTCACGGGTTAATTTCTAACATTTTCGTACACTGGCCGCTCATTCTTGGTTGTAATACTATAATCATACCTTTGCTCATATGCCTCTAAAGTCAAGAAAACTTGTATTTGTCATTTATCCGCAGGTTCCGGCAATACAAACAAAATAGCTTCGTGATTGCATTCGCCCTGCGAGACAAGTCAAGTCAAGGTAACAACCAGATAAATGTTTACAATAGCAAGATTACAAGGTTTGTCTTTCAACCGGGGACAAAACTTGAGTATCGTTCTATCGATAATGCAACATTTAATTATTATTTTGTATTACTCGTGGTCTTTTATTTCTCTTCTCGCGTTGTAAATCACAACAAACTCTGGCGCGTAGCACTCACAGCTTGGTCGCATTTTTCTTTCCCCCTCTTTCAGTACATACCCTTAGCTACATGAAACACCTCCGTGGGCATATCTGCGCCGCCCACCTGGCCACGGGATCAACACAGGTCATTGAAATCGTCCACACTTCGCAATCTTGATACAGCATTAGAATTCGGAAAATACGCTACGATATCCAAATCACGAGTGTCACCCGACTTCAACAGCACCAAGCAGTCGCGATCGACTCATAAGAAGCCGACTACAGGGCTAGCGGACACAATCTGAAGAAAAATGACTGCGAATAAATGCGAGGACAATCGGTCAAGAGGCAGCAATGTCAAATCACCGGCCGGCAGTATTTCAGGTTGTGGTGCGTTTTCGCGTGGCAAGCGTTCGCCCTACAAAAAACCACAAACGTCCGTGTAGTAACACTGCGATAAGGTAGACGTGACTCGGCACACAATAAAGTCATTGCACTCCGCCACACATTGGCGGGTTGACCGATACCACACTTCACAAGTTCTGTGCGTATATGCGCTCTCATACAACTACACTTACATGGTTGCTCAGTGACATGCTACTAGCAGTTAAAGGCTTTGACCGGTGAGTCATCCTGCTCCACTCACCCGCCTCGCACCGTGTACACAACTTCATCGGACTCGTTCTTCATCAAAATACTTCACTCCAAATATTGCTTTAATTCTTCCCTTTACAGCTCGCACACTGCGAACGATTTCGCCCACACAATGCTGATTATGCCTGCCAAAGTGTGCCTTGACAAGCTCGAGAATTAATTTCACCCACGGTTTGTGCCAAATGGGCCGGCAATACTGACTACAGCTGTATTAACTGGCACTTGGACCGGCACATTAGTTATTAGACACACCGTACACTATTCTGATCATGCACAAAAGGAGTATGCCGCTTTATCGTAAATAAATATCTGTTGCTTTATTTAAAAGGACCAACATAATTGTGGTCACTGAGGTGTATTCTAAGTCCTATACAATATTGCTGATTTGGCCTACCTCACTAGCACCTGCATCAGCCAATAAAATAAGAGAGGTCAGCCGCGAACTTGCAATGGGCGTCGTATCTATGGAAGATAAAGAAGTTGACCCTTAAACGTTTTGTACCACTCTTAAGTAGGCAAGCATAAGACAACAAGCACTAAATAATTATCAGACACAATGCGTCAGCGTTAGTAAGCTTGATATTGTTGAACAGCATCTATAAAACACGTTTGCAATCCAATGTTTTACACAGCTGTGGGGTCAGGTAAAAACAAATAGGTGTGCGGATTGGACTGTTGAAACTGGGGTCCGATTGAGAGTTAGTAAAGCTTGTCTCGATAACGGCTAGAATACGGAACTGAACCAGGTGGATCAGGTCCTCAAACAGATTCAACAGTAATCTACCTCTTTAGTTAGACTTATATGCTCGTTACACAGACTGACGGTACTTGGTTTGTTTGGTGTCTGGATGGTTTGTCCGGACGCGTGCAGCTAAAGCACACACAAAAGTAAGTGTTCCTAACGTGCTAGGTTGCGAGCTTCAATAGATTATAAAATGAAAACGTCTGCAATGGAGCTGAACGCTCGTTTGCAACAAAAGGTAGCAGACATTGTGGCCAGCGAACAGCGCCTGAGCATAAAAGCACATGAGACTAATACAAAGTCTCGTGCAGTGCAAGCAAGCCATCCAAGTTTGCGAGGAGGTACTGGATGGGGCAGATCCAGCAACCGAGCGTCAAAGATGAAGCTTGACGCCCGTATGTAAATTAAAGCCAAGCAATACAGGGCATAAACTGTGAACGCGTATCAGAACATTTGTTGCCCAGTGTGGCAGCTCGTAGATTAAGTATGTCTTCCCAGCTTGTTAGGAGGCGAGTGTTAAATCAGGTAATTTAATGTACAGTCGGCGGAGGAACAAGACGCAAACCTACAGTAAATGTGCTCAACAAATCTGGCACCTGAATTGAAAGCGCAGAAGCGCATAAAGTAAGTCGACATAACATGCTTTGAAGGGACAACGATAGATGCTTGAGTAATGAAAATGTGCTGGAGCTGGTGGTCCTTTGAGCTACTTAGACCCTGATTTATTTCCATAATTTGCCTCGCGTTAACCTTCATTGGACTAGGCGTGTCCTCGCTTCTGAGTAACCGAATCGACCTGCGTTCATAAGCAGAACACGTTATACGGCTACCGTTGTTCTGTGATTGTACTGTGTCCATACAGTCGTTTGATAAGAATACCTTCAACTCTACGCCGCTTTGGACATGACAAAGTGACTTCGCAGGCTGCCTCGTCGCTGCATCCCGCTGCATCCGCTCAATTTTGGACAGATATACGAGTAGTATCTTTAATGTCTAATGTTAGTAAGGTTTTAAAATCAGTAGTTATGGGTGCGTCTCTGTCCCACTTGTAAGTACCCCAGCTGTGCCGTTGAAACATTGGACACTACAAAACTATTGTGATTTCTCCTAGGTTTATAGGATCGTCCGTTCTTCGAGGCACACAAGCTTCAAAAGCAACCAGCCTAACGGATGGTATGGCAAGACGCATAAGCGCTGCGGCACTCGCATAATGCGCACACTTTGTAGTAACAGAAAACACGAGGCGAAAACATGGACGCTTTCACGTCTCACCCTGAATCTTCTGTTCGGAAAGGGGATAATGACAACATCTCAAAGAAAAGATTTGCATAAACCATGCCAATAAAACAGTTGATCACTGCACCTTCGGTTCTCAGATCATGGAGAGTGCATTGATAGCGAATTAGATACGCTCTCCAGGGACAACGACTACGACAAGACTCTTGTGATGGTTTGAGTCTCTGAACAGAATAAATTGCTTGGTTCAACTCAGCGGCCACCGAACTTAGTAGACTGGATTCATCAGCTTCTCTGAGGCAATATTTGGATGGAACCGAAGGTTGCCGTAGTGTGAACGCTTAACAGTGCGTCAACAGTAAATTGTGCCCTGCAATTCCCTTGCTTTACCGGAACTGTATTAACTAGGGTAAGTTTCCGTATCGTGTCGCTCAAGCACCACTTCTCACAATGATCCCATTGTCTTCGTTCGCCAACGGCTAACTTACTATATATATTTTGTTTGCGAAAGTAGGCAATCGATGCCTTTATCCATTCATAAAACGAAAAACCCTTATCTAAGCTTCGCTGTGTTATTTGAAGTGTTTAGCAAAACATCTCCTCTAGATATAGAGTTTAAGTGGTCATCACCCATTACAGTGGAGTCATAAGTCTTTTCTTAGCAGCAATTTTCCTATTTGACCCTGCATTCATCCATCTGCATCTTTACCCTATGTTACCTTAGTCACCTTCAGGCACATGGTTGTGCTACCGTTTCAGCTCGTCTTCAAAACAGTAAAAGGTGTACGGTTGGTTTCTACCTTACTAAGACTGATTTCAACACCACGTTAGGCCACAATGCCTTGGTGCGCTCGTATTTTCTTTCATCAGCAGAATGACACTTTCTGGTGCAAACCTCAAAACTTTGCGGTTCTTTCACCCGAGCATGTTTCGCGGGTATATTGGTTAGGTTCCAAATGCAATTGGCCGCATCTAGTTGGATACAAAGTAACGGCCTTTCACCACTGTTTATTCCTCTATTTGTTTATGCTTTAACCTGACTATGCCTGTGCTAAAGTGGGCTGATACGTCGACAGCCTTAAAGGAGATGATCAGCAGAGCTTTGATGGAGACGACACAACGTTGTCATTGCTCTCCATTACCTCCTACAGGCAGGAAGCCGTGGCCAGGACTTTCCTTTTACACATTGTTCCCACGCTAGGGGTCATGATAAGCATGAAGTAACCACTCAGGCCAGGAACACTGGCGTAAAATTTGAGAGACCCTCACACTGGAAAATGTCATAATGTGGTCCAATTCGAGGCTACACAGAAGGCCAAACTGCAAGCACTGTGACCAGAGGATTGTAAACGTGGTGCTTTACACCAGCCATATACCAACAAAGTTATTGAAGTGCTGGTATGCGGGCCGCGGCACCATTCATTCCAAGCTCCGATCCAAAGCAGCAGTTCTTAGGTACCCAAAATGGGGTAACCATTTAATCGGACCACTTCCCGAAAGCATTTCGGATAATCTCCCTAAGCAAGCTAAGGAAAGTGCTGAACACACCTAACACATTATATACCAGAAGAGGTGAGCAGTGGTACGCGCAAGACCTATGTAGCGGACGTAAAGGTGTGCAGCACCGATACACCCAAAAATTGTTAAGTGACCGACCTTCCACCGGTCGGCACAACGGCACACCCAAAACACACACGACGCACCATTAAGAGAGCAACTTTCCTGATTTTTACCAACTCGCACGATCTCCTGAACAAGCTTGCTGTACTGCAGCTAGGCCAAGTATCAAACGCCTTGAATACCTAGTCATAACGAAAACTTGCTTGCACTCAAAACTTACTGATGCCGAAGTCATGACACCTTATATGTTCCTTCTACGAAACGATCACCCCAGCACTGATTGTGATGTAATTATATACCACCGTAGCAACATGCGTTGCAAAACGGTGGGCGATCCAGAACAGTTGACGAAAGACGCAATATGCGACTACGACACAACGACACTTGCCTTTTGGTAGTTGTCTATCTTCCCCATGTCCATCCTAAAGAGGGACTCCCTGCTGACATTAGATTCGGGAATGTTCTACGACGACGCTGGGGCATGTTTATATCTCATACAACGTTTATATTTAAGATCTAACACTTCCAGTAACATCCAACGACCAGTTCAAGCCAACAGCTTACGGCCAGTACCCCGCTTTTCATCCAACGCAGTTTGCCAACCTGATTCAGAACAATAAATAAGCCATATCTGCTTCAGTCATTGCTCACAAAGGAAGAGATGATGATCAAGAAACCAAAGATAAAGATGCCACACGTAGCTAATTTAGGCCAAAGTTGGTTAAGCGAAGTATCAATGAGAACAACTTGAGTTGTTACAAAACCATCGCACTGCGATATACTAACAAAACTTGTTGGAGATGCCATCTGCGCGTTTTCGGTCAAATGTTTCATTGATACCTCCTGGACGGAGTTTTCTGGCACGTTCAGTGTTCTGAATAAATCCACATCGGCAAACATTCCGTTATTTTTGCACGGGCATCATTGTTCTTTCGGAATAGAACCCGAAGAGGTATGACACTGAGAGACGCAGCGTGGCATGTGTACAGAGCGAATACCGACCCTGACAACTAAAACAACTATGTTGTGCAGCGTGATTGCCATGCTACACTTGTCCGTGGGGACAAATCCGTACACCAGCAGGTCCTAGCGGTAAGGTTTCGTGGTAACAACAGACTCCTTTACTAACCTATGAAAATCCTCTGGAATTTGAAGCGAGGCTTCCCCTACCTACGTCAGCAGATGGAGGTGCTCAAACCGCCAAAGGGGCAGCCAACGTTCAACGGCTCCAATATGTTCCAGCATTCTGTCGCAGCTACAGAACGCGTAGCAAACCTGTCACCTTCCACCAGACGCCAGTATTTACACACCTCACTTCTACTTCGGTGACCATTTCGAATAGGCTACCGTGGTAGGGCACACATTTTTTCACCGGTTTTAACAAGCTTACGACAAAATCACTGCGGTTGGCAGCTGGGCGGGTGGCTAATCCACCTACTCGATTATTCCAAGGTAGCTTGGATGAACAGCACGTCCCTAAAAAGTGGGAGCAGCGTAACTTTACCCTGATTTCCAAGGATAGTAGCTGTTCAGAGGCCGCCAGCTATCGCCCAGTGCTTCTCCTCCTGGCGCACTCAAAGACGATAGAGTCGAGCCTCTTTTAGACAGTAACAAGCCAGTATGCAAAGCCTAACCAGGGTTCCGGAGCAAGATGGATTCCCTCAGCACCGGTTATGTACCACTAACCTACTGATTGAGTGAGATCATTAGAGTGAAATACTTATAGTAATATAAGCAGTGACGTCACTGCCCCAGTTTCCTAAAGCCGTCGACCGGTAACAGCAAGGCATCCTGCTCCAAAAGCTTCAAGTCTACAGAAGCAGGACTCCTGTCCTTGTGTGGAACGAAAACTTCCTCTTTCAGTGGCCCTCTTACGTTCGTCGTGGGGCTCACTTGCTGATCAAATTAATGTAAACGGCAGCGTCCTGCAGGGGTTTGTGATGAGGCCGTTGGTATTCCTGGTCAATAGTAACGAGCTTGTGCATGTCAAGTCACGTTTTCTGCTTTTGGAAGGTAATTTCAAGACGCAGTGGGCGAACGGTTGTCAAGAATCTCAAACTATGCTGAAACGAGACTTCGGCCACATGCTGAATGCTTAAAGGCAAATCTACGTTTGTTTAACGCGGACAGGTACAAACCTATATATGTACGCCACAAACTCATTAACGTTCATAAGCTTAGAGCCCACAAATTGAAAAGCAACTCGCCGTAGCGTGACCCTAGAGTGTTGATACAAGCCATTATCTTCTGTACGGCGCAGTATTTAAGGTATCCAAATCTATGAGTAATTTGTTGTTCTCTTACGGAGAACGTTCATGTGGTTCGAGCCTTTCATCTCTCCTCAAAACGCACGTTGAGTATGTGTGGTCACCATTAGCTTACGCGATCCACGCCTAGCAATCCTGATTAATGCGCGAGCTGGATGCATTGGTGAACCAAAAAAGTAAATAGATTGTTCCACCTTCCATACACTTTGCGACTGGACACTTTAGGACTTTAAAGTGAAAATTAGTGCCTCCCAGGGGTGACCACACTATATCGTACCAGATTTTTATAACCCTGTTCGCGTTTGCCACCACCTGAAACTTGGCCGCAAGGCAAACTTGCGTTATCACCAGATGAAACTGACCGTCCAATACTGTCAGCTGGAAGGCAGCCTTAATTATTATTCCCATCGAATAGGTCAACCGTAGTGTGCTCTTTAGACCTTTGTCATATCTGCTCCCTAGCTACCAGTTTTTGGAAATCGACCCGGTGATGCGTTACATCACCCGAATTCGTTGCTTCACTTTCAGCTCACTAACGGTAAAACGCAAACCTTTACTTACCAACCACCACTATATAGGGGTGGATGTATATACTTGTGTGTTAACGTGGATAAGGTGCTGAGTTCACAGCTGTTCGTTTCACTGGGTCAACCATTTTGTAATTATGTAATTCATACAAACCATCCCATTTGACTTGTCAAGAAATAGCTTTTTATCCGTCTTATACCATGGTTTCATTGATGACCAGATGCCAAGCTCTTCCCAGAGCTTGATAAGCGCACAATTGGGGCAACGGAGTGGCCAATTAATGTGCGATCAATTTAAAGTGCACTTCGGCGAATTGGATTCTGTTCCAAGGAGAAAAGGCACAACTACACCTCCGCGAAGTTTTCACAAAAGAACAAGGAGTTCAATATCACCCGCAGGAACCAGAAACATGTCAAGGTGGGCGCCTGCGACCCAGTAGCTGTATATCAAACAATGCCAATGCATTTGTAACTGCTGACGATGAACATATACTTATATTTTACCTACTTCCGTGCAAGAGCATCGGATTTATGTAAGCATTGATCTGAACCCTTTAGGGTACAGCCTCTAGCAGGTCTAGAAATATACCTATTTATTTATAGTTGCACCTGCAACAATCTGCGGAACTCCGACACTTTTCGGCCTTTCACACACAAGCTGGCCTGTATCGGTGCAAGGTGTTACCAACGAGCTTTGATAGGGCACCAGCAGCTTGACAAAAAATTAGTACACTGTCCCCATCTGATCCCTAAGTATGTGTTGTGTGCATGGAAGAATTGGTGAAGTTAGTACTTAACCGTTTAAGCATACAAAAGCTTAACAACGCATTTCAAAGGATGTTAACCCAACACTCTCCGGAATAGCAGAAGTGCCAGTTTGCAGCCACAAGGTGTTTGTTGGTTATAACATATCTACCTCTGGCATAAGGCCGAATAAGCATAAACGTACTCCTCATTCTTTGTTGTCCGAAACTACCTAATGAGTTAAATAACTAAATAAACGAATAACAGTTATATACACGATAAAACAAGGCATGCCAGTGCAGGCGTGGTCGAGTGGTTGACAAAACTGCAGAAACCCTATAAGTGTATGTACACCGACCGACAGCGATATGTATTAGTAAAATACATGGTTCGAAAAATCGTACAGACACTTTGCCTAGGAATGATGCAAGTATGAAGTAGAAGTTAATTGGTGTGAACAAGAAGACCGGTGCCGAAGAGCGGTAAGGTCTATAAGTGTTTCTGTTACGGGAATGCTGGTTGGGGGTTCGAATTGTTCCGGGGAGTCATTACCTTCTTTCCGTGGGGGTAGGAACCCGATAGAAGGTTTGATAAACACGCCGTGCTCGCAGGTATCGGATATAGAGATCGTTCTCCGTGTGAAGTAGTGGGCAGTGACGTTAATTCGGTGGCGAGGCATATCCGCCACGAGGCAGTATTGTTAAGCAGACATTTGTGGCTTTTTATAGGGAAAACGCTTGTCAGGCTAAGACCCACCAAGTCCTGGAACACTGCCATTGACCATAATTTGGATATCATTGAAATATTTGCCACGCTTCTGTAAGGCCGATTTTCTGAACAGCTAATCGCAGTCCCGGTGCACCCGGTTTCCCGTTGACTCAGTGAAATGCTTAGTCAGGCTTCGCCAGTAATCGTCAAGGCCGGAGGTACTGGTCGGGGATGGGACTGTGGAGAGAGGGATGCAGAGCTGCGCAGGTGAGCGAGGATCACAACTTATATGCGGTAGCATTATCCGAGCAGATAACCCACGGACCAGGTAGGGGTCTCAGGCAGGCCCTCGAAAGATAACCATCACAGGTAAGTGGGCCCGAGGAACAAAAGAAGGCCTATATTACTAAGCAGACTGTAAACGCATCCATCCCTAGTGTCGCAATCTATAGTGAGCGATTCCCAAGTTATGGTTTTAAGGAGGCTTCGGTTGTTGGGTTAAGCGCAGAACTGTTTCAGTTGCACAACGGGGCGGAGAACGTGAGCGCCCACGCCCCGCACGTTTCCGGGCACCGAAAGAACGCATTCCAATAGCAAAATCGAGGAACCTGTGAGCGTCTGGGTGCGCAACAAATGCCAATTCTGTCTTTTCAGATCGCGGCTTGCCTTGTGCACCGATCATTCTGCTTTTGCAACACTACTTTGCCGTGGTGCCAAGGACCAAACTCCAATGACGTTAAGTCGCTGGTATTTACCCGGAGTATCCACCACAATCGCGGCACTCTTTTATTATCCTCTGGACTGTTCCGCTTTCTGACGGCTTTCTCTACACCTGATCGTAAGGGTTCCAAGTTCACTACTACTACTAGATTCATTTTTCATAATCGCCTTTCGATTCTCTTTCACCCTTTATCAATGGTGACTTTCTCATCACAAAGGGATCTACGTATGCTTGCTTCTCACCATTCTTCATCCCACTCCACATGGACTACCCTCTTAATACGCAGCCGTTCGTTAGTCTTTCATGATTCGTCACTGCTTGACGGCCCACAGTGTGTTAATGTATTAGTGTTTCTGGGTCTTCAGCTCTAGTACTATAGTCATAGTACCTACATTAGCTTTATCTCTCCCTTACGCTTTAGCTATGGTAGTGTTTTCATCAAGAACGGATGCAAGTCTTCTCGCTTCACTACGTCTTAAATTCCACATTACTTTATATATACCTAATTTCAATGCGCTTCACCGCTTTATCCTGGCCTGACGTGTCGCTCTGACTTTCAGATGGCATGGTGACAACCGAGCACTGGGGGCTGTAGGGAAACCAGACACATCGGTTTATTCATCATATCTTACTTTGCTTTCTCTTCATCTTAACACTTTGGCTTGCTAGCCAAACAACTTCTCGTAGTGCCAGTGGGGTGGTTCGGGTTTAGCTGGTTTCAACAAATACTTTGGCGACAGTGTTCCAGGATGGGTTTGGTTATCGCCTGGCAGGCGTTCTACCCATAAAAACCACAAATATTCGTTTACCAACGCTGGGACATGGCCGTTGTGACTAGTCATCAAATAAAATCACTGCTCCCTGCTCAATAATGGCGAAGCATTTTATACCAGCAACGTGCCGCTCATTCACATAATTAGTGCAAATTCAGGGACGTTAACATCCCTTTAGCATTGGCGACAAGTCCAGACACAAACAAAAACAGCAAGACCTTTACAAAGCCCAGCAACACTGCTACACTAGGCTAAAAGCACACATAAGTGCATTCATGTAGCAACATATATGACACTTCTAGGACCATCCAATTATACCTTTCATGATCACCTGTTGCACTCTTACCATGCTTATTCCTGTGAAGGCGTGCCCGCGTTGTCGAGTAGAAAAGTATATTTATTTACTTATTCATTTACGTATGTTGGCTTGTATATCCCGCATGGCCCGCTCCCGATTTCAAAACACCTGGACTACCATCACTGAATGCACGGAACTGCTTGCTATTCGGATTCCCGTTTTAATTGGACAGCACATCATTAATTTGGCGCACTGAGAGTCCCGTTTGGTTAATATCGCTTACGTAATGAAGACTTTCAGGCTATCGGAACTTAAATGGCAAGGGTCGGCCTATAAATCGGCCTGCACTTACCTCCGTCTTCATCCAGTTCTTCCGGAACAATCATCCTTAGTATAACTTCACCTTGGCCCTTCATGTATGAACAATTTAACTATGAATAAGGGTTAACCAATTTCGTAGCTTTTAGGGAAACCTCAAATCAGGTACTCTTACAAACATTACCTTTTCTTCTTTGTCCCACGCATACTCGTTTGCCTCGCTGCTGGACCACTTCTTGTTTCTTGCCAGTATTCCTGGATTTTCACAGGTACGTCAACTGACATCCGATGGACTGCTTGAGGACGCAACTTACTAAGCCCTAATGCCCCTCAACGATCGTCGGCAACTACCCTTACTAGGCACAATCTTCCTTAACCAAGATATGGATCGGCGATTATTATGTTGTAGCTGCTACTTAACCTATCGCGTGAATGAGCCACTTGTTATATCGGAGATATGCAACTATCTTGAGTTGCCAAGGTTAATTGCCCGGAGTTGTTCTGTGGATACTTCATAGTCATATCCTATTTAAATACGAGTGGCGGACTTGCTTCTCGACGTTCGACTTAACCTATTAGAAACAAAATAACGCAAATCCATGAAGGCCGCAGATACTTTGGTTGAGCATACTGTTTGCTGCAAACACATTTTTGCATCCCACATACCTGGAACTGATCAAAAAATTTACTTGGAGCTAAAATGGTGTGCACGGGTAAACAAACTAGCTGGAGAATGAGCAAGTTAATTGAGTTTGTTCAACCACCAATTAAAAAGCCGGTTATGGATTATACTGCAAAAGGGTCTAGGTCAAGATACATAGAACCGAAGTTATCTAGTGGACGTCTACCGGAACCAGTTAGTACTCCTGAGAAACCCGTTAGTGGAGTAAACAACCATTTAACCACTGCATCAAAAGACGGAAGAAGAACCGACGGGAAACTAAGCAACAACTTTGGTAGACAGAGAGAATGTAGTTGTTCTAAGAGCTTTGTAACTAACAGTTGTTGAATAAGGAATAAATGGGCGAAACGGGCAGTAAGCTGTAAGTGTTGCGATGTGATTGCGCTTATTAAAATCTGGATGACTCAGGGCGATAAAGTCTGTGACTTAATATCTGGCTATTCAGAGTGCTGAGAGGCTAGAGCTAGACAGCAGGTAGGTAGAGTAATTCTCCTTATTAATAGCCAATATAGAAATTAGGAGGCTCCGTTTCTTATGAAGCTAAAAGGTATCCAAATTGTCTCTTGCTTTCTGTGGACGTGAGGCAGGCTAAAAGTGGTAATCAGTGTGCACCTTAGCCCTTCTTCTACACGAGTAGAGCAGTTGCACATGTAATATTGCTCAAACGGGCGGCAGTTGCTTCTAAAAACTTCGTGCTCACTGGGCGGTTCAACCTCCCACAAGCAGATTGGGAGCATGCGCTTAACACCGTGGAAACGCTGAAGAAGGAATTAGTCAAACGCGTGCAGGAAAATGTCTTCTTCTTTTATGTCAAGCTTCTGACAAGGAAGATTCTAGGTTGCGCTCCTTCAATTTTAGTTGTACCATCCAAATATGGCCACTTGTCAAATGTGCAAGCTAAAGCTCCCATAGTTAAGAATAACCCCTGTGTTATTACAAACTCCTTAAATACTAAAATACTCGCAGAAGAACACCGGCTTATGAGGAACCCTGGTCGCTGCCACCTAAATATGTTACACGCTAGAGCACTGCAGCTCAACTGGGTTCCTGGATTGAATCAGGGCACATTGGATCAAAGATGGAGCCTAGTTCAGAGTTGGTCAGTTCAGCTACTAAACGAGTATTCCGCTGCGCCCCAGCAACCATTACAATAAACCTAAATAGTGGCGCCGCAGAGTAGATCGTGCGCTAGAGAAGCACGTTTTATTGCAAGAAGTTTCAAAACTCAGGAGGATCTGCCTGTTGGTTGCAGTATAAGAAAGGTCTCAATGTAGCAATAAAGCAGCGGCGACAAGTAAATTATGTTATGCAGTCAGACTGGCCCAAGACGTAAGAGCAACACCGAAGCCGTATTATAACTGTATTTAGTCCAAGCCTTATTTAAGGTAAGGAGTTGGGAATTTACTGGCCGATGACGGCAGTCACACTTCAGAGGAGCTAGTCAAGGTAGAGGGGCTACTGTTCGTTTTTCAAAATTAGCATGTTACGGACGACGGGCTTCCTATACCCTCACCTTCAGTTTGTCAAACTAATAACACGATACTGGATACTCCGCTTAATACAGTGGAGATCTCTGGGGTGCTATCTGGTTTAGACCCACATAAGTCGGCAGGACTTGATCATGTACACCTTGCTATTATCAAACCGCCGACTGACATAATCCAAAACTCTGTCTTGTAGCTATTCAATATATCATTACATTTAGGTAGGCGCCCACAGGACTAGAAGGAGGCAAATGTTAAAGCCATACATAAAGGAGATCCCAAAACCTTACACATCAACTACAGACCTTTAAGTTTAACCAGTGTTTTACGCAAATACTTGGAAAAGCACTTGGAAAATCATGTAGCTGCTCACAAGCTAAGTGGAGCCCAGCAGCTTTGTATTGTTATGTCGTAATCGTGTCTTACTAATCTTCTGTTTTTGGCTGTAATAACTAGCTATGTTAATGAGGTAACCTCTGTTGAAGTATGTTACCACTACTTTAGCATGACCCTCGACTCGGCTAACCATCGATGCTTACTTGCAACACCGGAATGGTTTAACATGCATCCTCAAAGTTTGACTTGGATTGCTGGGGTATTTTGCGGTAGTACCTTGCTCGTTAGGATCGACGAAGATAAAACAAGCATCGGCATTGCTCACGAGGGTGTTCACCAAGGTTCCGTTTTAAGACCATTATTGTCCCTTAGGTTTAGCAAAGACGTTACTCCTCTACCCCATTACCCCTCTTATATTGTTGCTGATTGGCTGAAAGTCATCAGCAGGGGTAGTCGAGTGATACTGTCCAAGTAGCTTCGCACTGTAGTGGATTAGTCGGTTAAATGATATTTGCCTTTAAAAGCCAGCAAATGTCAGTTACTAACTTCTCGAAAGGAAGGGATTAGGGTGCTAACGTCCGTTGCGCATCTAGTTCTGCGACGTGCAAATGAAGCACGAGACTTAGGCATCACTTTTGCGAGTGACTTCACACCTACCGCGCAATGTAAGCATGCTAGCAACAAAGCGGGGAATAACTTGATTAAACTTAAAAGATTTTTATGTAGCTCTAGAGCTGAAGTTTTTCTTGCTTTATCTAAAACGGTTGTAAAACTCATGCAGAATGTTGTGTAAGGCTTGGAAACCGTACCACTGATAGAACGTGGCCTGTATACAACAGTACAAAACTGGCTACTAGGGTGATTGAGGGTCTCGGTGACAAGCCATACGTTGAACGCCTAAGGAGCTTAGGTGGAACGGTGCAGACTAATGAGAGTTCTAATAGAGATCTATAGATACATGAAGGGTTTTAGTGGCATCCCGTATACATAGCACACCCAACACCTGAACTAAAGCAACTCAGTGCATTCATGCGGTTAGTAACTCAAATGCAGCGTACCTACCAACGCTGCGCCATTTCGGCCTTTGTTATAAGCAGGTCTCCGTTGCTTAGATGCTGGTCACGAGTGGCTTCGCTCGTAACCTACTGAAACTGTCTGACACAAGCATCCGCAACCACAACTGCTACCACACCGTGCGCTCGACGTTATTGGGCTACAGACCATCGGCTCCTGTCGCATCGGCACCTGCCTCCTTTCCCCTACATGCACTCTGACTTTCTTATGCACCTCGGCAACTGTCTTCGTGGTTAAATCGCGCCATGCACGCCGGCCAACCACCTTCTATTTCGATGACCCGCAAGTAACATTAAAAGGTTATAGGCTCAACTTGCTCATGTCCTGGTAGCTTAACTTCGGTTCTCCTACGTGCCGTTTCCCTGCACTTAGTTGGCCATAACGCAGCTGGTTTGGCATCCGGGTAGAATTCATAAGGCGAATATGCCCACGTCACCTCAGGTGACTTGGCCGAACTATGTGGTCCACTGCATACATTGCAGGGCGTCGGAGCACCTCCGTGTCTGCAACTTCGGCACTTCGGCCGAGTTGCATAATACGGCGCCGACCCTGCTGACCGAAGCTGTCCAGATATCGGACATCGTTTTGCTAAAGCGTCTGGTTTTCGCTGCCGTATGGACAAAAGGACAACACCATAGCCTTATACGCCAGCAGACGTGTCCCAACAGTGAGCCGGTGGTTGTTCTACACACAGCATTCCAGCATGCCAAAGGCAGCAGCCGCACTCGTCACGCAGCTGGGCAGCTCGCACGTCATCTGCCGGTTGGTTGTTATTGCGTTGCTAGGGTAGCAAAATCTCGGTGGTTTCCAACAAATCGCCGGCAATCTGGAGTTGCGTCAGACCCACGGACTCCCTTCTGGGTGAAGGTTTGAAAAACAAACAGTCTTGCTTGTATTAATTATGAGCACGAAGTTGGCTGATGTGGAGGCTAGAGCACCAGTCCCGTACTGCAACTCATCTGCGCGATGCACCCCTAATGCACAGTCCGCAGCAAACAGTAACCTACTGATAGTGGTCGCACAGACTAGTGTTTTCGCACCGAAACGCCCGAGGTACAACAACACACTAGCCACGCGGTGCTTGACATAAACACCGTAAGTACAAACGGAATCAAAGCACAAGTCATCATGGCATGAAGCTAAATAATAAGCAGGGCAGGAGATAAGACACAGCCTTGCTTCACATCACAGACAACTGCTTGGTGGTTGGGTTAACCCCGTTCCAGCAGATATTTCGGCGGCAGGGTTCCAGGACGTGGTGGCTTGTTGCTTAGTAAAACTTCTCCCCATAAAGAGCGACAAATTTCTGCTTAACAACACAGTGACCTGGCGGTTGTGACTCGCCATCAAATAATGGCACCCACTGTTTATCCGGACAACCGCTTTTATGCCCACAAGCAGCAAGCATCCATTTAGCACTAATGACATGATCAAAAGTGCAGGAAAACATTTAAACTTTTCACAAACACGGCTACACATACGTACATGCTCAGACACGTACATTCATATATCCACATAAGGGACAACCCTATTGTTCCATTGTACATTAGCTGAGCGCATTTTTGTACTCTTACCATGAGCATGCATGTGTAGACGTGTCACGCGTAGACAAAATACACATTTCATTTAATGCATTTATTTATTTAGGCCTATCCACTAAGCAGCACCCTCTCCTGCATATCAATGTGCAGACGTTCAAGTAAACTTAGGACTTACACTGGCCATCAAACTTACTCAACACCAGCCACGATGTCTCGCGGTTCATCGTAAGAAATGCTTCGGTGAAATCAACAAAAAGCCAAGACAACGACTGGTGTCTTCCTCTACATCGCTCCCGCAACTGCCGATCTAAAAAACATCTTATCGATGGTGCCGCTACCCGAAAGGAATCATACCGCTCTTCCGCCACATCCGGTTCCACACCCTGACTTACGAAACGGTTGAGCAGGATGCAGGCAATCACCTTGCCCTCACAACACAACAAGTTGACGCAACCATAATGCCTGCACTTTTGCTTGCTCCCTTTACCCTTGCACAGTGGTAGCACAAGAGCATCCCTCAGCCCAGGAGGCACCTGCTCCTTAAGTCATACACGTGGCATCAAGCACATAATTAAATATACAATTTATGTCCGAATGCATCTAGGCACACCAAATCTGACATGCTCAAGTGGCGCAACGCGGATCCGCCTTGTTGCCATACTTCAAGCGAGTTCCCGCTGGCACCGGCACAGTTGCTGTTTGGCAGATGAGCAAGGGCTCTCTGAGTCGCATCTATTGTCGACATGTACGCCAAGCTCACCTTCACATCGTGCTAATTCAGGCCTAAATTAGGCCAGCCAAGCCCTGAACGGTGGTTCAAGGGACAGCCCAAATGAGTTCCGCAAAGCTGCATTATGTCTGCAGTCTCCGTACATGAACCGCCTGAAATACCGGCGATTAGCGTCCTCAGCGGTTAAAACCTTGGTTCATACAGCGGCTTCAAGGAGTCAAATGATTTCTTGTGTTGGCGGCGTTCGCCGTAGCGTTCTGTCTGCTTCGCCTTCTCCGTCCACCGTGCAGTTTTATGCAACACAGCAATCGAGTCAGTGCCCGCCAAATTTTGTAAAACTGACTCTTTCCAATTCACTGTGGCCTGTCACACATGCAGCACATACTGCATTCTTCTCAGTCACTACTGTGCCAATAATCACATTGTTCTCATCAAACCAAGCAGGCCGCTTACAGTTGGCGCGCCCGATGGTCTTCACGGCAGCAGCTGTCACCTGGTCGCGAATGTGGCGTCACAGGTCGCCCACTGCGGCTATGCATTCCACATCACACAGGAGCGCAGCCAGCTCAACAGGTTTTGCAGCAGAACCGAGGGAGAGAAGGCTAATTTTTCGCCGGTTTACGGTAGGAGTGGAATAAAATACTTGCGAAACTATATGTACTGTTCGGTCCGCACCAAGTTGTGACCAGCGTCCCACTCAGCTCCACGCAGTACACGTGTCAAACGTCCTTCACACATGTCACGCTAACGTACGATGACATAGTAGAGCAGGTGAGCGTGACCACGCCGTGGGTGCGTCCAAGTTGCTACATCACTTGCACTCAGTGCAAGCCGAGTGTTCGTCATTGTCAGGCCGTGAGTGGCACACAGTGTGCTCAGCCTGTCACCATTCGCATTCGCTGAACCAATGCCATGCGAACAGAGGACATCTGTCCACAATGGTGCATCACGGCCAACGCGCGCGTTCAAATGACCCGGCGAAAATAATGGATCCCTCCTCGGCACAGCCAGTAACACGGAGGCTAACTAAGTGTAGGAGTAAGCACGCGTGTCATCAGGATGATACATGGTCGGGCTTTACGACCATTTCCGAGTGGTAGGCGAACACTCAGCAGCCGCACGTTCGTGCCTGTTGGTTCACTTTTCAGCTGACAATGGAGGGTATGGGCTATTGTAAATCCGACCCCATGTTCAGTTGGTGCTGGGGTGGCGTTGTTTACCCAGTAGAAAGTGTAGCCAGCGCCGGCTTCATGCTACTTACCTTGCTCAGCGAGCCGAGTCTCACTGAGCTCCGCAATATCGGTTGCAGCGCGCCAGTTCCATCTCGACCAGTGCAGTGCGTTGCTCGAGGCGCTCAATCGAGTTTCGGGACAGTAGTGTGAGCATGTTCCAGCCCCCGATATTGAGTGCTTTGTGCGCCGATATACGATTGCATTGGTAGTCAATCGCCTCAGTGGTGATGGTTTTGTTTGGGTGGTTTGACTGAGGGACTCCGCCCAGCACCTTTGACTTACTAGCCTGACCCATAAGACATTGGTGAGCAAATCCCTCTCGGAAAATGATTTCAGAGACAGACTGGGAGCTGCTTGAGGTCCGTCACACGCAGCCTTCAAGGAACTTGAAAAACTCTATTTTACGACCGCCAGAGGGCCAGACGCACGAGGGTTTTGGTGGATTTGCCCTGGTTTGACCAGAGGCTGCGTTTCCTGATTCGGGCAATGGCAAACCATTGAACACCCGGCGGTGCCCTCCCACGACAGCTACCATTCGTAACGATTGTGCTCTACTCCAAGCAAGCAGTGGGCTTATAACTCTTGGATATGTTGTTACCCGTGACTAGGTTTTACTGAAAGGGAGTCAACGAGCAGTTCTCAAACTTAGAAGAGAAAGGATTTGGATGGAGGTATTGGTAATGTGCCGACACCTGGCTGGAGAATGACTAAGAACCTCAGCCAAAGCCACAGCTCAAATTTACACCCGAAAGGCAGCGGGCATAGCACGTGATCAGTGCACTGACACATTTTGTTTGGTGTCCTGGTGCTTAGCTAGGTGGGGGCGTAACCCAACCTCCACTCAGCGGTCGCCACGAAAAGGTGTCCAGGACCTAAGCCCACGGCACAGCAGTAGCAGCAGTGCGTAAACCATCTGACGGGATCTAGCCACCACCAGTCTCCGCGCACCATAGTCGCGCCCAGCAGATTCATAACTGGATGGCGGCATACGGTTCCGGCTTTGCCTGTCACTGTGGCCAGCCACAGGACGCCTGCACTTACAGAAGGACCATGGATGCCTTGCGCTGCACCACCCACAGCTTCAACTACACACTCATAGCCAGTGTAAACACGAAGGAATAAGACCGGAGACTTGTGGATGGGAGCCAGGTTTCATCAACGGAGCCGGCTCACATTCCTTCACAGGCAAACCCAAGCACGCTCTATTTGGAAATCAAGCGCACACAAAGCGGTGACTGGTCCGTAGTCTACCTCACTCCGAAGTAAGGAACCACACTTTGAGTCTAGCACATCCACGAGAACCGTGCACCCTGTCCCCTCCAGCAACGGCCAACTGACTCCTGGAGCCAGTATGGACGAGGTAGTGGGTAATACACAGGCAAGCATCTTTTCCATATGCACATCAAGCGCAGCCACAACTGGGCTGTTAAACAACATCTATTCACTTGAAATGACATTATCAAATAAAATATATCTGTTAAAGCATACGGCTATGCCGATATAACGCTTCGCTACATTAGCATTTGAAGTAAATTGATTAGCAATGAATTCGCGATAAGTACTAAATGTGCAGCAGTTACATAAAAATACCACAAACGCGGTTAATTTAACTTAGATAACCAAGTATAATGTAAGCAACGTGGCCAGTTAATGGAAGAATATTTAGGTAGGCAGAACAAACTAAATAAAGTGAAATGAAATTTATCCAGCTTAAAAAGACAAAGTTTAAGTGTGAGTTGGTTTAGCCCAACTGCGGTGTAGAGTCATTAAGAATGCAACATCAGCATTAGCGTAGGTCAAATTCATACCTATGTACATTCCTACACACGTAGGCACATAGATCCACTGCGTTACTGGTACTTTTATACCATGGTCTAATTAGCCAACCTGCTCTTTTGTGTTACCAAGTTTATGCCGATGCAGGTATGCCGCACTGTCAAGAATAAACAAATTGTCTATTCATCTTGTGCTTCTACTTAGTCACGCGCACCTAGGTGTGCCTCCACCGGCAAATGTAAATTATTAATTTGCTTATGGTGAACTCGAATATATTTAGATAGTTGTTTCAAAGCTGCGGGATGATTTCTGAGGTTTTCGTTATCCAGGGAATGGAAAAATACCGACTTAGAAATCATAAGTTTGATATCCAACACTTGATCGGAGGCATGAGATCACAGAAACAGACTCCGTGCTAGTTAAAATTTTTCATTACTTACCTACTTTAATAAATAAATAAATTTCAATTTCTTGACTATTGCTAGAAGTTGCTCCCCGAGACTTAAAACCTATTATGTACATGAGTCCTATGCCCTATGATTATTTATCAAATATTTAGGTCACTCGGTAACGTAGTGAAAGCAACTCCTAGTCTACCGCACCGAAAGGAGGGTATTAATAGCAGCTAAAAGATAGGAAGAAGCTAACCTACAGATGTGACCGGTTGGACCACCTCTACAGATATTGCACACTCCATGCTGAAATATTCAAAGGGCGATGATGATCTGTCGGCCTAGCGAAGCTTAAACCGCCCAGGCACACAGAAAAACATGCTCAACAAGCCGCCGCAATAAAGCAGAACGCGCCGGTAGAGGTCAAGTGAACATGTGGCGGAAAAGTCGGTCGATTAAAACAGCTGTGCAATACCGACTGAAAAACTACATGATAAAGCGCAACAAATGAAAAAGCTATTAAAACTACAGGACTCTACCTAGTGTGTGGATAGACAAGCTTATGCTCATAACCTACGTCTCGCTGATTGTTAAAAGCTAGGTTAGAAGGGGGACAACTGTACGACCAAAATGCTTGCGTTTTGTGTTTGTGTGGTTGTGGTGGGTGGTTTAGGGGATTGCGAAGTAGGTACACTGGGGTCACGCATATGCCGTGTAGGAGGAATGCTCGCCCAAGGATCATTATAGGGAAAAGATGTGACTGTAAGTTGCTGAGAAGAAGAAAGTTCGCTGTAAGCAGGTTTCAAACGATCGATGCTCACAGTCTTTGCAACCATTTCGGTCCAACACAAAATACTTGTGTTTGCGCGCGATAACTTTATAAGGGCCGTTGTAGGGTAGTGTCAGGTTTACGGACAGTCTCGATACACACAAGATCGTAGAGACCATGGCAAAGATCAGGATGAACCTGTGGACTAGGAGGTGTGAGTCGTGGAGGTGGTGGGCGTACCGCGCTAAAGTGACTTCTCAGGCTTGGGACGTAGTGAGTTGGATGTACTTCTCAAGTGACCCTTGAATCCAGTGCCATCTCACCAGGACGTCTAGGTGGCGTGCCAAAAGCTAACTCAGCGGGGCAACAACCTATATCTTCCTTGACAGCGTTACGTATGCCAAGCAGGATTATTAGCAAAGGCTCCGACCATTGCTTGCACGACTGAGAAACAACGATCAAAGCTTCCAGTTGGCAATGGAAGCGTTCGACCAAACCGTTGACTGCGGAATTGTAAGAGGTTGTGCGTACGTGAGAAGAACTGAGCAAACGACTCAGCTTACGAACCAGGGACGAAGTAAACTGCGGTCCTCTGTCGGTTGGGGCAGTAGCAGGTACACCAAAGAAAGCAATCCACGTTTCGATGCAGTTTGCGCTACTGTTTCAGAGGCAACGTTCCGTAATAACACTGCGTGCGGCCAACGCGTAAACCTATCAACACAAGTCAGCAAGTACTGATGACCATTGGAAGGAGGCAAAAGATCAACGACATCCAAATACACATGCTTGTCAAGTGCATCCGGTAGCAAAGACACCAGGGACGGTGATTGTACGGCGGTGGACTTTGCTGGTCTGACGCGTAATACTGTGCTTTGCCCACCATTGCATGGCAGCGTGCACACTGTGTCAAAATAAGCAAGCTGTGCTTTACTTAACGGTAGCACGAATGTTTGAATGCAAGAGCCCGTGGAAATGCTCGAAAACGTCTCGGCGTTATCGCTGGGAAATGTAGGACCGAGGCTAAGCCGCAGACATGTCACAGTGAACGTTTTAGTCAGAGTTAAGAAGCGGCAGAAGGGTAAGTTCGATAGAAGGGTTTGATTTCGTTTGCATAAACTCAGAACCTCCCTCCCTAAAAGCAGCTAGTTCCTCCAGATCGATTGCCGGAAGCGAAAGTTGGTGCAGTCCTGCGCGGCATTACCTCGGCTACCACGTTGTCACTGGCGCCTATATGACGAGTGTCAGTTGTAAACTGCGCTATGTAATCCAGCTGTCGGGTTTTACGAGGGGAAACGATTCGAAGAAGCGTGAAAGACAGAGCTAAGTGGCTTGGAATCAGTAAAAATGCTAAATGAGCCATCTTCAAGCAGGTGTCGAACGTTTTTAATATCAAGCTAGATAAACAAAAGTTCTTTTCCAAAGGTACTATACCTGGTTTGTGCAGGTTGTAATTTAGGGGAAAGAAAAGTTAGCGCTTCGGGATGACCATCGATGGGTTGTTGTAAAACAGCTCCAACTGCCGTCTGTGAAGCATGGGTTTTAAAAAGAAGAGGTGGGTTAATGTTAGTCCGTAAATAGCTCAACACAATGACGTTGGGCAAAGCATGCTTAATCTTGTCGAAAGCGTCTAATGCATCGTTCGATTGCTTCGTTTGATTTTCCGTCTGTCCTTTAAGCAAGTCAGTTAAAGGTTGAAGCAGTTTAGAGCAATCAGGTATAAGGCGGCCGTAATAATGCACCGTACCGAAGAAACGGCGCAGGCTTTGGTAAGGCTGTGGCATCGGATACTCCGTGATGGCCTTTGTTTTCTCCGGGAGTGGGCTGATGCCGTTGGGCTCGATTCTCTGACCGAGACAAGCAACACTGCACTGGCCAAAGACACATGTGTCTACGTTAATCGTAACGTCATATTGATCGAAACGCTCAAAGACTTGTCGAAGATGAGAAGATTCTTTGTGTTTAGAGCTGACCAAGAGTTTGTCATCGATATAAGCAAACACAAAAGCAATTCCTCGGAAAACTTGGTCCTTGAACCGTGGAAAGGTTTGTGCAACGTTTCGTAACCCAAAAGGCATAGGAACTTAATTGAAAAGGCCGAAAAAGGTGGTTATGGCCGTCTTGGGGATGTCATCAGGGATTTCGTAATATGCATGGACAGGGGCAGTCTTAGAGAAATTACTTTGCCGTCTAGGCCGAGTGACAAATAATGACTATGTAGTACCGGATACCTGTCTGAGACTGCGACATTATTTAGTTGGCGGTAATCGCCACAACGTCGCCCGTCTCTACTGGACTTCTTAGGAACCGTATGCAGACGTGAAAACAATGGACTATTAGAACGCCGGGCAATACCAAGAAGTAGCGTTTCCGTAAACTCGGCTTTGGCGTCAGCAGATTCATCGGGTGGTAGTCTGCGAGGTCGAGACGTGACCACTGGTCCACGAGTAACAACGTGCTGCACAATCTCTGTGTATTTTATGGACAATTATTTGACGGTAGCTACAAGGCGGAAACTGTTGTACTAATTCCGCGCTCACGGTGTTAGTGGGTAGAGCCAGGCAAAGTCCGATCGGGCTGATCAAAGTAATGCTGCCCGGAGTAGTGCGAGCAGTGATAATAGCATGAAGTTCCCTGTTGCGTAAGTCGGCACTAAGACCAAATTTGGTAGGGGAAGTGGACACCGAGAATGGGAGCTTGAACATCCGTGATTCGGAAGAAAAAGAAAATGTTCGTCGGAGGCCAAGTTCCAGCGTCAGCAATTCCTAACCCTAGGTCTGGAATTTTGTGTTATTAGCCGCCTGGAGAGTAGATCCTGTAGGAAGGAGGTGGCCTTTTTCCATACCACGAGGCAGAACCCTGACCTCGGTACTAGTGTCAGTCAAAACTAAAAGGTTGGTTGTGGAAGCACGGACAAAGGCGGTTGGCTAAACGACCGGCAAACCGAAGTCGTCGCCCTTACTGGCGGCCTGACCCGTCTCCTTGTAGATCTATAGGCAAGGCATTAGGGGGAATGTACTCAGGACGACAATGTTTAGCGGCATCACCAAAACGTCGATGATAACAGCAATAGTGCTGTGTCGTGTTTTTATCGTGTCTATTGCTGTTTCTCAAAGTGCATCCAAAACGTCGACTGCGGGGCATTGTCCTCTATTAATAGCAAGCTTGAGTATCGCCAGTATCTGACACATAGATTCAATGGACTCTGTTGACGTAATAGTCTCAGGTAGTCTGCTAACAGCGTGACAGGTTGGGCGCTGAAAGAAACACTCATGAATTTTGTCCGTCGTTGCTGCTAGTTTGGCAAGAGAACCGCGTCAGCGGATAGAGCGAGAATCGCCGTAGGATTGGATGGGAGACAGATGAGCCACCACTGACGTAAGATGCTATCGTCAATTTTAAAGGAACCTGCCAAAGAGCGCATATAACGGAGAAGCTGCGAACGTACACGATCACTTATTTCAACTCCGGAAAGAAGTTGATGAAGTTTGACTACAGCGAAAGCTGTGAGACGTTTCAAACAGTAGCATTAAGCTTATCTTAGGGGGTAGGAAGGAACAGGGTCCAGTCGCTTTACCATATCGGTGGCTGTGTGTGGGAAGCTGCGCAGCAATGTGAGATAATGTAGAACTTTGTGACGTAATCCTAAGTCAATGAAAAAGAGCTTCTAACTTTAAAAACCAGCCAAGTGCATTGTGTACTTCAAACGCAGGTAAAGAAAAAGCAACCAAATTCTCAGCAGAGTCAATGTGGGGAGTGGTACTAAACAACAATTCGCAGTTTACAAACGAGTTTCACTAAGTAAAAAGAAAAACAGGGGTCACCAATTATTTAGTATAGTGAAAACTACTTCTAGACAACTGCACCGGAAGGAGGGAATTAATGTCAGATAAAAGGAATTATTGCGCTGCCCTTCAGGTGTGACCGGCAGGACTGTTTCCGCAGATATTGCGTACTCCTTGGCGGAAAAATCGAATGATGATATTCCACAGTATCGGTTCCGCGAAGCTCAGACCTCCCAGGCACACTGAAAAACCACCTCAACGTGCCGCCCCAAGCTAGCAGAACGCGCCGTTAGAGGTCAAGTAAACACGTATCAGAAAAGTCGGTCAAGTAAAACAACTGTACAGTACTGATAGAAAAACTGTGATAAAGAGCAAAAAATGAAAAATCTATGAACACTACGATTTGTTCCTTGTTTCCTAATGTTTTCCGTATAGGTTCGACATGTACCTTTGTGTCTTCGCTCAGGATACTTTACACCGCAAACTGAAGCAATGTAACATCGTTGTTTAGTCTATTTCTATCGATCTAGTTTTGCGCATCATTATGTTATTGACCGGAGCTAAGCTCATGGAGGCTTGTTCCGACACAGCTCGCCAACATGTTGAATTGATCGCATTGTGCTTGTTACCCCAAATTCATTAAGCGATATGGGGATGTTTAAGCCCTGTCTATTTGAGGTGCGCGCACGGAAAGATATGGTGGAATGATAGGGCCAGAAATGCAAGCAAAAACATATAAAGGTATGCTCAGTGCAAACAACTAGCAACCCTTATAGTCAAAGCTTTGATGTGTCGAAGTATATATCTAAGAACTTACAAAATATTCAGTGTAAGCAAGGTTTAACTTCTACAGCTTATCTGACTTACCTGTTTCCGGAACAAAGCTTACTAAAATCTAGAACTTGTGTTAAAGTGAAACCAAAAGGAAATGAAATAGACTATTCCTACCAAGTATAGCGATGAAAAACACCGCAAGGTGTGTAGTATTTCTGAAGCTGGTGAATAAATACTTTCACATACTAAACAATGTGACCTCTCCGTTAGCAAATGCAGAAAAAATAAAAATGTCGATCTTAGTTCTAATTATAATTATGGCTGCTTACTATCAAAAGTGACTCACGGTTTAGACATAACAGTGACTACAATGTAAGGCGCAGTAAAACTAAAAGCAAATTTTCTAAGCAAGTGCAATCAAAATTACACAGGGCGAAATAGCCTTACAGAAATGTTCGAGAACAAATAGTTTTACCGAAATTAGGAGCTCATATATTTAGTCCATAGCTAAAGGTTTCAGCGCGCGTTATTTCCGAGTACAGGGTCAACTACGACAAAGTAGAATCCTCTTCTATGCCTCTAGATAAGAAGCCACCAAATATCTTCCACGGCGGGCTGGATAAAGCAAAAAATTGTATGGTGCAAACATGATTACGGGAAAATGACTTGCACTGGTCGGAAAACTGACAAATTGCTTAGTGTGAGCAGCATGATTATTACACACAATACTCCCGGAATACTAATCTGTGACAAAAGGAAGCTAAAGCACGGCTCTCAGTGCTTGCGTTTCATTTCTAAGTAGTTCTAGTACAGACCGAAATGCACGGGGTCTGAACAAGAAAAATATACTGAAATACGATAAAAGAAGTAATTATAACATTTGAAATACTTAGGTACAGAGGAAAGTTAGGAAACATGCCTTTAGTAATACTAGAATGCATGGGCCACAAAAATAATGCGCTTTTTGCAATATGCCAGTTTATATACTAGCAATCCGCCTTAAGTATGCCTCTAAAATTATGCATTCGTCCTTCAATTGAGCTGGTCAATCTTTATATCATAGCGTAAATTGTGTAGTAAACAGTTACACGGCAGGGTGCTCAAAAGAATGGGTTTTACGCTTGAGCACACACTCCATATTCCAATGATTTGGGGTAACAATTGTACGGTAGTACGGTGTCGCATGTAACCATCTCGAGATGGCTCACACTAGTACATAAATAAATAAATAACTTATTCTCGGATGCTTTCAGGCATTCCAAAACTGGCATGATCATGACGTTACAAGAATTTTTTCTGCAATTGGCACTTTGCTTTTGTTAGGTCTCGAACGGCCTGCTCCGAGGAAGGTACATGCGCCATTTCCCCAAGTAACCTTTTGCCTTGTAACAAAACAGTCTCCGGTACAAGCAGACCAATCTTTTTCTTTGTTGCAGCACATTTGACACTATCGTTTGTTTCATCCCACTCACCCGTCCCGTGATTATTTGAGCTGGATAAATTCAAACTACTACACAGCGGTGATTTGGACTATATCGGTGTGTTTTCATACCCACGTCGCCCGTTCTGTGTCTCGCAAATATACTTCTCCTCCTGTGCTTTGTTTTTGACTCGCGTGGCGCAATCTAAGAAGCTGCTAAGCTGAACCCCTGAGGACACAACAGCTGTGCAGGAATGCGCTGTTCGCACAATATACAGAAGTCACCGAAATGGCGAATGGACTGGTCAGGATCGGAATCTTTAATGAAGTGCCGAAAGTCTGAGCTCAAGAATGTGTAATGGCGTAACGTATAGTGTGGTTACGGAAAAAAGAACCCTCGAAGTGTCTTCTTGGTGTACATCTACAAAATATATTGAAATAATGTAAAAGATTGTTCCGGTTACCTTGCCAGTGTGCGTTTGTAAGCAGTGACGTTGTTAAGTGGCGTGTCACGTCCGCCACGTCGCAGGGTTGATAACCGGACACTTGTGGCTTTTTATAGTTTTAACACTTGTCCGTCGAAAACCCAGCGCTCTCTGGAACACTGCCGTCAATCCGTTCGAATGTTATTGTATACTTGGCAATGTAACTTACGGACCGAACCTACATGGCTATCCGCAGTCGTATGAGCTCCCGATCTCTGCGCTGGCTAACCAAATTGCCTAGTCCAGGTCAACCATTAGTCGTGGCAACCGGTCAAGAAATGAAGTGTCCAGGAAAGCCTGGTGAAGGATTGCGCAGGTGAGTAAGGATTTCAAATTGATGGACTTTGTATTTTCCTTTGTAATATATTGGTCCTGGCGTGCAGGCTTCGTGTCCAGGTATAAATAAATAAATAAATAGTTTATTCTCAAATTTATAGAGACAGCAAATCAGGCCATGAAGTTGTCGAGTGGTGAGTGCGTTTGAGCTTTGTGGCTAAATTCGTCCCATCAGGCAGAACTGCAATTCCGCGTTCAAATGTGGGAGCCACCGAACTTCCGCAATGATACTTTTCAGAACATGGATAGAATTATCGGAGTAATAGAGCCGAATGCTTGAGTACAGACCACGTAAAGGCACAGCTTGTTCACAGAAGCGGAACAGAGTTCCTCCACAGGTAAGTTATTATCAAGTGATATTGTCTCCAGGTCAGGTGATGGCTTTATGAAATGCTATCAGAAAAATACAAGGCAAGAGAAGTATCAAAAGGTACTTACAGAAATATAAGCGCTGCACCCAATTGTGCGAATACCAGTGAAACGCAGCAAAGCTGACCATTTCAAATAAAGTAATTGTGATAGAAGGAGCCGTCGTACACAGCGAAACAAGGAATCCATGTAAACACATAATTCCAGTGAGTAGGTTGTAGCCTTGTGAATGCAGGGCAAGCTAAGCCCATTTGGTTAGACCGCGTGCGTGCGGCATCTCTCCAACTTGCTGACGAATGATCCCTTCGGACGGTACTTGGAATCATCGGAATGATGCGTTGCTGTTTAGGTCCCGGAGAACAGAACAATTGTTTCAAATCAGCAGGCTGTTAAGTGTGGATCAACCATTGCCAGCTGATGAACCGTCATGCCCCGGCCGCCGCATCCGTGAAAACCTCAGAAAATACAAGCAACTACGCAATCAACGTGAAGTCACTGACCATCTGACATGCAGTGTCAAAGGTAAATTGCATCACAGCGTCTTGTGTACCCCAGATTTACTAAGTTAATGCTGGTAGAGTCGGCGGACCAGACAAACTGATGTCTCGGGCCGGACCTAAACCGCGGGCCGTAGTTTGGTGATGCCTACTTTAGGTGGCTGCGAATACCGTCGCAACGAAAGCAATATTAAGTCCACAACACAATAATGGGATAAATCGGAATTCATATTGATTAAATTATGGTGGGTAGAAAGAGGACGATCGCGCGAAAGAATAGTAAGGCACCAAAAGGAGCGAGGACCAAAACAGCCACAAGCTAAGTGGAACAGGCCTGGTGGTGCAACCAAAGCCCCACAAAACCAGCAAACAGCAGGCCATAAGTGTCGAACGGTAAAAGGACTGTGGCAAAGAGAAAGAAGAATGAATTTGTCAAAAGGTCTATAAATCAGACAGAAATGCCTTTGTCGTTGTATTCAAAAGTGACCCCAAGCCAAATAAGGCAACCGCATCCCGACAACGCGATAGTTCGAACAACACCAGACTGGTCAGAATATGCGCTATAGACGCAAGGATACTAAGACAGACAGCCAAAGCCCCCAACTTTGCAGACAAACGAAGCACGAATGTGAGATCCATTATTTCCCTATGTATGCAGCGTTGTTAAACGGAAACATGGACGATTTATGCAATTCTGCTGACAACGTTTTTGACAGCGGTTGGATGCGATAACCACTGCGCCTTCCGCCGTTTCGTTCTTTCTACAAGATGTGCCTTGTAAATTCACACTTCATTGCAGAAAGATACCATAATTTTACCAGTTTGAGTGCGTTTTGTATAATAAAAGACAGCAGCTCCCTCTAGCAATAATCTACGCGTCTCTAACTGATAGTCTGCGAATAAGGGTTAGAAGCTATAGTAAATTTTGCTAGCATTTGCACAGGTAGTGCCCCTGCAACAATGGTTCTACAGGCTATATTTTTACAGGAAGAAACGATCATACTCATTCTTGTATTGGGACACAGTATAGTTCCTCTCTGAACATGACTAGACTTATATCTCCAACGGATAATAGCTGGTAACAAGCTTTGGTCGCACAGTAAACGTGCTCTGCTCTCTCATAGAGTTTCACGTATCCCTCTTCACCTAGCGCAGTTACCATACATGCATTCGGATCGAATTAATTCCCCATGTTCAGTGGGCATACTTTTACGGAATTATTGTTTACGAAAAGTGATTTGTGCTACCCAAGTGGATATAGCGCGCTTCGTGCTTTTATCCAGGGGCACCACCCCGTTGTTTTTAAACAGTTTGCACCGCTGCAACACCGTGGTCGATCAAGAATTCTCCGCGCGATCTGATAATCCTATAAAGGCACCCGAATGATCATTGCTAACGAATATACCACTTAAGTTGTGGTTATGATGGCATTCTTTCGTGGCCTGCACATTTTGTCTGTCATCCACCCATTACAAGCCAATTCCAACGGCTTTGTCGCACAGGAACCGGTGTGGATCAATAAGTTAGCCAACCTCCGTGTACTATGTCTCCGTCGTGCACACTCACCTACGGTAACCGACGTCAAAGTGCGACTGTGTCAATGAGGGCGAGTGTCACTCGCCCTCTACCTCCCGTGACCAGACAACGGCAGCGTTCGTTTTCAACAATGGCTCTCAATGGACTTGCTCCTACCAAACCACAAATGTCGTAAACAGAAGTGTCCACACAGTTAGAACAGACAATCTTTTTGCATGTTGCTGCCTTCCGTTCGAGCCGCTCTGTGCTGGTCTAGGTCAACTACAATACAAGAGACCAATGAGCCTGACTGATTCGCTCTGGTTTTGCCTAAACGCAAAGCAATCTCAAGAGTAACCTGTAAAATATCGCTCATGAAAAAGTGTGAAAAACTGACTGAAACAGTCCAGCAGATGGCAAGCTTCAAGGCTTTGCCATTAGAAGTTAACAACACCGATCTTGCTCTACAGCAAACCCCTCAGAGCTCCGTCCGAGGCGGAGGCTAAATTCAGGCTTGCCTACCGCCCGACGGCATCTGCGTTATCTACGCCGACAATTAATAACCCTTTTAGTGCGCAAGCCACATCCTGAAAGCAACATTAGTTCGTGGTAAACTCACCTTCTTCATGCCTTAGTGATGTAATTCTTGTTTTCCACTGCTGCTTCTCTGCAGGGAGTTGGCCGTGCAAGAGCTGTATGAGTATCCTCGTCGAGTACATTCGGTATACATTTAGACCTTGCTTGGCGTCATCCGTGGCCGACAGCAGTTTGCATACAACATACGCATATGCGTTTGCTCCAACTTCGTCAATGTTTAAAAATTTCAACAAACAGTACAGCCTAGCCTACTGACTGGCAGGTTCGCAAACCCGTAGTTATTCCTAATATAGGGTATTGCAGGGTAATGACGAAGCCATCCTTTCAGGCGAATTTCAATCATTGCATCTTATCTACATCTTCATTCCTTGTCTTCAGCTTTACATTTAACACTTTTCAACTTCTTAACCACTGGGTCCGTGGAAAAATATTAGGCTTATAACCTTTGAGGTACTCCTGGTAACGGCATCCTACCAAACCTAAGCCATGCATAAGATGTTGAAAGCGTTTTTGCTGCTGGTACACCTAAGATTAGAATTAGAATTGTCCAAAACCTTCTAAATGCCGCCTTTAGAGGAACCTTTATGTGCCTTCGTAGATGTCGTTTGCTAGCTGGCCCATATTGATGCGTTTTCATTAAGCCTGAGCACTAGTTACTGTACTCCGCCGTTTCTAACCACTATCAGTATGCAATCAGCAAAATAATATATACATCTTTCATATTGTTGACAAAGAGAGCACTTTAGAAGTTCTAGGCCCAAGAATCAGACATTTTTCTCTCCATTTAGGCTCTCTTGGCCCCGTATACGTAGCTTTATCTAGTATACATATGCCTGTCACTATTGGCAACACTAGTAGACGGGCATGCTGAAAACTAGATCCTCTTCTTTAACTGCTTTTGCAAGTAAAGCACTCCCATTTCCAGATTCCATTTCACTGGCACGAAAGCTAACCAACGACAGAGAGACCCCTGTCACACTGGCTGGCTGGACCACCAGAAACTTTCCATCAGCACTTTTCTTTTCTTCGCCGCCCGTGTGTTATTTATCTTTTAGCTGGCTCCAAAGCCTACCATGCGTTATGCGTAATGGCGGGTGAACGACCAGCTCTCACTAGTTTTTGTTACTATCCTACACCTGATTTACCTTATCGCTCTTTGCTTAGGGTACTAGAACCGCTCTTGCTAGGAAAACCACAATAGAAATAACCGGTGTGACAGTATAGTACTAGTTAACCTTGCCACCTGGACAAACACTGCTGGCACTTGCTTCGGAACTTAAAATTGGAGAGAAATAGCTCAAAAGTAAGCAAAGAGCTGCACAATCGTGTGCATCAACACATGAGGCATGACAATCCCTCCTGTTCGAGCAAGATCCATTCCCAGAATTAGAGTTGGTAATGCCACACCAACGCAGACCAAAATGGATTGCACGCCCCAAAGCAATTTGCCAAATTTTGCTAAATTTTCCCATACTCATTTCTTTATTATTAGTGACAGGCTCCTATAGCTCATTGTTGTTGGAGACATAGCCTCAAGAATACAGAAAATGGGCTCTAAGCGATAAAACTTGTGATGTTTAGCTAAGAAATGTGTGTAGTTTCCAGGCCAAAATATGTCAACTGATCCGAAAGGTCTCTTGTGTTACTCCGGTAGACCTGGCTCATGCGGCGTTAGTATAAACTTCAGAACCACTTAGAAGCTTAAAAAATACTAAACTCTATATTCCTAGTGGGTTTTGTGGCTCAGTATCCACTGAAAATGGTATGCTGAGGTCTTCTAACCGTGGGTTAATTATAAGCTCTTCTGAATTCCCATGCAGATATAATATTCCTTACTAGATTCCTGGTGTTCTCGCGCAAAATTTTAGCTTATTTGTATATATTTGCTTTGTATGCCTGCAAAGTGTAATTTTCGGCCACATACGAAGTCACTAGTTGTTGCAGGGTATTACGAACTAGTTAGAGCATTTATGGATAGCTATGCCTATTTAAAACATATATCGCTTCGCTTCTTTTTACATTTTCGTTTCTTGTTTCTACTATCTGCTTTCAAAGCAGAAAGCCATTTTTAGCGAAAAGGAATAATGGCCCTATTCGTAGACCACCATTCAATTGCGAATAACTCGCAAACTACCGCAGGTATTGCATTTTTTGCTTTCAGCGTAATCAGCGGTCAAAACTTGTCCTGAACAGCCTACTTTTGTGTTACTTTACGCAGTATTCTAGCCCTAGAAAAGGTTTTGTTTTTCTGAGATTTTCTCGGGTTGAAATTTCGCGCCGGAAAGCCATATCAGCACAAGAAAACTTTGGCGATAGTTTTTGTTAATTCGTATTTTTCTAGAGAAGCACGTCGCCTTAGTATGTCTCTTAACAAATTCTTTTTATTTTCATCTGCATTTCTCGTAATCATTTTGTAACTTTTCGTATCCGTTATAATCCCTCCACTCTCATTTCTTCCATGTACGCACCAACAATTGTGACGACTGAGCCCGCTAAAAAGGTCCAATGAATTTAAAGTAAAGTTGTGGTGAATTGGATCCTGTTCCAACGAAAAACGGCAGAACTACAGCTCTGCGTAACTTTCACAACAAAAGAACAAGGTGCTCAATATCGCCCAAATAAACCAGAGGAATTTCAAGTTGGACGCCTGCGATCTCATCAGCTGTACACCAAACAATGCCAAGGCATTTATAATTGCAAACTAGAAACATATACTCGTATTTTGCCTACTTCCATGCAAGAGCATAGGATTAATGTAAAGATTGATCTGAACCCTTAAGGGTGCAGCCTCTAGTCAGTCTAGAAATATACCTATTTATTTAGTTATATATTTATTGTAAAGAAATGGAAGCCGGAGAAAAAGAATGGCAATGTTTCTGATGGTGGCCTTTTGTATGGGGCACTTGAGGATAAGGAATAAGGTTCGTGGCTCAAGCTGCGTCTTACGGGAGATGTACGCCCGTTCTGTTTAAAACCGACTGCCGCTTGCTTTTCAAGGTTCACAGTCGATCCAAGTTGAAAGCCAGGCGTTGAATATAGGGAAATGGAGTGTAAGTAAGCTTAACAGTTTAGGGTTACCATTTCTGCGCAGTACTCCCTAGAGCAAAGTAAAGATGGGTTAAATAATTGATGGCCGATTAATGAACCGCTAGCGGCGGAAAGGTCACATTCACCGGACATGAGGAATTGCCACTCTGTTCAAGAGCGGTATGCCAAGTATCGCCTTCTTTGCGCCGTAGTATGGTGGCGAGCGAAGTAGGCAGCTTTAGGTGTGAACATACTAATTGGGCCTAATAGGCCGTCTGCGCAGCAACACTTACTACTGTCACATAAATTCTTAGAAATTGTGTGACTGCAGACGAGCTGCAAATGGCCCAAACGAGAATGAAAATAAGTGAAGTAAGTCATATACTCGGATTTTCAGCCTTAGTTCCTATAATTATCGTGCGATTAATCTAGGCGAGATCTCAGAGGTGGGAAGGACAGATTTTAAGCTAAAGATAACAAAGGGCTCGCACAAATGTATATTTTGCTTTATCAGGCTTGCTCACCATGTTACACCTCGGTACATCTGGGTTGTTCATGCTCCATCCGGCCTGGTCTCAAAAAAGCGATCCTCCGACTTACAGACATAAAAAGAGCCCTTTTACATTATCCAGGCACGTGAACTTTTACACCTCCAGGTTGGAAGCCTGCGGGTTCTTGATTCCTCGCTGTCTTGTTAGTAGTTTGTTCCAACTATTTATATATGCAACTAAGCAGAAACGAGAGCTTAGCTTTTTCCTCGCTCTCAGCGGAGTAATAGTAGTGCTCCCGTTTCTGAGGTTAATTTCCGTTACATCTCTCAGACTAAGGCTGGATATGTCACTATGCACTAAGTTATGTACTATCTTGTGCGTGAAGCATAAGTTAAGGACGATACTTCGTGGCCACAGAGGTTGGAGCTTGAGCTGAGCACACCGCTGTCTGTAACCAAACGCCTGATATTTTGGAGTGAGCATTTTAGTGAACCGCCGCTGGGCTTTTTCAAACAAAATGCCGTCAGACTTAAGCAAGCTGCTACCAGTGAGAGCACAGTACTCTAAGATCCGGCGAACTTGCCTCCGGTAAACTTTTAGACGTGCTACGACAGTGTTTATGTGGAGGCTTATGTGGAAGTTTAATTGTCGAACTGTTGCGATTTGAAAGTGCGCTTGCTCAGAAAAATTAAGACGCATGTAGTAACGCAGGCCCAGGTCTTTTGCTGATGTATGACGGTAAATAGGAACGCCGTTAATCTTGTGCACCCTATCAGGTACGTCATGGCACCCGATTTTCAGCGGAGTAAGTCCTTTGCCATTTCTGACACCATGGCTCTAGGCCCTTTGGACTTCTGGTATTCCGTCGAGTGCGGATGTGCCTGTACCTGTAGGGAAGATATGGACGATTCTGATAACATCAGCAAATAAAAATGGGCGATCGTGCTTCACTCTGTTGCAGACAGCATTAATATAAATAAGAAAGAGGGTTAGACGTAAAACGCTTCCCTTATGACCCGGCTGGAGACGGAAAACCGGGAGGATTTTATGTGTTATTTTTACAGACTGCGTGCATCCGTTTTGGTACGAGCCCAACCAGTCCAACAGCGGACTCCCGAAGCCATACACCTGCACCCTGTGTAGTAAGTGCTTTTATGGAACTGTCGAATGCTTTTGCATATCGAGGTAGATCCTGAGTACTGTGTGATCTGACTCCATCGCTTCGGTGACCATGTTAAGGAAATCCAGCTGGCAGGTGGCGCAGGATCGAGCATTTAGAAGCAGATGGTGTGACTGGTTCGTGTAGTTGCCTTCACACAAAATGTTCCTGAGAGTTCTGTTAACAGAATTTTCCCTTACCTTTGAGATAACAGATAATTTTTGGGCGGAAATTGACAACCTCCCGCAAAGAGCCACCTTTGTGTCGCGGCATTACTATAGAATGTTTCCAAACAGAAGACTATATTCCATACTGCATGAAGGTTGTATAATGCTTCAGTAGGCGTATAGCAGTGTCTACACCCCGTTCTTAATTAGAATTGGCGGAAGGCCAGCTGGACCAAGGTTTGAAGATGACTTAATGGTCGAAATCGCAGAGCGGATACCCTTGAGGTCAAACTGTACCGTGACAAGTGAATGGCTGGCGGTCACTTGCAGCTCATCTCTGACTGGCCTGGTTTCTAAACATTGAGCTACCTTAAAATAGAAGTTGAGGGTTTCACAGATAACAAGCGGAGCACTGGATGTTTCATTAGATATCCGTTTAAATGAGGGATATCTTTGGCAATAGGTAATAGGTGGGGAACACAACAGCCAGCATTATTGTTACGCTTACAGGTTGCGCCGTTTAGCGAAAAGCTACGATAAGCTAATATGATTTTTCGAATGCCCGCCAGTACGTTCTGTGTAGAGCGTTTAAGTCTTGCGGGGTAGAAGAGATAGTAGAAATTGTCCTACCTGCTTTACGTGCAGAATGTGACCCAAACATGGCGGTGCAACCCATTGGCAATGACAACTTCGCTTTCCTTGCCATTGTTTATTAAAGACGTGTGCTTCTCAAATGTTAACAGGTTTTGGCTCTGTTATACTTGATTATGACCTCTATTTCCCTACTTCCTTACAGTTTTGTCGCTAGGACAAGTAGAAAACTCGATAAGTGTTGTAAAGATTGCTTGCCAGCTACCCCACTACATCTACGTGTATTAGTTTTCGAGCAGCCCCAATTTTCACCTAGGTGATATGCACCGCTTCCAGAAGTTGTACTGAATCTCAATAGTGTGTTTGTTAGTCTACAAATGAATGTAAAAGTGTTATTATGCCTACCGTGATGGATCTCGGATTTTCGATTTTAACCTTTGTGTTTACTGCATTTCAAAGCTAACTAGCAAAGGACAAACAACCGGATTGAGCGAAGTAGGGCGGTAGAGCGGTCGAAAGCTCAATCAAGTGGTCGGAGATCTATGTCTGATTCGCAGTACAGCCAAATGCCACAATGCAATATAGTTAAATAAATAAATAAATAAATCGTTTATTCTCGTCATTGCGAGGCACACCATCAAGGGCGTGATCATGGTAATACAGACATCTATGATCGTCAATTGCACAAATTAGTACATTTTGACAAATAGCATAGGAATGTATGCGTGTGTTGACATGTAAAAGTATGTTTAACTGGGTATTTGGAAGGGGCCATGCTGGGTGAGTGGGTAAAGGTGACTCTGTGTGTGATTTTGTTCGTTGTATTCGTCATCAAAGAGGGGAATCAATGGAACGCTTCGAATTGGATGACGTTCGTGATGTGTGAATGATCCTCCGGAAAATGGAAGAGGCAGTGACTTTATTTAGTGGCGAGCCACATCCGCCACGTCACAGTGTTGTTAAACGGATATCTGTGGCTTTTTATAGGGAGAACGCTTGCCAGGCGAAATCCCACCACATCCTGGAACACTGCCGCCGAACCATTTGCTGGAACGGGATTTACCCGAACCACCCAGCTGGCACCACGAGGAGGTTGTTCGGCTAGCCAGCCAGCCAGTTCTCAGAGGTTAATATATAAGTGAATTGTAAAGATAACTAGCAATGCGGCTTAACAGAACAACTTAAGGTATATTCAATAGAAGAACATGAAATGAATGCGGTAGCTTTAATCACGGGACCGTAGTACTGGCCTCCGGCGGATTTTAAATACGGGTTGTTGTAGTAGCAGGGAATTTTTCTACCCCGCGAACTTTGGACTGCGTGCAATAAATCAGAGAACGGCAGGCAATAAAACAAAATTGTTCAGCCACGGAGTTCTACTTAACGGCGAAGTATATGGGGATTTTTAGGCCGTAAATGACCACTAAACCTCGCTGCGGCATAGTTGTAGCCCTGTTACCCGCAAAACCTAGCGCGCAGTAAATAGTTTATAGCCATTTTATGGCATGATTCCCTGCTTCCTTTCTGCCTAAGCAGTTTTATTCAATGCTGCGCAAATGTGAAATTGCAATTGTTTAAATGTGTCGCAAACAAGATATGCAGTAGGAACAGTATTTTCGAATCCGTAAGCCATGGAGTCTGATTTCGAGAGAAGCTTTCTTGGGCGTTCTTTTGACAGTTTTGATGAGTTTAATAGTTTGGCCTCAGCCTTTATGCTCCTTCATTATGTCAATTTCGTATGCTACGGCAGCAGAAAGTGTAACGTGTCGCGAGGGAAGTATGACGGGGTCATTCTTCGATGTGTCCGCTGAGCACGTCGCAAATCAAAAAGTACAGGAAAGAGGCCGTTTAGTAGGGTTTTTTTCCATTATTCTAAATCTTTCAGCTCCCGGCATACTAACTGCCAAGCTCGCATAAACCTCATCAGCAATGGACGCAAGCTGAAAGTCACAACCTTCGAGCTGTCTCACAATCACCCAGTTAACAGCTTTCCTTTTGAGTGGCACTCCATCAACCGCCGTCTGAAGGACGATGAGTTCAGTCAGTCCGTAGACCGTTTTTGCTACAACAAACCAACAAGCGACATCAAGTAGTTCGTCGAGGTTCGCTTCGGAATGAATATTACCAGAGATGATGCCCGCAATGTTCGTCGTAAATTGCGACCCGGTGTTGAGTGTACGCTTATTTTGATGGTTTTTACTACCTGCTGTAAAACTGCATCAGGTTAGCAAGTCTATGGATAGGTTGTCGAAAGGGAGCCATCGAGTACCCCGTAACGAGAGGTATTGTGCAGAATGCGGTGCCTAAGTAAGCTATTCTGTGTAATTAAAACTCCCATTTTGACTATATTGTGGCATCGATATGGATGCTACCCCAGTAAAGAAGACTCCGAGAAGGAAAACACTTGTTCAGATAAAACACTCATTCAATTGCTTGACAGTAGACTATACTTTTGCACTACAATTAAATGTTAGCCGATGAGTGCGACTTTGTGTAGTGATACCCTGTATTGGACATGCGCGTAAAATGCACGGATTTAGTGAACAACACTGAACCTTTTCTCACTGCTTTCTGTTAAATACAAAACACAGTTGTTATCGCGGGTTCTGCGCTTCTTCGGGATTAAAGCATTTTTAATAATTAACTGGATTTTCGGCACGTTTGTTGCCAATTTACTAGGATCCAGGTGGGTTGTAATAGCACACGAATCCAAGGCTCGTGATCTTAGGTTGACTGCTCCATCAGTGGCACATTTTGTGCCAATATAATAGGACCCAGGTAAGTTTTAAAAGCACACAGTTCTAATGCTCCTGCTTGTAGTATATTGGCTCCATCAGTGGCACCTTTCGTGCCAATGTAATACGACCCAGGTGGGATGTACTAGTCCACGGCTCCAAGACTCGTGCTCTCAATATAGCGTCTCCGACAGTGGTACGATTAGTACCGATGTGCTGGGAAGTAGGCTGTTTGCAATGTGCACCAGGCTCCGAGGATGTCCCTCTTAGTATACAGGCTCCAGCAGTGGCACATTTGGTGCCAATGTAATAGCACTCGGGTGTGTTGTAATAGCACGCGGTTCCAAAGCTCGTGCTCTTAGCTTGACGGCTCCATCCGTGGCACATTTTTTGCCAATGTAATAACATCCAGGTAGGCTGTAATAGCATACGGTTCCAAGGCTCCTGCTCGTAGTATATTGTTTCCATCAGTGGCACCTTTGGTGTCAATTTACTAAGACCCAGGTGGGTTGTAATAGCACACGGATCCATTGCTCGTGCGCCTTGTATATAGGCTCCGGTGGTGGCACATTTAGTGCCGATGTACTTGGATCCAGATTGGTTGTTATACCATCTGACTCCGAGGATTGTGCTCGTAGTATAGAGGCTCCGATAGTAGCACACTCACTATATATGGTGAGCTAACATCAGATAAAACATACTGCTCGACTAAACTTCATCCGAATTTAATTTCGTTTGGACGAGGTTTGGTCGTTCAAAATCATATAGGATTTGGACTTAGGCTACTGCATTGCGTAAGTACAATTATTAAGTAGTTTTCCGCTTCAGGTTTGCAATCTTTTAACCTTGAAACTTTCATTTCAGAATTTCAGGGGGCGGTGGAAAATATTTTGAGTGACCAATATGCCGTCCATATGGTGTACATTTAAACTGCTTGGGGCCAAAACTTTGGTCATTAAGGGAGTTACAACACTCACACTAGGGTACACGTTTTCGCTGCTCGCGCGGACGGGATGCATATTCCGTCAACGTTACGCCAAAATCGATGACGAACTTTTAAGTACATAATAGCACAGTGACGAATTATTGGTCACTTATGGCGATCTGAAGGTCACTTGCGCTGACAGAAAATACGGTTACAAAGAAAGCTGTTTATGCAATAAACGGTGATAATAAGGATTTAGACAATTAGTTAACAAAATCCGTGGACAAATAAAGTCATTTATCATCTCCTTTTGCTTCTTCTCGAGTGGCCAAAAGCACGCTTCAATGGGTGGGCTCGCTGTCCATACGTTTGGATAGAATGATAAACCAAAGGTACCATAATTCTTCATAAGTTTCCTATGGTTTTACAAAGCTTCGCTGTTAACGAAGCCAGTTAAATGTGGTTGCGGTGATGTATCCACTGCTACGAAACTCACAAACCCGACGTGTTACTTCTTTTATTATATTAATAATGCGTTCCACAATCAAATTCCGAGGCTCTCCTGTCGGCAAATTAGGAGACTCATTAAATAGTCCATGACGAGGCTATCAGTAGACGGCAGGTGTTGTTAATCAATGCGCTCAGCAACAGTACACTTACATGTTATACCTTATGGTAAATACTATCTATTTTAGTTGCTATTATATTGCAATAGTGTTGCGCAAGTTTACGGAAACTATAGCTGCATGCTTACGCCCTTTGATGTTTCAGCATCGATACATAGACGCATAGTAACGCGAGTTGAGTATTGACACTTTTGCAACACAGTATGCACAGCTGATCGAGTGGACACTAGTTTGCATGCATTTCAAAACCATTTTGCTACACATTTTGACTGTGTGCTTTTTGCACCTGACAAGACCTAGACAGGACGCCGGCAATACGCATAAAACAGGACCCACAGACTCTTAACGGACGCTTGTGCCGACAAGCTTATCACAAAAGATAACTTCTAGGGTTTAAGTTGCGGAACTCCAATGTCTCAAACGGAAGTCCAAGACTGCGAATTAGTTACATACAGCATCCATGCAAACAGGCGACCTAAATTTGACTTTTAGCATTACAATGCGTGCACTGTGTAATATTGGATATGCCGGAGTTGATATTTTATTGTCTAATTAATTTACCAAATATGCAGCATCTCGTTAACCGTATTTACGTGCATTCGAATCGGCGGTAAGCAATTGGTAGGTTGTCGGCACACTAAAACACAGTGTTAAAAGTACACCAGACTAGAATGACAGAGTCTAGAGGTCACTTGTTTCACTCCAGTCCGACCAATCAGCAAACGTCGCTAGCTCTAAAGTACAATGCTAAGTCTGCTACGACTAGGCAGCCTAAACCTCCCGTTAAACCACATAAACCAGAAAACGCGGGACGTTAAGTGGGTATACCACGTGAGCCTGCATGGTTAATAAAAGCCACGTAAGCAACGTGGCAGCTTGCTAACGTTGTACGAGCATGAAATAAAGAAAACTGAAACACATAAATTTCGTAAGCAATATTGCGCAAACGTGTCTTGGTGTTCCATTCTAACCTGGATTACTGCATGACGTTGGAATGTAGAGAGGCCTTCCTGTAGATGCACAAGAGTACAACCATGTTAAAGTTTTATATGTTGAATGCCATCCTTTCGTATTGGCCACCGCAACCTTCTCTGAATAGTTCCAATTTAACTAGATGTACCGCCAGAGCGAGCACAAAAGGCGGCGCACCCAGTATTCGAATCCCGGCCGCAAGGCCGACTATCCGGCACACTACCATTGGGCTATATTCGGGTTAATTTGCCGCTTATATCTTACCCGAAAAGCCGTCCGCCAAAGCAAAGTCAAAGTAAAGATTGTAAAACTCAAAGTTCCTTGCACTTTTTAAAGCTTTTATAGGTTAACAAAGCTGCATAACACGCTTTCGGCAGTTATTTTTCGTTTTTGCATACTTTAGTCGCTACAGGTGGTAGATGAAATGTCCACTACCGTTGTTTTTCGGCAAACCGTAAATAACGGACCGGCGGGAAGCAGTTTGCCGTAAACCTTCTCGGAATCAGCTGAAAGTTCAAGCTTGAATAGGTAGCAAGGATAGGGTGTGATAAAATGGATGGTAATAATTAAAGTTAAAATAAAGGGAAAACATTACTGAAAAGCTAACAGCAAAATAATATTATAAATAAATTAAAGTTACTACTGAAGGAGAATGGAAAGGAAAGTATATGACCATACACTTACGCAATCTTAGGCGTAAGCATTTAGCACTTGTCACCCAAATATGTACTACTAAATTAAAATGATTAAGATTGAAATAAAGAAATACGTTACTGAAATGCTGAGCTAAAAATGTTATAAACAAATTAAAGCCAACATTGAAGGAACCATATAGTGAAAACCTATGAGGCCATACATACGCAGCTTTAGCTGCCGGCATGTATCCGTACCAACTAGTGGCACAAATTGGACTGCAGGAAACCTGGCCAATAACAAAATAAGTTACATCAATTTTACAGCGTACAATACGACTATGTCGTCTTTCCAAAACGCAGCTGATATCTGCAAATGTGGTTCGTTGCTACTTTACGTGAGGTCTAATGAAATAGGTCGTCTTTAGCTGTTATTGCAAATTACAACCATGGTAGCTGACTTCAGGAGCATCTTTCTTGGACATTCGTTTCATCGCTTTGATGAATCCTATTTGCTGTTTACTTCATTTATATATCGCAACAACGTCAATTTTGTTTGCTGTAGTACCAAAAGAAGCAAGTATCATAGCGTGAGGCATGATCGCATCGTTTATAAATGCGTGCACTCTAAGCGCCGCAACACAAGGAGCAAAGGAATGCGGCGAGTCTAGTATGTGATTTATAATGTTGTTGACCGTTTAATTCAGTTCTCGCGTCACCGATTGCAATGCTCGTAACAATGTTGCTCGGGATGGCCGTAATCTAAAGTTGTTAACGTTCCAGCTCTCCCACAACCATCCATGCAACCGCTTCTATTTCGAGAGGTACCCTCTAAAGCAGCGAAGTACGGTGGAGAAATGCAAGCTATCTGCTGACTTATTACGATAAACACCCCTACGTGCACCATAAAGCAATGCATCGAGAACGCATTCGGGAAACACGTCACCAGCGATGACGTCCGTAATGTACGCCGCACGGTGCGCTCGCCCGTGTCATATAGGTGAAATGTCATGTTCTTATTGGTGGTCAATTTGCGGCAGGCACTTCAGAGCATGGAACAGGATGGTTTCTTGCAAACCATTTCTGAAAAGTCTTACGTAAGCATGTGTGCTTTGCTTGTAATCAGCGAGTTCAAATGTTTTGGCGGTGTCCACACGTTGTGTGCGTGGATGCAACGAGTGGTACAAACCGCCTTGGGTGCTTATGACATTTGTCGTTAACTTTCGCTACAGTTTCAAGTTGTACCAGTTCTTGGTAACAGACGGCATGGGTTACGGCCGACCAGCTTTTTATGGGTTTGTGCTTAAAGAAACGTTCAAATCGTTAGTGAAATTATTTGGTTCATTTCTTGATGCCATGGGCCATGATTTCTCCCTACGAACTTTCGTTATGGATAAAGTGGCTGCTCAAATGCGCGCAGCACAAGCAGTATTCCAGTGTAACGTTCTGCTGTGCTACTTTTATATCCGCGAGGCCGTTAGAAAGCATGTGAGTTAAGCGGATTGCTTGATACGGAGACTGCTTGATACGGAGACCGAGTACGCTACTTTTCCGACATTCACACTGTTCTAGGTTCCAGCCGGATCTTAGCCTACTTCGGAAGACGGATGCTCAGTTTGTACGGTAGCTAACATCCCACTGGACGTTCATCAAGCGGTCGTAGGTGAACTACGCTCAAGCGGGATTGGTGCGTTTTTAGAACACCACCAACAATCTTGTCGAGAAGGCCAATCTTAGATGGAATAAAATAACCCATGCTTCCGACCGCCTTGCTGTGGCTGTGAGTAAAGTGTGGAAGCTGTCTGAGGTTCTACTGAAAGAATTTTAGATGCAATGTACATACTTCTGTGACAAACGCCAGGCGTTTGAAGATGAAGGTAGCGCCTACGTGCAGATGTTGTTAGGCCGTCTAACAACGTACGCTGGCACCCTGGTTATGCGTCATCTGGCAACACCGAAGTTCGGTGCCGTGTACTCAGACATTGGAGCGGGATTGGCAAGCCATCTTGTATGTTTCTACTTCCACAGTTTGTTGTTCAAGATCAACACTCTCGATATGACAGCGACTTCGCAAACAACAGGTGCACCTGCGCGTTTTACGGGCACATGTGGCTGCCGTGCGTCCATTTACTGATATTATATAAGGAAAATCAACATCCGGCGGGTAAAACATCGAACTTTTCACTCCCTTTTTAGAAGACATACCTATCCGTATTCGCTGGTTAGCGAATTATAACATGCCGGAGGAGTCCATGTTGCTTCAGACTTTAAAGGTAGCGACCTCAAGGCCGCCCAATTCCAAAGTAGCAAAATGGCTTGCTTGGCTTAAGGGCCTGGAAGACCTGAAATCCAGTGCGGTATCGGGGTTCATCGATAGCCTCATTACACCAACAGGTGAGCTTATAGACGTAGCACCAGGTGCGTCCGTCGGATGTGATATGCCACACTGTCAACCATCACGTAAGCAACCGCGTTGGCACAAAGCCGGTGCGTTGACTATATTTTGCTTCGTTTGCGGTGAACCTGTTGTAGGTACGGGTGGTACCGGGTGTGGTACCGTGTTGTATCCAACAGTAGCATGTAATGAAATTTTTTATTAAACCTACTTCTCCAACGGTGTATATCTATTTCACTATCAACCACCACTATTGACTTACCTCCCGTACAGCATCCATTTTCTTTATTTAACAGATAGCTCGATGTATTTGGCTCACAACGACGGTTAATTTTCTAACTGTTATTGCAAGTAATCCTTGAGTTCATTAAGTAGTAGAGAGCAGAAGAGAGGCCCCGTGACAGCTCCTTCACTTCGTCGTGAACCGGTATACCTATCTGCGTCTAAACAGTTGGTGTGTTATTTTCATTACTTGACATTTCACTGTTACCTGTCACCCTCTATTACCCTTCTATTTATCATAATACGGCCACAGCCATTTCCAGAATATCGATCAGAATCTTCTCCATGTGAAAAGGATACTACCGGTTTGCTTCATTGAACTGACGATCCTTTTGACTGTCAAAATGCTACTCTCAGCCGCCAGAGAAATACCAGCTTATTGCTTCGTTTTCCAATGATGGAATAATGAAATTGCTTGATTTTTACCCACCATATGGTAACTCATCGTCCTTCTCATCTATTAACGTCGCTCATTTTAGTGCCAACGGTTACCAATAGCAACCATCGAATTAGTGCATTTAAACACCAATTTTCAGGCTAAGCTGACTAGAAAGTACGCATCTCCACGCGATTCCAATGGCGTCCATGCAGCCAATCGGATAGCTTCGCCGTCTTGAATCACACTGTTTGCTGTGCCACTAGTGGCTAGCGCATTCTCACTTGTTATTTATTGTTCATCACTCAATGGCTCGGTGACATTAGACAACGGCTGCTGTACCAAGAACCACAGCATAATTTCGGCCGATTTGGAGCCCGTTAGTTGTGTACTTCGTTGTTTGTCTCTACAGTTGACTTCTGAGTTACTCAGGTATATTAGTAGCTAGGCGGGGCCGTTGGATTGCACTATGAGAAAATTGTGTTGCTTTAGGACGTTCAGTGGTATAAATGGTACGTAGCAACGAGGTTATCTAGCGACGTTGCCAAGGGGGATGAATGTGCAAATAGCTTGAAATAGCTGAAAGGTGTGGAGGTAATTGGATTGTGTGTGGGTTATGATACCATAGAAATGGTAACCGGTAATGGTGCATACGTATGCTGTTTGTTTTATTATTTCGGTGGCCATACTTGTTTTTTCTGCTATCGCTATGGTTGTAGGTGATAGTGAGCTGTTCAGGTCTTTGGTTATTGGGAAGTATGAAAGTGTTGAAGACATTGCGGAGCAAGTGGGACGTTTTCAGCTTGAAACGGTGACTTGTTTTTCCCGAGTTTCCTCCATGTCTGCTGCGGCGTACCAGCGTGGAAGGCGGAAGCAGTTGCCGGATGCGGACGGCTCCGTTACATCCTGTACCGTTGCGTACATTGTCAACGTTCTGGATCGCGTGGCAAGCAGTGAGTTAATATTTATGCAACACGTAAACGCATGTAGATAGAAATCCTACAAATGCAAGGCACGATTCTCGGTGGTTGTGAAGGAGGGCAAATATGCCTTGGGAAGTTACGTTATGATCCATAGTCATGAATTCCACTTGGGTAACCCCGGGCTGTATGCACGCAACCGTCAGGTGTCACCACGGCAGGAGAAGGAGGTGCTGCGTTTGATGGACAGTTTTGATAGCGCGCCGGATTTAGGACGCTTCATCTATCAGGAGTACGGCAAACGTGTAACCCGTATGGACCTGAATGATCTGCGCATTCGTCGTCGAAATAGAACGTCATGTGAAGTGTCTGAGGTGGCAAAGATGTTGGAAGGTCACGGTGTTTGCCGGTTGGTGTCTGAGGTTAGCCAGTTTCGGTATGTCTGCTTCTCTTCATCTGTAGTCCGTGGCATGGTTAGGCGTTATGGCGAGGTTTTATTGTGAGATGCGGCACACCAGTTAAATTATGGTGGGTACATTTTGTGGCATTGCATGTTGGTGGACGTCACAGGTCTAGGGATTTCTTCTACGCCCTATTACCGGATGGGACGTCCTATAGCTATGGGCAAGCGGTGGAGAAGATGCGGGAGAGGGTGCCTAGCAGCATACGTTGCCGCGCGGTGGTGATGGATAAATGTGCTGCTCAGTTGCGGGCGTTTCGACGTTTGTATCCCAACGCGAAGATAGTGCTTTGCCGGTACCATGTTACAGTGGACATGGCTAGACGTTGCGGTCGCATACGTGGGATATCAGATACACGCGAAATCCAGTTACGCGCGTAGCTTCATAACCTGATATGTCCTCGTGATGCGTCGGTAGTTGAAAGAATATTGAACGCGGTGCGACGTGGCAATCTCGAATGCTGCCGGTATTTGTGCGCAACGTCGCCCCAACACGCGGACTCTTGGGCGGCTCGCAGACAAAGGGACGCTGTGCTGTTTGGATGCCGTACGATAAACGGGGTAGAGCATGAGAACAAGCATCTCAAGTAGTATTTGTCGGAGATGTCTTACTTGCTCACTCTGTTCACCTGCGTGGTTGATAGGGTAAGCAGTGTCCTGCACGAAAGAAACAACATAATAGCTAGACGTTGCATGAGCACAGTTTCTATTCCATCGGAGGTGTCCTCAGTGGCTTCGGTTTTCTCGCAGCTCAGCGATTTCACAGGGCAGGTCTTCCTAGCCCATTTTCGTGCATCCACCGTTCTGTGTTGTGAGTCTGAAGTGCCTTATTGGTTAGTTACCTGTCCTCGTTCGAAAGTGCGTCAGGTATACTTAATACGCGGCAGTGAATGCGATTGTAAGTTCAGTAGGGAGTGGCGGCTCCAATGTGCTCACATTTGTTACCTGGCGGCGCTTCACGGGCATTCCGCGGAGGACATACTACATGGATGTCGGTGGATTGCACCCCGGCAACCTCCCGCAGGCACCTCCGACTGTGTTCCGGGGGATGGTGGTGTCCAGATTCTAGATCGTCAGATAGCGGATAGTAATGCGGTTGTAAGCCGTACCATGAAACTTCGCAAGACACAGGATGTTTTGTCAGACATCGGCACGCAATTGTGCAGCTACGGATCGGAGAACCTCTCCGCGGCGTTGACCTTCCTGAAAATGGTTGCGTTGCTGATATCCAAGGGAGGCAGTTTTCAGTTGTATGGATACGGAGGCTAAAATCCGGATGTTATTTGGCTTACGGACGTCGGGAACGTCGCATGATGGCACAGCGGTCGCGGTAGCTACGACGTCGGGAGGCGATGTGCCGCACCCCGTGCAAGCAACAGAGGTGAATGACGTCGGCCCTGTCCTTTCAACGGCAACACCGGTTCCATGCACATCGGCAACAGGGCCCAGGAAGCGTAAATCGCCCTTAAGTGAAGCGTGATGGGGGTGAGCCCCAGCAAGAGTGCGCTAAGTGGCAAAGACTTCCGGAAGCTTCACACCAGGACATCCTCCTCCTACAGGGTTCCCGTTAAACGAAAACAGGATACTCAGGGAGTCGGTTCCGAGGAAGTCTGCGGAGTATGCCAGCAGGAGGAGGATGTGTAAGTTCGCGGGGACGCGGTGCAGTGGGTTATGTGCGAGGCGTGCTTCCTATGGTACCCTGCGTGTTGTGTGTGCTATGCTGGTGACGAGGACTTCGTTTGCTTCTCTTGCTCGTCGTAGTGTCTGTGCAACCCAGGGAAACGACGTTGCATGGCACACGCTGCAGGAGTGCCTAATTTTCATTCCCTTCCATTACGCCCTTTGTTGTTATTGCAGACAGCGTTGCAGTTTCCCGTTAATGGGAATACGTGTGAATGAGCAGTGAACAACTACTCATGAGAGCCGCCGGTTCGCTGCACCATTATGCGCCTGTAAGTTTCCCATTTCAGCTAATGAACCAAGAGTTACGTCCGCATCATCGGGCTCTCATTTCCACAGCCAAACTTACCTGCCAGGGAAGGTGTTCTAATGTACATCCGATGCAATGTGATGGTTGCATGATAGATAGGGACACGTTAAATAAATAAATAAATAGTTTATTCTCAGTTTCATAGAGACACACCAACTCAGGCATGATCAAGGTTTAAAAACAGATGTGTATCATGACGATACATCGGGTTCAATCGTGTGTAGTTGAAACGGTGTCGGGAAGAGTTGATATGTGAGTCTAGTCGACTTGCCAGTATGTAGTTGTGGGCAGTGAATTTATTCAGTGGCGAGTCACATCCGCCATGTCGCAGTGTTGTTTAAACAGACATTTGTGGTTTTTTATGGGGAGAACGCTTGCCAGGCGAAAACCCACCACGTCCTGCAACACTGCCGTAAAGCATTTGAACATTAATGTTGAACTGGCAAAACCGCTTGACGACTGGTTTTACCTTCGGTTTTTCGCAGAATAATGGCTTCTAATTTCCTCTGTTAGTTGGACAGGTAATTTGATCGGGGTCGCCATGACTTTTGAGGTCGGTGGAGGAGAGGGACATGGCGATTATTCATCTTGTTGTATGTCCAGGTGAGCAAAAGTTCATCTTTTCCGCTGTCCAGGTTTTTCAGATATATAATGTATGGGAGTATGAGGATATGTCCAGTTCTCCATACTGGACAAGGGTTGTGGTGCTTGTAGTTCGGTCCTTTCGGAGTTCTACTATGCTCCATGCAAGTCCCTGTGGGCTGTTACGTCCGTCTTGGGCCAAACCTGTTCCTCAGTCCAATCCCAGATCTCCAAGAAGTTCCGGACCTCAGAGAAGAGGGAAAGTGAGCGACAACCGAGAGAAGACCGCAAGAACAGGCATGGCGCTGAAAATTGTAAATGTCTTGTGTTAAAACATTTGGGCTTGAGACAAAAGCATGTACACTGCGCAACAATAATTATGCTGAAAATGTCTTTTAAATGTCCTATGGGATCATTAGCCCTATGGGTGAATTGCTAACACCTGCGTAGAGATAAGAGCGTTGTACCAGTAAGTAAAGTATGAAGTATCCGTTTAGTATGAGCCAATAATTGCGTGGAGAGAGAGCAAAGAGAGTTAGAATATTGGTAGTGATTATCAGGTGCATGATCAGCACGTAGTTAGCGTAATCCGAGAGGGAGCGCATAATAAGCGAAAATACATAGGTTGCCGCGAGAGTCCTAAAGATCAATTGGGGGCAGGGCAGCAGAAGGATGGGATGCAAATATTCTAAAGGGATAAAGGTTATTGAGATACGGAGTGTCTCCTAACAAGCACTGGATCATCGCATATGCACGGGCCAATGGCAACTAGCTACTTCTGAACAGAGATGCCGAATTTACGACGACCGAAAGATGGTGGCGCTAGGAGAGACTCAGTGGCCAGATGTAGCCATTCCAATCAGACGCTTGGCCACTAGTGTATGCCTATAGGGTCGCAGAATGTATCAACAGGCCAGTGAAGGTAAGTGATAGGTCAACAGAGCAGCTGAGCTGTGAAGCAAACAATCCAAGAGAATGAACATTGTAAGAAGGGAGCGAGATCCGCAAAGTTAAATGGAAGCCATGGCGACTAGCTGCGCTAAACAGAGATAGTGGCTCTAGAAAAGTATGTATCAGTGGCTGGTGTAGCCATATCATTAAGACGTTTGACCACTATTGGATACCTACAGTTTCGCTGAAGAAATCAACATGCGAGCGAAGCTTAGAGAGGCAGACGGCAGAAGAAAATGAAGGCTGGAGAGTCAGGGAGTGGCTCTTTGCAAGCTACATTGAGCCAACAATGACCAGCTGCTGTCAAGAAGAGTCGACGCGAGTAAGATGAACGACGGATAACGGCGCGCTATGAGAAAGATGAATGGCCAGCAATAGATTTCGGATTAAGCCTTCAGTTACTAGTGGATCTTAAGGTGACACATAATATGTCAGCAAACCAGCTGAGCTGTGACGCAAAAAATCCTAGTGAATGAACATTGTAAGAAGGGAGCGATATCCGGATATCCGCAATGTTGAATGGAAGCTATGGCAACTAAATGCTGCTTAGCAGAGATAGTGGCTCTAGAAAAGAGTGTATCAGTGGCTGGTTTGGCCATATCATTAAGACGTTTGACCACTATTGGATACCTACAGTTTTGATGAAGAAATCGACATGCGAGCGAAGCTTAGAGAGGCAGACGGCAGAAGAAAATGAAGGCTGGAGAGTCAGGGAGTGGCTCTTTGCAAGCTACATGAAGCGAACAGTGACTAGCTGCTGTCAAGAGAAGTTGACGCGAGTAGGATGAACGACATACCGGCGCGTTAGAAGAGAGAAGAGTGACCAGCAATAGAGCTCGGATTAAGCCTTCAGTTACCAGTGGATTCTATGGTGGCACATAATAGGTCAACAAAGCATCTGAGCTGTGAAGCAACCAATCCATGAAATGAACATTGTAAGAAAGGAGCGACTCCTACCGAGCTCCGGATATCCGCAAAGTCTAATTTAAGCTATGGCGACTAGCTGCTGCTAAGCAGACATAGTGGCTCTAGAAAAGTATGTGTCAGTGTCTGGTGTAGCCATGTCATTAAGACGTTTGACCACTATTGGATACCTACAGTTTCGATGAAGAAATCAACGTGCGAGCAAAACTTAGTGAGACAGACGGCAGAAGAAAATGAAGGCTGGAGAGTCAGGGAGTGGCTCTTTGCAAGCTACATTGAGCCAACAATGACCAACTGCTGTCAAGAGAAGTTGACGCGAGTAGGATGAACGACATACCGGCGCGTTAGAAGAGAGAAGAGTGACCAGCAATAGAGTTCGGATTAAGCCTTCAGTTACTAGTGGATCCTATGGTGACACATAATATGTCAACAAACCATCTGAGCTGTGAAGCGAACAATCCAAGAGAATGAACATTGCAATAAGGAAGCGATATCCGGATATCCGCAAAGTATAATTTAACCTATGACGACTAGCTGCTGCTAAGCAGATAGTGGCTCTAGAATAGAATGTATCAGTGGCTGGTGTAGCCATATCATTAAGACGTTTGACCACTATTGGATACCTGCAGTTTCGATGAAGAAATCAACATGTGAGCGAAGCTTAGAGAGACAGACGGCAGAAGAAAATGAAGGCTGGAGAGTCACGGGGTGGCTCTTTGCAAGCTACATGACTAGCTGCTGTCAAGAAGAGTTGACGCGAGTAAGATAAACGACGGATAACGGCGCGCTACGGGAGGGAAGTGAGACCAGCAGAGCTGTGACGCAAACAACCCTAGAGAATAAACATTGTAATAAAGTAGCAACTCCTAGAGATCTTCGGATATCCGCGAAATTGTATGGAGCCTATGGCGCCTAGCTGCTGCTAAGCATAGATAGTGGCACTAGAAAAGGATGTAGCAGTGGCTGGTGTAGCCATATCATTAAGACGTTTGACCATTTTGGAAACCTACAGTTTCAATGAATAAATCGACAGACAAGCTAGGCAATGGAGCAACTGTGCGCAGACCACAAGTGTTATGTTTTGTACGTAGACAGTCCCAGAGAGTAAAGGACAGTTATTTGGGTTTTCAGACTTAGAGGTGCTGTGGGCCATGTTCCCAAAGTTCATCCTCCGGTATATTGGTGTTAAAGAGCTCGCATGTAGGCAGGGTAGCAAGGTGTCTAAGTAGGGCTGATCGGAACTGTGCAGTATTTTTGGATGCCCTTACTTGTAATGGTAGCCTGTTCCAGACGCGAGCGAATCTGTAGAGAAAGAAGTTGTTACGCAAGTTAGTGCGGGCTGTGGGCAGGGTAATGGTTAAGGGTCTATGGCGGAGTGGATACCGAGAGCCACCGTTTTGTTGAATAAGTCCTTCAAGGCTCGTATTTGGGTTGTTTATCGTCTGGAATAAGAAGGTGAGGTTGAGTCCCATTCTTCGTAACCATAAAGGTTCAAAACCAAGGAGCTTACAGCGCTCACGGTATTTGAGAGTAGAAGGGTAAAGCAGGCGATTTGTGAATGAGCGTTGTACTTTCCTAATCGCTATTCGGTCACTCTTTCTGGAGTTGGTAAATATTATTGAGCAGTATTCCAGAAGGGGTCTAGCGCATACCTTGTATAGAGAGAGCCTGGATTCGGTTACGAGCATTCTCTTGCAGATATGACCAATGAGGGATCTGGCTTTCGCTACACTATAGCTAACTTGTTCTGAGAAATTTAGTGAGCTTAAATAGTGTACTCCGAGATCCCTTACGGTTTGACAGATGGCTAGTGAGACGCCATTCATGGTAAGCGCACTAGTTGGCACAGTGCATCTGTACGACAGAACTCTGCACTTTGCAGGAGAGAAGTCAAGCTTCCATGTGTTGCACCAAGAGTCTAATGCTTTAAGGTCATTTTGAATCTTGAGGAGACCGCTCCTTAGGTTACCCGGGTCAAAGGAGAATACGACTTTGATATCATCCGCGAACAGGTACGCCTTTCCAAATTCAAAGACTTGAACTACGTCGTTGATGTAAAGTAGGAAGTGTATAGGGCCCAATACACTTCCCTGGAACACACCCTTCGTAACTGGTTTCGGTGAGGATTCGAAGTCTCCTAGTCTCACCGACTGTGTTCGACAGGAGAGATAAGAAGAGAACCAGGTATGCAATTGGTCCGATATACCGTAAGAAGCCAATTTAGTTAGCAGTCCATTGTGAGGAACTCGGTCGAACGCTTTTTTCATGTCCAAGAAGATGATGATCAGAGCTTTCCTGCAATCAACCATGGCGGTAACATTGTTCAGGAACTCCAGCTGGCATGTTTAACAGGATTTAGACGGGAGGAACCCATGTTGGGATTTGTTGATGAGGTTACGATATGTCAAGCACCGTAGGAGCTCTTCCTTGACGATCCTCTCCATCACCCGTGAAGCGAATGGGGTGTGACTAATGGATCGGTAGTTTTCAATGTTTTGACGGCTTCCCTTTTGCGTCTTGGCATGACTACAGCATGTTTCCAGGCGGAGGGAAATGTTCCGTGTTTCATGGAAAGGGTAAAGATGTTAAGAAGGAGGACAGCTATATCCACGCCACCTAGAATTAGCAGAGCCAACGGGAGGCCATCAGGTCCGGCATGGAAGGATAATTTGAGGGCTTGAACTTCTCGAGTAATGGTACGCAGGTCAAATGGTACTGCGCGTAAAGTATCATGGGTGCACCCAGGAATATTAAGGGGCAGGGGCAGGTTAGCAGAGGTGAAAGAGTCGCAGAAGTAGCGATTCATGACCTCACCTATTTCAGCTTGGTTACTGGTAACTGAGTTGTCTGGACGAATAATCGAGTTAATGGAATTCGAAGCGGGGTTGCTTCTGCGTCTCATCAGGGAATTGAGGGCTTTTATACGGTTGATAGAGTTTAGGGCAGTTGGTTCTTCGGACAGGTTTGCGGTAGTTTGTGAATTTCTCCACTCCAACAGGACTTCATTGATGCGAACAAGTAGGAAGTAAGCTTGGGCCCTTCTGTACTTTGAACGTAGCTTTTTGAGCTTGACAAGCAGTTTGCGAGGGGAAGCTGCGTCCTGCGGTGACTGTATTGCTTTTTGTTTCGTTATAGGTGCAAGTATATCCAGGCAGTAAGTGAGATTTCTATATAGTACAGAAGAGGCAGTGCCCGCATCTGTAGCCAGAAAGAATGCGTCCCAGCTGCTGGATCTCAGAAGTAGAGCAAAGTTTGTCCAATTGATGCGCTTGGGGAGCCGAACAGGACACGCTGTTCTAGCCACTGGGGGACGAGTGATGGGTAGTTGGAAAGAGAGTTTTACTATTTTGTGATCGCATTCAGGGATATTATCAAGCACGTTAGCAGATGCATGTGCAACTCCGTTGGTAAAAAGTAAATCTAAGGTGTTATTGTGCCTAGTGGGTGCATGCACTTGTTGAGCCCACCCAAATGCATATGTGGTGTCCACAAAGGCACGGTATTTGAGTGGCGCAGATTGCGTTTGCCAGGCCAATTGTGGCATGTTAAAGTCACCACCGATTATCTTATAGTGAGTAGGCAATAGGGATACTTCTGTGAAGAGTTCCACTAGAATGCATATACCGATTGTGTTAGTGTGTGGAGGGTTATACAGACAGCTAATTAAGATATCGTGTTGTCCCCTACTAGTCTGAATCCAATCCGATTGAAGGTTCTTGAAACGATGGCGCCCCGAAATCGTCACGCACGTAAATGAGGCATCCGCCACCACGGTTGTTGGTACGTCCATTGCTGAAGGAGGTGTAGCCCGGGATTCGCAGATGTGCATCGGGAGTGTTAGCATCATGCCACGTTACTGTGATGAGCACTACCTGGGGGCGGATAGGATAATGACGGGGTCGAGAAGGTGCATCTTATGTCTGATGGACCTTGCGTTAATGAGAAGTAGAGTGAGTGCCTCATTGCAGAAGTGAGCATCTGCTGCATTATCAGAGACAGAAATAATCTGAGTGGTGTGCGTGGGTATAGTTGCTGTTGCCTCAGAAGGAGTTATAAGGTTGCAGAGGTCAGACAAAATCTTACTGTCCGCGTCGTCATAGAGCAGGTCGGGTTGCAGTGGCCGAAAAATACTAGGAAGATCTCAAACCCTTAATAAAAGGCAAAAAGTTGGAGAGGGTCAACTCACAGTTTAATAACAGTCGAGTTTGAGTCGTAGGTTGCGCTATACCTGTGACACACGTCGAGCACAATGGAAATAGACGTTCAATAGTAATTCCGAGTATATTATCCGGTTCGCAAGCAAACTGGACGGCACCGTACACACGCGGAAGCAGCGCAGCCAAAAATCAGCACGACGGAACGCGGGGCGCGAGGAAGTGTATTGTAATCATTAATTCAAACAAACGGTACGAAAGATGTCATGATAAAATTGATGACAGGAAAGACAAAATGTGAAAGATTAATAACCACTACAGGGTTGAAGGAGTGGGACTGCTTGGTTACCACACTGAAACGAAACAGAGGAGACAGGTTTGTGGGTGTGAAGAAGGTTATTAGTGATGGCTAAGGTATTGGCAGGGTTATGTAGTAGGAAAGCAGTAGAAGATGGAGTACAGTGGGCGTGCAGTCCTGAGGGGCATATTTCTGCCAGATGTGGGTTGGTTAATGCGGTGTCTGTATCGCGTTCCAAGACTCGGAGACGGTTGATGACATGTTTGTGTGCGATGGTGAGTCTCCTGGTTAGGTCGTCGGTTGGATGTGTGGAAGACAAGTTCGTAGGTGTGACAAGAAGTGTCTCAGGGGAAGCAAAACTTGCGTTGCCGTTAAGCCGGGGCCATTGGGTTGCGCAGCGGGGGAACTTCTGAGCATGCTCTCCTGGGGAGATAGGGACTGATAATACATGCTATTTCTGGAATTAGCTTTTAATGAGCTGACGACTACATGAGTTGTTGGAGGGGTGGGCAGTGATTGCTCAAGGGCATCGGTGGGATGTTTAAGAGCCTGTAAAGATGGTAGAGTGCAGCCTCGTCCAACAGTCTCGTGAGTTGTGTCGAACCGTAGCCCGCCATATTCCATAAAAAAGGAGCGGGGATGCGTACTGGCGTGTTCGGCAGTTCAGTAATAATTGGGCTTATAGGGCGCGGGCGGTTAATCTTTGCAGGCGAGGGTGGGGTTGTGTGGTTCGTTACTTCGCGGAATGTTCTATAAGAAGCAGGTTTGTAGCGGGGTACCTGCAGTTGATTATAGTTACTGTCCGCTTGATAGCACCGCGGAAATTGCGGCCTTAGGGAGTAGGGTGTGAATTCACCAGCGGACCGTGTTGTATTGGACAGTCTAGGGTTTAAAGACTTGTCGGACTGGGGGCGGTGAAGTGGGGCAGTAGTGTTGCTCGCGTTAGCGCTACCTGGAGCGGGGCGGGAGTAGCGCATGTTCTGGCTGTGGCTGAGGACATTGGCTTTTACATAGCGAGCAGTTGGAGTTGGAAGCAAGTATGGCTTTCTGGGGGGCGGCACTTGTTTGTTGGTAGTCGTGGCCTCCAACCGTGGTACATAATTGTTAGATATTGCCTTTGAAGGTGCCATCTGTCTGTTCTGAGATGAACAGTTGTTATGTAGCACGGAGGGTGGGGGTTGCCTGTTTTCCTTTGGACGTTCTCCGGGTTCATGTCTCGGCACGTCGGAGCTGCAAGAGGCAGGCTTTTTAATGCGCCTTCGTTTTGGGCGGTTGCGTGAGAGTTCCTTAGTAGTCAGTGGGGTGATTGTCATAGGTTCATTGGCTGTGTTACCAATAACTTCATCTGTCTGAGGTTCGATATCAGTGTCACACTTGTCGGAATCGTTCGGTTCATCTATCTCAGCCTCGTCTTGACCGATAGCAGCTTCATATTGCAATACCGAAAGGGCTAACGTCTTCACTCTGCTGGACGAAGTTAGTTTAGAGCTGTAGGCCTTTTCCACGTTTGGGTTCACGTGCTGTTGTGACAGATAAAAGTCTACTGGGAGTGAGGTAGCAAGTCCAGTCGCCGTGGGGGAACCTTCCGCCCTTTGCCTAGGCGGAAGTTTATTGGTTGAGGCAAATGCTCTCTGCAGTGGTGTTTTGTCCGGTTTGATCACGATAGGCCCCAAATTGGCTGACTCTCGCATAACGAGTCGTTTTGCTATTAAATTCTTGGCCAGTACTTGATCTCTAAAAGTGATAAGTATAGGGCACGGTTTACATTTGGGTGTGTTTCGTAGACGTTTGATTTCGAAGGAGTCGGAAGTCATGTTACAGAGATTGGTGAGCGAGCCCTTCACCTTCGCTAATTTGATTTTGTCGAAGACATTGAATATCATTACGTTATTTGTACGGCAAATTCGTTCGGAAACTTCGTTAGCAAAGTGTGTAAGTAGCACCCCTGCTAGTTTGAGCTCATTCACATCATTGGTCTGTGTGATTCCCGAGAGCTGAGCTAGTGCCATCATTTTTGATATAGTTTCGCTCAGTACAGAGATGTCGCTTTTGAGTGCGCTCAATTCGAACTCAATAAAGTTAATTTTATCGTGTGCCCCTTTCAGTGGATCTGATAGGATTACTCTGCAGTCAGAAGTTGGGGCTGCGTGAGTATTATCAGGTTGTGGCTTAGTTGGTTTAGCCAATTTGTTAGCAGGTCTGTGCACAGACTACCTTGCTCGCATTGTCTTACTTGGATCTGACGGGACAGTGATAAGTCAAGTTCGGTTATCAGTGTTTACTCTAACACTGTTGCCCTCGTTAATTCTCCCTAGAAACAAGATGGTATGAAAAGCCAGGTAGTCTAACTATTCTACTGAATAGTAACAAAACGTCAGAATAACCAACAAAAGGTCGAAAACGAACAGTTTCAAACTTCGCGCGGTCAAAGTCAAGTAGTGGGTTGCTTATCCGCCTTGACCCATCTTTCAGAACCAGGGCGACGTTCCTTGCAAGTTGCCGTGATACTGCATCACTCCACAGAGCCTCCTCTCAGGTGATGCCTCCTCCATGGGATGTCTCCTTGCCACATAGTCGCATGTGTCGATTTTCGCTTTGAAACATAGCTTCCCTTTCAGAGCCTCTGTGATATGCGGCACACATTGCCTTCCAACGTAACACCGCCACCCAGCCGCCTCCCAGGTATATCGTATTCCCACATGTTGCCTCTGCCCTGCCGATGCACGGCAGTGCATGACACACATCACCAGGTTCGCCATGACAGCAGGTAAGTACCTTTGCGTTAATCGCCTTCCCTTCAATAGATATGGTACGTACAGCCACTTTCAAGCGTAGCACCACTGTTAACCACCGTCCTCATTGCCACCGTGACATTGCCAAGTGAGTTCACACCTCCATACTCCGGTTCCACAGCGCAGGTTACCTCGTTGTTGAAGGGCATCCGGTTGCCGCCTCCTCGGGATAGTAAGTCACCTGTGCACGTCCATTTCGTATTGCTGTTGGTTCCGTAACGTCAAACTTATCGTGAACGACCCAACGGCCGTTTTCAGGGCCACCCCCTGTTCTATGGCCTCGCGTCTCCCCTATGTGGGTTGCAGCACGGGGCACATAGGTGCAGTTGTTGGGTCCGTAATCGTCGGAACATTAAATTTTATGCCCGACACAAGCAACCACATTGCATTTCCTTCCATTGCGTGTGCCAGCTGGACATTCGTTCTCGCTTGCTACACCATCTGACTTTGGACCTGACTTTCGTGTTTGAGGGATGCGCGAACCATTTCTCAGTGTTCTCGCTTCGTGAGTAACGAGCCATTAACCAGCTCACCCGCCAGGTCGGGAATATTTGTGAATGGTTTAAACATCATACGTCACCGGTGCCTCAGCTTTCCGTCGTGCGGTTTAATAAACCATTGCATTGCGCCGCTATGAAGGATAAGGCCACCGTGTTGCTATCAAGCGGTGACGCTTGTAGTGCACGCTTTCGGGAGTACCATTCCCATTTATCAGAGTGCGGACATGGACGTCAAGGAAACACCTCGCGATGCCACAGGTTAGTAACCTATTGTGAACATTGTATTCCTACTTGTCGCTTGGATTTGTGCCACCACGCACTGTTCTCCTTTAATACCATTACACAATGACAGCCTTAACATTACTTACACGGCTTCATTTCAGCTTAATTATCCCTATGTATGGTACGTCAGCTCCCCTTCATGAAGGATGTTTTCAGGTCCGCCTCATCATTTGGAATCACAATGATGGGGTAATGCCGTGCGCTACACTGCTGAGTTTCCACCTCATGGTGAGATTTCTTGCTTTCTCGCAATCAACTCATCATGCATGGTAATAGGAAATCCCAGTAGACGGGTTTGCTGTAAGCCTTCACTCTGCCGGAGCTATGCCCATATAATGATTGGATAATAGTCACATATTTCTCTGGGACACCTTTCCTGAGTACACAGTCCTAAAGTGCACGTCCATCCACCGAATCAAATACACCTTTAATATCGAGGAAGAGGACAACGTTGGGCCGCCAATATATACCACGGTGCTCCAACAACGGACGCAAGCTGATTATGCGGTCAATGCATCCACGATCTCGACGAAATCAACCTTGATCTTCAGAAATCCGGCTTTCACGGGTGCCAGTCAGTCTCTGAAGGATCGCAGAGGCAAGCAGTCTGGGGGTGATGGAGATCAGACTGACTCCTCTATGACTGTGGCATTACGATCGTTAGTCTCTTTTCCAAATTAACTCTATGACGGGGCGGCTGCAATCGGTTAGGAAAGTTCTCTGCTCCAACAGTTTGACTAGAAACTCGTGTAAACAATCCACAACAGCAGGTCTCCGAATTTGAAGGGTTGAAGGAGGGTTATCAGGTCACACGGCTTTAGTTAAGTTCCTCAGTTTCATTTCACTTTGGACTTTTGAGCGAGAGGGTGGATCCAAAGAGACAGCCGACGAAGCAGGGCGATCAGTGGCCGGCGAGAAATGCAACAAATCCGACCGATGCACTTGCCTTTTAAAGTGATCAGCCAAACGCTCTTAGCGTTTGGACAAGTTGTGGATCGGCTGTCAACCCTCGTCACTTGCAGTTTTACTAACGCCAGGTCTCCTAGTTGCCGTAAGGCATCTTCAAGTTTGATTAGTAACAGCACGCGCACTAGCCAAAGGTTGATGTTGAGTGCTGCCATACATTCTCCGCTTAGCCGTGCTTCAAAATCTTAGGATTGGCGCTTTCGCATTACATCATCCAGGGTCCTTCTTCCCCACTTGCCCACTTCCTTACTGCACCATGGCACTAAGTGTCCCCCACGTACAGCAGCGTCCGTGTGATGCATCATTGATACCTATCCGCAGGTAACATGGGTTTTCTATGATAACTTCTCTTTCAGAGCCACAATTACATTCGCCGCCCATTGACTTCCCACCTAACGGCGCCACTGAGCCTCCTCTAAGGTATATCCTCCGCCTTGCCATGCCATGCCATCAGATGCTTCACGAGGTCCTTTTCTCTCCATTGCGTACGTCGTGCATTTGTCCTCGTGCATCGTTTGTTTCACTTACCCTT